>CM077034.1:194842707-195449988 GCA_039090855.1 Macrothele yani | reverse complement strand
ATCCTTGGGAAACACATTAATTATGAAGGAAATGTATACAAAAGTTTTTCCATTGGAAGCATAGGAAGCAAAATTACTTCACGTCCAATCTTTTTAATAATATGGGATAAGGGCGATGGAATGGATCGCAATCCTTGTCCTGACCTTTTGACCACATTTCGTCCATTTTCAATAGGGTTCGACCCTAGGTGTTCCCTACTACTGCGCATACTCTGGTTATTTCACTAGGCTAATTCCTTCTACGTTTCTAAAATTAGCATAGAGCTTTACAATTTTTCTACTCCGAACACAGAGGAAAACACAAATTCTGTAATGCTGTATCATACTCCAATGGTTAGGATTGTTACCAATGACACGAAAACTAAGGATAATAACTGACACGTATGATTAATAACGTGATAAATTTTTGATACATGAGAGACTACGAAGGCTTACCTACTGGCAAAAAAGAAGAAGACCATTGACGAACAAAATGTGACGTTCTGTTTCGTAGTATGTTATCCATTTGTCGTATGGAATAAGTGCCGTTTCTCTATGATATTTTGGCGCAGTACATGAATATCGCGCGATGACAACTTCACAAAGTGCACGAAAAACTTCCCCGTAAGAAAACTGATCACATTATTTATCATACGTGTCAGTTATTATCCTTCGGTATAGCCCGCTAACGGGAAGACACAACTGTCGCCATATGCTAAGATCCGAATAGTAAAGAAATTTGAATAACCCCGTTGCTTAGTTAAAGTTTTGTGAAATGGGAACGATTCAATGAAATTGTAATTGCTCTTCCCGAGAAACAAATTACCTACGTCATGTCTTAATCATTTCCATATTGAAAAATCAATGATTGGACAATCAGAAAATAAATATTTCAAACTTAATTGGTAAACCGCGTTTAAAAAATGTAACACCACACGCTGTGGAAGAATGGGTGAAATTTGTATGCAGTTCTCATAAACAACTAAACGGAACTTTAAAATCTGCCTCAACAGCTGTGTGTGTCGGTATCTACCTGGAAAGGAACACCGACGTGTAAGTAATTCAAATGTCTGTTACGATTTGAATCGAAGTTCAAATTATTAAATAAATATATATAACTTTTCTAATTAAATAACTACAAAATAACTTGAAATTCATTTGAAATACATGAATATGAGGAAAACATTTTGTATTTACTGGCTGCATTGCCTGAAACATAAAAAAAACTGAATATCTTCATACAGCATTGAATCAATAAAACGTAATATCCAGCATGTTTGAATGCTTTTGCATATTATCGAATGAATTCGAACGTTAAGACTTAAATGACTGTATTTCCTTCTGAATTAAAATTTTCATATAAATTTACCTAATAAACGAGTGTAAATTTGATTAAACGTAATAAATTTTGTAGTTTTGTTTCGTGAATAAGGACTTTTCTAAAAGGTGGGATCTTAAAAATGTGCAAAACGCTATCAACAAAGTAAACACAGATATTTAAGCGGTTTTTTTGCCTAATAGGATATACACTTGTATGTCGAGTGTTATATGCGATTAGGAGATATTAAATTAAGATTTTTAGTACTGCAACCGATTTCCCTCTGACTTTCTGGAAGAATGAAATTCCAAAGGAATCATACGTTGTTGTGTTCACACTCTCAAATTGAAGAATCTGTCGAGTTTGTCCAAGTCAAATACTTTTCTGAAAAGTGTTAGTAAAGCTTTTACTTCTAAGAGCGAAAAATATAACCCCTTTAAAGTTCCTTCACTTGGTGGTTACTGCTTTATACAAAGTCATTTCTCTAACATATTACAGACGAGGAATATTGCAGAATAAAAAAAGACGCATATCATCGCCAAATTTAATCTGTTAATTACTGCAATTTGTGGTAAATAAATTTTACATATTATACTGTGTTCTATTCATAAATTGCAAAAACAATTTGATAATAGCACTATAAGAGGGCTTGCGTATTTTCCCATGTTTTGATTTCATAACGTTTGTTTGGAAATATTTGTAAAAGCACATTGTGTCACACTTTACTGAGTGCATTTTCTGTAGAAAACTGATAACCCTGGTCAACACGATTTTGTCGCATTGGAAACAATGAAGATGCTTCTAACATAAATGCTTGGCACTTAATTCAAATATGCAATCTAAGTTTTTTTATCACTCACAGGTTATTCTGTAGTGAAGCTTTTCATTGACAAATATATTGAAAGATTTCACTTATTTGTCACAATTGGATACGTAAGTTTTTCACAGAATATATATTTTTAATATACACATAAAAATTCGGTTTGCAAAAAAATGTTATGATATATTTTTGCTAACATACGTGACCAAGATAAAGAACGTGTGCCCCCATATCTGCTGTTCGACCTTGCGTGAATTGTATCTGACAGAATGGGTAATTTGTAACCGGCATATGTGCTTTTCTCAGTTCTCATAGTTTCTGTATAGGAAACCCGAAAACATTCACTCAGACTGGGATTTTTGAGTAACACAAGCATTTATAAAGAATAAGAAATGAAGCCAAACACACAGCGAAATATCCATATTTGCCATCTGCTATCAGGCCAGTTCCTCACAGTGAAGATTTACCAATACCACATATACGTAAATGTAATAGATGAAAACTCGTAAAACTTCCCAACGGGCATAGTTTAGCACGAGGAGTAACATGACTCTAATTTGAAGCAAGTATCTCTTCTTTGGACCCACATCTGTGGACTCAAGGTAATTTAAACAACCTTGTCCGGGATTTGAAATTTTCCAAAACACAGACCGAACGTTTGGTGTCTAGGATGAAAGGCTGATATCAACACTATATGGGCAAATGTGGACTGTGAACATTATCCTCAATACGTGGAGGAACACTGGACATTGTCGGATTCCATCTAGTCTTAGAAAAACCCAGAAAACTGCAAACCCAGGGATAAGAGGATGCTGCAGAGTGAAATCCGGAAAACGATGTTTCGACTAATTCACGCTATAGCACATGGGTTTCAGATTGTCACAAAAGTTAAGGTCTCCACCAAGACACGTCTAAGAGAGTCCCATACACTCGTATAGCAATGCCGAGCAGCCGCCCGTAAACCTCTCGTCACAAAGACTAATACATTTAAGCGGCTACGATGATGTCCACAGCACAAAAATTAGTTGATGGAGCAATAGCGCCAGGTGTTATAGAATGACGAATCCCACTTCATATTATTCTGATTGAGAGGACGTGTCTGGGTTTGGTGGTTACCCGGAGAACGTCTGCATCCGAAATATACAGTGCCGACTAGGAAGTACTTATTGGTGGAATTATGGTTTGGGCTGTTTCAGCTATTACAGTGTGGGTCCACTGGTTGGTATTCATGGCAATATTAAAGCTGTGCTGTGTATAGACATCCAGGATAACCGAATACTCCCAAAGTCGTGGTAGTTCTGCGGACATCACGATTGTTTTTGCCAAAACGAAATGCCACTTGTTATGTTTCAAGGGTTACAATGGAGTGGTATTTAATAAAGAGATGTCATGCTTACATTATTACTTGTTTCTTATTTTTATTTTTATCAGTTCATGGAAAAAAACGTTGTGAGAAAGAAGGACCTGCAATTTTCACACTCTTTGTAGCAAACGTTCTGGTATCGTATGTGACGTAATACAAAGGTGAGGCACGTGTCAAGACGACAAATTTGCAACGATACATTTCGTTGGTGTAGCTTAGTCGATTCAAACAACTCCCTCCTGAGCGAGGATCCCCGTCTCCGACAAATTCATGTTTTCACAGATGATTCTTCTTTTTTCTGAACTGCGATGTTTCTGCAAGCTGTGAGCGCGTTGTGTTTGTTCTCTGATACTCTAAATTTATTTCTAATTGTTATATTTGGGAACTCCATTTTTTTTCCATTTTCTCGGCAGTGTACCTATATTAAATATATTTTCTTACGTGCCTCGTAATCTTTATCCTTTTATTGGATAAGCTTGTTCTAGATGAGCCATCTTTATTTGTATACAGTGATTTCCAAATTATCAAATCCGTCCTTTGGAACACAACGCTATAAATGTACCGAGCGCAAGTGAAGAGATATCATATTTTCATATGACACTAATTCAACAACAATATTCTTAATGTAATGCTCCTTCAAAGAGGTAAGTGTGCGTGCACTTGTATTACCTCTGCTGCATTCTCGAATTCCTCTAGTAAGATCATCTAATCAGCGGACTAATCTCATGCCTAGAATTGAGCAGAAATTTGAAGATGCGTTAAGAGGATAAATTTCTGACAGTTGAGAAAGAGTTTACATTCTAATTTATATTATTTTTTGAAATGTTTTAGCTCTGTGCATTGCGTATCTCCAATTTCGTATTTCGATTCATTCCATATGAAAAAGAACCAATGGCTCCGCTTATTTTTTCGCGGCATATGTGGTGTCATTCCTTCCGGAACAGATCTTCAAGAGTGATTTTTCACTTTTTGACACATACACCAGCAAAATACGTTCAACTGCATTCTTGTGAGGGGACTCACTGAAGCACAAAAATGTTTTAGATGTGATATTTAATGTAACATATCTTTTAGATTACAGACTGAAAGTAAAGTAATCTATATAGGAAGCTCTGATCTAACAAACAAAGAAACAAACTTACAGAAGTGCAATATCATGTTATTTCCCTTCGATATTTCACAATTTTGAACATTTCCGCCCCTAACTTGTGCACTTTTATAATGTAAATATAAAAACTATAAACCAAGATCCTGTTGGAAAACAATTTACAGGTTTCAAAACACAGTATAAGTTTTGGTGTTTCATTAATTTAATACTAAGCTTATTATCTGACTAGGAAGTAAAAGTTGATTTGTTCTCCTTTTCTAACCATACATACTTTATGCCGGCATGTTGTTTCAACAAGCAATTCGCACTTCTTTTGAAAAGCAAGCCACCTAATTTGATAAGAGTAACATTTTGAACACAGAGGTATTTAGTTTAAATAGTTTTATTAAAACTTTGCTTACATCAAATTCAAGTGAGAGTATGACGTCCTCGTTCCTTGCGTTAATGTTTTCAATAATATCGTGAAGATTTACAGGACTTTAACGCTTCGTAGAAAATGTAGGAAAAGGTAAATCCTACTGCTCATCTCTCATGCATAATCACCTGAATGTCATAAATATCCAAACTAAAAAGAGATTAATTGCATACCCAGTGTTAAAAAATCTTACTGAAATATAAGATCGTGGCCGATAAAAATTATTTCTTACATTTCATTTTCTTATGTGTGCCAGTGACTAAAATTTTAGCGACTTGCTTTTCATCATTTATTTTTGAAATTAATTTAAATTTATGACTTTCGTACACAAGGCTGTAGCCATTTGCTTAAAAGCTGTTACTCAAGCGAAGAGGGTTTTTTCATCTACAATTCCCTATTGGCCAGGTATCAGACAATATATTTGTTATATTAGATTTCCAGCAAAATATTTGTCACAAATAAAGCCAAAAAAATCATAAAACATGTGTTTGGACCGCATTAATGCGAAAGTTTCAAATTCCTAACATCTGTTTGAAATTTAACAAGATTAATAGTAGAACAGGTGTTATGTTTAGATTAATTTATTCACATGTCATGAAACTTCTTTTAATATTCCATTGGTACATTCTGCGGATACCTTAAAACCTAAATATGTTCCTATTTTTATGAAAGAAAAGAAAGACATTAAAGGGAAAAGAAGACGTTATATGTCATTCTTATTAAAACGCTGTGGAAACCTAGGTTATGCAACTTCATAAATTGAGAGAGGTTCTTACAAACTAAATATTTTGAGTCATTAGGACAAAGGGATACTCAGACTTCTTTTAATATTAAAGTTCTTGGTGGTGTGTTACCTCTATCAACTCAATTCATTTCCTGTAAGTAGACATGAAAAACTACCTGTACAAGACTGCTAATCTAACCGTATTCTTAAGAACTTAGGATTTTCCAGGTAGTTCTTATGACATATTCGTTTAGTATTTCTCTGGATGTAATGTGAACCAATTCCTCAAATGCGTAATTAAATTTTGTGTAGTTGCGTTTCATCCAGAAAAACAAATGGAATGCCTGAGCAATTTTACAACTGAAAAATTTCTTGATAAACATGAAATAATTTTGGTACTTGTTTCTTTGTAGCAATAAATTATATTGCGTGTCCCCGGCATGCGTTTCGAAAATTATCGAGAGATATGACAGGAACCAAGGAGTTTTGTAGGCTCTACGAAACGTCAAACAGCGCTCAAAAGTTCAATGGAAAATATGAACCCGTTTATTGGTGTAAACATGACATGGATGTTAAGTTAGATAATATTCGAAAACTTGAAAATTTCGTCATCCTGGAGCGGAAATGGAATCCGCGTCTCCCGGATAGCTACCGAGAAGGCTAATATTCAATGACTATCAATGGAATTTCGTATTGAAGTTTGGAGAAAAAGTAACTTAAAACCAGAGATAAAAACTTTAGTTTTAATACCACGCAAAACGGAATATATTTTTATCTGGACTAGAACTTAAAGTGTTCATTTACATCTGTTAAACGATATTGAATACTGCATGAACTAGAAACTTCTTACACTACTAGCGTAGTCATTTGTAAGGACCGAACGCCAATATAAATACAGTGAAAACTCTTCGAACGACCAACCCGCCATGCGTTTCGAAAATTATCGAGAGATAGGACTATCTCTCGAAAATTATCGAGAGATCCCCCTAGCGACCGAATTTCTTATGCACGGAATTTTAGACCGTAGACGTAATGTTAAAATGCCCCCTATGAACGACCAAGCCAAATTCCACGAGCGACCGGTATTCCCTCCTTCCCACCCTAAAAAATATTCGACCTGCTTGGACGTTAGGCAAAAACTGGAGGGAAGACAGCTGTCTGACCTTTACGTGTACACGTGTGATCGCTGATTGCTCATTCGAGGGCGGGGATTCGAACTTTGCTTTGTCGTCTCGGGCCAGTCGTGAATTTAGTGTTCACTCACGAATTCACGTCGATAATTTTCGCTTCTTGTACTGTCTAAATTACAAGTATTTTTTATCTCTTGAACAGCGTGTTGCAGTCATAAAATTGCATGTAACTGGACAATCTGAAAGGAAGTCAGCAGAATCATTTAACTGCGGTAAGATTCAAATAAACAAGATTATCAAGGCCAAGTGACAAATTTAAAAGAATGGGAGGACTTCAATTTTCGAGGTCAAGCGTATACGCCTTGCAAAGTTTTATGATATCAACGAAGCTATGTTGGAGTGGTTCAAAATCGCCAGGGCAAAGAACGCTCCCATCAGTGTACCTATGATTAAGCAAAATGCCATAGAGATAGCAGATGCTCTCGGGACTGAAGGCTTTTTCACTAGAGTGTATGTTTGAACAAATTTCGGATCCGACGTATCATCGTTTTTCGTGCATTGAGTGGTTAAGCGGCAGACGTAGATCAGCATTGTCCCAGGACTGGGTTACGAGAGTCTCATTACATTTGACCGGTTGTGAATACAAGGACATTTTCAATATGGATGAAACCGGACTTGTTTACCGTGCTCTGCAGCCGATGAAAAAATTTGAAGTATCATAAGGAAGCAAAATTGAAAAACAACGCTTAACGCTTGCATTTTGTGTTAGTGCTGCAGGCGAGAAAGAGAAACCGTTGGTGATCTGGAGTACCAAAGACCAAAATGTTTTAAGGGAAAAAACATTGTAAATATGGGTGTGATTTGTAAATAAAATTCAGAGGCGTGGTTGACTCTCTCTATATTTGAAGAGCGGTTCATAAATTTTGAACAAAAGATGCGAAATCAAGAAAGAGGTGTCTCGCTTGTGTTAGATAACGCCATATGGCATGGACGTGAAGCAAGTCTCAGAAATGTAAAATTACTCTTTTTACCACCAAACAGTACGGCCAATTAACAGCATTTGTATCATGGTATGATTAAATGGTTCAAACATTAATAACGGCGTTTTGTATTGCTATCGATCCTCGCTGGAATGGATGAAAGCGCAATTGCTTCGGAAATGACCAAGAAAATCGCAGTTGCAGACGATGCAGAGCGGATAAAATCTGCCTGGAGGGATGTTAGCCCAGATCTTATCAAAAAGTGTTTTGATAGTTGTGAAATGAGATATTCAAAACTTGAAAACCAATCTAAGCAAGAACGTTTCCCGAAGAAAAGGCGACACCACTTGTTGCTACATTTACTGTAAAATCTAACTAAGAGAAACGTCGGTTTCTCTCCGATGAACGATACTCCATTTTCTATCACATGTTTTGCACGCCAAAACAGACAATCTGCACTCCATTCAAAATACCAAATCTTCTTGGAAGTTTTAACCAAAATGCTATTCATTTCAATATAAATATTTCATAAAACATACGGTAATTCTGATGTTATTTGGTTAGTGACATATGTATAACAGCAAAAACATGCACTTCAGAAGCAAGTAATGGTGATATCAGAAAGAAACTGTGTGGCGTAGAAGTAATGCTCAAGTGTTTTCATTTGCAGTTCTTATATGTGCTACAACATAGTAATAACGAGGTTTTTTAATTTCAAGAAAGGTTGTGCACTGTATAAAAACCGAGCATACAAATTATTATGTACACTCCGACAAAACATTTACTAAGCAGAAATACCGCGACTAGCCGCATATAACATGTTTCATCGTCCAAAATGGACGTAAGGCAGTTTGAATGTGGTGAAATAGTAGTGCCAGTAAAAGCCATATATTTATCAACCATATGTGCTGAACTAATGACATTTCCACGTCAAACCATTGCATATGTTATAGCACGTCGAGGTGAAAAACAGCAGATTTCCAATGAACGGGCGAAATGCGTCCGTAAATGTGCAATCGACTCTACACTGGAGTGGAAGTTGCTGAACACATACTAATTTTCTGACGAAACAAGATTACAACGTTATCAGGCCGATGGGAGGATGCCAGTGTGGTGTGAACCTCTTCACGTTGGGAATGTACAGGCAGATGAAGACATTGTAACCAATTGGTGGCAACTAAATGATGGGCTTGTTTTTAGGCACCAATAATTCTAGTAGCAATTTTTATTGCAGACAGGCCCAAAGTATGTGAAAACCCTCGCCGAACATTGGCACCTTTTAGTAACGAGTTTTTTGATGCTCAGTGACGTCATCTTTGGAAGGTACAACTCAAGGCACACGCTTTCTGGGTCGGGGCAAAGGGCTTCCAGCATAATTTAACAGAATATAACATACTCAAATGTCCAACTCGAATATTTGACCTCAAACTCATTGACAATTTGTGGATAGAATTAGGAAGATCTGTCCGAGCTCTTTAAACACCACAGGCAGATGTAAATGCTTTACGTCAAGCAATTCTCGCTTAATGGATCTCCATATTTTCTACGTGTTTACGCTTCAGTGAGCAATTGCAAAGGCGTTTGCTGCCAAACTCACAGAAAATGAAGTTTGTGCATCTAGAGGAAAGCGTGCTACAACCGCGAAACTTAGCAAATTGCTAGAGTGCGTGCTGGTATGCAAATGATCCACGTTTGGTGCGAGTGTATGACCGGACACGCTCTGGCTGCGCTGTAAGCACAAACCGGTAGCATTATAAACCGCCGTGTAATCGATGCCCATGACACCGAAGTGCACCGGTCGTCGAGAAAAAACATGTAAATAGAACAATGTTAAGGTAATAATAAAAAGTAATATTTAAACTTCAAGAAACTGTGCTAGAATCTTTCAGCAAATAATGTGAAAAATTATAATAGTTACTTAAACGAAATTCTAAAAAATACTACGTATCTTCCTGTAAGACCTGATTAACAACGCTCCTGTGGAGCTATCTGATCGATTAAAATATAGAATTATAATTTGAAAGTTGGCGGGACCAAATTTCATTAGTCCAATAAATGCCGTTGTCTTGTAGGTAAACTTCTGTCAACACCTGAACGATATGTTAACTTCATAAAAAGTTTTCGAAGTGTAATGTTTCATGACGATAATTTCATCGATTACTTAAAGCGATATTGAAAAATTCCGAAGGACGTGCACTACACTCGTTCCCCGAATAACTTAATTAACAATTTCATTGAAAACGTTACATAAGGGAGCATTAGATTGCTTAGTTGGATCGAAATATTGCGTTTTCGAGAGAAGCCAACTATAATTTTGATTTGAACTCAGAAAATGCACTTCATTTTTTTGACATTGGGAAGAGCAATCACGGATCGTTATATTAACAATATCAGAAGGTAGAGATAATTTGAACTTTCCATGTCCCCTAATATCCAAGCAGGATATTTTAAACTGCTGATAAGAGAATCGAATTCGTATACATTTATTTGTATTAAACATACATCACAAACAGTAGGTTTCATACAATAATATATATCCTCAATACAGACATTTGACGTGAACTAGAATCATCAAACAGATGTCATCGCTCTTTTCACGTTTATTAGTGAGTCATGGAAACATTCTCATTAGCCGCCACCGGGAATCGAATCCAGGGTCTTACAGTTACGTGTGCTGTAGGCAATCTGAAAACATATCGTTCGTTGCTGTCATGGATAAAAGGAGAGATTTATCAGATATGCAAAAAAGGATGATTACACAGGCCTGCAACCAAAAAGTGTTTAGAAACCACCAGCTGATTCTGATAGATTTTTGGATGCTGATTTCAGGAAAAATAGGCAAGAAATTCCATCACGTACCATTTTTACACAAATTGAAAATTTTAATTTTGGTAGCCACCCATCCATTGTGTTATAATCTACTAAGGAAGGGGATGAGCATTTAGTGTCTTAAGTCGTCATTACTCGCGAAAACTGGAACTTTTCAGGGCAGTCTCTGGTGCGAAAAAGAAAAACAATTTTCAAGTAATAATATGTCCAAGAAAAAAGTTTTGTTTGGACAGATTTTACTTCAAAATGGCTCTTATTCGTCGAGAGCCTACGTTAAAAATCACCATGATTCACCAGTTGTTATCATGAGGAGAATTCCAGGAACATCAAGTGTGACCGGAAATGAGTTAGTTGATGACTCACTCCCTTTCGTTCCTCTCCTCTATTCCACGGTTCCCGCTCTCTGCTCAGTTGTACTTTGATTTTTGAGTGAAACGGTTGTGTGCTGAGCAGTGCAATTTTTCTCAAGGTGTTATATCTCTAGAGGCTAAAATTTTTTTCCCGCAGCGGATGAGTATACTCATTTTTATAGTTTTAATTTTTTAAGTTTTAACCTATAAAATGTGCTAAATGGCAGCAAGGGCTTGTCTTAATTCACCTGATTCCTTTTGTTATATTTGTGAGGAATTTGTAGTGAAGAAATATAACAGATTTTGTGAAGAAAGTATATTATGCATATTTCGGTGTAAAACTTTTTGACCAGAATAAGTCATGGGCCCCACATAAAGTGTGTTACCCTTGTGTAGAAGAATTGCGAAAGTGGTCAAAAGGCACGAAAAAGTCTTTCCGTTTTGGAATCCCTATGATCTGGAGGCAACCTAAAAATCATAGTGATGACTGCTACTCCTGTTCATGTAACGTGCAGGGGTACAATTTAATTAATAGGAGAGAAATATTTTATCCAAACCTCCAGTTGGCAATACGCCCTGTTCCTCATAGCTCAGAAATACCTGTACCTAAACCTACTGAGAAACTAGAAGACATTCCTGAAGACTCTGAAGACGAACGTCAGGCTTATGACGAGGACTTTCACGGTGTTTCAGATAGCAGCGAGCCCTAACCTTTTTCCTAGCTGGAATTGAATGCTTTATTTAGAGACTTGGGCCTTTCTAAAGAATCTTCAGAACTCTTAGGCTCTAGGCTAAAGAAAAGATGAAAAGAACCTCTTTCTCATGATTCAGAAAGAGAGAAACAGATTTCCTTCCATACTTTTCTCAAGATAGTGGCTTGGTTTACTGTAGCAATGTCCCTGGATTGATGGAGATGTTTAATATACAGTATGACGTGAACGAGTGGAGGCTCTTTATTGACTCGTTAAAAAGAAGCATCAAAGCAGTGCTTCTGCATAATGGCAGCAAGTATGATTCAGTGCCATTAGGGCATTCTGTGTACCTGAAAGAATGTTACGAGAATTTAGCCTTGATTCTCACCAAATTGAAATATAAAGATATTGGATGGACGTTATGCGGTGATCTAAAAGTGCTTTCCATGCTTCTTGGACAGCAAACAGGATACACCAAGTACCCTTGCATCTTGTGTGAATGGGACAGTCAGGATAAGGGTAATCACTGGATCAAAAAGGAGTGGCCGCATAGGAAAGCATTAAAACCTGGAAACAAAAATGTAGTAAAGGAAAGTTTGGTTGATCCCAATAAAGTCCTCTTACCTCCACTTCACATCAAGCTTGGCTTGATGAAACAATTCGTTAAGACTCTGTCAAAAGAAAGAGAGTGCTTTAAATACCTTGGCAACAAGTTTCCAGGACTGTCGGAAGCAGAACTAAAGGAAGGTGTTTTCGTAGGTCCAGATATTTGGAAACTTTTTACAGATGAAGTGTTTGAAAGTAAAATGGTTTTGAGTGAAAAAGGGGCCTGGGGAGCTTTCAAGGAAGTCGTCAAAAATTCCTCGGGAACTTTAATGACCCCGACTTTAAATGCATCGTGGAAAACATGTTAACGAAATTCACAGACTTGGGTTGTTCGATGAGTTTGAAAGTGCATTTTTTAAAATCGCATTTGGACTACTTTCCCGAAAATATTGGTGTTGTTAGTGAAGAACAGGGAGAAAGATTTCACCAAGATATCAAGGAGATGGAGAGTAGATACCAAGGACGGTGGAACGTCAATATCACGGCGGACTACTGCTGAATGCTGCACAGAGAAGAACCGCATACTGCCTACAAAAGACAAAGTGCCAAAAGGAGCTTTCAGGGGAAAAGGAAAATACAGTATAAGGACCTATGAATACCAGGATGTATTAACAATGGTAACTGCTCTTATTAATATAATTTAGCAAATCATTTCCAATAGTTTGATAAATAATAAATTTGCAAATAAAACACTTAAAAAGATTTTGAAAAGCCCATTTGTGAAAAATTCTTACGTGATTGAGAAAAATGGATGCCATATTTGAAATCAGCGCACCAAACAATATAAAAATTAGTCATTACATTGCAAAGACTTTTTCATGATCCAAATTTTGCAGGCCTGTGTTATTATTCATTCAAAGACACGAGGCTTCATGTTTCTCTAGCACACGGAAACATGGAAGAAAAACAAAAGACGTTCACTAATTGAAAAACTGGTGCCGATCCTGGCAACTCCAGCGAGACGTTATCATTATATCAGCGAGACGTTATATTTCCAAAGTTTCGTGGATGGCAGTAGATTTTAGGTTTCAGTAGGAAGCTGACTTATTTACGTCATACAGCATAGTACTACCTGACTTGAACTTGATTTCACTGGATTGGGCACTGGTTATTTTGCTGTTCTTTATATCTTTTTTATGTTCGTTGACTCTAATTCAAAGGAGCGTTTGTTCATTTCAATGTAGTATCGCTTGGAGCCGTCAAGATATTGTAGAGGGATAGCGTAAACACCTGCTCTATTGGATATTGCGGTCTGTTGGAGCTTCCCTTAAGCATAGCATATAAAGATATCGGATATTTGGTTCCGACGAGAGGTTCATCTTCTTGAGCGTGTTCTTGATCAAGTAGGAAACGTTTGGTATGTAAGGTATTGAGCCCAGGTAGCGTGGCAACGGAATAGAAAGATTAATTTTAGTGGTTCTGGTTTTTCCGACAGAGCTGTACATCAGGCTCAGGCGTATCCTGCCTCAGTGGCCAATTTGATAACGCTTTTTAGTTCGCATTGACTGGAATGAAAATTGGAGGAAACTGCAGTCTCTTATTATTCGACAACGGAAGAAAGTTGTATTGTAATCAGCGGGGCAGAATGAGCTGTGGAGGGATGCATGTGTATTGTGGGTACATATTAGACTTGTGTATACGAAGCCAATTTTTAAGCAGTTTGCTCGGTAAAATATCCAGATAAGACAAAGCACCAATTTTTTCGATCTCCATTCCGATATTTAACGTAGGGTGAGTATTATTGATTTTATCTAGGAAAAGCGGCATAGTCTTTACGTGAGGCCATATGAAAAATACATTGTCTGTATATCTTAGCCAGGTTCTACGCCTTGGGGTGATGTTGGTGACTATGTATTGCGCAATTTGGCGAAGTATTGCTGTCGCCAGGACGGCAGAGAGTGAGAGAGAGAGAGATAGAAAGAGGGGGGGACCCAACAGTGCGACATTTATCTGTTTGTTGATTTGTTCTTGGAAACTGTATTTGGTGGACTTTGAGACCAAGTCCATTATCTTGAAGATGTCAAGACAAAAAACATGCGAATAAAGCGATGAATTAGATGTCGCCTACTTTAACGTTCTCATGGCTTCCGGTACTGCGTTTTATGGATATCCTTTTAGTGATTAATTATTATGTACATATTGCTAAAACTTATATCGGATATACCTTTCGCAATTCATCGACTCGAATCCAGGAACATAAATACACTCTAAGAATTAAATCATGTGCTACAGACCTTGCCCGTCTATTGAAAGAAGATTCATTTACACCGATATGGAAAGCCGCTTTTATTATTTTACGAACTCATACTAAAAGACTTCGTTTTCAGAAAGTATGTTTATCATAGCATTTGGAGACCAATGTTGTATCACCGAAACTACTACTGTTGTACCTTCTGCTTGAAGATTTTTGGCAAATAACCCACTTATTATTTAGCATGAGATATTCCTATATGTTTTTCATGCTTATTTACTGTATCTTGCGCAGAATTTTGCGCACATGTCTCCTGGTTATGACTATATCTACACCCGCAATCACCCGGCCCAAATCAGTCCACAGCCTGATGATGCATGTGCGACACATGTTAAAGATCTTGCGTTTCTATCATGTATATATTTTTGGATTTATTAAGCACTTTGAGATCTGAATCGTATATTTTTATCGTGCTGCGACAGATGTTTGATTTTTTTACTATTCAGCACAAAAATTTTAAATACTTTTGTATACCTTTCTGCTAAAATTACAGTGGACAATTTATCCCAATTATTTTGTGTTGATTCTGCTTCAGTCAGTGCGATACAGACTTTTTCGAAGTTACGCCTTAGCCTTTTTATTAAAAGCACTCATATAATTTTTTAATTGTAGAGATTTGAATGGCACTCCTAAACACTTGTCACTTTGACGCTTAGCTACCTCACGACAAAATTAACGTGTGTTGATAAATGCTGCAAAAAAAGCGCCTTCATGTGCATTCGAGTAAAACGTGGTTTGCTTGATTATGTGAATAGTCATTCTTACGTTGCCTATGGATTTTTTACGCGCACTGCTCACCCTTTGATTTTGGACGGTCTACTGGTCCTTCATACTGCTTATACAGGCCGGAGTTCGGCACCTTTCGTGAACGACATATTCATATGATACGAATATTGGTTTCGAATGTTGTGGATAACCAAGGACAGCTGCCATCTACCTCCTCTTCAGGTATGAGCATTCAACCTAACTATATTAATTTGAGCAGTATCCAGTTAAACACGGTTCAGACCCGTGGATTTCAGCGCTGAGCGAAGTTCAGTTACCCCGATAGACCTGTAAATCCAGTTTGTATTTCCGCTGAGGCTTAAGGCCATACTAATAACTTTCCTGAAATTGAGCGTGACTATTCACGTTCAAAGTTGTTCATCTGCTGGAAGAACAGAAGCAATTAGGTTTACTTCGGATGAACCCTGAACTTGTGATTTGTTTAGCTGACAAATCTTCTCAGATTGTTCTTTTAGACCTACCTGATTATGAAGAAAACTGCATGCAGAAATTTCACTCATCCCTCATATAGTTATTAATTTTGATCCCGCTCATTCTATCATAACCTCGTTGAGTAAGCTCCATAATAGTGGTAATTTGCCGTTTTGTATTTCTAGATTCATAAGCCCACCAAACGGTCCTGGAGTTGAACATTTATTTGGTAAATTTAAAACTCATAAGCCAGGTTTTCTTAACCGCCCCCTCTTTTTTAGATATAGCAGTCCAGCAAGACCTTTAGAAAAAGCTCTGGCATCGTAAGTACCAATTCGTACCACCAGTTCCCTTTATTCTTTGTCTTGTTTGTCTCATTCTACTTCCAGAATTCGTCCTTTACCGCGCCCCAAACTACCCCTTTCTTATTCTGGTTTCCCTTAACGTAGCGTCACTCTTTCGTAATGTTAAAGTTGATAAAATTAACGATGTCATTAGAACCGAACTTATTGATAGGTGTCAGGCATCCCAAGTTCAAATTCAAGCGGTGATTGATGCTTTAATTCTTATTTCTAAACGTACTTACTTTCAATTCAAAGACGTCGTCTGCCGACAGGAGTGTGGAGTAACTTCGGGCTTCCCTTTGTCCAGTATACTGGCGGAACTCGCCATGCAGCACCTGAAATCTCACTCTTTCTTCATTTTTTCCACCTCCCCAGCTTTAAATCTGTCACGTAGATGATATTTTCATGCTGTGGCCACATTCCATTGACCTTTTTAATATATTTAAAGATAACCTATCTCCGACTTTCCACTCCATTCAATTCACTAACGACCTTGAAAGTGATTCTTCTCTGCCGTTTCTTGATTTTTTGGCTACCCGTAACACTTTGACTGATTCCTTATCGTCGCAGTTTATCGTAAACCTTCTTTCACTCAATTTCTTATTCCTTTTGACTCATGTCAACCCCACAAACATAATCTTGCAACCTTTCGTCGTTTGGTAGCACGAGCCTATACCCATTCGTCTACAATGGCTTCTCGCGATTTAGAACTTTCTAGAATTTTTAGCTTTGCGAATCACTTTAAAAAGATGACTTCAAAAATGCTTGTAGCAGTAGAAACAGCATTAGACAATAACTCGCAAAATACGCGGGTGCGGGCCAGTGATAATCCCCACACCATCCATGAATAGCCATTGCATCCATTAGAAAGTCTTCGTAATATTGAGCCATTCTGTAATTAAAGAATCAATGTATGTTTTACATGGATCACGGTATGTTCTGCATGAATTTCATACACATCACCTGTTGGAATCGTGAGTTAATTAAAAAAAATACGTGTTCAGTCCCGAGTGAATCCCCATGTATAGAAACACGAAAATTTACAGAATACAAGGAACAGTATCATAAAGAAACGCAAAGCTTTTGCGATTCTTAACTTCTTATAGTTCCAAAATGAATAGATGAATAGTACGCATTTAAAACAAAACATGTGCTACATTTAAAGTCCAAATTTACATCACAAGGCCAAAAACAGAAGATTTGGAGTAAAGAATATCATGAGGGAATAAGTAATAGTAAATCTCGTGAAACATGCTGAAGATTTCGAATCTCATATATTAAATTCTATAAGAGTAGCTAATCAACGGTGTGTTAAAAAGTAGTAATGTATTGGTATAAGACAATGGGTCGCCGAGAGATTCTTTCTACAAATGAGAAATACAGCTGACTTTTCTGAAGTTTGCTTCTAAGTGGACAATCTGGAGTGTATCCATCCTCCTTCTCGCTGCTACAGTTTATTGATTTGTTAGAGGGTTTACCGGTCTGTTGTAATTTGAAACTTATTTTGCTGGATAGACCTTATCAAACAAAGAAAACAAGAACCGAAGGTTCAAAACAAGTGCGGCACGCACTGCACCCTTTTCAAATAACTCCTTCTGGTTACTGGTTTTCCTAAGAGGTTAAGTCGCCTATACCCATGCTCCTGAGAGCCCTAATAGACGGTAAAGGTGTGACGCCGTAGGTCCAGCCATCTTTGAAATTAGGAATGAACAGTTGTTCAGATACGACAGATCAGAATGCAGAAGAATGAAAGAATTAGAGTTAAAGGATAATATAAATACTTTCCCACAAGGGGTGAACATTTATATAACTTTATAGAATCTGGCAGTATGGGTTACATATTTTTCATTTTTGATTTACCTTAATTTCTATTTCTTATTTTTACATTTAAAATTTCTTTTCAACTTCTTTTTATTTTCTTATTTTTTCATATTCTTATTCTTATCATTACTCTTATTCTTATCAGCTCCAAGTAATTTAACCAAAATACTCCTAATTGTTATTAGAATTAGTATTAGTGCCACATAGATTTCAATTGACATTTGTCACGTATAACTGCACTTTCAAATAAAAAGCATTAGATTCATACGTGAAAGGAATATCGATTAGTGTAAAATGGGTTCGCATAGGTTATATTGAAAATAAAGGGTGTATAAATTTACACTTTCTATGTTACGTTAACTTAGGATAAACATTCAAAATTCTGATTTCAGTAATACAGAGCAAAACTGGGGTCAATGTCTATTCCAATTGAAATTCTATTTCTATTGCGCAACCCACAGTGTGACTCATTCACCAAATTCCATTGAGTGACCCTCAGTGTGAGTCGTCCACCAAGTGAAGTTCCATTGTGTGACCCACAGAATGTCTTCCTCCAGGTTAAGTTCCAATGCGTGTCCCACAGTGTGAATCATTTTTCCAAATGATATTACATTGCTTGAACCACTGTGTGAGTCGTTCAGGTAAAGTTCTATTGCGTGACCCACAATGTGAGTAGACCTTACCAATATTTAAATCACACTGACATAAGTTATTTTTAGGAATTAAAACTGAAAAGTACTTTGGATGGCGCACTAACTTTCGAATAATGTATGAGTGTGAATTATTATTACGCGACAGTAAAGTATAACTACCATTCCACAATTATTAAATCGAAATTAAAATATTCTGATAGAAAATTTTTTACCCTCCACTTGTAGCATTTTTTGTGCTGTGACTAATCATCATCAAAATTAAGTAAAGTGTCACAATTTTCAGAATTATTATATAGAGACCCACACCACAGTTGCCTATTTTGTAGTTTAAAGGCACACTGAATCTTAGTTAATTAAAGATCTGCATGAAGTCTATAACTTCTAACTTTTATATCCTGAATTATGGCGTTATTAAAAACACGCAATATTGATCATAAACAAGTCAGGATGACTTGTTTAACTATGATGTTCAAATGGCATTATAAAGAGCACAATGCGAAGGATTCAGAGGTACACGAACCGTAGACAGCGCCGAGAAGAATAGTCAGGAAACAGTAGGGAAAAAGAAAAGTCAAACAACTTTTAAAGTGAGAGAAAAATGGATGCTAGGCGGAGTGGTACAAGCTCCTCACTAACCACAAACGTTCTTGGCAACACATTGAGTACTGTGTCAAGCATGTACAAAATGCGTGCTGCAGAAACAAAACAAAGTAAAGTCAGCTGTTTTGTTGTCGAAAAGAGCTGATCGATGGTTTTTTTGACAAAAGCGAAAGTGGACGATTTCTCGGGAAAATGGACAAGCTCGAATTGAGTAACAGCAAAATGCACGAGCGATATGAGAATGCGTTTGACATTGTTCTACATAAACTCTAATTCTTTGTTCTGCTATTGATCCTTTTGTGTGGTTTATTCCAAAAGGGAAGAGTGATATAATGTCCATTCGTTCACGAAATGTAAAGGAAATCCCTTAAGGCTGCCTTCATCGACTTCATTTTTTTTCTTGCTTAATTAACTGCCATATCTCATGCTATTTGAAAGATTTTCACAACTCAAAATAGTGGCATTAATCTACAGTTTTAACTTTATCAACGGACGCAAGACAAAGGTAGTATTGTGTATAAGATCGAGATGGATCGAAACACGGAATGCACGATCTCAAAAATTGCAGTAAAACCTATCTATCTCGCTGGGAGAAATACTCATGCTTTTCATATTATTCCATGTATGTCAGCTATCGCATTTCGTGTACTTGTTGCTTATTTGTGCTATTAAACCACGTGAAGCATATTTTAGAGTAAGGAAAGCTTCCGAACTTTTTTTTTTTTTTTTTTTTTTGACAAAACTTTGGAAACGAGACGGATTTTCCGACATTAAAAGTTCATGACTCATGAATCATATGAAAGATTTTCATCATTTTGCAGGAAGAGTGACCACTTCTGCTGGAAACGTTCCTTGAATCACGGTACTCTTTTTTACCTTATATGAAATGTAGTTATTTTTCTGATGGTCAAAAGTACAAGAAGCCATCTAACCTGGTGATGAAAATAGCAGGAGAGGGAATTTTTGTTTCAAAGCCGTTACCGCCTTTTAAGGCTTTCAACGGCCTTATGTGTTCTCAAAAAGACCGTGATTGGCCGTGTATGAAGAGAATGTAACTGTCATTCCTGTATTGTTAGACAGTGAAAACTGAGTTTATAAGGGGCATAGGAGGGGGTCGCGTGCTGGAACGATGCAAGTCGTACTCGGAGTTTTGGAATAACATTTTCTGATCATTAAAGGAATGAATATGTGGTGCAGATTTATCATGCGAAACCAATTATGTCAGTCAGGTTGATGATTCTGAGGTTGGTTCTATGTAACGAAAGACTGAGTAATGAGTAGTTAGCTAAGACAGCTTATTCGTCTCAAATGCAGGCAGTAAAAGTGGGAAAAGGTAAATTGATCTAAAAGGTGGATATGCAAGGGTGCCTACATGAGATATGTTATATTTTACCTTCATTAAGAACGTCAGATTCATCTGCGATTCCAAAAGAATAACCATTACAGAATTAGGTCAATTTTATGTAAAACAAACTTTACACCACTCGAAAGGTACACTGGCGTGCAAATATTAAGGACGAGACGGATTTTCGAACGTAACATCGTGCAGAAGTGCTTCACATCGACTCAAATCATACCATAAGGTCCCCAAGATGTAACAATATGGGACAAGGGAGCAAAACCGTCCAAACAAGGAATCCAAAGGATACAAAGGCACTTTATTGAAAAGGTAGCTTCGAGCACAACTGTGCAGAAGACAGAAACGTCCATGTGACAGGCGGCTGCCAAGAAAAATCCAGACTTTAGTAGGGAATATGATCACCCCTGACTGCGTTGCAGGATTTACAACGTCTGTCCATGTTGAGGACGAGGTTGTCAAGGAATTGTTGAGGCATCGCGGCACATTCTTCTGGTAGCGCCAATCACAGCTACAGAATTGTTGCTGGCGGCTGGCTGCCAAGCGCCTCTCGAGAAGGTCCCACACGTGTTCAATTGGATTTAGGTCCGGGGACCTTGCGGGCCAATCAATGCGTTGAATATCTTAATTTCCAACAGCTCGGCGACAGCCACTGCACGATGAGGTGTAGCTTTGTCGTCCATAAAGAGGAACTCAGAACCCAAAGCACCTCTAAACAGATGCACGTGAGGCAGGAGAAGCTCGGTACAATAGCGCACACCAGTGACTGATCCTCCTTGGAAAATGTGAAGGTCAGTACGGCTGCCAAGCATGATACCGCCCCGAACGAGTATTCCGCTACCTCCAAACCGGTCCCTTTCGATGATGTGAGGTGTGATTGCGTGTTCTCTGCTCTCTCCAGATGATTATACGTTCAGGATCGCTCGGCAGACTAAATCGGCACTCATCCGTAAAGAGAACTTAACCCCATTGCTGATGTGTCCAGTTCTTGCGTTCCTGGCACTACGTCATCCTACCGTACCGGAACTTAGTCTATCTCCTGAGTGGTCTTTCGTTCCGTTCTGCCTGCTTGTTCCGTTGTTATGCTTATGTCTCCTTACGTTTTGCACACCAGAGTAGTTTCTGATCTGCTACTGCAAATCCTAAAATAAACTCTCTTCCGCTGTTTGAGCATTAGACATTTAACCTGGATGAGATTTGCGCTACATTTGCCAAGTTATCTGTCTGTACGTCCTCGGATATTCTACCTCAAAGACGGTCATCAATGGCACGTGATCGGCCACCGTTTGCTTTCTGAGCGCTGCTACATCCGTCGATTGTATACTAGTGGCATACCCACGATACGATTTATCTAGGGAAGACTTGGGTTCTTTCCACTTGACCCATAGGTCTTGCACCCAAAATGCTCCCATGATCAAAGTCGTTCATATCATCACGTTTATCCATGTTCGTCGATTGTGATAAGGTTTTGAGAAATTTCTCTTTCCACCTATTTATTCGCTTACTTCCGTTTAGGTCTGTCTCACTCTGCGCGGGGATGGTCACGTCAACTGCATATGCATTTTACCTCTGCCTCTAATAATTTGTCTACTGAGTGTGTCACGCGAGATTCTGGATTTGGACGAGCACTCGCTTTTTTTCACGAAGATGAACTACCGTTCTGTATACAGGGAAATAAGCCAGCATGTCGTGCAACTTCTTTAGTGATCGCACAGTATCCTGAAAATGTGAATCCATTTTTTGGTGTAAATATGGCATGAATGGTAAATATACAAATACTTAAAAAGGAATCAAACACACGTCTTCCGGATAGCACCCTAGTATGTTATCCATTACACCACCCAGAACGAATTACCAATTTTCAAGTTCCGGATAAACTTGAATATAACCATCACAGGAGTCGCGAATCGAAACAACCGGAATTCATGCTTAGTGAATCTGGGGTTTAGGAATTCTGCCCCGTGATCTCCCGGAGGAGCAGACGAATATAACAATATCTATTACACCAAACGTGCACCTTTCCCAATAGGCGAATGCATCTCTAATGGTTTTTGCTTCATGAATACGGGATGCAATAAGTTTACCAAAGGCTCGAAATATTGAAACAGCGTACGCATCGATGTGTTTTAAGCGTCTTGAATGAGTCTTCATCTGCCACTGTAAACACCAGCGCCACTGAGGTTCTGGTCATTTCCATAACTAAAAATAAACTTTATTTCTTTATCTTATGATTTGAACGTAAAGTATAGTATTTATACGTCTATATAGAATAAAGGTCAGAGTCAAATATTGTAGTATCGATATTAATAGAAAACCATGACCGCTTCGATATTAATTACAAAACTGAAATTTAGAGAAATCTTAATAGAGTTCTTAAAAAAGCGTCTGAGTTACATCAGACAAAATAAAAAATATTTAGTTTTAATTCGACTTCCATGTATATCTTTTTCTGTGGTCCGTTTTTTTATTGGAGGTTTGACGACCACCGTGAGCAACTCAATGGGCTATAAGCAGTCGCCCGTCCCTAATTTAGGGTCACTGGTTCCAGGGAAGGGAGAGAGCCAGTGCCGTAAGCTAATTTAGGGTCACTAGTTCCAGGGAAGGGAGAGAGCCAGTGCCGTAAGACAAACACAACATGCATGCCTGACCGGGATTCGAACCCGGACACCTTACGGACGAATGATCAGAGGCCAGCGCCTTAGACCACTGCGCCACCGCGGCAAGGTCCGGTTTCGAAAACACAAATAATTAAATATAAACAGAATTGTATTAATAGCATTTCCCTTTTACACCATATATATATAAAACCGCAGGTTGTATAAAATTAGCTTCTCCCGATATAGAAGATGTATATACTAAATTTTGTAGTTCTGTTTCATTACAAGCATAACTTTGTTAAAACACCGCACAGTACCAAAATCTTTCTCCACTTCTCTAAAGCAATGATAACCGACGAAAATCCCTCCGGCTATAAAATGGACAGACACCTACGTCGCGCACTTTCGACGGCTTTCAAGGGCAAACGTGGAGGCGTGAGATAGAGTATCCCATCGCCGCAATGACAAAAGTTGTATTCTTGAGACAGCATGGATGGGTAAACATCACGGGTAGTCTGTGCACCAGTGACACAGTGCTCCATTCCTGCGCTCAACTTCCTGCGTATATTGAAAACATATTAGGCAGAAGGAATATTTCATCCGTTCTTTAATATTCATAGACGGAGTGATAACTTCTCTTCTTACGCGTAGTTAATATTTTTTTTTTCGTAGGAATGTTGCTGTTTTGTTTGATTTCGTAAAAACATATGCTTAATTTTATTCTAGCGTAAGAGTTCATAAAAATTTGTAGCTTGGGGAACATCCAGAATAAAATGTAAAGGCTATTCCTAAGTGGAAAATAAGTTACATCATGAAGTAAGCAATAATTCTATCAAATGTTATACACGCTGTGCAGAAAGCTCTTGAAAGGGAATTCGCTTCTGCAAACATTGAGAGGTATAAAATACCGAAATCGCATCTAAAAAATGCATATTTCGCTTGTTTTAGAAACGATGATCCTGTCCTGACTGCAATCTGTACCAATTACAATAAACATGGGTACGATTCCGCCAACTTTTTCCGACTGGACGTTTTTATGATGTAAATCAGCAGACAATGTGCCGGCACCGCATTTTTTTCATAGTAATGAAATAAACATTTTCCAGTTCAATGTATAAAAATATTTTATTTAAACGTTTGTGGGGATAGCAAGTTTCGAAACGTAAAAAAAAGGGTAAGTACAAGAACAATATGATGAACTATTTTCGATATTTCTGATTTTCTGACTAAAACAGCGTTATTGTTTTATTGCTGATTTTGTACCTCAATTATGCAAACATGTTGTCTAACGTTACAAATCCACACCTCTTCGCCCAAGGCTGTGTATTAATGATGTGACTTAAAATAGAAATACCTGGAAGTCCCTTTTAAACCCAGATCTGTTGGTATAATCTGTCATAGAAATCCGTGCGTCAAGAAAATACCGTGCGAATAACGCAATCTAGGCGAATAGCTACGGGGAGGGCAGACATGCAAATGCTTAAAATTTCATGCGATTCCGCATGCCCGCGCTTTTAAAACTGGCGCTGCAAACGCAATCCTAGGCGCTCATAGGGCGCCGCGCAGGGGAGTCAACCGGGACGATGTGCACTGTAACAGTTAGGTGCGCTACCTGAGCCATAAATATGCCGAGGAGTCGCCATAGATGTGCGTACGAGCCACTGATGGAGTTTGTATGAAGCCGTATTGTCGGAATAGGAGAGGCAGAGCGGCCGGCGTGCAGAATCGGCCGCCATTCGTTCCGACATAACAGTATGGTACAATCGTGTTGGGAGCAATGGGCACGGGATCACACCCAGACACGGAGGACTGGCTCTGGATGACCCAGACTCACCGCCAAAAGAGAGGACTGTGAGATCGTGAAAGCGGCACGCACAGATGCATTCACGTCCTTGTCCAATATCCTGATACATGCGACGGCTGTAGCAGGGACTGCTGTGTCCACCAGAACCATTTCCAGTCGCCTGGCAGAGGCTAATCTGCACTCTCGACGGCCCGTACGTTTCTGTCATTAACACATGATCAACTTTAGCGTCGATTGCAGCGTTGTAAGCTGAGAGCAATGTGAAATGCTACGGACTGACGGCGTATAGTGTTCAGCGAAGAATCCTTTTTCTGTTTGGGAATGGATGCCCACATTGGCAGAGTGTGGACCGCAGGTGGGCGCTATAATACCAACCTCAGTGTGCAACGGCACACATCCGGAACTGCCAACGTGGTGGTCTGGGGAGCAATCGCGTAGGACAGTTGAACTTCCCTCGCAGTGATCAGATGAGCGTTGACAGTCCAGCACTACGTACAGGAGGTCCTGCGGACCCATGTGCTGAAGTTCCTCGCAGACCGGCCCGGAGCCGTTTTCCAGCAAGATAAAGCCCGTTTGCACACAGCTTGTGTTTACCAGGACTATCTGCGTCATTCTTCGACGCTTTCGTGGCCAGCCAGATCGCCTGGTGTCTCCCAGATCGAGCACGTGTGGAACCAGATGGGACACCAGCTCCGTCCATGTTCCAGTGTTCGTGATTTAGAGCGTCAGTTGCAAGAATTGTAGGCCAATTAGCCCCAGGATAAGATACAGCGTCTCTTTGATTCCATGCCGGACTGTATCACGGCATGTATCTCAGCACGAAGCGGTCTGACTCGGTACTAATGCTAACCCGAATGTGTACGGTTTGTCGGCGGGAAATCGTCCTGCTGTGATACTGTAATCACTTCTGTCCTTGTTATGTACCATCTCAATACTAAAATCTTATTTCAAAATCACGCCTCCTTCTTGATGCTCGGATTTTTATGACAATGAGTGTATTTCAGAATATTTGCTTAGTAAAACATCCAGGTAAGGAAAGTTGTTGTCTCCATGTATATCGTAGGATAAATATCATTAACTTTATGTAGGACAAGTAAGAGCGTCTCTTTTCCGTTAGGCCATATGAAAAATACATCGTTCTCATATCGTAGCCAGGTGGTAGGGTTTGGGGTGATATTTGTATATATATGCCACTCATTGTGTATCCTCACTTTTAAGCAGCTTTCGCGAAGACGGCTCAAAGCCAGTATATAAATTTCCATAGCTGTCAGGATATAATAGATAAAGGGGATATACGTATGAAGTAACAACACTTAAAATATCAAAACTACACTATTAATCCCAATTAATTGTATAATAGAAATCAAAAGCTTAGAATATTACAATCAACGAGATAGACATTATGATGTCTGCTGTGTACCTTCACTGAAAATACAATCTCGTTGATGTGCGAAATGTTGAAAACTTTGACTTCTATTTTACGCCAAAAAATTCGGCTGACCAGTATTCAAGCTTTCAATTCCACCAGGAATAGCCATTGGATCTAAAAATACATCTAAAATGTCTCACCTTGTGATTATATCTCAAAATTTATAAAATGCATGTGTATTCATTTTGATTAAATAGCTGCATTCTGATCAAATTCATTCATGCGATAAAATATGAGCAAAGAACAAGATATACTATTATTCCCATTGAAAAAAGCGGGATAATTTGAAAATGCGAACTCAGTGAGAAATACAGCGACAGTGAGTACGTTTCGTTTTAGATGCCTCCGGTCAATTCAAAATTTCAGAAAACTAACAAGAAAAAGATGACAAACACTAAGTCACATTGTAGTATATTCAACGTGATTTTAATAAATGCCCTTCATGTCGGAAATTAACGGTGATTACTACCTTCGGATTGAATAGCGACGTGTATCAAAACATCTGATCATTAAATAAAACAAGGCATTAAAAGTTAAACCCTCATCAGATCACACCACAAGTCATGATCATTCTGCAAATCCTCTGATCAGAAGAAAATGTACAATATATTTATTTTTAAAATTTAGCGACACTTTAAATTTCAAATTTTTTGTAAAGAAAACAACGGCCTTTATTTTGATTATTACATGATTTCACAAACGTGGTGTGCTAAACTTCTTCACATGTTTTACTTTTATTTGAGTTTAGGACGTGTAAATTTAAACGCATTTTATACTATACATCTTTATGTTTTTCATTGCTTTGCACATTATTTTTTAATCCACTGATTTCTGGATCAAAAGAATTAGAAAGAATGCAAGTATGTAGTCCAGTTACAGAACTAAGTAAATAATAAAGCACAGCCTCTTGTCCTTTAGTCTGCGTTATGAAAGAAATGCTTTTGATTCACCTGTTCGAATTTAATTTGATTTTCAGTAATAAATAAAGAAAATTAGATACATTACTTGCAAATTTTAAAAGTGTCAGTGGGAAGAGCCGCGGATAGCTTAGTGGTTAGTGTTTCAGACTATCGATGCTGGGTCCCCAGGTTCAAGCCTGGGCTGATCTTTCAGGGATGGTGTGATTTACTAACAATCGCTGAATATCCGCCGTGCATCGGACGAGCACGTAAAGTGACGGCCCCCAGGCTGGACCCACTGGTTAAATGGGTATCCTTTCCTATGTCCTCCCTGAAATTCTCTCACCCATCTATGTGCAATATCGTACGTGTACGGTGGCGCCATCTACTGTACTCTAATCTCACTACGAACTGTTCTGTCAAAAGTCGCTAGACTTGCTCTCATTCCTTCCGTTTCTGTGTCCTGCCCAAAAGGCGATCTCGCTGTAGGTGGCTGGGACCTAAACCTACCTGTGGACGGAAGTCCTACAAGAAAATGACGCTGACCAGGAAGAAGTGTCAGTGGGATTTGCTTCACTGGATCTGCATACCTTGAAGAAGGGATATGTATGACTTCACTCGACATGCACGTACATTAAAACAACGTATTAATACAACGATAAAGTTTCACTCTCAACGGCACTTACGTTTTCTGTCATTAATACCTGATCGTCGTTGACGCAGATTGCCGTGGTATTAGCAGCGAGCAATGTGGAACGCTACATACTGGCGACGTATAGTGTTCAGCAACCAATCGTTTTTTTATGGGAACGAAAAACCACCGTGTCAGAGTTTGGAGGATCGCAGGGGAGCGCTACAATTGCAGCATCACTGTACAGCAGCACATTTCCGAAACTGCCGCTGTGACTGTGTGGCGAGCCATCGAGTATGACGGCCGGACTTACCTCGCAGTAATCAGAGGGACGTTCACAACCCAGCGCTACGTACAGGAGATCCTGCAAACCCATGTGCTGCAGTTCTTCGCTTTCCGGCCCCGAGCCGTTTTCCAACAAGATAACGCTCGTCTGCACACTACTCTGGTTTCCCAGGACTATATAAGTCATGCTTCGACGCTCCATAGGCCTGCCAGATCGCCTGTTATCTCCCACATCGAGCACGTGTGGAACCAGATGGGACACCGGGTTCCTTCATCTTCCAGTGTTCTTGATTTAGGGCGTCAGTTGCACGAAGTGTGGTCCGATCAGTTCCAGGATAACATACGGCTTCTCTTTGACTCTGTGCCGACGGTATAGCCGCATGTATCTGAGAACGAGGAGGTCTGACGCGATGCTAATACTGACCGGGATGTGCACGTTACGTCCGCCATATAACCACTAAAAATAAAGATCTCAGTATGTCTGTCAACGAGAAATTCAGCGGTATCTATCTCTGATTGTTTACTTTGGCAGGAATATTTGTAAAGGATATACAATAAATTTCTTTTAAAGAAGTCACTTAAATTTTTTGTGAAACCGACGAATGCAAGTTACGGAATTTTCCACCAGCAATATTTAGGCATTGTAAATTTGATAATTATATTCCGATTTTCCTGTTGTAGATAATTTCTACTTGGGCAGAGTTAATTTTCTTTACGATACACTTTTAATTTTTATATTACATATCTGTAAATAATTCCATATTTACAATATACAGTTTAAAGATTTTAGTTTTTGACTGCTGATTCATTCAGGAGAATTTATTTTCATTTTTTTTGTATGTTGATTGTGCTGGTTTGCTGTCTCATATATCATATACTATTTTTCATATTGTCGCTGTAATGTTTTAGCCACATTATGAAATTTTTATAAGTACGTATATAGACTCATTGCCATAAAAATCCGTCCAAGGACAGAAATGATAACAATATCAGAACAGTAGGACGACTTCCCGCGGATATACGGTACACAGATCGGTCAGCGTTAGTACCGCGTCGGACAGCCTCGTGCTCGGATACATGCGGTGATACGGTCCGTCCTGTATTCAAAGAAATGCCGTATGTTTCCCTGGGACTGAGTGGCCCACGCTTCTTGCAACTGACGCTCTAAATCGCGAACATTGAAACATGGAGAAAGGTGGCCTTCCATTAGGTCCATCACGTGTTCGATGGGCAAAAGATCAGGCTATCTGGCAGGCCACGAAAGCGTCGAAAAATTAGATAGATAGTCCTGGAAAACACATACCTTGTGCTGACGGGCGTTTTCTTTCTGGAAAATGTCTATGGGCCAAATCGCCATGAAGAAAGCACATGAAGCCGCAAGATCGCCTGTACCCATCGCTGGGCTGTGAACAGCTGTCGGATCACTGCAAGGAATGTCCGACTGGCATACGCGATGGCTCCCCCTGTACCCATCGATGGGATGTGAACAGCCGTCGGATCACTTCAAGGGATGTCCGACTGGCATACGCGATGGCTCCCCAGACCATCAGGCCTACAGTTCGGGACGTGTGCGGCTGTATAGTGAGTGACGTAGGGCACAGGTGAGCCCACTGCACAGTGAGCTCACCGGCCGTCCTCCCCACTCGGTCATAGTGGTCATCCATCCCCATACAGAAGCGGGAATGCTCGCTGCACATTTTACGTAGCCAGTTTTTGGCATTCCACATTGCTGGCTACAGACACCACTGCAATCGACGCCTATGATTGTCAGGTCCCATACAGCACAAAACGTTTCAGATATGTGATCAAATTTCATTTTCGTTACACTTTCACAGATATCTTGCAATTACGTTTCAGCAACATCTATTTTGGAACATAACTCTTTGTACATTACGGTTACGTTAAAAATATCATTCACCGATACTACACTTTTGTAGTTTGCATTGTACATAATTGCTACCTTGATGTTACATTCCGGCGATATTTGCGATTTTTGGTTTGACGACGGCGGGGATACGCTTGCGCATTTATTTTTGCCATTTCACCGAAGCACTATCGTAGTCGTATTTCCACGTGCTACTGGGATATTCTTTGGCGATACTGTCGTTCTCGTGTTAGCTAGTTAGTTGATTTGTTACTTCATTTTTTTTGTGGTTGAAGATCATCTGAAAGTAAGTAATAGTTTTGATTAGTATAGTTTTTAAATTCTAAAAAGCATTTTATAAAATCTAAGTAGATGGCTGTGTTGTTGTATTAGTATGCTATACCAGCATGTTTTATTTTACGTATAGCTCAGATATTTCATATCGGTAGGTATTTAGAGAAATGACGAATTTGATTTTCTTTCTTTCTGTTCGCTGAAATATAAGTAGTCTATTCCACATGTATCGTTAAGATTCTACACCCTCATTCGGGACCGATTTTTATTTCATTTGTTATCAATATATAAGTGCCGCCACTGTTCCCAAAGGACTGCGGACTGCGTTGAACTTGTGAGATGTAAACAACTCGTAATACGACTATTGTTGCTTTTGAAACAGCTTTCCAGTGTAATATTTTTAATGTGATTTTACAAAGTTTATTGAAACTGTATTGTTCAATTAGTAAATACGTAACAGTAATACACTGGTGTGCAAAAATTAAGGACGAAGAGGAAAATTAGCATAACAGCGGAACGAGCAGGCAGAACGGACCTAAAGACCACTCAGGAGATAGACTAAGGTCCGGTACGGTAGGGTAAGCGCAATTATGCAGCATCGCGTAGGGGGTGTCGGAAGGGTATAAGGCACACGGGCGGTGTACGGTCAGCAATTCGGTGAAAGATATTGCACGGTGTAAATCGGTTTGAACGACGTCGAGTTGTTGCCACCGTATGCTATGGCCAACAGGCAATCCAGTAGACGACATCTGGATGACTTTACCCGAGTTCGCGTCATTGGGAAGTTAGAAGAAGGTCGAAGTGTGACTAGTGTGGCCGAGGAGTTCGGGATCGCTCACAGCATCGTTTCACGAGCTTGGAGAGCATTTCAAACGGCAGGAACAGCTGTCCAAAAGTTTAGCAGTGTACGTCCACGAACAACCGTGGCGGCGGACGACCGGTATATTGTCCTACAGGCAAGAAGAGACAGACGGTAGACAGCGGGAGAAATCACAAGGCACATGCAAAAGACAACTGAACGTCCGTTATCGCGTTTTACCGTGGGCAGGAGGCTCCACAAAGGTAGTCTACTTGCACGACGACCAGTACAGTGTGTGCCTTTAACGCCTGCTCATCGGAGACAGCGGTTTCTGTAGTGACAGGAACGCAAGAACTGGACACATCAGCAATGGGGTTGAGTTCTCTTTACGGATGAGAGCCGATTTAGTCTGCCGAGCGATCTGAACGTATAATCATCTGGAGAGAGCAGGGAACACGCAATCACACCTCACATCATCGAAAGGGGCCGGTTTGTAGGTAGCGGAGTTCTCGTTTGGGGCGGTATCATGCTTGGCAGCCGTATTGAGCTCCACATCTTCCAAGGTGGATTAGTCACTGGTGTCCGCTATTGTACCGAGGTTCTCCTGCACCACGTGCGTCTGTTTAGAGGTGCTGTGGGTCCTGAGTTACTCTTCATAGCCGACAACGCTACACCTCATCGTACAGTGAATGTCGCAGAGCTGTTAGAGAGTGAAGATATTCAACGCATGGATTGGCCCGGAAAGTCCCTGGACCTAAATCCAATCGATTCTGCAACGCAGTCAGGGGTGATCATATCCCCTACTAAAGACTAGATTTTTCTTGGCAGCCGCCTGTCACATGGACGTTTCTGTCTTCTGTCCAGTTGTGTTCGAAGCTACCTTTTCAATAAAATGCCGTTGTATCCTTTGGATTCCTTTTTTGGACGGTTTTGCTCACTTTTCCCATATTCTTACATCTTGGAGATCTCATGGTATGGTTTGAGTCAATGTGGAGAACTTCTGCACGGCGTTACATTCGAATATCCGTCTTTTCCTTAATTTTTGCACGCTAGTGTATGATGATGTCACAAATAACTTTCAAATCGTAACAGTAATGTAACGAAGTTACAAATATCTTTGAAATACGTAACAGTAACATGAAGTTGGTAGGTTGAAGTTACAAAAACCTTTTAATGCAGCATATCGGTTATAATAAAACAGAAAAGATGAAAGTTTGTTGTTTGGCGATGTATTCAAGAACAAACGTATTGTCTTTCCAAACAGATATGACGTTCGGATATTTGTTTAATTTTTTGTGGAAGAACTCACTTTAAAATGATTCCAAAGTTCAATGACACATTGTGACAACCAATAAGCAATTTTTCAAGTAAACAGTGGTGGCACGTCACGTAAATCAAATAATATGGTATGAAAGATAAGTTTCTTTAATGAGAAACTCAGAGATATGACATTTTCTCTTCAGTATGTGACTGCAGATAAAAAACCTTCTTACTAAGCCTTTAAGTAAATCAAAGCTCAACAATTTCCTAAGACTCCTAAATTTAGTATAAGTTATTTGCACTATTAGAACTTTTGCAAGTGACTACAGTTTGAGAATTAGTAAGCAATCTGTTTTACATTTTTGTATTTCTCAATCTTTTAATACTACTCTGATTAATAGATGGCGCGAGGTGCATTTCGCATTGCAGAGACTCTGTGTATGACGTACGAGTGTCACTTCGAGTTTCGCCTCCGTGGAGAGAGGCTGTCATGGGTTTCGTAGCTAAGAGCTTACCGTGTCTACAAGTTATTTTTTTATGTAATATTTTTTTGTGTTTTAAGCTGCTCATATGATGTCATTTAAGGTTAAGTAGTGCTTTTTGAATATAACGCAGCAAACAAAATCAAAACAGGAAATCAAAAATAATACAATTTAATCAACCGAACCATCCTTCCAGCCTACCACTGCCAATCAACAGATTCTTCCCATCATTTTAAGGTTGAATTGCTGCTGAACTTGTTTTATTTGTGCATTTGAAATAGGTTATATTAAATTTGTCTTTTTTTTTTCGTAACCAAATCATAAAAGTTTTTTAGGAAACAAAGTAAAAGTAAAGATATCGGTGGTACAATGGCATATTTTTTTTTCTTATACATAAAGTCACTAACTTATTAAAAGGGTATACCCACATTTTCTCCAAAAAAAAAAAAAAAAAAAAGAAAAAAAAAGGAAAAGTTTCGCCGCATCATATCAACTGCCGTACAGATATCATAATTTTCAAAAGAAGGCGTCCATGGCATGTGCTTTTGAAATACAAAGGGTCGGCAGACATTAGCAAATTGGGAAGCACTGTTCTAATCAATATCATAAAAAAATCAGTTTTGTGCGTTAAAATTTATAGAAATTAAACGAAAAATAATTTTTACTATCCTAATGTGGCAAGTGAATTCCTCATTGCCCAAAATTTTATCTATCTTAATTTAAAAACCTTTATTATCAAAATGTGCGAAGTCAAAAAAACAAAACATAAAAGAAATTTGTTGGATGAACGTCAAAATGCCAAAGGAAATTACTGCACCTTAAGAGAAAGCAAAGAATAAGGAGAAACACGTAATGCTGAAGACAACAAAATGTGACTGGTATTGATTACTCTTAACTTTGAAAATACAACAAAGACCAATGTGATTGAAAATCCTGAAATTTTGGATATTATTGCATTTGATCGTTTAAGATTTCGTCAAAATGTTTAGGAATATTAATGACTAATGTAACATAACTGTTCTAATTGAGATAAATATATTAATGTGCGAAATAAGGATATACAATGTGTTTTTTACCATAACACTCAATTATCTATACCAGTATTTAATTTTAAAAATAAAAGATAGCAAATACAGATTTAAAGGTTTGTTGGAGTAGAATTCCTAACTAAGTTTTCCATGTGAATGAGGGACCACCCTCTTAAATACAAGGAGATTCAAAAATTTGGTGCAAATGTAAAATGCGGTTAAAAGACCTATGGGTCGGAGAGACATGCACTTTGCAGTTAAATATTCACCTAGGTAACGGATATCGTATATCATCAAGAAAAGAATAGTTCAAAATCTAAGCAATAGAGGGAGTGCAGCAGAGAATGCCATATAAGTGACGTTCCACATTACTCCCACAAAGCAACGTGGTGGTGAGACAAAAAACATTGCGGAGAAATGCAGTCACATGTTCCATGTGCGAAATTACTAAAGTTTCGTGCTGTGATTCATATTGCAAAACTACACGGTTTTATTAAGCTAATAATTTGCATATAACGTGAAATCTGTTGTGCACGTTTAGCGCCTATTTACTATTGAGCAGGCATGGTGCACACGAATAGCCTTCTAGATCTCCAGATCTCACACCCACTGATTTTTGATTGTGGGGCCACTAAAACTCCCGTGACTATAGTGGTAATCTCCAGACTTTAACATTGCTGAAAGACACAATACGGCAGGAGGTATCAGTCATTCCCATTGATATATTTTTCAGTGCTGTATCAGGCGTAATACCAAAACTGCACGCATAACTAGAATTTGGTGGTGGACGTATTAAGCACTTGCATCTGTATATGATGCTGAAAGAAAGTAAGTTTCAGTAATTTAACGTAGTATAACTAATTTCACAATTCTCACCTATCGTTGATTCTGTGTAGCAGCGAACTCTATTGTCAGAATTTTTAACTATTTTTCTTGATGCCATACAAAGTCCCGTACCTCAATGAATACTAATCTGCAAACCGCATGTCACTCTGACCCGTAGATCATTTTTAATCGCATTTTACTTTAGCACCAAACTTTTGAATTACCTTGTATATACCAGAGTAGTCAGTGTTATTCTATTATTCCTCTGGTCGCTGCCTTTTGAATCTTGATCATACGTTTTTCGGCTGGAAATAGGTAAAAATAAGAATGAAGAAATATGTAACTGCAGTATTGCTTTACATAGATTTCTAAACTAAAGGGATTTCATATGCAGCAAATTTAGATATCAGGTGTGCTCCTCTGATTATGGAATTTCTTTCCCGTTTTTAAAGATCTTTGCATACGGTATCTATATTTAATAAACTAGCCTGGATTTGAGACTAAGTGTAAACACTAAATAATTTTATATTTCAATAAATGAAAGTCCTTTACGAACGTGGATTCCGAATCCCTGAATGAACTAAACAAATCAAAGAATGAATTCCTTGATGAACAACAATGTCCCTCACTCCCCACAAGGAATGGTTTCCACAGCTTAGCTTCCATAAAAATCTATTTTTTCGGAAGGAATGACTTACATTTAAGTCTATTGGATATATATGACACATTCTCTGTCGTCTTTTATCATGAAAACTGTGCACAGCAGTAGTTAAGGGCACATGATTAGCTATGCAGTTGTCACCATGGTAGAAACAATTTTAGGAAACCCTAATTAAAATTGTTTAGATTTCGTTAAGAAATTTTAAAGCATGCCAGCTGAAGCTCAAAAGGCTGAAGGAATGGCATTTTCCTCTATAAAGTACAATCTTTGCCAGAAAAAAAAACCGAAGCACCCTGAAGGTATCACCCAATCAAGATGAAAATTGGTAGATGCAGTGTTCATGTATAGGAAAGGAAATTCTTACTGTTCCAGAGCAGTTGGGCTTTTTATACGGATACAATAACGACAGGAGCGAAAAAAGTCAGTACGTTGCTACCTCTGGCACGAATAGACGTGGTTATTTGGTGTGTCACAGTTCACTGATACTTCCTTAACGTACATAATGCAAGATGGAGACAAAATTGCCGGCCAGTTTGCCGACATTCCTGGCTGGGCGTAGGTGTCGTCCCATCATGTCTAAGAAATATTCGCTCGGTAAGAGTCTGGCGATCCAGTTTGACATTGAAGTGTGTCGTCGACATTAAGGAGGCAGGCCTGGATGAGACGTGCTGTGTGTCGTCAGCCGTTATCATGTTCAGAAATTGCTCGGTGTAGCGGTGACACGAATGACAACACAACAGGTCGCATAATGCCGTAGACGTAGATTTGAGCTGTTAAAGTGGCACACACTACCGATAGTGTCCGCGTATAGTAGCAAATGGCTCATCTCACAGCCACCCCAGGAGTGCGAACCATGTACCGATCCACGGTAATGGCAGCAACCATGCACTGACCGGCTCGAATTCAAACACGTGTGAGCTGGTCATCGAACCCAAGTAAAATCAGTGGCTCATCGTTGAAGGTAATATGATCCCATCTTGATCTGGCCTGAAACTATCACATCTTCATCTGGCTTGACACAACTGCGCCCGCATAGATTGCTGTTAAGTAGCAGGTGGCGGAGTGGCCTTCTGGAATGTAGGGGCCGTTCCACAAGTCATCTCGCAACGTCCGAATATTGATTTCCTTACATGCAGTCTAAGCAACATGGCCACAGGTTGTTGAGAGCGACAAATTTGGCTCTGTTAGTGCGGTTCTCACAACCGCTCTAACCTGGTTCTGCGTCGTTCACTGTCCGCATGCCCCTGGAATATGTACTCCTCGGCGCTCTCATTGCCGAATGGTGCATTTCTCCGTTGGAAATACTCGGCTGCACGGCTACTCGAGCAACCTGCCTGTCTCAGCTTAATCCTACGTCCTCTCTAAACCTGGGTCAACTGCTCCTAGTGTGCATGGAGGAATCCTCGCAGACCGTGGTAGTAAATACAATCGCAATCCGTTGTCACAATTGTCTCTGGATGCGAGCGTTGCTCTCGGTATCCCCTCATTGAAGAGTGGGTTTCTTGCGCTGTGGCGGGTCACTGTTACGTTACTAATAGTCATTTTTTTTTATTTCCATTTTAGGTCTTGAGCGACTTACATGCCGATTTTCGTCAGAATCGAACGACTATCATGAGGTACTACCTTTTTTTTTTTTTCTTTTTGCGAAGTGTGTATGTATATGTATCTCATTTTGCACGATGCTGTTCTTCTTTCAAGATATCCGAGTGCATTATTATGGTATATAAATTAACACTGTTCAACAAATTTCAACTTTTTGTTTTTCACAAAAACGAAGTTAGTCGTCCTTTATAGATTTTTGTTAGCTCAACGCAAAAATCACTGTTAAAATACTCTACCAGCCCAAATTTCCGAGTAAATCGACCATTTGGGTTTCACGTATATATCAGTAGGATGTTATAATAGCGACACTCATAAGTCAGCTCGGCAAACGTTAAATTGTGGTCCAGGTGAGTTCATTCACGAGTCTTCGCCTCGGGAATCACGTGATCATAACGAACATGCTGTTGAAACCGGATCCTTCCAGTTTTTTCTCCGCGGGAGTGTATGTATCAAACTGCGTGTTTCTGTTAGAGTGTTGATTAGTGAATTTATTTAAATAAGTGAATTTCATTTCATTCACGTATTACTGCGTTTCTGTTCGAGCGTTATCTTTCACTACAATGATAATGTCCCACAAATGCATTAACAACCCAGAAAACGTTTGTTTTATTTTATTTGTGGAGACGTGAATTGTGGTTCCAGGAAGCTACCATTGACTCCAGCAGAGTAAAAAGGATATTTCATGTATTTTGGGTGTCGTATGGGAGACCAAGATAAATCTTGGGCTCCACATGTGCGTTGTACGACATGGTCATCAGTTCTGAATGCTTGGATGCATTGGAAGGAAGTCTCAATGCGCTTTGCAGTGCCCGCCATTTGGGGTAAACTAACAAACCATAGCACAGATTGCCATTTCAATATGATTCCTCCTTTGAAAAAACGAATACATACGAAGAGGAAGATAAATATTGAATACACTTGCCGATTCCTTATCCTCAGTTAACGTTCAGGCAAGTAGTGATTGCGATTATGAAGAACTTAGAGAATCAGTTGTTATTCAAGGACATCCATCCACCAGTTATGCGGATCCTATATATCTGCCACCATCTTCCTTCAGTAAACCACACAGAATCAGACAAAGTTAACTTAGGGATCTTATTAGGGTTTTGGAGCTGCCAAAGTGTAAAGCTGAACAGTTAGCATCACGATTGCAACAATGGAACTTTCTTGCCGATACAGCAACAGTATCTTTTTTTCGTGTTCGTCAGAAACATCTGGAAGGCTTATTTAGCAGTGCTGATGAAACAACATTCTACAAAAATGTTGAAAGTGTGATGCAGGAACTAAACATTCTGTACAAACTAGACGAGTGGAGACTCTTTATAGATACATTCAAAACAAGCCTTAAGGCTGTACTACTACATAATGATAACAAAAGGCATTATATCTCTGTTGCACATGTAACCTTAGCTGAAGAAAGATATAGCATGTTAAAACGTGTGTTTCAAGCATCATCAGCTACAATAAACATGAAGGGATGATATGTGCAGATTTCAAAGTCATTGCAATTTGCTGAGCTTGCAAGGAGGGTACACAAAGTACTGCTACTATATCTGCGAGTGGGATACCCGCGCAAGAGATCTACATTACAAACAGAATGAATGGCCTCGACAAATAGCTATGTGGCCTGGCACAAAACATGTTGCATACGAACCTCTGGTGAAGGCTAGCAAACTTGTTCGGCAACCATTGCACGGAAAATTGGATCTCATAAAAGCATTTTTGAATGCTGGGAATAAGAATGAATCTTCATTTCAATACGTGTGCCAAAAGTTCCCCAGACTAAGTGCTGAGAAGATCAATAAAATTAATGAACATGCGTGTTACAAGTTAAAACCAAAATCATGCGGTCTTAACACGTTTAATATTAAAAATTATGAACCTCACACTATAGGAGGACATAAATACAAACAATTAAAAACGTTAAAAGCACACTGGAACTTTCGTGACCGCCATCGGTAACTTCTTCAGGTGTGACACCCAGTTCTAAGCAGCAACGGTCTGCATATATGTAAAACATGATGTGTCAGGTCATACAGGTCCGCACAAAGACATAAAAAGATCAGGTGGCCAGGAGTCAGTAATAATGATTACAATATTTAAATCACAGTAAGTCATGTATAAGGTATTTCCAAGCATCAGGAATACAGTGAAGAATATCATCGTTGCAGCAACTTCTCCGGTGAGTAAGAATCTGAAGGGCTTATGTAAATAGTAATAAATTCTTATTCTTATGTATAGTCAGAATAGTAACCTCAGACCATATTGGTTCGAAAAGTTTGTTTAGAAGCAGACGTGACATAGCTGTAGAGCCATTACCGATTTTAATACTGTATTTGTGTTCCTGCAGTCTGACCATTAGATTACGAGATGTGAAACCTATGTAGGAAGCATTCCCTTCATCGGGGACAGAGGACAAGAGAGATATTCTGTAAATTCCATCATTATCTAATAAATCAGGTCTCTCACGATCGCTACGAACCAACGAAAATAATTTACAATAAGACAACCCAAAGTCAATACCAAAAGGTCTGCAGATATTTTTAAGTAGATGCGAAAGTGGTGGCAAAAACGAGATACGATCCACAAATTTTATGGTTCTAACTTCCCTGGTTAGTGTGGCAGAGTCAAAACGTTTGGATTTTTAATAAGTTTATTAACAATGTAATTAGAGTACCTAAAGGAATTAGCCAACTCGTGGGTTTTCAGGATTTCCTGTTCATACGTTTGCTTAATAGAACAGCGAGAACGGGCTCTGTGTACCATAAAACGCAAGGAAGCAAGTTTTTGGCAATGCGGATGATTAGAAGTGGCAGGGATCATTAAAACCTGAGAAGTAGAATTCCAAAAAACTGAAGTCGTAACCAAATTTGTGGTAGGATCACGGGTGAGCAGGATGCCTAAAAACGGCAAAATAAATTCCAATCTAGTTTCAACTGAAAATTAGTAGAGAAACTATTAACCAAATCTTATTAACCAAATCCTGTAAGTCCGACATTGACCCCTGCCAAAAAATTAAAATATCATCAACATATCTAATATAAAAGAGTGCTTTAATAGGGAAGGTGTGTAGCACCTCGTTTTCCAATTGCTGTAGGATAATTTCCCCTCCTTGGCCCCGCGACCCTGCTTTGTTTGGAAAGCTAAAATTACACAAACCTAACCACCCAATTCGTCCTCTGGTCTCAGTTTTTGCTTCCCCCACTCGCCGTCTTAAATGTACTCTTGTCAAATTATTGAATCATCTCACTGCCAACTGACGTTACTCTATCTCCAGTTCCACCCCGGTTTTCTCTTCTATTCACTTTATTCAACCTATTCTAGTTCCATTTATGATGGTCTCATTTGATGTCATATCATTACTTCCCAATATTCCTGTTCCCACTGTTCATAATCTGATTCTTTCCAAACTGTTGGTTTCCAATACTTTTTCTGCCGCTAAATAATTCATGCTCTACAACGTGCTTATAATACGACGTATTTTCGTTTTAATGCTGTTATTTATAAGCATTTGGAAGTGGCCCCGATAGGTTCTCCACTATCGCCCCTCCTTGCAGAAATTATCCTACAGCAATTGGAAAACGAGATGCTAGACACCTTCCCTATTAAACTACTCCTTTACATTCGATACGTTGATGATATTTTAATTTTTTGGCAGGGGTCAATGTCGGACTTACAGGATTTGGTTAATAGTTTCTCTATTAATTTTCAGTTGAAACTGAATTGGATTTTACTTTGCCGTTTTTAGACATCCTGCTCACCCGTGATCCTACCACAAATTTGGTTACGACTCCAGATTTTCGAAATCTACCTCTCCGGTTCTAATGATCCCTGCCACTTCTAATCATCCGCATTGCCAAAAACTTGCTTCCTTGCATTTTATGGTACACAGAGTCCGTTCTCACAGTTCTATTAAGCAAATATATGAACAGGAAATCCTGAATATCTACGAGTAGGCCAATTCCTTTGGGTACTCTAATTACATTGTTAATAAACTTATTAAAAAATCCCAACGTTTTAATTCCATAACACTAACCAGAGAAGAAAGAACCATAAAATTTGCGGATTGTATCCCGTTTTTGCCACCACTTTCACATCTACTTAAAAATATCTGCAGACCTTTTGGTATTGACTTTGGGTTGTCTTCTTGAAAATTATTTTCGTTGGTTCGTAGCAATCGTGACAGACCTGATTTATTAGATAATTGTGGAATTTACAGAATCCCTCTCTTGTCCTCTGACCCCGATGAAGGGAATACTTCCTACATAGGTTCGACATCTCGTAATCTAAAGGTCAGTCTGCAGGAACGCAAACATAGTATTAAAATCGGTAATGGCTCTACAGCTATGTCACGTTTGCTTCCAAACAAATGTTTCGAACCAATATGGTCTGAAGTTACAATTCTGACTATACCTAAGAATAAGAATTTATTTACTATTTACAGAAGCCCTTCAGATTTCGGCTCACGGGAAAAGTTGCTGCAACGATGATGTTCCTAACTATATTCCTGATGCTTGGAAATACCTTATACATGACTTACTGTGATTTAAATATTGTAATAATTATTACTGACCCTGACCACCTGTTCTTTTTATGTCTGTTTGCGCACGTGTCTGACCTGAAACATCATGTTGTACATATGTGCTGACCGTTGCTGCTTAGAACTGGTAGTCACACCTGAGGAAGTGGCCGATGGCAGTCACGAAAGTACTAGTGTGTTTTTTAACGTTTTTAACTCTACCTATCTATGTCCTCCTATAGTGCGAGGTTCATAATTTTTAATATGAAACGTGTTTAGACAGCATGATTTTGGTTTTAACTGAGAAGATCAGACAGGGAATATTCATTGGACCACAAATACGCCAGCTCTTGTGACACCAACAGTTTCAGTGTATTCTTAATCCTGATGTGCCACATGCTTGGCAATGTTTTCGGAATGTTGCAACACTGTTTTTGGGAAATAATAGGGCTGACAATTCCATGGATCTTGTGGAAGAACTATCACGTGCTTATGAAAAACTTGGCTGCAACATGTCACTTAAGATTCACTTCCTACATTCACATATCGATATTTTCCCTGAGAACTGTGATGCTTTCCGTGATGAACATGAGGAGCGATTCTACCAGGACATTTCTGCAATGGAACAACGATACAAAGGAAAGTGGAATGCTACAATGTTAGCAGATGTTTCTTGGATGCCACAGTCAGATGCACCGGGTGTTCCCCACAAGCGGCAGGCAAAACAACAACGCCTATAAAGTAGGTGAATTCGTTAATTTTTTTGTCCTAGTATTTGGACACCTCCATTTAAATATATGTAATACATCAAAATATAAATGGTCAAATTAATCCGGAACCATAGCTAAGAGAGGAATTTTACTGTTATTTTCGTGTTCAAAGCCAAAAAATCTATAAAGAAAAACCACTTCCATTCTTGTAAATATTCCATTGTTAAACAGCGTTATTATTTCAGTTAAATATTTGTAAAATAAGATTTATATATATCACTCAAGTTATTTTTTTGATGTCGATTTCATCAAACGCTAGAAAAGTAAGCCTGTGAAAGGCCGTAATTGAAACCGAAATGAAATATCCCTGTCACTGCGCATGAAAAGATGTAACAGTTGTGCAAATCATCAAATTTAGGCTGTTAAAATTAAATAAGTATTATTCCAATATATGGAATTTAGTATAAATAAAAATCTAAGAATTTTGGAAATCCGTATGTTTTCAGAAAACAATTACACTATAAGCACACAGTGATCAAAAAATTAATAAGAAACTTTTTAACAGCTTTACTGTCTAAAATAGCGTTAATTGTTACGATTTACTTAAATGGTTATTAATGTTTTAAAATTCCGCGATTTAGAATAGTAATTGTATTTACTATTCTAAATCTCGGAATTTTCGATTTGGAACTAAGTTCATTATTACGAAAGTTAAAATTTTTACACGCTTCACTTTAATCTCATCATTAACAAACGAGGGCAGACCAGATCTGCCTCCACTTCTGCATCATCTTCCAGAATCTGCTCATTTCGGCGGATTTCTTCAAAACAAATTGCTTGGTGTAAACGAAAACCTATTTTGTTTCGTGGGCTTGGTACTTTTTTCTTACCATTTAACTGCATGTTTAATTCAAACGCATAAAGCTAAAAAAACCCACCTGCAACCACATGTTTAACTTCTCAGCAATCGTAGAAAACTCATTTCTTCCGTAATTAAAGTTTGGTAAGTATGCGTAATTCTTGAAATATTGCGTAAGCACCACTTGAAGGAACACAGTTCCTCAGAATAGATATCGCTACGTTCGTTCTTAATTGTGAAGAAACGGTACATTTTCGGACTTTCCCCCGAAAAAACTTTATATGCTCGAACTGATACCAGAAACAGCGGCAGCCGGCTTAAAGAAAGGCTACGGATGACCTTATATGACACGTCATTTGACTAGCTACATTGTGATGTGTATGTATTAGAGTGATTTGTAATCGAATATCTCCAGTACTTCAAATCGGTTTTACACCGCATTATGAAAAGGCATTTGAATTGTTTACTGTGTCGTAAATCTCAAATACCCATTCTTATCTCACATAAACGAAATCTTTATCCACTATTAAACTAGACCTATCTTCCGATCAACGGTCATTACTTATGGATACCAGCAATGACATTATTTTAAAATATCAGTGTCTTCTAAAAAGTTATATGGTTTTTTATTGCGGACTTGTGCTAATCATGAATGATCTCAGAGCAGCTGCATGAAAAGTACATTGTCTTACTTTTCAATTACATAGTCCTATTCATTCTCATATAAGTACTGATTCATCTAATACATATTTCGAGTTTCCTCTGATATTTTATATTATGTTTCGTCTGAAATTAATTTTATTAAACCTATTTCTTTATTACTTGCTCCTTTCCTTTCTTCATTCATTAACACACTCAATACTGAAATGTAATAGATATTTCTCAGTCTAAGCCCGATGAAATCTGACTTTCGGTTTTAAAGCCTTCACAATTAATTCTGGTGACGGAAACTTGATTTTTACAATGTTTCTAAGGATTTCAAAAAACTTCAGCACTGAATTACAAAGATAAGTATTTTTACTTTCTTCACCATCATATAACAAGAACATTTTTTTCAGAAATTTTCCACGTTTTCCTTGTAGTTAGTACCAAAGTATCAAGTCTTAATTCTTGTTTCTGCTTATGAGCGTATGTTCGTACAAGAAACAAATCATGTTACTGTATGTAAATCTAAAATCGCTTTCAGATGCAATTTAAAGCTTGCTTCTTAAATTGAAAATAACTGTTTTGAAATCTATTATTAACAACAAACTGAGGCAAGCGTCATATTTGTGCAGCTATTCCACTAAGTAAGAAGGTGGAGCGAAAGAATAGTCTTCTGAGTCGCATCTGATTCCACCAGACACAAAGTATCATCCATGCTCTTATCAAATTTCTGCAACATGAACTAATTGCACCAAATTTCTTCGAATTTCCTCTTCCTTGAAATTGCAAGCTACTGTGTTAAGGTGTGCCTTCTGTTACAAAGTTTATTGGTTCCAGTTCAGCTTTTCCTGCAAAATTGTCAGATGTTTCCACTTCTCTTGATTGTGGTCCAAGTTTTCCTTCTACTGTTTCACTGGCGTTGATTGTTGGATACTTTAACATCACAGGTTGAAAACCTTTTTTAATTGGATGATTGAAGAAAGCCGTTAATTTATTCTGTTTTCCATTTTTCTGTTCGGTATCAACGTCTGCACGCTTCATTATAAACAGAAAGAAAAGCTATCACGTGCTAATTACAAATATACATGGTGCATACGATACAGAAATACTGAGAGCATTTTCATGCGCTAAAATATGCGTTGCGAAATGACTTCACTACGTTTACAACAAAACCTGCGTTGGTAAAGTTGATAATTATTCACTGCGCGTTACGAAACTCAATGACCCTCTGTGCATAGATTGATAGGAATTATAATTTCGATTTTCAAACTCCCGACTGTGTTTTAAGACAGTTCAAAATTAAACGAAGTCACCATATATGTCACATTGTAGGACTTTATTTTTACTTTTCACCCATTTGTTTTTTCCGTATTTCGAAAGTAAATTTGTCAAGCCGGGAATATAATTAGAAATCTACTGCATGACAATTTTAACACGTATACAACAAACAATTACTTCGAAAGAAAGTCCTTTATGTTAAATGGTAATGAATCATATTATTACCAGTAAATATCTTACCTTCCCTGTGATTTTTTAATATGACGAAAGTATTTCATCAGGTAACTTGTAGTTTACGTTCGCATTAGAAAGAAAAAAAGATGAATGAGACAAAACCGGTGATGAAAGTGAGAGAGGGAGAGAGAAAGAGAGGGAGAGAAAGAGAAAGAGAGAGAGAGAAAGAGAAGGGGAAGAGAGAGAGAGAAAGAGAGGGAGAGTAAGAGAGCATCATAAAGGTACTGGAGTGGTAGTTACCCGATTACCTCGCTAAGCTTCCCACAGCTTTGGCGACAAGGTTAACGTATAGCACTGAGCAAGCATGTCAGTTCTCGTGTTACCTCCTCCATCATTTGTAACTCTCACTACAGTTTCCTATGGGCCATTTCAAAATGCCTCATTGAAAAAAGGGTTACAGAGGCCTTGCATGATACGCTGGCAACTTCCCTTGCGTGTTCATGGTTAAGAGGGTTACTTCCCATGCAGTACCTTTATGACAACTGTGAAAGTCTCAGTGGTTCCTAAGTTCTATCAATCAGAAACAACAAACAAAATATTATCAAACACCAAGAGCTGATGCTCCAATATCCAAGCATGACACTTTCGATCACTGACATCAGAAAGTGTACAGGAAATAGAGAAACGGGGAATTTTCCCTCAAATTTACCAACAAGAGTACTGCTGACCTACATTAAATCAAGAGATGAAGTCTCAAAGTGCTAAATGTATGGTAAAGGTCCCTGTTGTACGTAATAATTACTGATTCGAAGGAAATCCGGGGTGATCAGGTGAGCAAACTGTCCAATCTAGGCACTTTTCAAGATCACACTATGGTCAACGACTTCATTTTAATGAAATTAGGAGACCAAAATTTCAGATTTTTTATTTCTTTAGATGCATTGTGCTTAAACAGCATTTTGTATGAAGGAACACTTGCCTTAAGATTACAGGACTTTGAAAAAAAGAACTTGGTGCCAGACGAAAATTCTAGACTCTATGGAGACTTAGCGCCGGAGATTTATTGCGTTCATGATAAGATTTAGTACGTTTCCTAAGACGGACTAAAAATGTCTGGCAACACCTAATCTATATTACATAACGTCGCGTTGATGAAATCTCTGAATATCAGATTCCTTCTCAGTTGCTCTGTCTCAAAACAACAAATTAATAAGAGTTTATTGAACATAAAGGCTTTCAATAATGATTTATAGCGCCAATTCTTAGTGAGTTAGTTTGGAAACGTATTCCAAAATTATCTTTCAGATCACAATCAAAATTCTTGAGAGAAACATTTCAGGAACTTGTGTTTGTTTGGATGTCATACAAGAAGACATAACAGCGATTCGATCATGTACTCATATACTTTTCACCTCCTTTGCGAAATGGATCTTCTTTTCAATAACTGTACTTCTTATTTTTTGTCAATCTAAAATTTGCTCTCCAGCTATATTCCCCATCCCTTCAAAAGGATTTTAGAGCTTTCAATGTTCAGAACAAAATTGATAAAGATGAAAGCTATCTCAGGGCATTCAAAGCTACCGAAAAAATACTGATGAAACCAAAACGACAGGTGGAGTAGCGCTTTAGATTATATTTTAACTCCAGAAAAACACCATCTTTTGGCCTTTAGACTATGTTTCGTCTATTGGTTTGGAAATGGAATGGAATGGGAACAACATAACTAAAAATTCGTCACTTCGTTTTAACAAGCCTTTAAAGAAATTCCAGTTTAAACAAGATCCTAATCTATTATTTAATATTTTTAATTTATTTTTCTAATATAAAACTCACTAGAAATGAAAGTTTTTTTAGGCAGGAAGAACGTTATCTATTGATATATACCCTGTACTTAGAACTTGGCCCGCTGTAAGAGCATCTTATTGTGAAGAAGGAAGGTTCGCGGTAGGAGAAGTCATCAGACAGTATATCCCTGGGATAAAATAAATTTGGACACATTATTCATGCAGAAAGAAACTTCGCCTAAGTAAAAGTTTCGTAGTAGGGACAAAACAAGCGTTCCTAAAGGCCCTTTTAAGAGCTAGCAAAAATAGTCACGAAAGAGTATTATTACACAACTATCGCGCCTCCACTTTCTCAGCGGCCGATAGATTGCAGACCACGCTGGGTATTAAATCGCGGACAGCTGGCCATGGTAAAGAAGATAACCGGAATTCTTCTCAGTACAAATTAAAGATGCTAATAAAATCTGTAACGATAAAATTCCGCATGCGAATTTGAAGACATCATCATGACACAGGAGCCTAATTTGAACAAAGTGGTTTATTTAAGGTCTGTTAAAAAACGCCATACGAGATGAAGCAGTTAAATTCAAAATAAGAGGAAATTCCTCTTTTTGAGACAAATACTATAACTTATGGAGCCAGAACCAAGAATGAATTAAAAAAAATCATATGTAATTTAAATTTCAAATAATTATACTGAAAAACACTATCCATAAAATGTCATAACACATCTCAAACCTAAATATAATATATCCTCATAGAATTAAATACCTCTTTTACCACATGTGTACGCGAAAAATACACACAGTCCAGTCACATTCTTTTGACCAGCTCCTACATTTGACGTCAACAGCTCGTAGTCAATAAAACAAGGCACGTGTGATGAGCCGGCTTAGAGGTTATATAAGATGTATTGTAGGCATCTGAAAACGTATCACTCGTTGCTGTCATGGAAAAAAGATCAATTTATCATATTTGCAAAAAGGGAAGATTATCGGCTTTCAGGCCAAGCGCAGCAGTTTTTCTGAAACTTCACAGTTTCTGAACTGTTCGCATGCTTCTTTGGTCAAAGTGTGTTGTGATTAGAGAAATGACACCATTGCGAATTAGCGATATAGAAGCAGCGTAGCACCACGTGCCATTGATGTGAGAGGTGGACGTCCGCTTGAAAGGTGCGTGAGGGCCTATCGACACGGTTCAGGGCCGATTGACACGGTACCTGGTTCATACGATACACTGCCCGAATGAACCAGGGTGCTAGCGGAAGTGTGCCTAAAACGACAGTTCAGCGAACCCTGCTGTGTACAGGGCTCCGATGAAGACGGATGGTCACTGCACCTATAATAACGAAGGTACATCGGCAGAAAAGTCTTACACTTGCACGGAAGAATTGGAATAGGAACTCCGCTGATTGCAAAGGATTGCCATCTCTGATGATTGGTGTTTCTTCATGATTTGCGGATATGGAAAAGATTTGAAGAAGCATGTGTCATTACCGTTATATTGTTTAGCTTTCATGCGAATCGGGTTTTATTCTGCACTATATAAAATTTTGAAAACAGCAAATTACAATCTTAAAAACACTTAAGGAATAAAACATATGGTTCCAACATATGCTTTATATTTTTCTACTTCTAATAACGTACTTTATTCTTTGCAATATATTCTTATCTACTGAAACCCAAAATTTATTTTAAGCTATGTAGTACTTAAAAACCTTCAGCGTACCATCCGTTGGACGCACTTTGGCCTTTAGTTGGCATCAAATGATTCCGAGTTGGGACTGCGGAATAAACCTGACTTCTTCATCAAAAACTAATTTTAATGTAGTTGAACAGCTTTGCTTTTGCCACTTGTGATAGGGTTGGGACTTTTTATCTCCCGTTTTTAAGAGTTTTAAATTTTTCATTTTTTTTTTTTTGGTCTAAATGAAATGTACTTGGACAGTTGATATCCATTTTCTGTTGTTATACAAAATATTCAATTGTTTATATAAAGGAGTTAATATTTAAAATTATGATATTTAAGTACATCAGAATTTCACGGCTTCATCGGTTTCAGTTGTGTTGTGGAATGGAACAGCAACTTTTCCAAGAGCGGCAGTCTAAATCAAGTTAGACTCTGACCCGGAAAGCGTTTCAAATATCGTTATTTTAATCGTGGCACTGCAGTTCATTAGGGTAACGATTGGCAATGAAATTTTATTACCTGTTCAGAACACATTTTCAATTCTAATACTTCCGTGGTTACCAAACTTCCGCTTTCCTTTCTTGTGCTAATGCCTGCAGCCCCAGCAATAGGATGTGTTCTGAATGCTTCGCTTGGGATGTGCACTGACACATCCTGCATGGTGCTGGATTCCCTGTTTCTTTTAAGTTACAAAACGCTTCTGCAGAATTGACAATAAACCATGGGCAAGCGATTTTAAAGCAAAGATATTCTTTTTGATGAACCTCAATATCGTTACCGGGATGTTTTCCGTTTCCAAAGTTATTAAAAAGCCTTATTTTGATCTGGAAAATTTCCATTATGTCCTTCAAATCAACGACTAATATAATATCTCCTAATGTCGTTAACAATAGCCGCCACTCTGTTTTATTATCTCGCATAACACGATTATTTCTTGCAAACCTTCGGAGATTTCGTACCATCAAAAACGACAAGGGAAATTTATTTTTCTTGTGATAAAACGTTGAAGTGTTGACGTAGACAAAATAAAGGAAGTCGTGAAGTTCCGGACATTTGAGAAAACATATTTCAAAGGATTTTCCGTTTTGCAGTGACGAAACTGTGATACCCATGGATATTCCGTGTCCCAAGTGCAGTGCTTTAACATTTCTTCGATGACAGTTTTCCGAAGTCTCTGAGTACAGCTACATTTATATATTTTAGGTTTTGCCGCACAATAAGCCGTCAAATATTATTTCTTGTACTTGCACTTGTATGCTAGGTATAATATAAATGTGCTCACTGGATTCCAATCGAACAAGAGGTCCGAAATAGAGATTCACATGGTTTTGTAACAGATACAGGAAAGAAAATTCTTCTTGATGATTGACTTATGGAATTTTTTTAAAGAATAGGAAATTCTAAATCCTTATTTGAAATCACGAATTGGTTATTGAAGCACTTTTTTCAAATATATTAAGCTGCGCACAGGACATTCTGAAGAACATCCTTTCTCTGAAAGTTAGTGGGGCATTAAATACACTGCCTGACAGAACAAATGCTACGCCACAAAGACCTGAACGCAGCTCCGCGCAAATTGAGGGGTGGGTTCGCACGTGCAAGTGATGAAAATGATTGCACTTTCAGGCCAATCGCACGAACGTCACGCGGGATATTAGCGGACAACAAGCCCGTGAGGCCGTCAATCGAGACGTAGTCACGGCCGTAAGACGTGAGCCATTCTTCTGTAACCGTGTCTGGAGAGGGAATAAGGGGTGTCATTGCCGTTAAGAAGACGTCGTACGCGATTTCGTCAAAAGGTTGGGTTCATGAGAGGTGTCATCGGATGTCTTGGTACCGCCGGAATGTCCTTGCGTCGTATTGGGGAAGAAACACATCGTGATGCTACAACTGTTGTTCGCATCTGGGGACAGCAGTCCCAGGAAGGATCGGTGGAACGTCGTAGAGGTACCGGAACACGGACACGGACGTATGAGAGCACCAATTGCTGCATCTGACGTCATGCCATAGCGAATCCACAGCACAAAACGGGTGACATTTTGCGGAGTGTACGGTGAGGCTTGGATGCTCCGATATCGACGAGGACAGTGCTGCGCCGCTTGGCTCCGTGTGGTTTGCTATCCAGCCGTCCTTTGCAAAGGCTGCTGTTAACAGTGAGTCATCGTCGTAACCACTTAACGTGGTGGCGCTTAAGAGCTTTGTGGAGTGCCGAATGCAGCAGTGTGGTGTTCAGCTACGACACGCGGTTCAGTCTCACCACGGATATTTGCCTTGTGAGAATATGGAGGCGACGTGGCCAACAGGCCGATTTTTCCGCAATTGTAGAGCGCCATACGTCCCGTTAATGTGGAGTCAATATGTGGGGTGCTATCAGCGCCAACAGCAGCTCACCGCTGATACGCATTATGAGCATGTTGGCGGCACGCCGCCCTTTTGACGAGGTGCTTTTGTCCGTGGCACTACCGTACATGCAAGGCTTCCCAAACACCGTTTTATCAACAGGATAAAGCCCGGCCGCATAGCGCTCGGATCAGCAAGGATGTTTAATATTGTGTGCGGCTGCTTCCGAGGCCAGCACTGTCCCCCGACCTCTCGCCCATTGAGCATCTGTGGGGCACAATTGGACGTTTTGTGAGTACCTACTTATCCCCACAAAATGGAGAAGAATTGTAAACACGTATTAACACCACATGACCCACGATACCCCAGGACCCTATTCGGACTCTCATCGCCTCGATACCACGCCGGATTGAACGTTGTATCGCCCAAAAGGGGGGCCACACTCACTCCTTACCGATCATCTTGTATATTTAGTCACTGGAGCGTAGTTTGTGTGTGACAATTAAAAACATTTGTTCAGGAACTACTTGGCTATTTTGTGTGTGCAGATTCGTTTGTTTTCGAGCATTCCACTTCATGGTGTGACATTTTCTTTCTTAGGCAGTGTTTAAACCTGTTTGGAAATCAATGTCACATGAACACACAGATCATGAAAACTAATTTTCGCTTCGAAAATCATGAAATCAGTTTTCTCAAAAAATATATATGCCTTTAAAAAGGCGAGCTTGAATATCCAATTAAATCAACCAAGAGTGATTTCACTATTAATGACTATTTATATAATGCATTTTCATGAACATAAAACTGAACACTTCGGGAATTTCAATCGTCATTCCAAAAAACTGGCCCTAATTTCGAACCTTACATTAAGCTGTGCCGTGTTAAATCAGGTTAGGAAGAGCTGTTTAACGATTTTAGTGCTCGGTAGTCGACAGATCCTGAAACGTTATGAATCCCGATGTCAAGTTATATTTATATCGATGTGATTGATCTACCATGTCTTCTGTTGGATGGATTGATCCAGGGAATATGAGAAGAAGCTATGTATTTAGATTAGTATATTTTCATTGCATCAACGACAGCGTCACAATGAGGCCCACATTTCGACTCACAGAGTTTGTCCGACCTGTACAGGAATCCGGTTGTAAGGGAGGTTTTTATTTGTACTTCACATGGGAAAGACCCAGCCCATTGGATTGAAGCTGCATTCAAACGTAATGCCGTGGCTCAAATTTACTTTATCAGGCCTCATTACACGTGAGATAAATTAAAGCTTTCACGATTCTTTTTTTTTCAGATAACTGGATGTGCGTAACTATTTGTTATATACCTCAATTCTTGTGCTAACCCTCGGGACGTTGCTGTTGTTACAGTCAACGCCATAAGGTGGATATGACGGTTATTCCTTTCGTTCGTCAATTTCTGGGCACCAAAGCTCTCAAGTGCGTGCGCAGGCCTTTCTCTTCTAACTGACAGGATGCTCGCATCACTTAGGTGGATTTTCATCCAACGCGAGTGGTAATGTTGCAAAAGGAATGTGCGCCTTTAAGCAGTAAAACACAAAGTCTCGCTCAAAGTCCTTCAGCTGTGCATAAGTGTTTCCTCAACTGCTGTGGGCCATACTCAGTTACAACAGCAATCTTATTGATATAATTCCCGGGAATCGCTATGGAAAGGTTATAGTCTTTTGCACCTATTCACGTAACCTAAACTTCCCGCGAGTTGCAGTCCAACCGCAACACGTTTCCTGGCGTTGCATTTTACACAAACAAAAATGTATATAGACAGTACGTAAAACAGAAAACTCTGCGACACTTTTTACGTTCCTGGGATGACATTAGCTCGTGAGCGCCCTTGGCTTTTCAGTTATAAGTGCAGCCGACCAGCGAAACTACTGGTGTCCAATGAACTTACAAAGTGGTGGGATAATTCTCCTTAAGTCAAAGACGAAATGTGCTTGAAGCATTGGATCGAGCATTAGCAAAACGCCTGAACTTGTAAAATGTTCGAGGGCAGCATTTGTTAAAGTTTAGAAAGAGTAGATCATTAATAAATAAAAATCACGGTTTATACGCAAAGTGCGCGATCGGCACCGGCTGCCGGATGGTCGTCTGAACGGAAAGTAGGCAGACTTGTTCCGTCCAGAAGCAACACTTCGACAGATTACAGACATTCTGAATTAGAGACTGATTCCTACGGTCTCTCAACGTACAGCTCGCCAATCATTACTTCGTAGGGGCTATAGAAGTAGACGCCCAGCCGGTAAGCAATTGCTATCTGCAGCGAACAAAAAGATACATTTCCAGTTCCGTCAAGAAGACGATAATCGGACAGAGTGGAAAAGGGAATGTGTTCTGGAGAATCACGTTTTCAACTACACAGTACGGACGGGAGGTTCAGAGTATGGATACAGAAATACGAAAGCATGTACCCATCATCCATCCTCACAAATTTGCAATCTGGCAGGGGCTGGGACATGTTTTCGTTTGAGTGTTTGGGCCTTTTGATTCGTGAAGTGCGTCTAATACTATTAAAATCGTACAAAGCAATAGGCCTTTTTTTACGCTTTACAACCGTAGGTTGAAGAAGCGTATATGCTCCAGCTTTTTCCGTCCGTCTGTCCGTCCGTCCGTCTGCCTGTCGGCACGGTAACTCATGTAAAAACGGTTCGATTTCGATGAAATTTTAGTATGTGGTAGGGGACCAACAGGAGACGAACCCTATTGAAAATAGGTAAAGTGGGGTCAAAGGTCACGCCATAAGAGCGGGATCCATTCAGTTGGCTTTATGCGTCATAACTTGCGTAAATATGGTTCGATTTCAATGAAATTTTAGTATGTGGTAGGGGACCACCTGGGGACGAACCCTGTTGAAAATGGGTAAAGTGGAGTCTAAGGTCAGGACATAGGAGCGGGATGCATTCCATTGACGTATGCGTCATAAGGTGCGTAAATATGTTTCCATCTCGATGAAATTTTAGGATGTGGTAGGGGACCACCCGGAGAGGAACTCTATTGAAAATGAGACAAATGGAGTCAAAGGTCGGGACATAAAATCGGGATCCATTCCATCGCCCTTATCCCACACTATTAACGTGGACGTCAAGTAATTTTGCTTCCTATATTTCCAATGGAAAACCTTTTGTACACATTTCCTTTACAAATAGTGTATTCCTAAGGATGGAAATTTGAACATCGATTAAAATAACTTAATACTATAGCTTGGAATCCTGAACCTTTTCTAAAACATAAACATAATTATATTAAAAAACAATAGCGTTTCCTTTGATGGTGTTGAAACCAGAAAAATGGTGGCGCGACTTGTACTTTGATGACGTCAGTGGACAAATAAATGTTGGATTGCAAAATTACGGCTATGGTTTAAAAAATTATTATGACGGTTATGGTTTAGAAAATATTAAGAATTCTAAGTTATGAAATGAATCTACTTCAATCGATGTTCAAATTTTAATTCTTGGGAACGCATTAATTGTGAAGAAAATGTGTACGGAAGTTTTTTTATTGGAAGTATAGGAAGCAAAATTACTAGACGTCCCCCTTAAAGTAGCAATTCTCTTACATATGTATGTACCTTTTATTTTGAAAACGATTCTAAGAATTTTGATGAAAGTCGTTAACCTACCGTTTTCTGGTACTAGAAATCGATTTAGCTTGATCTCGACTTTAGGAGAACTCGTTTAGTGGGTTAAATAACCACCCCGAATTATAACGTTTTTAGTGTCATGGCGTCGTTCTATTAATGCTTCCAATGCTTAGAAATATTATGACGTCACGACTCGCGCTTGAGAATGTTGGCGCGCGGTCACACCATTTGTCTCATTACGTCACGCGTTGTGTTTGGATCCTATTAAAGTTTTATGACGTCATAATCTTGCTAGCCAAAGCCCACTGAAAAGAACAGGCCCTGAAACGAACGGTCATGTGACCACTTTAGTCCAAATTTTCAGTTTAGTATTTGTACTTAATTATCATTTTTTACTACAAGCAAATGATATGAGTGGAATCACTTCCATTGCCATTATACGTCATAACTTACGTAAAAAAGCTTCGATTTGGATGAAATGTTTGTATGTTGTAGGGGCCTGCCTGGGAACGAATTCTATTGAAAATGGGCGAAATGGGGTCAAAGGTTAGGATACAGGAGCGGGATCTATTCCATAGCCCTTATGCAACATAACTTACGCAAAAATGCTTGGATTGCGACAAAGCTTTATCATGTTATTTCGGAGGTATACCGAACCGGTTCTGTTGAATAACATCGATATGGGATCAAAGGTCAGGGCACAGGACCGAGATTTATTCCACAGCCGTTATTCTCATAACTTGAGTGATAACTTGAGTAATAATTTCTGGTATATTGGAAAGCGTATTATAATCAATGTATTGCATGATTTTACAAACTTGCCGCCCCGGTGGAGCAGTGGTCTAAGGCGCTGGCCTATGATCATTCGTCCGTAAGGGGTCCGGGTTCGAATCCCGGTCAGGCATGGATGTTGTGTTTGTCTTACGGCACTGGCTCTCTCCCTTCCCTGGAACCAGTGACCCTAAATTAGGGACGGGCGACTGCTTATAGCCCATTGAGTTGCTCACGGTGGTCGTTAAACCTCCAATCAAAAAACAAAAAAAATTGCATTATTGTTTCAGAAGACGTTCATCACTTCGTTTGTTTTTAACTCAGATTTCACTAAATCTGAATCAAAATCGTAGAATGGGAAAAGGTGTTTTGCTAAAGTCGCCACAGTTTTTAGATAGTTTGTATTCCTTATCGTACGTCATTTTTAACCAAATTATTAGCAATTTATATATCTTGCAAGGAATAAGAAATAAATCTTATAAATATGTATCTTGGTATAAATATGACATGAATATTAAGTCAGATAATATCCGAAAACCTGAAATATTCTTCTTCCCGGAGGGGAAAATGAAGCCGCGTCTCCCGGATAGTGCAGAGTATGCTAACCACTATACCACCCAGAACGACCAGGAAACGCATATTGCGTATTAAATCTGGTTATTAATGTTGCGTAGTATGTACAAATATTCGTCAAGCTTCCATTCATCTCACGTGCTGTCTTTTTCTGGGTCTTTATCTGTCCCTTGGAATCCAGTTTAAAATTTCGGTTGTCCAACGGTGGTACGTTCTTCTGGCAACATGTCCAGCTCATTGCTCGTTCGTGATAGACGTAGTGTTATTGGCTCCAATATTTTATGCGTTTTAGTGTGGAATACCTTGTCCCTCACTCACCTGTTGCGTGGCCCGGCTGTCTAAAGGTACTGTGTACGTTTTGAGCTACTTTTCTAGCGTTCTCATCTTCATATTAGTTCATATTCATCCGTTTTCTTATCGTTTGCTCGTTTGTTTACGTTTGGAAGCTGCCAACATGGCGGCTTCCGGTATTTCGTTATCATCTATGGGCGTGGCGGATGCACGTCACGTCACACTTCCCACGTCCATGAAAGTTAACATACTCTCGTCCTCAGATGTGTCTGCTCAGTTGCCTTCCCAGCTTTCTAGTACTCCTGCACCGGTGCCTTCACTGGACTTGGCTGCGCTTTCTTCTTCAGCTCCTGCATCTGTCTCGGTGCCCTCCCTGGGAACTACTGATTCTACTGCCTTGCCTTTGGCCTGTGCTTCTCTTCCCTCACAGCCTTATGTGCCTGTCGGTTCCGAACAGACTTCTCTTCCGATTATGTCATTTGCCTCTAAAGTGCAACGAGGCGCTACTTCTACGTCCGATTCCTCTCAACCAGATGGTCGTTTGCAAGCAACACCTATTATTCAGGTATCCAACCACAAGGTGAAGGTAACGATTGATGACAATTCGCAGATTGGCCGTGAGTTCCATAATCTCCTGGATAGAGGTGTGCTCTTTCATGCTTTACCAAATACTCCATTGCCACGCTACATGGAAGCCCTCTCTGAACATGTATCGGCTGCGTCCATTGCAGGAATTTCCCGTACTCCTCGGGGTATTTCGGTACAGTTCAATCACAAGGAGGATGCTGACTTTTTTCTAGCTAACGGACTTTCGAATGGGACAAACCATCTCATCCCGTCGCCTCTTTCCAAGAGACCGGTGAACATCACGTTCTATCCTGTTCCACAGGAAGTGCCGGATACTGCACTTCCTCTCCTTGTCAGTCATGTTTGTAAAATTGTTGGCAAGGTCCGTCGCCTTTCTGACGCTCCCCGCGGAACTCGATTTGCACATGCTACAGGACCTCGCCGTCAGTATTGGTCGTCTTTCCCACCGAGAAAGCCTTGGCGGATTGCCCTACAGAAATTACTGTTGAAATTGGCGCACGAACGTACAGTTTCAAGATTTTCACTGCTCACTATTGTACACACTGTTTAACACAAAATCACACCACTGCCTCCTGTGACCGCGTTCGACGTGGACGTTCATCAAGTTCGCATCCCACTGCTCACCACATTGGTCTTTCTACTATCCCCACTACCGATAGTTTGCCTGACGCGAATTCTTCGTTTCTCCGTCAGACGAACATTTCCGTCACGGACAATGCTGCCTTTCCTCCTCTCCCGACCCGTACGATTGTGCATCCACCTTCAAGATTGACAGAGTTGTCTTCGACTACAAATGTGTCTACAGCGGAGTGTTCCGATCCGGGTGTGCTGAGTGGTGGTTTGGCGGATCGGCCGTCTGGCTCTTCTCCTAGCATCTCGGATATCGGATCTCCATTTACAACCTTGTCTACCATACCCTTGTTGCAACATGTTCCTGAAGCCTCGGCTGTTGTACCAGTCTCCAGTAAGGCAGCTCAGCTACGTACTTCGTCTTCGGCGACGTTCGTTTCCTCGTCTCCTGACTTGGGAGGTGAGCCTGATCCACTAATGGATACATCCGCATCAGCTACTTCTTCGAAGCGAATTGGAACTTCCACAGGCGCTGTAAAACAGAAAAAGTTAAAACAACTTTCTGTGCTACATTCTGAGGATTCATCTAGTATTCCCGAGGTTTCCGGTTTCGGTGTTTCTCCACCTGATGTTTCTTCAAACAGTATGCTTCTCCGCTCAGGTCCTGTCAATCCTCTCTCTGATGCTGAGGTTCTACAGGCAGTTGATGCGTTTCCTCCAGTTCCTGGCCCACTGTCCAGACAGCAACTTTTACGTCTTTTTCAACCTGCACGTACGATTGTTGGTTCTGAAGAATTCCTTCACTCACCTGATCTGGACCTGTATGCGGCGGTAACGCAATTCGAAGCTTATGTGTCACTTTTTAAATCTCTGTGCGCCACCGATCCTCGGTATCAGCCTTTTTTGCGACGTTACACGCGCCGTCTCGTATCCTTGAAGGAGCTCGTTGAGAAGCATATATGTGATACCTTCTATCCTTTTACCGATGACCTTTAGCTCTCTTCCTCACACCGATTACTTTTTGTTCTCTCAATGCTAGGGGATTTGCGAACCCGTTCGCAGATTCCCTGGATTTGCAGGCTTAGCGCATGTTGATTCTGATGTTTTCCATATGTGCTTTTACTGTGATTCACAAGTCATGTATTGTAAATTTGCTTTATTTGTGTGTTTGGCTGTGTTTCACAAGTAATGTGCTTTAAATTTGCGATAATTGCGTGTTTTTGCTGTGTTTTCACAACTAATCGGTCTCGTTACTTGTGTGATCTCCTCATTATCTCATCATTATCTTATCTGTTGTTTCCTGAATTTGTGCCTGTTTTTAAATTACATATAATTGTGAGTGTTTGCTGTGTTAGTGCTTTCCTCTATCGCGGATTATTATAGTGGTACGTTTGTTACCTTTGTTATTTTTATATAGTTGCTGAGGTACTCCATGTTGTTTTGCTCTCTTACCACAATTCAGTTCCGTTCGGTTGATTTATGATAGCATAGTACATTTCATGCATTTGTGCACATGTGTTATAGTGTTTGACATGCCGTTCGGTCTTTCATTGTTCGTGTGCATATTCATTTCCTTTCTGTGTAACGTTGTGCTGCATCGTGGATATACTTACTTTCCGCACTGTTGTTTTCTGCACTGCAGCTTTTAATGAATCTCCTATGTCTGTTATTTCGTTATAGCAATAACCTGGGTACCACTATGGTACCCACAGTTACCAATACTAATACCATTGCCATTTCAGGGATTTCACTCTGATCATGATGTCTTCCACTTTTGTTATTTTCCTTAACGTGAGTTGCTTTTTTTATGTCTCCTAGTCACACCAAGCATGAATCTCTTTATGCTTCTTTCAGGTGTCTGCATTTTTTGTATGTCCTTTGCAGTTACAGTCTACGTTTCTGCTGCGTATGTCAACATTGGAAGGATTCTTAAGCACGTTTCTTTTAAAAGTAGTTTTAGTTTTATACGCCGATTAATTTCTTTAAAAATATAATCTTCGCTTGATATCTGCTATTGAAGGAAAATATAGATATCAGTTATCTCCAGCTTTCCCCCATCAATCCATAAATCTTTATTACTTGTAAAATCACTGTACATCAGTTTTGCCTTCTGAAATTTCATGTTTAATCCCACGTCTTTACTCTGGGTATATATTTCATTACAAACAATAAATATTCATGCGCAGGATCAGTTTTTCTTCAATTAAGGTGCTGTACATTGGGAAAAATATCTTAACTCATATTCGTTTCAATTTTAATTTTATATCACATGTTTGATACCGTAGAGCAAACATTTTATGTGGTTTGTATGTAATAAAAAACTTCTTCAACGAAGGTATCCTAATATACCTTCCTTCAAAAAACATCTGCTTAATATATTGTGGGTCCTTAAAATATTTCTTGGAATTCTTTTTCAGGATCAGGAACCTTACTAAAATATGGATACAACTATGGTTATTAGATGTTCTACATACATATAAATAAATGTGTCATTAAGAGAGGGACCAGCCAAAAGAAAAAAAATCATTGGGGATGTAGGACGTTCTCGTAATATATTCAGCTGCACCAAAAAATGGTACATAGGGATGACAAAAACATCCCATCCGGTTAGGAGAATTGAATATAAAAGAATTATAAACTACCGGAAAACATCAACTGCTTTAACGTGGGACTCATCCAATAAAATATATTCCCATTATGGAAAAACATAAAAATACTAGCACACTGCACAAGTTACATAGGCTAACTATGCGGCAACGTGTTAAACTCATAACTCACTTGAACCTGAGCAACGTAAGTTTGTCTTCTTAAAAAATCCCATGAACAAACTACTAAGGAGCAACTGATAGTTTCCTGGAATGCAACGTGACCATGATATCTCAAACATCGACCTTAACACGAACGGAACAACTGATTGTTCCAAATTACCAACACTTATCATTTTTATCACACATTTCTGTTCCGTTCTGAGCCTCTGATTATCACACCCAGAGAAGCTTTCCAAAGAGGCGCAAAAGCTGGGCAAGTATTGAATATTTGTATTTGCGGTATTAAAGTAGATTTTAGGCTGATATGACTTGCGTTTTGTAATACATAAATCGCGTAGGGTATTCAATATTATTGAGGAATAATCGTGTTCGTTTGGGAAAAGCATTGAGAAATATAAAGTTTGTTTTTGAGCAAGGAGGTTTTTCTTGTTTGACCAATAACAACAGCAATAAAACAGATCCCAGGAAAAAATTGTGGAAGCCATACTTTTCAGTAAGGATTCTTAAGCACGTTTCTTTTAAAATTAGTTTTAGTTTTATACGCCGATTAATTTCTTTAAAAATATAATCTTTGCTTGATATCTGCTATTGAAGGAAAATATAGATATCAGTTATCTCCAGCTTTCCCCATCAATGATTTTATATATTATGTCATATTTATGACATAATATATAAAATCAAATTTTGATTCGAAAAGGAAGAGAGTTAAGAACAACTAAAGGAGATGTGACTTCCAAAGTGGAATATATAGAGCTATGCAAGACAGTACCAAAAAGAATTACTGAAGACGTAAAAAGATTCAGCTGTGAACAAGTGAGGAAAGCAATTGAAAACAACAAAATCCTGAAGAAAGCAAAGGGACATCTCAGTAAGGGAAGAAAACCGATTATGGCACTGAGAAAAGAAGATGGTTCTGTAACAAGAAATTTCAAATCAAAACTGTATAAAAGGGATTATACATGTACTCCAAACATTACGAAAGGTACCAGTAGACGCAGCAGACGTTGCACATGCAATCAAGAATATGAAGCGAGGGAAAGCTCCAGGAGAAAATGGAATTACTGTAGACATCATACAAGTGGAGAATTTGAAACTGTACTCACCCAAGTTTTCACTCGATGCTTTAATGAAGGGAAGATTCCTGAGGATTGGAACAACGCTACAATGATTCTGCTACATAAAAAAGGTGACATTGAGGATCTCAGGAACTACAGACCTATCAGCCTATTATCAGTGGTTTATAAAATCTTCACTAAAGTTCTTTCACACCGCTTGAAGGTGACACTGGACATGGTTGAACCGAGAGAACAAGCTAGATTCAGGAGTGGCTACATCACTATAGATCATGTCCACGTACTGAGAGAACTAATTGAGAGAACGCGGGAATATGATCTTCAATTATGCATGGCTTTCATCGATTATGAAAAGGCATTTGATTCGGTGAAACCATCAGCAGTTGCAATGGCTTTGAAATCCTGCGGTATTGAAGATGCATGCATTAATATTATTAATAACATTTATGAAAATGTAAGTGCAAAGGCTCTGCTGTCTAAGAGTACAGCACCCATAAAAATTGGAAAAGGAGTGAGAAAAGGTGACACTATATCTCCGAAACACTTTAATGCCGAATTGGAAAATATCTTTCAATCACTGAACTGGATAAAGATTGATGTAGATTATCTAACTCACCTTCGTTTTGCTGATCAGTTAGTCATTTTTAGAACCATCAGAACTGCAGAGTATGATCCAGGAATTTGTTGACAGGAGTAAAGAATTGGGATTAAAAATGAACTTTCAGAAAACAAAAGTGATGTACAAACCGCCTGTAAATGCTTTTAAAATTGGCAATTATGCCTTGGTCCAGAGGCTGCAATTTGGATGTTGTATTGGGAGGTAAACATACCACTTTCAATGCTGTCAATGCAGGTGCAACATTGTGTGCTCAACAATTGTCCACTAGCAACAAGATTTTCTGATGATTTTCAGCCACATCGTTGTCACACATGGCAAGATACTTGCGAAACATTGTTTGGGTCATCCAAGCTTTTCTGTTGTTGCGCCACATGATAAGAAGTGATGACATATACACTCCTTTAAAACATCTTGGCTTGACAGACTTGCCTGTAATCAAAGGTTTACGTTTGTTCCTTCCATCCATGTTAACACAAAGCATCACTGTGATACGTTGTTTACTTACCTTTCAACTTTCGCACTTCTTTTCATGAATGTCCATCGTCTTAGATGGTAGCATCTGATAAAAAAGTTCTGTTTCATCAACATTGTAAATGTCGGACCTTGCATAATCTGTAAGTATGTGGTCCATCTTCTTTGTTATCCAGTCATTAATTGCAGTTACGTCTGCTTCTCCTGAATCTAAAATCACAGCTTTGCAAGTAATGTTGTGACGGCTTTTAAATCTTTTTAATCAGCAAGTTCCCGGAAAAAAGTGATCTAAGCCTATAGATATGCTCAGATCACTAGCTTTTCCTTGGATCATTCGGCCACTCACTGGTAACTTCTGGGCACTGGCTGTTGTAAACCAGTAAAAAAAGGATATGTTCTACATCCGGACTGCGAACCGGGCGTGCCTTCTTTCAATTTGCGGCATTTTCCGATTTCGCTAACTCCGACAAAACGTTTTGTCTGTTCTTTACATTTATGAATAAAAAACTTTGCGCTATCCAATATTCTTTGGCCACCTGCGTTTTCTTTTGGCCTGCGTCACATTTTCTTATTATGTGCCCTTTTGCATTTTCTTATTATGTGCCCATGCTATGCGTGCTACGAGTCAATGTAGCCAACTGAGCCGTATTGCCGCAACAGTGACCTCGGAGAACGCAAGAGCGGCACTTATCATTTTCTTGTGTGGGCAGCTGAATGCAGCCACCGCTAGGCTAGTTCAACTTCGATCCCAGCTGCTGCTCCTGGTGTTGATTGGTTTCTTTTTTTTTTTTTTGGCGTCAGTTAGTTAGAGAGAGACTAATGAAGCTCGAAAAAAACCCTCTATGTTTTTGTTTTTATGTGTAATCTTCTTGTAATGTCTTTTGCAACAAACTGGTTTGTTTTTAAGGCATTCGTCAGTTTATTTTCCACTTGGAGAAGCACATCAAAGGATACGCAACATTTCGTTATATTCGTAACTGGGAATTTTGACTTCGTTATAAATAAATAATTTACCATGTGTTTTTCTACCTAAATCAAGGGGAATGGTCATTCCTTCTCTGTAACCGTAAATTCGTTATTAGCGACTTCGTTACAAACTGGCTGGATTGTAGATGTTTTACATGCAGTTTCGATTCAAGTGCCATCAACTAATATAAATTTACTATTTAAAATACTATGTTTTTAATCTACCCCACTGAAACCTTATGCTTTACATGAGACGACATTTTTAAGAGGGCACAGCGCAGTTTTTAATTTCATTTTCTGTAAGAAATTCAGTTTTACAGGCACGTGTGGAAATTGCACCTTGACTTAAATTCAATAAGTGACTTGAGGATAGGCGATATGGTTATTTTACAGATATGAAACATATTTAGGCTTTTGAAACATTTGTTCACTATACAATTTAAGATATTGCGTTTTTCTGGAAGTCAAGTTCATGGCACTAAATAAATATTATTTAGTGGATATTTTTGTGTTTTTCTAGTTATGCAATCATAAAGATATGACGAATCGGAAATTACTTATCGTCCCGGTGGTCCAATATCCTGAGCGCCGGTTTCTGACCATTCATCTGAGATGGGTCCTGGTTCGAATACCGTGAAGCATGGACGTTTTGTTTTTCATGAAGCCCTGGGTATCTAATAAAATTTGCAACAATTAGTCAGCTGTTTTGGTTAAAGAGAACTTGAAATGGTACACTAGCATTAACGATAATTCATCAGTAGTTACCAACATAAACACTATTTTCTAAAATAAGGCACATCCGGAATGCAATACAAAATACACTTCTGTTGATCACAAAAGCACCTGTGGACCCACTGTACGGAAGGAGAGGCTGCTAGAGAATCCATGTAAAATATTCTGCTCAGAATTATTATTACCATTCAACAAACTGGATTGATTTTATGAATCTGAGACACATTCATTCAAAATATACCGTTGCTCGAGTGTCACACGACACAGTGTGATACACCTGTTACATATATTTTCACACTTTTACATCTTCAAATTCTAACTACACACACACATAAAATATATATTTACATAACGCCGTAAAATATGTCTTAAAAGAAATATAAAAGTTATTTCACTCCTCGTTCTTTTCTCTCATGTTCTAAACTTCATGTGGGGCCAAAATATTCCCAAGCATATTCTAAAACAAACACTATTGCTAAAACTCATCAAATCCTTATTCCAATTTTAGCGTGATTTCCACTGAAAAGCACGATAGACATTTAATAGACAATAATCCCACGATAGGCATTTAAATAAACAATTCCAATAAAATGTATGATAATATATTTATTTCCCTGGAATTCGTATATCGAAATAACTTATATATTAAAAATCTTGTTAACAACTAAAATAATGTTTTAGAAAATACATGTCTCTTTTCTTTCACTATCATACCATACTACTTCCCAGGATAATTGCTTATCAAACATTTTAAATCACTCTTAAAAGGCGAAATGAATTAGCAGAACAGAAGTGTTGTTATTATAAATGTAATTTATATTATGAAATTGAGCCAGGATAACACGAGCGATTGGTGCGAAGCCGGCGCTTAGACTTCTGTGCTATCGCAGTGGCCAATATGCCATTTCATTGTCATTTATTGTAAGAATACTTATATAAAACTAAATATCCATTATTTCATGTAAATTGTCTAGAAAAAGGTAATCACTTCAAATCATATCTTCATCGCCAACCATTCTCAATACACTGCTAGAAGAAGCTCTCGCTATGATCTCTTCCAGAACAATTTGTCATCAGCCACCATCTACTATATCACTCCGACGTTTTTCTGAATTTCCCGCGTCCATTTCCGCTGCGTCTAATGTTTGGCGCTTTCCTGGCCCTCGGATTATAATGTAAAATTAGATTTGTGCCCTCTTGTCAGATCTTGTGACATTATGTTTATCACAGGAGTTCGCATAAGACTACAATGTGTTGGAAACATATCCAATGATTAGAAATGAAGTATACTTGATTTATTCATCTGGATAGACTCGTTATGATTCATAAGGAAAACCTTTTTCATTCAGTATGAATATTTTGGAGTAGGGACGCAATTAACCTTCGAAAATTTCCTTTCAAAGGCCAGCCAAATTAGTAATGTATACGTGACATTTGCAGATGTTATGTGTTTTTACTTTCACATAGGCCAAAAGATGGCAGTATATCAGCACTAACTTCTCAATCGTCTACAATGTGCCAGAGATGGAACTTTACTTTAGAGGGAGGAAAAGCAATTTGCTGTGTCTTACCGCGTTTGGCAGATTGTTTAAAATTTCTTCTAATACGAAATATCTAGATGGCACAATGTTTTTTTGCCGTTTGTTAGGGTTGCTTTCTGTTTTAAAATTAAATAATGTTCTTTTAATTTACAGTATTTCTTCGGAAAAAAGTTATAAGTAAGAGATCTAACAATGTGCACTGAAGACAATAATTGCATTTGTTAGTTCCGGTAACGCTTGAAAAAGCGAAATCTCGCTGACTAGGAAATTTGAGGGAAGTTCAGAAGTTTTCGTGTCCAGGTAGTTTGGCAAATATAATCATACCGTTACATTGCGACGAATTATTTTTACTGTTATTCAATTTCGTTATTTTAAAGAACAAATATAAAAGAAGGTAGAGGTGTACCTCTTCGAAAAGGCAATTTCCAACGGTAATTTAAAAATGTATCGTGTTGTTGCACGAGAAGTGGGAAGCATGTGTCTTGTTTCGTTTACAACCCAAATCGACAACGCAAAACTTGGATAATCCGGCATGTTGAAATCTTTTCATGTATCAATTGAGCCTGTCGGATGTGTAGGTAACTACGGATTTAGTTTCCTTGTTGTGCACTGAATATTTCGCAAATTTATTCAGTGTTAAATCTGAGATTAAGAATAATGTGAATTTTCTTTTATTTTTGGGATGTTATAATGAATAAACGAAATAACATGTTTCATAGCATTGTGAATATATTGGCTGTTTTTTTGTAAAAGCAAATTTCTGTGATAGTGCCTTATAAACCCCGATTTTCCTCTATAAAGATTATGGAATGGACATGCAAATGCTAGTAAGAAAATAAGGAAGAAAACACATAAACGTAGATAAAAAGGCATGAAACTTGAGCAACTGTTTTATTGGAGCACATTAGAGTACTTGATAAAAATAATATAGGAAAATCACTTTGAAGAAGCTGTTTAAAAGACTGTTTCTCCTCCTTCAAGACAGTTTATGTTTGCCAAATTACAAACATTTATAAACACGATATCATAAATTATCGTTTGTATCTGATTAGATTTAGCATGAGATTACGTAGAAACAGTGAATGAATAAGATTTGCATTGCTGATCACTAAATTCATTCGCACAAGTATCTGGAGGAATACTTTAAATGCTCAGGTCTGTAGCTATGATCGTTAATATTAATCTCACATGTTCCCGAATTTTCACATCACGATTTCGAAACTAAGCCTAATACGTCTGTCGTTATTCTTGAACTTCCATAATGTGTTAATGCGTAATTTTGTGAGTGATTAAATAATTAGTCGAAAGGTGGAGGCAAACATTTTGAATACACAGATGGAGTTTAAATAAAATAAAGTAAATGCCGGAATTAATTGGGCAACTTACGTACTTGAATACAGTGGAGCCGCCCCGGTGGCGCAGTGGTCTAAGGCGCTGGCCTCTGATCATTCGTCCGTAAGGGGTCCGGGTTCAACTCCCGGTCAGGCATGGATGTTCTGTTTGTCTTACGGCACTGGCTCTCTCCCTTCACAGGAACCAGTGACCCTAAATTAGGGACGGGCGACTGCTTATAGCCCATTGAGTTGCTCACGGTGGTCGTTAAACCTCCAATCAAAAAAAAAAAAAAAAAAAGAATACAGTGGATGATTAATTACGAAGGTTATTGTGGGCATTGGGAAACACAAACGATGTAAGTTGCTCGAAAAAAGATGCAGATAAGTAGTACACCCGCTGGTCAGGCTGCTTGAAGGGAGAGAGTTCGAAGTGCACGCAGAACACTGCGGCTTGGAACGAAGACTAGAAAAGCGAAAAGGGGGGCCATTTGAACTTCCATGAGGTTAAGAGCGGGCGCCAATTTTTTGACCCAGGACTGGTTCTCTTTTTCATATCCCGAAAGGGGCAGAAAGAAAAGCGACGCGTATGATGGAAACATGACCGTTTAGAACGAGCATTAATCTAGGCAGTGAAATACTTCAGTATGGCGAATTGATAAGGTCAAAGTAAAAATAATTTGCATTTAGCTTAAAAGAGTCAAGTCCAAAGCTATGGAAATCGTCTGAGGTAGGCAAATGGCTTGCACGGGATGGTAAAATATGTTTGCCCTAACTTTTGCATGTGTGTAAGTAGGTGGCGCGCATAAAATACGGAGCACAGCTAGGGAGTTTCGATATCCAAGCGAGAAGAAAAGGTTCCGATTAGATAGAAGTCGTGGGGTTTGGGGTTCTGCGGTTGTCTGCATTGCTAAGGGCCGACAGATTTCATCTGATTTCGAGACAACGAGACTTGGAGAAACAAACCACCATCTCAGAGCCAAGGAAAAATATATAACCTGCATTGTGATGATAATAAAAAATACCTTGTTAAAAGAAGTGGATAGTGTGTCCCTGACGTTAATGTAAAGGCTCAATTTCCTCGCAAAAAGTCTGAGAGGGATGGTAAATCTTCTCCATCTGTATTAATCACGTGTTTCTGGACCGCTAGCAAAAATGAATAACGTAAAGCAGAAATTGATGTTAACTGAAAGAGAAACCAGAGGCTTGAAATCTTTGGCACACGAAAGACTGGAACGTACATCCGATCTTTTTTTTTTTTTTTTTTTTTTTTTTCTTGTATCAGCGAGCTATCTTAGAAGAAAGGACTAGAGGACCCCCGTTTTACATCTGAATAAGGGGCGAAACAAGAAAAGGACAGAAAATCATCTCTATGTCCCAAAGCAAGAGCGGGAGATTCAACAACAATCCAACTTCATAAAATAACTTCGTCCGCATCCTATGGAAACATGTTGTAGAAACAAAGTGTCATCCACCGACATATGTGTCCGTGTGTGTGGTTCAAGCTTCGGAGTAAGTGAACAATGCGCTCCGAATTACTGCCGGCATATTTCAGTGTTGTGTTACAAAATAAACTGGGATTTATTCAATCCTACAATAACTGTAAGTGTAGGAACTTGTATTGCTTTGATTTTCACCTTTTAGAAAACTAATTCGAATGTAGGACATAAGCCTACGAGAACTTACTAAACTTAAAAAATCGGAAACTATATCAGGCTATCAATCATTCGCAGGGTAAACGGCGACTAATTGAGCTCCTTGTTAGCGGCTGAAATCGAGGCAGCTCGATGTATGTTTACGAAATATATTCTCAAGGGACGACCTTACCTTACTTAACATTTTCGTGTTATTTTTTGTAGCTTAAATGAAATATGACTGTCTTCTTGTACCAAAACTTTCATTAGATTGAATAATTCTGAATGCAGGTGTAATTTGTTTTCTTTGATTGGTTATTAAGTTTCTTTTAAGAATAATTCTTTCGCCCCATTAAGTCCTGTGGCAGGAGGAATCCCAGAATTAATAATTTGTTTATTATAAATTTTTAACATTCACCACAGGCAGTAACCGTCCTTCGGATAAGTTCTTTAAATGTTTTCTTTAAGCGTTGTTCAATAAGAAGTGAGGTTTTCTGTACTGAAAGAGTCAAATCGTTACATGCCTAAACATAATCGCAGCCAGGATCTAGACAGCGGTCCCACAATTGCACAGATCATTGGATTTCTGCAGCCTTAAAGGAGGCCAGATAGCTTTTGCAGTCAGTTATCTACAGCTTCTTCATCTGATCATCCGAAGTGAAGCATTTACCTATGAGAAATATTTTCGTAGGTCCAAAGATGTGAAAATCGGAGGGTGGCAGGTCACGTCTTACCTTCCGATAATGAAAACAGTTTTTTTTTTTTAAAAATGAAGGGCAAGAACGGGAAGAAATCATAAATATAATTGATTTTAAACAATACGGTGAACAATTATTAATATTGAAGTTTCTAAAAATATACAGATGTCTCCAGAATAAAGAACAAATATGTTAGTAGAGTTATTGCCCGTCTGGTCTTTTAAAAGGAACGAGAAAATTAAAAATGCAACGTGTTAAGAGGACTTGCGAGGTTAGAAAATTCTATTTTATAATATATTGTATAAAACATAAACCTCATACATTAAAAGAGAGTTTCCAGAATTTCAATTATAATATTCAAATACAGTATATTTAAAAAATGCTTGCAGTTTGGTATTTGTAAAATAAGTTATATATTGAAACAGCAATGAAATTTTCCTAAATGTTGGGTGTCACACTCATCTTAAATTAGCCTAAGAAAAGGATCACTTTGAAAATTAACAAATGCATACACAATATCTCGAATATTGTAAACATCAAATACCTGAAAAAAAAAATCTTTGGTTTTTTTTTAAATTCCTTTCATTTGAACCTCCGACTATGTGTGTGGAGTGTTCCAGAAAGGGTTTCTAGAGAAATTGTTCACTTTCTGTTGCAAACGGTTACTTTTGCGCGGGCTCCCACCCTCTCATTTGGTTGCCTGCTCTGAATGGAAGTGTGCGAAAATGGTTATCAATAAGAGTTCCATTCTTATAATTATTCTAAAATTTTCTTACAAAAACAACTCCTCTCAAAATATTTAAATTTACTAAAACATTGTGTGAATGTCTGTTTAAATGAAATTTAAAAAGGAAAAAGATTAATAGTGTCCTTATACAATTCTTTAAGAGTCCATCATGCGTCGGCACTTCTGTAAGCGCCGGACATGAGGTATATATTAAAGAAACAAAAAAACAATATTTTTTTCTAATGAGAATAAATAATTATAAATAGAATGTAGAAATTAATGTTATAAAAAAAGTATATGGAATCTTGAATTTTATCTGAAAACAATTACACCATACGTGTGATCAAATATATCCGGGGAATAAATTTTAGCAGTCGATTTACTGATATACGTGACGTATCCGTACATGGCCCGTACTGGAATAACATGACGCATATGGCCCGGCAGCATCAACAGGTGAGCACGAACGGTAGAGAGGGCCGTTAGGAAGAGGTGAGTGACTTTCAATGTGGCACGGTTATATAGGACACAAAATTCGGCAACAAGTCAGTTCGGGAAATTTTCACCGTGCTGCATTTAAACTTATCAACTGAAAGTAATGGAAACGTGAAGTGGAAACGCCTATTGCTAATAAGAACAACATTACGATATACGTAGTAGGTCAGGTCAAATGACAGAGATCAGGTGCCGCAGAAAGTGGTGCGAAAAAACACTTTATCCTCCGTTGAAGCACTCTCCATCGAGTTCCGAAATTCCGGTTGAGGCGCCAGCACAAGAACGGTTTGTTAAAAGCGGAAGGAAAAGGGTTTCAACGGCCGTGAAGCCGCACACAATCGAAACATCATGGAGATCATCGTCAAGACTCGGTTGAAGTTGTGTATATCTGGGCCTGAGCGTATTCTTGAAAGTTGAAACAATTTCTTTGCAGTAAGAAATCAGGTTTTACCATATCGAAGACCGGCGGACAAATTCAAATGTGGAAGATATCAGAGGAAGGCTGCAAATACTTTAATGTTGAAGTTGTTATGTGAATATTCGAGTGCTGCACAGAAATTGAGGCCACTTAGCTGAATTGAGACGTTTGAGGCTGCTTGGCTGACAGAGAAAATATTTTATTCCCTCGCGTTGCTTCGCGAATGTCTCGTTGAAATCCGAGAGCCCGCAAAACCCCGCACCAACGCATCCACCGATATCGGAGACGTCCGTGAACACCCCCTCCCCCAAGGGGAAAACTTTGTCCCATGTCGGGCAGATCTCTTCAGCCGGGAGCAAGCCCAGTCTATAGCTGTCTCTTAGTGGTTCAAATTCGTTTCCGAACCTGAGCTACTGCATTGCAGCTTCTCTCGCCACAACTAGGTCGGACGGTTCACATCAAACTAGCACTTGCCGTGCAGCTGTGGAGGTCGTAGGGAAACACGTAGTGATACCTAGCAGCGCTCTTCGCTGTATCTGGTTATAACCAATTCGCATTTTAACAGTGTCCCACCACCATGTTGAACACGCATAGGTGGTCATAATGTAATGGTTCATCGCTGTTTCTTATTGATAAACTAAAGTGCTGATATGATTTTCCGATGATTGATATTTACACGCAATGCCGGGAAATCATTTAGTTCGACAATTGAACCTGAAATCAAGTAATTATTTTCTTCCTACAGCCGCACAATTAGTTTCATTTTGTTTCAGACGTGTAACAAACCATCTGTTAGACCTGACTACCTAAAGACATCAGGGCTGATCCGACAAAATGTCACGAATAGTGAATTTGAATACTTTAACCTTCTTTTAGTGTGTTGTTGCAGAAAAGGACTCATATATATGCTGTTTTAATTGATGGATGTTGTGTTCTCTGAACAGGAAATAATTATTTCAATATTTCAGATTGCTTCATTGCTACCACAAAGGAGTCACTTAGCATTTAACTTTTAGTGTTTTAGAAATATCTTCAGTGACTGCTACAAATACCACAGTATATAAATACATGTCTTAAAATACTACATAGTCAGATGTAGAGGTGTTATGAAATGTTGAAAATAAGAGATTATTTTTAAGTCGAGAGGATATTTCACGTTCGGGTTATACACTGAGTTGCCACTTTATTATTACCACCTGACAGTTTTAAGCAAATGAGCTATGATTATGCGCTGTAGCTGCCAGAGGGCGAGGATAGTATAAAAAGGAAAAACTTAGTGCTTGCGACAGTAGTAGCAGTGAATTTTGGGTGACGAGATGGGTAAAAAATGCGATTTGACGGACCTTTAACGTGGGATGATTCTAGGAGCTCGGAGCCATTGAGAGAGTATCACCGAAACCGCCGCATTCGTGAAATGTTCCAGAGCAGCTGTTGTTAAAGTGTTTAAAGAAGGGACTTTCAGCCAAAAAACTGGGTCTCTGCGTGCAACGTGTGTTCGTCATCGGCTAATGACTGCTGCGGCGGACCGGAAACTGTCCAGACTGGTAACAGACAACAAAAGTGCAAACGTGCAGCGTGCAGCAAATTACAGACCATCTTAATCAAGGATCCCCTCAAATGATCTCTGCGAGCACTGTTCGCCGTACACTGCATCGGGTGGAATATGGCAGCCGAAGGCTTGTTCGAACACCTGTGCGGTCTGCAGTTAACAAGAGAAAACGTCTCCAGTTCGCACAGGAGCACAAGGATTGGACAGTCGATAATTGGAAACAAATTATGTGGTCCGATGAATCACGTTTTCAGTTTCACCATGCTGATGGCTGAGTGAGAACATGGCGGAAACAGCACGAAAGCATGAACCCCAAATGCATTGCTACAACCCTTCAAGCAGGTGGAGGCAACGTTATGGTTTGAGGAAAGTTTTCCTCGTATGCTTTGGGCACTTTAATTCCTGTTGATCAACGTCTGACTGGCACATCATATCTAAACATCGTTGCGGACCAAGAGTATCCTGTCATGTGAATGGTTTATCCCAATGGCGATGGCTAATTTCAACAATATAATGCGTCCTGCCATAGTGCTCGTATTGTACAGGATTAGTTTCAGGAACATGCCGGTGAGTTTACTTTGCTTATGTGGCCCGCACAATCTCCAGAACTCAACCCCATTGATAATTTGTGGGAAGAAGTTGAATGAGCCATCAGACAGCTGGATCCACAACCCTGCAATCCCACACTCCAGGAAAGTTCTATTCTTCAAGCATGTTCTCAGATTCCACAAACCACCTATCAATATCTCGTGGAATCCATGCCATGAAGAATCGACGCAGTATCAACCGCAAAAGGAGGCCCGATGAAGTACTGATAGGGAGGTCATAATAAAGTGGCTACTCAGTGTGTATTTGGAAATGGTTGTATTCCCCTATGAGGACAATAACGAGGAAGAATGTACAGTGCTGGCCACCCAAAATGCAACACCAAGAAGGACACGAGATAGCAAAGCCAGATTTACTGGACACATAAGAAGAGATAATACAAAACGAAACGATTGAGCTCACAGGCCCGTGAGACTTACGGAACAAGGAGACATCAATAGTTCGTCTGGCCCATATGGCTGGCAATAACGGCCGCTACACGCCGCGGCATCGAATGAAAAAGACTTTGGATGTGGGCTTGGGGTATGTCGGTCCAGGATGCTTCCACACGTTCGCACAGTTCATCAGGTGTAGCCGCGGGTGGTGTTTGCCGGGCCACTCGGTTGCTGATCAGCGGCCAGACGTGTTCAATGGGCTACATATTGGGAGAACAGGCGGACCACAGAAGCAGTGACACCTGGTGGGATGTGAAGAATTGTTGCGCAATGCGTGGCACGTGCTGGAGCGCATTGTCCTGTTGAAACGTGTTCGCTGGCAGGTCCTACAGGTAAGGGAGGATTACAGGCTCCAAAACGTAGGAGATGTAGCAGTGGCTGTTGAGTGTAACGGCGATGCGTACCAGAGGGGTGCGGGCGTCATATCCAATTACGCCCCAAACCATAACGCCAGGCGACGGACCGGTATGGCAATGCATGATGCAGGCGTCATACAGTCTCTCGCCGCGGTGCCACTACTCTCGGATCCGACCATCGTGGTGTTGCAAGCAGAAACGGGACTCGTCGGAATATACAAGGTCGTGCCATTCCGTAGGACAGGCGTGGCGTTCAACGGCCCACTGCCACATCACTCGCTGGTGGTGTAACGTCAATGGTAATCGAAGGAAAGGGCGCTGTGCGACAAGTCCCCGCACCTGCTGATGACGTCAAACGATGTGTGCTGACACAGGTTGTTGCGAAACTCATCCTAATTCCTGCGCTAACGTTCGTGATGTGGCGGTGCGAGCCGTCAATACCCGCAGCACAACATACCGGTTTTCTCGTTCGGTGGTGCGCAGCGTATTTGGCAATCGCTCACGTCGGTCCGTCCGTCCCTCCTGCACCCGCCGAATCCATACTGGCCTCACTGTGGCTGGATGTCGTACCTCACGGGCGCCGATGTCTCGGTACGATAAACAGCTGTCGTGATAAGCCCCTATTCTTCCTCTGTCGAACTCTGAAACGTGCTGGAATGACTGCCGTATTCTGCGACGAGGCATCAGGAAGCCTCACACGTTCAGGTACGGCAGCACAACACACTTCCACTACTTACACCCTGCCTTCTGTACGCCCTCCTTATAGTGCTTCTCGGTGGCGTGACAGGCGCACATGATTTGCATATGCCCTGCAATGCTAACCGTTTGCATGTTCTCTCGAGGGCAACGCATGCCACGAATTTCCAGCCAATCGGATGCTTCCTTCTTGGTGTTGCATTTTGGGTGGCCAGCAGTGTATATGAGGAAATATTTTGGGGATTATGTTAACCTCCAAGAAATATGAGAATGAAAGATGGGATTTTTAACCACTACTGGTATCCATAAATGTGTCGCTTTCAAGCGTTGATTTAATCAGGCCTGCTGGGAACTCAAAACCAAATCGCTCCTGCATCTACTTCCGCATAAGCAAATTGCATCGCGATTGCGAAACAGTCTCATTTCAAGGCGGAATACACCAATGCTTTCTTTTACTATCACTCCCTATGAGCTGCTTCATAATCTTCGAAATCTCGATGGAACATCAGATAAGTAGATATTTTTTTATCATGGAAAATTAATCATTAGAAATAATATCACTTAATAATAAATTGCTCTAGAGCAAAATGTATTATAATTAGTTTAAGTACGATATTAGAAAAAAATCTAGAAAAAAACTTTGAAAGAGGTTTTCTTATCGTATCCTTCGTTTTAATTAATTTTTATAAATGTGACCGGTGATTGGCCGTTCTACAACAGAGGGGGGGAGGTTTATATCGAATTTCCATTGGTTGCCGCCATGGAAGAGCTGGATGTGCCATTGGAATTATGTTTTCGCCTGAACAATTCAGCCACCGAAGCATACAAAATATTGGAGGCATATAGCAAAAACGTTCTGCCACATTTAACAGCATTTATGTGGGTTAACGAATTTCAAGAAGGTCTTTAAATGACAAGCAAGAAACTTAGGCCAAGCCTTCCGGTGACGGTTGTTACTGGTGAAGCAATCAACCCCTATTAGTGCTACGTACACTGACGGAAAAAGAATCCCAACACCACGAAATAATAGTTGTAGAGGAATGAAATGGCGGCTATGCATTTGTATAAGTAACATATTTAATCGATTAAGGTTTCAAGATCACAGCTTTATGTAAGCGCGAGAAAAGCAATTTTAAATGTGAAATGCTGGTACATTAATAACCGGTGTAACCGCCAGAATGTCTAATGCAAGCATGCAAACATTCGTACATTGTGTCGTACAGGTGCTGTATGTCAGTTTGTGGGATGGAGTTCCATGCCTGTTGCACTTGGTCGGTCAATACAAGGACGAATAATGCTGGTTGGGGGCAACGCTGGAGTTGTCGGTCAATGATGTCCCATACGTGCTGGATTGGAGAAAGATCTGGTGATCTAGCAGGCCACGGCAACATGTCGACACTCTGTAGAGCATGTTGGGTTACAACAGCGGTATGCGGGCGAGCATTATCCTGTTGGAAAACAACCCCTGGAATGATGTTCATGAATGGCAGCACAACAGGTTGAATCACCACATCGACGTGCAGCTGGGCTGTCAGGGTGCGTGAGATAACCACTAGAGTGCTCCTGCTGTCAAAGGATATTTCTCACCAGACCATAACTCCAGGTGTAGGTCCAGTGTGTCTCGGTCGCAGACAAGTTGGTTGCAGGTGCTCACATGACCTCCTTCTAACCAACGCACGTCCATCACTGGCACACTGGCTGAACCGGTTTTCATCAGAAAACACAACAGATCTCCACTCCGTGCTCCAATGAGCTCTAGCTTGACACCACTGACGTCGCAAACGGCAGTGGTTTGGAGTAAGTGGAATGCACGCTACAGGTCGTCTGGCTCGGAGCTGTCCTTCAAGTAACCGATTTGTTACAGTTCGTTGTGTCACTGTGGTGGCAACTGCAGCTCGAAATGCTGCCGCAGACGCCGTACGATGCGCTACGACCATACGCCGTAGACGGCGGTCTTCCCTCTCAGTAGTCCTCCGTGGCCGGCCGGAAGCCGGTCTTCTTGAGGCAGTACCTTCCCTTGACTACCGCTGCCTTTAATCATGCACAGTGGCTACATTCCTGCCAAGTCGTTCTGCAATATTGCGGAAAGAAAATCCACCTTCTCGTAGCCCTATTACACGACATCGTTCAAACTCCGTGAGCTGTTGATAATGGCTTCTTTGTCTTCTTAAAGGCATTCTTGACTAACATCAACACCCTACGTCGAATCTCAACGATAACTAAAGCTCACGAACGTTACAGCGCGTATTTACAGCAAACCTGCTTTGCATGTTCCGAGGGGCACTACTAGCGCCACACGTATGCGCCGAGCGCGAAATTTGCATAGACGTCATCTTACAGATGTACTCTCACCGCCTACCAACTGTCGTTTATCTAACACAACCCCTTTTTGGTGTTTCGATTATTTTTCCGTTAGTGTATATTGTTAGAAGATGATCGTCGAGTGATAGTATGCAATTGGGAGAAATTCTGAGAATGTCGCTGTGAGTGCTCATGTTATATTGCGTGATCATTTGAATATAACACGCGTGTGAGCAGGAGAGTTCCACGTTTGCTAACACATGAACAGATGCAGGAGCGCGTTGATGTTTCTTAAACATGGAAAACGAAGACTGAGGAGTTTGACAATGCTTCTCTGGATGCCATATTAACTGGAGTTTAATCCTGCATTAATCACTGTGATGCGGAGTCCAAGCAACAAAGTCCGGTGTAGATGTTATCTTCTTGTTACAATATTAGCGGGATATCCGAAATTTATGGGGGAATGGCACCCCCTCAAGTTGTTGACGTATATACTTACGGCGCGCCACTGTTCAGATTCGAAAACAATTATTCACTATCGTTGCGTTAACTTCATTTCTCCCGCCAATTCCTCAACCCCCCCCCCCCCCCCCGCCTGTAGCGGCTCGAATCTCCTCCTACATCCCAGCAGCTTGCTGCTACTTATTCGAATCATCCTACATTCTCTGCGCAAAAAACGGTTCTCTCTATCTCAGAGGTTAACTCCTCCTGCAGGGCAAAACACCAGAAATTGTCCTGGAGGAATTGCTGTTCCTACCAATTGCTGTTCAAAAAATGCTACATTATTTTTTTCATCGTGGACATATCTTCTACTATAGCGGACAGATAGTGTCGGAACTAGCGGTGTTGAATATATAATGAATTATAAACTGGATGAAACAGTTATAGAAGGGAAAAATTCCTCTGATAGAGCTGCGCAACCCTTTATTCAACTATCCGAAATATGCCAAATGTTATGTATTCAAGTTTACACATCCAACACAAGTCAACCTGAGGAAAAAATTGAAGAATTTTACGAGAAAATTCGGCATCTAAATTACAAGGGCAAATAGCACTTCAAGATCATTATGGATGATTTCTATGCGAAAATAGGGAAACAGCAACAGAATGAAACTTCTGCAGGTAAATTATGTTAGCAAAACAGAAATCAACATGGAAATGCTCGGGTAGTGTTTGCAAAGCAGAAATGTTTCTCATAATGAAATACTTTTCGAAGAAAAAAGCACATGGAAAATAGATATGGGAACATCCCAGAGGGAAGGAAAGTGAAATTCATTTCATTATGCATAACAAGTAATTAGTCATCGAAGACAGCTGTGTGGTGAACAGGTTCAACACAGGTATTGACCATGATATGTATGGCACACCTCAACTCTAAAATCGAACGTTGCAAGCCCATGAATCAAATTAAATGTATTGACATTCAACTGTAAAAAAATCAACAGGTTAGAACTGATCTACAGATTCTTTGCTCTAGGATACTTGAATAAAAGAAATCACTAATTCCGCACGTCACATTTCTCATGCGGGAAGAAGCCTAAGGCGCATATGAATTTTTAAATCCAAATATGAGGGGAGATATCGTGAAAATTATATAACTATGCAACCCAAGGAGAAAATGCGTGTGTGTTACTTAAATGTTAAAGTTTGCGAAAAAATGTCTCCATTAGAAGATTCTCTTACAGACAGAACAGGAAGTTTCCCAAAGGAAATCTAAAATTGCGGATATTCTTCCCTATAGTAATTATTTAAGAACGAATGTTTAGGTTCGAATTCAAATTCTATTATCTTTTGACACAATATGTAAAATTGCAGAATAAATAAATATTTCACTCGCTAGCTTGATAAATATGATTTTTGTGCTGCAAAAAATTTTTCACAAAATTTTTGACTCCTAAAAATCCTTCGTGCATTGCAGAATAAATAAATATTTGACTCCTAAAAATGCCATTTGCTTTCAATTTTAGGACTTGAAATCAAAGAAAACCGTGTACAAGTGTACTCCCATCTCCGTTGTTATCTTTTGTCATTTTCCTATCCTTTTACCGATCGCATTCATAGACATTCGGTAAACCACCTTATTGCGATGATACATTGAACAGGAGACCAAATCCACCATCTTTTTCCTTTTTTTCCCTCGAGGCATCTGCGAGAAAGAATAAAATATAATAATCCGTTTTCTTTTCTTTTTAGAAATATTTTTGACAGATAATTCGCTGCGTCAATCTGGATTTAATGAGCAGAAAATTTCATGTTTTTAAAATTTCCATTCTGAAATCGGATTCTAATAAGGCAACAGTTGTACTAAACATTTAGGAACTTTCCCTTGGGAAATGATTTCCATGAACATTGCAATTTACACCAGAAGTCCTAGATGATGGTAATAATTCCCCAAAAAAATGCAATAAAAATTGTTCCTGATTATCCAGTCTTCGGACTGTACTGCATAAAATATAATCTAATGGATTTAATAGACTTTTGGTAACTTGATGCTTTTGCCACAAAAATTTAGCGCGCACTTGACCGGGTAACGGGTCCGTCACCTCATTGTTTCCAAACATTTTTGCAGATAGTAGATATGAGACACTCAGAACAGGCCCATACCAAATCGAAATTAAATATATTTCAGAATTTAGGTTTCCTTCTGATATCAACTCCTGATGATAGAAGATTTAATATGTAATAATCATATTCTATATAATGACTTAAACCTGCTGTGTAATGATTATCATTACACCGTATTTTTTACTCTAATTTTTAAGTGTAAAGAAACACGTGAAAATAGAGCAAGAATATGTAAAGAAAATCAGAAGAGTAAAGTAAAAAAAATACATGCATGTTATTTGAACAAAAAGGAAAGTAATCATTTTGTAATAATCTGAAACACTGTTTCTCGGGCAGTTTTAAATGATAGCAGATGCGACAGGTAAGCATTAATATCGGCACTGAGGTATTAATAATGTGATCATTAATATTGAAAACAACCTTCACAACATTGAGTTATATATACGATAAATGTTTGAATATAGTGTTAATAACGAACAATCATAAATTTTACAAAGTTGTTCCTATTAATAAGTGAAAATTTTGGAAAGGTAAAAGGGGATTTTTTCCAGTTTTATAAAGCAATGTCCCTGTTTCTATCCCTTTTGCTGTCACGTGAAAAGGGTTCCTGTATATTTTATTTTATTTTTATTTTTAATGCGTTTTCCTAGCTCTGCTAAATATGTATGTCCATTTCTGAGGAATTCCTACATCGGTTTAAGCACACATTTTCTGATTATCCATACGTTAAATATATGCATAGTCTGTAATGCAGATATGGTGGCAAATAATATCAAGTGCCTTTTTCGCACGTCTTTTGTAAAAAGATCGTGCTTCTGTTATCGGTTTGTCCGCCCGTCCAGCCGTCCGTCCGTCTGTACCCACGATATCTCTGCAACTATTAGTCCGAGTTGAAAAATTCTTTTTGCATTGGGAAGCTTGAAATATACAAATGATGATCCTTCATTTCGATTTTTTTACGATGTACAATTTCGCCGGTAGAGGGCGTAAATGTAGATGATGTCGAATTCAAAAAAACGTTTTATTCCACATATTTGCTTTTAAACAACCGATTGATTTTTTTTTCGATTCCATTTATATCGAAGAGTTTTTTAGATATAGTTATATTACACATAGATTTTTCGCAAGGGGGCGTAAAAGTAAATTACCTTTACCTCGATAACTCTTCTTCCAAAACTCCGATTTGAAAATTTCTTTCTTCAGCGGATACATCTCCTGTTGGAAAATCTTTTGCATATAATTTCAAATTTTTGGTAAAGAATACTTTGGCCACCAGGGGGCGTTAGGGTTAATTTTCGCTTCTGATGTATTTACCATAAAATCGGAGCTTCTAAAAAAAATATCGATTGAAAAAATTATTTCGTGGACTGATGCCACTCACATCGATAAACCTTTTCGGAAAAAATTTATTCTTGAAATATTACACAGTTTCTCCGCCAATGGACGTAGATGTAAATCATATTTTTGTCAATGGCTGTACTTCTAGGAGTCCGATTTGAAAAATTCCTTCTTTGTTGCATAGTGTTTTCCGGGTGACATGTTTTTCATGTAATTTCAAAATTTTCAAGTAATTCATAGACTTCCCGCTAGGGGCGAGCGGTAAATTGCGTTTCCCCCTATATTTCTGCTTCTAAATCTCCGATTTGAAAAATTCTTTCTGCACCGGATACAGCTCGTGATTTGAAATCGTTTGCACATAATTTCTAATTTTTGTAAAAAATAGTTTGGCCACCAGGGGGCGTAAATCGTAATTTCCGCTTCTGTAGTATTTTCAGCAATATATGATGTTCTAAATTCTCGATTGAAAAAAACGTCGTTTGTTGACCGATACTACTCCTCATGTCGACAAACCTTTTAGAAACATTTTCTTCTAAAATAGTGCAAGGTTTCTACGCCAAGGAGCGTAGAAGTATATCTTATTTTTGTCAATATCTGTACTTCTAGGAGTCCGATTTGAAAAATCCCTTCTTTGTTGGATAGTGTTTCTAGTGTGACATGTTTTTCATATAACTTCAAAATATTCAAGTAGATCATAGTCTTTCGGCTAGGGGGCGTAAATGTAAATTGCGTTTCCCAATATATCTCTGCTTCTAAATCTCCGATTTAAAAATTCTTTCTGCACCGCATACAGCTCTTGGTGGCAAATCGTTTGCACATATTTTCTAATTTTTGTAAGAAATGGTTTGGCCACCAGGTGGCGTAAGTCTTCATTTCCGCTTCTGTTGTATTTGCAGCAAAATATGAGCTTCTAAAATCTCGATTAAAAAAATGTCGTTTGTTGACCGATACTACTCCTCATGTCGACAAACCTCTTAGGAAAATTTTCTTCTTGGAAAAATGCATGGTGGCGTAGATGTGTATCTTATTTTTGTCAATATCTCTGCTTATAAGAGTACGATTTGAAAAATTCCTTCTTTGTTGGATACTGTTTCCGATGCGAAAGGTTTTTCCTCTAAATTCAAAATTTTCAAGTAAATCATAGACTTTCCGCTGGGAGCACAAAGGTAAATTGCGTTTTCTGAGTTATTTCTGCTCATAAAGATCTGATTTGAAAATTTCTTCCTGTATCGCATACAAGACCTGATGGAAAAATTTGTTCATATAATTTATAATGTTTGGTAAAAAATGGTTTAGCCACCAGGGAGCCACCAGGGGTCATAAGTGTTAATTTCTGCTTCTGAAGTATTTGTTGCAAAATCTGGGCTCCTGAAAACTCGACTAATTTTTTTTTTCGACCGATACCGCTTATATGGATACACCTTTTGATAATACTTTCTTCCTAAAATAATGCATGGTTTTCCCACCAGGGGAACGATTCCGTTTACAGCAATATCTGATTGATTAAAAACCCGATTTAAAATCTTCCTTCTTTCGTCCGATCTATTGTTTTCCATACCGATTCCATTGACTTTGAGTAGCTTTGATAAATTTAATTTGCGTCAGAACGTATTCAAATGACGTACTTATTACACCCGAAAATTCGGTGTCATATTTCTGGTTTAATTCTTTATGCAGTTTATTATACTTAAAATATAATTCTTATTCAAAGTGTAAAATAATCTTGTTGATCAATTGGCCCTTTATTTTCACTGAAACTTCGCCTTTTACTAGGCTTACGGAAACAAGTCTTTAAAATTCACGTATCGGAATTCTGCCGCATAGCATTTCGAAATGCAGTTCACTTACTTTCATCATAATCGTTAACTTTGTTACAGCTTTGACAGGATAAACAGGCGGATGTAGAGTACGGAAAATGTATTCCAAAGTCGAAGGGAAACTATATAATTTGTCTGTGAGAAATTTCACTATAATCTGATTCTAAAGAAATTTAATTTGTTTGTTGTTATGGCTTTCATTTCAATTTAGATATCAATAATTTGATCTGCTTTTTGGAAATGTGCCGGAAAAGGGCTGCTTTGACTGCTAATTGTAAAGGGGATTAGTGAGTGATTCTGGAATCGATAGTCGCTAAACTCCCAGGAAAGAAAGTTATCTGCACTGGAAGAAATGTTGGTCATATTAAAGCACACTGTGTTGAAATGGGCATTAAAAAATGTGAGCTTATTTTATAAATTGAAACATGTATCTACATCAGTTAGTTCGCTAAATGATCATAAATTACGTTTGCTTTTCTAAACAGGTTGTTATATTCATTCCCAGTAAGAACAAATTGGCAAACACAGAAGGAAATTTCCCCACCACGATAACTGGAACATAATGGTCAAGTGTGTTCATACATCCAACGTTCAGTTCTTTTGAGAGTTACGGATTTCCAAGTAAAAACACTATCGTAGTTCCAAGTATTTAAATTTCATATGCTAATTCCGAAGTTTGGAATACCAGCGAACACGTACATTCGAGGGAATCTGTTTCATTTCAAATCGTTACAAATGCGAAAGAGAAATTCGAATGATAATGAATCATAACGATTGGTAGTTAGTAAGGGGATTCACAGACCTTTGTGTAGTTTTCAACATATCCCTGTCTTGAAAAAAATAAGAAGAGAGCGAAGGCCAATTGAAACAAATCAGAAGTAAAGTTTCCGTGTCGATGATCAGTGTTCGATCTTTAAGAACAGAGGTATATAGGTATATTTCTCACTGTCACTGATATATGTATAATTGCCTATCATTGCAATAACTACAAGTACGGTTGACCACATACCAAATTATTTAGGGTGCGCATTGATTTTAATGCTTTCCTTATATTTCTTAACGATTTGTTGTTTAATTTGAACTTAATTTGCCTTACGAGATCTCTTACGAACCACGCTTGGTACTTTCGGAATCACCGAGCAAATTTAATAATACAAATTCGAAAAAAAAACCCTTTCGAAAAGCAAAACTCATACAATTTTATTTTACTGCGAACAAATAAAATTGAAAATCACTGTGCGTTAACGGGCGAGGCAATAACCTGATTCGCACACGGGGGATGGGTACGTCCGCAAACTGAGTCCCCCTAGGACTGTCGTTAATGGAATTTCTGTTGATTAACAGAACCGAAAACCTTTATCTTGTTAATGGAAAAAGAGGATAAACTAATAACTTTTAAAGAAGATTACTACAACTAATATGTATAACTTATCTACAAATATATTTCAGTTATCTAGTTATCCACAATTGTATTTCTGTTAGCCAGTTATCCACAAATACTGTATATTATATCTATAATATGGATAACTATTTGTGGATAACTAAAAATTCCCCAAAAAATGACCAGAACTAATATTTAGTGTAGATAAAGAAGCGTCTTTTTACATGATAATCAGTAGATTGAACACACAGCTGTACTCAAATATAACAAAGCATAGTCTAATACTTTAATATTAAGTGCAGAGATCATGCTTTGTTATAATTGAGTACAGATATGTGTTCAATCCTACTGATCATCGTGTAAAGAGAAGCCTTCGTTATCTACACTAATTATACTATGAACGATAATTCGAATCAAGATGTGAGAACTAATATTTTGTAGTAATTATTTGTGCAATTTCTTTCTAAATAACCATCAGGCTAATTAAATGAAATAGCATCGTTCGAAATCTTTAATAACGTTGATTAAGGATTTTTTTGAGTGAAGGTTTAACGACCGCCGTGAGAATGGACTATAAGCAGTCGCCGTTGCTAATTTAGGGCCACTGGTTCCAGGGAAGTGAGAGAGCCAGTGCTTTAAGACAAACACAACATCCATGCCTAACCGGGATTTGAACTCAGACGAATGGTCAGAATCCCTTGCGAAGTGGTCAGAAGTCGTTGCTTCTGACCACTGCGCTAAAAGGGCGGATATTTGAGGAATAAAATTTCATCGAGTTTTCTGCGTTATGTGCATCCCTTGTTGTTTCTACAACGATTGTGTGATTTCACTACTTTTGCATCCCACGAAGTATTTATCAAATTGGAAATATAAAGATCATTTCCTAGTTAGTGGAAAATTTACTTTTCATGAACTCCTTAAAAGAAATTAAAACCTATCTTTGCTGAAATTTCAAATTAATGTAGGAAATTTATAAGAAAAAAATACTAGTAGCTGTTAATAATATTGAAGCTTTTAAATTTATCAGATAACGGAAAAAATGAAATAGCCAGTCTCTTCACGGTAATTGTATTAGGGCGCATAACAGATATATATGCGAGATTAAAAATAAAAGCGTTTCATTTTAAGGAATTTTTGAAGAAAGATGTGATTTTGCATGCCATAATATTTTAAAAAAAGGAACAGCTGATTTCAATTTGCCCTGGTATTCCACTCCTACCTTTCTTTTGTGATTCCGGCTGTAGATCCCAGCGAATTGTAAGTTACACTAGGAAAGACACGTACATATTCACTAATAAGTCTGTTATTTCATGTCATACATCTTACATATAGGGCATAGTTTCCCGAATATTTAGATACTTACCACAAAATTTCAGTTGTTCAAATAAATTTGCAACATTAATATTGCTTACGCTTATGCTCATTTACATAAAAAATAAATAATAACAGAGAGTTTGTCAATTTACGGGGATTTTTGAGGCTCCAAGTTGTGAAAAAAACTGAAATAAAAGAAGTGAATGTATTGATTGGAAAAACAAATCAAAACAAACGGATTTCGGATTTACTCGGATTGGGGGATACTTGCGTTTGGTATACCCATTGAATATGGTTGTTTTGGGCCGAAGACAAATCTAACGCACAATATCCATATTAATTTAACGAAATTAATGTCATTCGCGAACAATTCATTTTAGAAGAACAAATCAGCAAAGAGTGTCAATTTCGACAGGTTCTTTAATATAAAGAATGGACTCTGCGAAAGGTTCGATTGGCTGAAATAATTTGACAGAATTGCTCTTCATGAAACAACAATTGTGAAGCAGCTTGCCTCAGTATTGTTCCCGGTGTGGTCGAAAAAAGTTGCTTTTTTAAAAGTGTAAGAAATGCAAAAAAATCATGAACGTTATGAAAGGAACATAACAAAAAACCTAAAAATAATATTTGTGTAAGTGTTAAAAACAATTTTCTGCTGTGATAATAATAGGAATATCGAGATGACATATACAGATCCAACTCTGAGCCGATTCGCAATAGGGACCCCCAGCAAAAGTGGGACATCGGAAGTTTAAGCGAACGAAAGGTACAAACCTTGCGAACAAATTGTTGGGTAAATGTTTAGTTTAGCGTCCTAAATTATTGCATAAGTAATTTTTAAGTATTTCGAAAAAGTGAGACGTACACATTTTAAAGCATGTAAATTCATGGTAAATGGTGAAAAAATTTCATCATTATGGTGTATTTAAAAAAATGTTACGGTAATATTTACTTGCAAGTACGATGCTGTGGACAGAAGCTGCGGCAGGCATAACACAACGCTGAGGCGACAACATCAAGTTTTGCTCAGCTGAAAAGGTGGTCTCCTTCCCGCAGCCATTCTGTTGGCAGAAGAGTACAAGAGAAACGTCAAACGTTCCTGATGGGAAAGCTTTCCAATTTGTAGTGCTGCGCAACAGAAAATCGATCATAACTTCTGTCTCACTTTTTAACATGACAAGCTGAGAATTTCTTGGGTTTATTTTCGTATAAGATTCTTTGATGCGCAATGTACGAAGTCACTATTTCGAGTGTATTTTTTTTGTTATCCGATTTGAAATAATTCCAAACTAAGCTGTCAAAAGGAGGAGAAAACATTTGATTTCCCAATGCCATGTAACTTCCGTGGAAGAGAACGCGGGCTGTACTTTAACCCTTTTCTAGGGCCGCGGGTGGCCTAGTGGGCAACGTTCGCGGCTGCCTCGGAAAGGACCACAGGTTCGATCCCAGGCAGGTACGAACGTTCGATCCACTAAATATCCGCCGTGCTTCGGATGGGCACTTTAAGCCGTCGGACCCCGGGTACTGGCCGCCCGGTAATAAATAAGGGCGTCTTCCTCCTCCTTTCTACTACGCTTCCGTGTCACTTTCCTCTCGGGCAGTCTAGCCTAAATCTCCTAGTTTCTTATTTCTAAGGGTTCTTTAAGACCTGGGGTCAGACATTCATTTCCTAAAATCCTCTACATATGATCATTTTAATCCTTTTGTAGAAGAAAGGAAGGCATCTGCATACCTTCGATTTCGTACCACGGAAGATATTCGTAAGACCGAAGCAATTGTCAACATGTATTTTGAAAAATTGCTACAGAAATGAAGAACTACTTTCTGTAAGGTAGCACTATAAATTGGAACGCTTAGCTAGCAAGAACGTTCCCCGATTCTCTTGTACTCTTCCGCGAGCAAAATGGCCGCTAAAACGAGACCTACGTTTCAGCGGAGCCAAGTTTCCCGTTGTCCCGCGGCGTTGCGCTAAGCCTGCCTCACGGTTGTTCACATCGTCGCACTTGGATGTCAGATTTACGGTAAAAATCTTTAAAAGACATTTCACAGATAAAGTATTTTCACCATTTGCCATGAAAGTACGTACTTTAAAATTTGAACGTCTCACATTTTCGAAATTGTTCAACACTTCCGACGAAGTAATTTAGGACGCTGAACTACACATTTAACAATTGTTTTAGTGAATTAAATTTTATTAATCGGTTTGTTCGCAGCTGCAAAAGAATACCGTGATTCAGCACCAAACCAGACATCTTAGATCTTGGGTCCTAACCGTCGGTTTAGGAGAAATCTCCGCAACTTATATGAACCTAACAAAGCCTTCTAGAATTTCCAATTTGGACATAATATCATCAAGACATTTGAATATTATACACTGATGTGCACAATATGATGCTCTAAAAACGGAGAACCTTTTTGCGGCACTTCAGTTATTAAAAAATCTGCGTTCTAATTGCCTGGAGAAGACGTCTTTCTAAACTTACCAGAAATGCTTAACAACAGGAAAATGTCACAAAAGGTGAACATGGTTTCCGCAAAGTGATACAGCAGTAAGTTTTCTTTCCTTATAATCATTTTGCCTGGTAGTTTAACGGAGGCTGAATTATTTGATCTCACGTACGGTCACGTACTGTGGAAGGTTTAACATTCCATACGTTCGTTAGTTCCGCTTGTCTCGTTATAAAACCCTGACAATATGAAACAAGAAGGAAAACACCGAATTTTCTGTTGGAATGAGCACGTCTTTTGAATCCGTTCTGACAGAAATTAAATTTGTCAAACATATTCAAAATCAATGGAACTGGTTAAGAAAGCAATCAACCGGTTTCAACAACCCATAAATCATCCAAAAATATAATACGAACATCAGCTTAGTTCCACCAGCGGCTAAGGATAATGTTACGAAAATTAACAAAATGCGCCCAAAAATATTCTCACAGCAAAAAGAAGGTATCCTAGACAAACAGATTTGCAAATCAAACAATTAAAAGCAGAAATATACGAAAGAAGGAAACATATAACTCTATGCCATCTAGCGGAAGAATTTTGCAAAAAAGAAAAGTTGAAAACAGGCAAAAAATATTCTTCCGACACTTGTGTGGAGGTGCATTGAGCCGTTGGAACTGGCCCAACCCATCAGCATGAATGCAGGACATGAACGGGTGTTCCTCGTCGGAAACGATGCGCACATTGCGCTACCCGGTCACAGACGTTTGTAGACTTACCACGGGTCCCAGCTTGAAGTCCAGCTAAACACACCCCATTCCATTACGGACTCCCCACCAGCCTGAACAGTTCCCTGTTGACAGGCGGGATCCATGGCTTCATGGGGTTTGCGCCACACACGAATTTTTCCATCTGCCCCATACAGTTGGAAACGTAACTCGTCAGACCAGGCTACTTGTTTCTAGTAATCAAGTGTCCAGCGGCGGTGTTGCCTTTCCCAAGCGAGGCGCATAGCTCTGTATCGTGCAACCATCAAGGGGACTCGAGTTGGGCGTCGGTTCCGAAAGCCCATATCGTGCAGGGTTCTTTGCACAGTCCAGACGCTGATGATTGTTAAGGTTCCAGCACTGAATTCCGCTGATACCTCCTAAAGTGTTGCACGCCTATCGCGTGAAACGATTTTCGACAGCCGACGTTGGTCACGTTCATCCAATGTCATTTTACGGCCACACTGGTATCGTAGGTTGGAGGTTTTGCCAGAATTCTCGTAGTCACGTTACACCTTTGCAATAGTCGTCCATGGAAATCTGAACTTCGTTTCTACCTCCAAAATACTATGTCCCATATACAAGCGCCAACTATAACACCGCGTTGAAAGTCGCTTAAATTGTTTTTATTTGTCATTTTCATGCCGCAAACAACTCTGATAGCTGGCAAGGAAGTCTATTGCTTAATATACGCAATGGCGGACGCAACCGAGTACACGCATAGGTGAGATTGCTATGTATTTTGCATAAAATCCTCTGTACTAGTTTCTCTGGCACTTCAGTGTATCTTACGGAAGACAGAAGTTTCTCATTTGTGCACTTATTCCCGCTGATATTGCTGTAAACGGAAACGTGATGCTACGCTCGCTGTTGGCATACCTGCGCGTTAAGAAAAGTATTTTAGAAACACTTCTTAACGCGTTAAGAAAAGTTGTTAAGAAAGGTGAAGAACTTCTTCAATGGATACCTCAGAGGTAAATTCCAATGTGCAACCGAATTGTCTTTTGTTTCTGTGAAAATGATAATTTGGATATTATCGAAACGCACCGTTTTAAGAATAACGGAATATTTGATGGCTTCATGGCACGAAATATCTTTATTTCATAAGATTAATCATTCTCCACATTTTCAAAGAAAAAAATTATGTGTACAGATTACAAATTGATATTTAAGACAATTTCTTATTGATGGGTCATGCAGCAACATGAATGTGCAAAAGCGATAAATATTTATCAGGGTGTTACAGATGATATAAATGAAAATAATTTGGTCCAAACGTTTGATCTACGTTCTATTCTCCGTCCTTGTATTTCCCGTAAATAACAAAGTGTTGTTCATTCTTCAAAAAACGATGTCTAACAGAGGTTAACCGAAGCTTTGCTACGAAGAAAAGTTTTTATTAGTTGCGCAGAAACATACACTGGTGAACAAAATTGTGGACACCTTTTTAGCATTCATGATTTGCAACTCTGCAGAGTGATGGGAAATGTTGTTTCACTAAATGCAAATGTTTATGCATTAATTGAAACAGAATTTAAAACTGAATTCAATAACAAAACACGGATTGAAAAAAAACACAGGTAAAAAAAAAAAAGCTGAACTGCGAATTATGTGATCATGATAATCTGATAAAACAATATCCGATTCTTACAATTGCTATATTACCAGTATTTAAGTGAAACAGCCTTTATTGTTTAAAACAGCACAGCGACGTCAAATTGAGTCAACAAGCGTTTAAAGCTGTGCTTTCGCTATAACGTGGTGTCAGGAAGCAATTTTGGCGTAACTTAATTACATTTTATTTGATAAACGCCGCATCCGTAAAAGGGTTTTCAAACGGTGAAACAAATATTTTTCCGGTTTCCGGACAGGGCCATTTCCTGGCGAGGACAACGGTGGAATGCTCTTTGCTGTGAAACACTGTTTGCATATTTGTGCTGTGTGGCAGAGAGCTGAATTCTGCTGAAAAAACATTGTGCCCTGTTGGCAAAGGAATTCCTGCTTTAAGGCAGCAGTTTTGGTTCCAGGATGGTGTCCATTTTTTTTTCTTTCGTTGATTTCACCGATTATAACATGAATACGGCCAACACCACTTGCTGCCACAAAAGCCGAAATTAATGCGCTTGTTTGGTACTTTACCTTTGCTTCCATGCTGTCAGGATGTAGCACATTTCCTTCCAAACGACTCACGTATTTTCCCCCATCATAATCAAATAATAATTACTTACTTTCGTCACTCCAAATACATTGTTTCCACTGATCCATTTAGTGTGTCCATTTTTGTGTCCTTTCATATCATGATTCATTCAATGTGTCCTTTATGTCCATTCAATGTGTCCTTTATGTCCATTCAATGTGTCCTTTATGTCCATTCAATGTGTTCATTCATATCCATTCAATGTGTTCATTCCTGTTCATTCAGTGTGTTCATTCAGTGCTCCATTGCAGTCGCTTCTTGCGCTGCAATAGATTCAGACATGTTCGTTTTTCTCTGATTCCAATCTATTAGTCTCATACCTAATATTTCCTCTTATCGCTCTTCAACTGACACAAACGCCAGTTGCACCGACTTCACCTCTGGGGTTTCTGATCATATTTTTCTGTCCTTGAGACACAGAGATTTTATTCATCTGTCATCAACAGACATTGAGCACTTTCTTCGACCACTTCCTGCTTTGAATTTCAGTGACTTTGTTTTCTAATAAAGTAAACATAATTTTCGTACTCCAAATGTCGTCACCGTTCAATGTACTCGCCTTGAAATTTCAGCACAGGAAAGATACGATTCACATAAAACAATAATCCTGCTTCTTTTCGAGGTATGTAGTCATGTCTTTTCTTTGGTGTTTTCCTGTATTTATATTTCAAGATATACTAAAAGCATGCACACTGTCTCCAATTGTGCATCTCTTACACCGATAATTGTCATTTTTCTACAGAGCAAACAGTAAACCTGGCATCATACAAAAATGGTAAACACATTTTCCCGAAGAAATAATTCTTTCTAAATACATGGAAGGCGATACAAATGTAATCATTGGCACAGATGTGACGTGTTTTCCCTGTTCTCCATGTAACCACTCTTTCAGATATAGTGGTTATGATAATAAACGTGTTTTTTCCCGCTTCAGGGCAATGTAATTTTAAAGTTTTCTGAAAGAGTGGCTACATGGGCAACAATGAAAATACGGCACATGAGTGCCAATTATTTCATAAGAAAAACTGTCTTTCTCCAACTTGACGCATGATGTATCGTAGCTACTGCCATTTCATTGGTCCTCAGAACACGGACTGTGATTGGCCGGAATGGTTTGCACTCAGATTCCGCTTCTTAACTGAATCATATCTTTGTTTACTTTTTAGACTAGAGTAAGATAACTTTTTGTACTGCAGATATTTACGTTCTGTTCGTTGAATTGCATTCCGCATTAAGTTCTCTTTCAAATGATATATAAATCTTGCGTTTCATCATCATTATTGCCAACCATTATCAATACAGTGCTGGATACGGTATCACCAAGTTCAGTCCACAACGGTCTGTTTTGCGCCATCTGCCCCAAGTCACTCCCGCATGCTTTTGAATTTCTTCAACACATCTCACTTTTGGTTTTCTTCTGGGGTCTTACCTGTTACTTGGAATCCAGTCTAAAATTACGAATGTCTATCGGTGCCCCGTCCTTTTGTCAATGAATTTGCATTTATTGAACCATAACATTTCCTATAAGCCCAAAAATTTGCCAAACATGAAACCTTGAACGCGTGTCCACAAGTTTCGCCACCACTGTAGGTAGGGAAATATTCCCCAGAGAAAAATGAAAGAGAAAACTACTTATTAATAAAAAGTTGCTGTGTTGGTTATAATTAATAAATATTATTTGTTTATTATGTACTGTAAATAGTTTTTAGTGACCGAAATTCATGTACGTATAGTATAAGGGATGAGATGGCCTTTTTTTCCGAAGTGTTGGTATGTTTTCTTGTTTTTCGTTAAACGAAAGTATTCCCCTCCCTCTTCCCGCAAAGAAACGTATATACTGTAGTCTTATTACCCCCGCCCCACCTCCACCACGTACATGCGTCCCTATCTCTGTAGGTAGCTACTGAGATTACCAAAGATTGTACAGAAATATAGTGAAATAGAAGCAAAATGATGAAATCATTATTCCGAGTTTTGACATCCGGAGAGTGAGTCGCTGCAATTCCAATTGTGCTATGGGAGGGCAATCGTGTAAAAAATTGCGAGTGAAGCATGTGTTGAAAATTAATCAATTTATTTTATTAAAGAAATGTGATGAAAATTTAGCAATTAACTTTTACACTAAAATTATGTGATTCCAGAAAGAGAATTTCTATGGAAGCTACCAGACTGGATGATGGTAATCCACATTGTGATCGATGCAAATCTTGACAGACTTTTTAGCGTGTATTGAATGGTCCAGAAACGAATATGTGTAATTTTATCAGATAATTTGCAATTAATCATTCCCAGATGAATTTGTTACCAAACCCAAAGGTAATCTGAAAAGATATGGACCATTTTATATTGAACCAATAGATTCTCCAAAGAACACTATTACGGGAGGATGACAATTTTATGTTTCTGTTAGGTGAAACATAAAAATATTTTTTTACGAAATTTGGTCTGTTCCCTTTATGCGGCGTTTTATATTTTTAACAGGAAATACAAGAAATGTAGCATGATGACTTTGAATAATTGATAAAGTGGAACTGTACATCATCTGGACATAAATAAGTAAAACTGTACTTGTAATGTGATTTATTGTCGTTTAACTATAAATCAACGTAACGAAGCTTAACACATCAAACAACTGACTTTTTGAAGGACCGTCAGCAAAATATTTTCGGTCAACTTAATTTGAAAAAAAAGCATGAAGCGTTAGAATAAAGATAGAAATCTCCTGTCTGTCTTACTTTAAAGCGCTATGCAGCAATCGCTCACGTCGGTCCCTCCGTCCTTCCTGCACCCACCGAATCCATACTCGCCTCACTGTGGCTGGATGTCATCCCACACGGGCGCCGATATTTCGGTACGATAAACCACTGTCGCGATAAGCCACTATTCGTCCTCTGTCGAACTCCAAAACGTGCTGGAATGACTGCCATATTTTGCGACGAAGCATCAGGAAACTTCCCACGCACCGTTCCGGCAGCATAACACACTTCCACTACTTACACCCCGCCTTCTGTTGACCCTTCTTATAGTGCTTCTTCGTTGCGTGCCGGTCGCACATGATTTGCATATGCCCTACAATGTTAATTGTTTGCATGTCCTCTAGCGGGCGACGCATGCTGCGAATTTCAGGCCAATCGGATGCTTTCTTCTTGGTGTTGCATCTTGGGTGGCCATACATGACTGTTTTGCTTCAAAGTTTGATTTTCAAGAAATCTCCAAAGATGGACATTTCTACTTTCTCCCTGTAACAAAGCAGAGCATCCCAAATGTTTCATTTAAATGTGCCAGCATCTCAAATACGTACAGATCCACATGCCGAAGTTGCTTTCCAGCAATTCCAACAAAGCTGTCTGAATTACTATGCTCAAAAATTGTACTATCTTCAAAGAAAAAAGAATAGCATCTTTGTATTATTTTCTCTTAAGATGAAACCAAAGTATTTTGTCCTTGATTGAATGCAAGAAATATCGCAATCATCCTGATGATGCATATTTTCCTTGAGTATTCGGCTCAGCATAAAATGCTTTTAGGTAATGTAACTTTTTATATATCTAAAGAGATATTCAGATTTTGTTGCAGATTTCACCAAGAAAACAATGCCTTTGTGATACAGTAGTCGCACGCTGCGTACTTCCTTTCATGACAACGATATTCCTGTCCAGCAGAGCTTCCATTCAGCAGAACAATGCGGAATGCTACACTACTAGAATTTATCGAGATTGGTTAGCGGAAAATGAGGATGCTATTACTCACCTTCGGCTAACCAGGTATTCCCGTGTAAATCAAGTATTTTCAGGTACTCCAAGTACCCCAGACAAAAGTCTAACAAACCATTTTTGGTTTTTGTTGGAACATCAAATATGATTTACTTCAGCTGCACAACGTAACTCATAAACGCTAAAGTGCCTGCTAGTAAAACGTAGGTACCAGTTATCACAAGCAGCTCTTACTCAGCGAGGCATGTGTGTTACAAGGCATCTTTAACATTCTTGTGGAGTCCATGCCTTGTCGGTTAACAGGTGTTTTGGTGGAACGTGGAGGAACAACATCATGTTAGGCATGTGGTCACAATATTTTGGCTCTTCGGTGTCCCTTTGTTATCAAGTACAGAAAAATTTGGGCACTGCCATTTGTTTAAAGTATTGCATAAACTTAACAATCCTACCTACAAACAATTTATATATTTAATTTTCATAATTCGGTTCCACCTCCTGTAAAATTACCCCTAAAATGTATTTTTCTGGCATTTCTACTCATCTTCATAACCAATAGCTTAAATACTGTGATTTACACCTCAAATCAAACAATACGTCGTATAGCATTCATTCCTCAGTCCTCTAAATCCAACCTTTGCTTCACATCTATATGTTTTTACGCTACAAAAGACCTCGATTTTCGCGTACTGTCGTTGCTCTTGGCAGTTCACTGACAGCGTGTCGTTGGACTATGACCTCTTCGACCAATTTGCGCCGAAATTCTCCGATTGCCGCGTTCCTCCGACTCAAATAAGTGTTGAGACTGATGTGGTATGACCAAACTGCCATTCTCAGCCCAATCATGCGCACTTTCTCAAACTAGCTCAAATGCTCGTACTGCGCACGGATACGACGTTTATGCATCCTCATATTCCGTAGAAAGAAATGCAATCTCAATTAGCTCTCACAGTTCTCCCTGCGTGTGAGCTTTGTTCTTGCTATACCCTCCTCGATGTGCGGGTCTTATGGGATGTGGCTGGCCACTATTTAATCATTGGTCTTTTTTTTAATCATCAGCATATTATCTCCTGTGGTACTTGCATGCGGAGTTTCATCATGATGGAATTAACTTTTCAGTTTCCTTTTTGTATTTTTTGGAAAAGAGTGCATTTCTTATTATTTCTATGTGTAACACATAGAAATGAAAAAAAAACGTGTGACCCATTTTCTCCGTTGAAACGTGCCAACATAGATGGCAATGATATATTTGGGTAATGATATGACTTTATAATTTGTGATGATCAATTAATTATTATTGATATCACAAAATGTTACAAACAATTTCTTAACAAAGAAAAATGTAAGAAATATAACATGGTTCTAATTGATTAACAGAAAAGAATTTCGATGGACATAATGCTGCGATTTAAGAATGTAGTTCTATCCGTTATTTCTTAGTCGCACAGATTTCAGAACAAGACCTTTGACAGTTTTACCAGATCATTTATTTGAGTAAAATTCACACTGTCTCAAAACCCTCAATTTTCAGGTGGATGCCGCATTACGTTTTATTTACTACCATATATACTCTTATGTAAGGTCAGGTGATGCGTAACATCACAGCCTCTCCTTGACAAATGTCAACCCCGCCTTCTCGTGGTGCATCCTGTTCCCACTAAAGGGGCTCTGACGACCGCCAATAGCGGTATAACTATACCATCGGGATTAGAGGAAATTCTATCCCACACTCACCAACCCGCTTGGCCAGCGTGGTGAGTTATGGCCAAACCCCTCCAAAATGATGCCACAACTTAAATCTTGGCCCTCAGTCTCCGGCAGCTGGAATGTACCTGGCCAAGGCAGCGGCCAGTGCGACATGAAGGCAGAGGGTGCTAAGAATCCCCGGAGGACCGGACTAGGCTGCCATCTGATGCTGACCTTGGCAACGTACAATGGACGCTCCCTATCTTCTGATTCAAGGCTTCTTGAATTGGAAGAGGAATTACAAAGGATCAAGTGGGACATCGTGGGGCTAAGTGAGGTAAGGAGAAAAGGAGATCTCATCGAACTGAAAAGTGGACATCTCTTCTACTATCGTGGGACAGATACTGGCAGAACTAGTGGTGTTGGATTTATAATAAACAAGAAACTGAAGGATAAAGTTGTAGAAGTTGAAAGTTCCTCTGACAGAGCTGCACGACTTGTTATCAAACTCTCGAAAAGATACCAGGCTCAGATTATTCAAACTTATGCACCCACCACAAGTCATCCTGAAGAAGAAATTGAAGAATTTTATGAGGAAATTTGTCATCTAAATAATAAAGGTAAGCAGCACTTGAAAATAATTATGGGAGATTTCAATGCAAAAATAGGGCAACGGCAACCGAATGAAACTTCAGTAGGTAAATTCGGTCACGGCAACAGAAACCAGCGTGGAAATACTCTCGTTGAGTTTGCAGAGGCAGAAGGGTTTTTCATCTTGAACTCCTTCTTCAAGAAAAAGCCACACAGGAAATGGACATGGAGACATCCAAATGGGACGACAAGTGAAATTGATTTTATTATGTGTAACAAAAAATTCGTCATAGAAGACTGCAGTGTGCTCAACAAGTTCAACACAGGTAGTGACCATAGATTGGTGAGATGTAAGATGCACCTCAACACTAAACTTGAACGTGGCAAGCTCATAAGACAAACAAAACCTATTGACATAACCAACCTTAAAAAACACCATAATACCTTCAAGTTGGAACTGAAGAACAGGTTCTCTGCTTTGGAAGGCCTAACATCGGAAGAAGTGGACATCTCTGAAGTTAACAGAAAAGTAACCAAAGCTCTTATGGAAACAGCAACAAAATTAGCTGGGTCTATGAACAAGTTGCATGTAAACAAATTATCAGGAAAAACGAAAATGTTGATGCAAAAAAGAAGAGAGATGAGGACAACTAAAGAAGATGTGACTTCCAAAGTGGAATATATAGAGCTATGCAAGACAGTAAGAAAAAGTATCACTGAAGACGTAAGAAAATTCAACTGTGAACTAGTGAGGAAAGCAATTGAAAACAACCAAAGCCTAAAGATAGCAAAGGGACATCTCAGTAAGGGAAGAAAACAGATTATGGCACTGAGAAAAGAAGATGGTTCTGTAACAAGAAATAGAGGCGAAATTTTGACAAGAGTGAAAGATTTCTACTCCAAATTATATGAAAGGGACGATACATGCACTCCAGACATCATGAAAGATACCAGTACCAGAGTTCCTCCAGTCCTTCCAGCAGAAGTTGCACATGCGATCAAGAACATGAAGCGGGGAAAAGCTCCAGGAGAAGATGGAATTACTGTAGACATCATACAAGAAGCAAGTGGAGAAATCGAAACAGTACTCGCCCAAATTTTCACTCGATGCCTTAATGAAGGAAAGATTCCTGAGGATTGGAACACCGCTACAATGATCCTGCTACATAAGAAAGGTGACATTGAGGATCTCGGAAACTACAGACCTATCAGCCTCCTATCAGTAGTTTATAAAATCTTCACTAAAGTTCTTTCACACCGCTTGAAGGTAACACTGGACATGGCTCAACCGAGAGAACAAGCTGGATTCAGGAGTGGCTACAGCACAATAGATCATATCCACGTGCTGAGAGAACTAATTGAAAGAGCGAGGGAATATGAACTTCCATTGTGCATGGCTTTTATCGATTATGAAAAAGCCTTTGATTCGGTGAAACCATCAGCAGTTGCAATGGCTCTGAAATCCTGCGGTATTGAAGATGCATACACTAATATTATTAATAACATCTATGAAAATGCAAGTGCAAAGATTCGGCTGTTTGAAAATACAACACACGTAAAAATTGGAAAGGGAGTGAGACAAGGTGACACCATATCTCCGAAGCTCTTTAATGCCACATTGGAGGGTGTTTTTCAGTCGCTGAGCTGGGAAAACAAGGGGATAAAGATTAATGGAGATTATCTAACCCACCTACGTTTTGCTGATGACGTAGTCATTTTTGCAACTACCCCATCAGAGCTGCAGAGTATGATCCAGGAACTTGCTGACAAGAGTAAAGAAGTGGGATTAAAAATGAACTTTCAGAAGACAAAAGTGATGTTCAATGCTTTTACAAGAAATGAAGATTTATCGATTGATGGAGAAAAGCTGGAGATAACAGACACGTACGTTTATCTTGGACAGCAGATATCAAGTGAGGGTCACATTGATGAAGAAATTAATCGGTGTACAAAACTTGCGTGGAGAGCTTTTGGAAGAAACAGCATAATTTTCAAGAGCAATATGCCATTATGTCTTAAAAGAAAAGTGTTTGATCAATGCATCCTTCCAGTGCTTACGTATGGTGCAGAGACGTGGACCTTAACTAAAAGAGACATACAAAGGCTGCAGACAACTCAAAGAAGCATGGAGAGGTGCACACCTGGTGTAACCAGGAGAGATAAGAAAGAGGAACTCGTGGATCCGAAAAATGACAAGAGTGGAAGACATCATGATCAGAGTTAAATCCCTGAAATGGCAATGGGCTGGACATACTGCCAGAAGGACAGATCATCGATGGACAGCCGAAATTTTAGATTGGATTCCAAGGGACAGGAAAAGACCCAGAAGAAGACCACATGGGAGATGGGTGGATGAAATTCGAAAGTATGCAGGGGTGACATGGAGGAGACTGGCACAAGACAGACCGTTGTGGAGGAAACTTGGGGAGACCTTCGTCCAGCAGTGGATTGATAATGGTTGACAATGATGATGATGATACAAAAATTATACTTAAGGTTTCGTTAGAGCAAAAAGCATCCATATATATCCAGCTCAGTTGTTTCCTGTCAGAATCACTTGTAAATAAACACTTTTTATTTTGGATCTATGGAAAAGAAGTGTCGATTACAGCATATTGCGTATGCACTAACTGTGAAACTCAGTGTCTGTGTTGCATTGCATTGTCATACCCAAAGTACTTAGCAAATTGAAAAATAATAATTACATATTTCACTCTTTGGAAGTCTGTTCCTCCGTTTTTTCGAAAAACTTGAGGATGAAATTTCACCTTTAAATTACCAAGAGAAGAAATTCACTTTATGTAAGTAACTTCCCTGTTGGGATTCAATTCCTAATATCCGGAAATGAAAAATTGTGAACAAAATTCCTCGTAAAATTTCCAGTTTCCTGAGAACGAACTTTCTCAGAAATTGCTGATCAACATCTTTGTTTTCACACTACGTTCCCATCTCTTAAGATGAGGAAGAACTGATTCTATTTTATGCAGCAACTAAAATGTTCATAATGGTAACAAAGGCACTGTATTCTCTGTATTTGCTTTCCTGCAAAACTGCGCAAGCATTATCCCATTTTTAAAATTAAATTGTGTGTGTAAGTGGTAATGGAAAATGTGTCTGGAATCAAAATTATAGTATTATTTGCAGATACAGCTTAGCAGATTTCCTCCAACTTGAGGGCGAAAAGCGGACATACCAATTATAGATCAGTGATCATAATTCAGTGGTCAGTCAGTGTGTCTGAAGCAATTTAAAGAAATACACTCATTTTCTTAAAATTCAGCTCACCAAGACGGAGGCGTCTGATTGAAATGAGAATTTAGCAGTGAAAAGGTACCGGGTTGCCAAGAAAAAGTGTTAAAAGAGTAAAATGACACAACTTCGTTATTACTGGATCAAATGTTATGAAATTTTCAGAGAAACTCAAACAATAAGTGAAATTAATAGAACATATTTTCAAAATGGCCATCGTCAACACAAACCATCGTATAAAGACGGGACTGGAAATTGCCGATTACATGCTGCAACACGTCTTTTTTTGATGGCCTGGATTTCGTCTGCAATGGCTTTTTGGAAGTCCTCCAGTGTCTTGGGACCAGTCCTGAAAACTCGGTCCTTCAAATAACCCCACCAGAAAAAATCATGTGGTTTCAGGCCAGGGCTATAGGGTGGCCATTCAATGCTCTGTCCAACGAACCTCGCAGTGTCCAAACCGATGATACAGTCCTGAAAGTTGTCCTGTAACGAGGAGCAAGGAAAACACATCAGCAACTCTATGTGGACGTTCGCCATCCTGCTCGGCCAGTAGCTGCCTATAACTTGCATCAGTAACAATGCTGTTGATGAATATCGGTCCGATTATGCGTTTTGCGTTGATTCCACACCACACCGTCAATCAAGAAAATCACCAGTACCACAGGTAAATCAATCAAGGAAAACATTCTCATAATACAAAGAATATTTTGTTACACTTATTATTGAAAGCGGGAAAGATGCCAACCTCTTCACAATAGAGAAAAAATTGAGTTTCCAATGCAAAATTTAAAAAATTTCAAAGTATCAATATATAATATAAAAGAAATTACTGACAAATTTTATATTTCTTTCAAAAAAAAAAAAAAACAACAACAGAAATTATGGTTCTTGTTGACCACGATTGCCCTTTTTCTAGCGATACATAATATTTTGTGTTTATATTTCCTAGTCACGTGTGGTGTTATGTCTTTACAATGAGTGAAAGTGCAGATTAAAAACAATGTGCAGATACTCTGTAAAAACTCCCTGCAAATGCGACATATATAAAACAAATGCTGCAGAGGGTATAACCCATGCGAAGTTTTCTCCAAGGCCAGTTTGAGATGAGTTCAATGAAAAAATCCCAATGTTATAGACGAAATTCTCAATATCAAATAGGACATCGTTCAATGTTCTCACGTGGTTTACGATGGTGCAAAATTCTTAGTTGTACTTTGACCTCAGAAGGACATTCAGCAATTTATGACAGCTAGAATGGACAATTCCCGCGTCAAGGAAAATTAACCAGGTGGACGTGTGGGTTTTCAATGCCCCAGTGTCTCCAGTTTTGTTTATTCACATTTTCTGAAATGGTGAGGTGTTTTCAAATTTCAATCTCTGTACTGTCATTTGAAAAAAAACCCGCAATTATACAGGTCAGTGATCTGATGAGAGCACTCCGAAATTTTGGAACGTATGCCTTCATTCTAAGCGGCATTAAATGGATTCAATCTTGTGAAAAACGTCTTCCTTGGTCACGATTCTCAAGAAAAGTTCTTGCAAAACCTTTCAGTTATTCCGAAAGCTTTGCTGGAGCAAGACACTAAAGAGAGAGCAAAAGGAAATAACCAATTTTTTCCAAGCCAACATCCTGTAACGTACGTTCTTTGGTATATTGCATTTTATGGCTTTTACATAAATTTGTCTACAATACATACTATGTGCTAGTATAGTACTGTACTATTAGTGTACATTTGTATCAATATATGTACACACTATGTATGGCTGTAAAGTTTATTTTACCCCTACTTCGGTTTTAGATTTTCCCGCATCGTACAACTAATGACTTTATGCTGGTCCCTTGAAATGCGTAAAATCTGGGTTTCACTGCATACGCCATATCTCTGATTTAATTTTGTCGCTTAGGAATAAATAAACGTCTTGCTGTGGGATAAGTAAAGTTGCATTTGATGGTGTGTTTCCACCACTTTGTTTGAAAAATGTTTGAAAACTTGCTCGCCTAATGGAAATGACATCAATTATTACTCAGCGACGTAAGCCCATTTGGCGTTTTCAAAACAGTTATTCCTTGTTTTATACTTTCACCTCAATTTTACTACACTGCTGGACAATTGCTAAGGACGGATCATAAACGACCATATAGCGCATAAAAAAGTAAGTGTGGTTGGATGCCAAATGAAATAAAATAATGTCAGAATGCCAGGTCATTGCAAGAAAGACAATTTATTGTGCTCTGAAATCCAGAAGGCTTTGGAACGCGTTCAAGGGACAAACAGGCCATTTTGTGTAGAATACGTAAACGTGAAAAAAATGCAATTACCGTCCGCTGGCGTTCCGGCGTAAGATGTCAATACGAGATATGGCCACCATGGAGGGCGATGCAAGATTCCACACGTCGTGTCATGCTTTGCCAAACATTATCAAGCAGCTGTTGGGGTAATTTATCCCATTCCTCTGTCAGTGCACGGTTGAGGGTGTCCTTGTTTACTGGAGGGCATTGGCGACCAGCAAGACTCCTCCCCAAAGCATCCCACGCATTTTCGATGGGATTCAGATCTGGAGAACGTGCTGGCCATACGAGGCGTTGAATATTCTCGCTCTCAAGACACTCCTGGACAGCGACTGTTCCATGACATGTTGCGTTGTCGTCCATAAAAATGAATCTATCACCGACAGCACCACGGAACATGCGAACATGAGGTAGCAGAACATCATTGATGTATCGTTGGCCAGTCATAGTCCCAGTTGGAAGCACATAGAGGGACGTACGGCCATTGATCATGATGCCAGCCCATACCATGACACTACATGTCGGATATCGATCCCTTTCCTGTATGTTTGCTGGACAATATGCAGTACCACTATCACGCCAGATCAGTTGTCGTCGACAATCAGACGATAGACTGTATCTACTCTCATCTGAGAAGAGGACAGCAGACCAGTCGTTATCAGTCCAATTGCGATGTTGATGGCACCATTGCAAACGGGCGGTACGGTGACGTCTGGACAATGGGATACACACAACAGGATGGCGGGCGTATAGTCCTCCTTCATGCAAACGTCTGGCGACAGTTTTTCGGGAGATCCGCTTGCCAGTAGCAGCCATAAACTGATTTGCTACCTCACTAGCTGTGCTGCGCCGGTGTCTTTTTGTTGATAGCACTATGTACCGATCTTCTGCAGGTGTCGTACTGCGAACACGACCTCCCCCGTGACGTTTGCTACACTCTCCATTTGTTTGAAATGATTTCCAAAGCCTTGAAATAACACTGTGGCTTACGTCGAACTCCCTGGCAACATCTGTTATTTTTCGCCCTTATTCAATCTTGCCAATAATACGGCCACGCGTAAAATCATCTAGGTGATGTCGGGAAGACACACTGAAAATTACAAGTTCGTCAATTGATTCTTTTCCTTTCAACTTTGCGTTTGAACAACAACGGTCAATACGCGTCAAATCCTTTACATCTCTTATCAGCGCTATGACGTCACGAAGAAGTTCGGCAATCCAAAATTTGCATACGCACAACACGACTTACTGTATCCAGCACTTATGCTAATTTCCACATTTTCCTGCCTTCCATTTTATGGTTGCTATCGTTGCTATTGTCATCCGTCCTTAGCAATTGTCCGGCAGTGTATTTATAAAATCATTATCCGAATAATGTACTGAAAGAAAGGTCTATTAAGAAAATGGAAAATAGGTTTTGAATTTCCATACTTTTATTCAGCATTCATTAATTCTTTTGAGAAAAGTGCTTTTACTTAAATATACTTAGACTAAGATGAATTTCACAGAAATTGCAAGTTAAAAACTTGTTTGTCCTTATGTGCTTCTAATTACGCTTTACCGGGCTGTGCAGTAAAAAGCGGCAAACAAACCGTATTAACTTCCCTTTCATTTCTATGAAATATTCTGCATATGTGCTTTTAAAATAATTAGGTCATGTATTTACAGTTAACTACAAGTTATTAACAAAGGTTTCTCCCTCACAGTTATTTTATAAAACCTGTATTGAAGTATAAAGGTATTTTTAAGTCGGATAGATGTTTCTGTAATACATTCAGCTATCCAATGGTTATTCTCCTCCGAATCTATATTGCGAAGAAGCATTTTCTCAGTCTCACAGCAGATATTCAAAGTTTGTTTTATTATGCGAAGCCCGGAAATTCACTGTTTTCCAAAACTTAAGTTCGGATGGTTCTCTGAGGGAAATAAAATAAATCGCGAACGGTAGATAGAGATGTAAACAGACAAAATCATGAGGGAAATAGGCATTATATGACAACAGAAAACGAGTGCGCATTTTGCGGATACAGGGTGACATCCGCAAATGTCAACAAGATGAGATGCGTTAATATAATCTAAAAATGATTTAATAAGGAATGTGACAACCTCGTTCATCAAGCAGCTCTTGCATAGAATAAACATAATCATCACCAAGTTGTTGATGAATTATGGAGGCAAATAATTCCATTCATAGGGAAGGCATGTGTGTAGTGGAGAAGGCTGACCAACTGCTTCTTTTCTTCGCACAGCATCCCAAGCATGTTCCATAGGATTTAGGTACCGAGACTAGGCTGACCAGTCCATACTCGGAATATCCTCGATCTCCAAGCGATTATTGACAAACTGAGCCCTCTGCAGGCTACGGTAATCATACCTTAAAAGGAACCGAAGTCTAACAAATTCCCAAAAAGTTTTGATATAGGTCTTTCAGATCTCATCCACAAAGCGCTCAACATTCAATTTCATCCTGCGAACTTTGGAGTTTTGTGCGGCCGTCGATTATAATGCCACTACATACGAGAAAAATAAAGGAAAAACCAACGTTATGGATTTTGAGCGAGGAACTGTTAGTACTGAATGCAGGGTAAGTCTAAATGGCCCAGTTGTTGGCCAGGTGTGTATTTAGGAAGCATGTTTAACAGGGAGAAAACATTAGATGGCGAAATCAGTGGGCGCGTAAATTCTTGATTGAAAGTCATAGCTGCTTTGGGAGGTTTTCATAGAAACGATGAGTTCTCAAGTGATCCCCTCATGACTGTGTATGAAAGTGTAATTATTCTTACTCTGATGTATGGTAGTGAAACCTAGGTACTACAGGAAACTTTTCATCGGAACAGTGTGTTTTCATGTGAGCCCCGCATGACTGTGTATGAAAGTGTAATTATTCTTACTCTGATGTATGGCAGTGAAACCTAGGTACTACAGGAAACTTTTCATCGGAACGATGAGTTTTCATGTGAGCCCCGCATGACTGTGTATGAAAGTGTAATTATTCTTACTGTGATGTATGGCAGTGAAACCTAGGTACTACAGGAAACTTTTTATCGGAACGATGAGTTTTCATGTGAGCCCCATGACTCTGCATGAAAGTGTAAATATTCTTACTCTGATGTATGGCAGTGAAATCTAGGTACTACAGGAAACTTTTCAACGGAATGATGAGTTTTCATGTGAGCCCCGCATGACTGTGTATGAAAGTGTAATTATTCTTACTCTGATGTATGGCAGTGAAACCTAGGTACTACAGGAAACTTTTCATCGGAACAATGAGTTTTCATGTGAGCCCCGCATGACTCTTTATGAAAGTGCAATTATTCTTACTCTGATGTATGGCAGTGAAACCTTGGTACTACAGAAGAGACACGGAAGTCGTTTGTATGCAGGAGAAATGCGGTACTTACGGGAGGTGTCTGGCAAGACGCGTTCTGATCGTGTGTGGAATGAATTCTTTTGCAGTTTCGTAATGTGAGGCAAAATGCTGTTAACAAAGTGGAGACCAATATTCTTCATTGGTTTGGCTATGTTGAATGAACGAGTGATGAGATGCTTTCTAATAATTTTTTAGCCCAACTAGCAAAAAGGAAATGCAGAGGAAGGTCAAGGAAATCATGGAAGGATCAGATTCAAGAGTGTCTAAATGGGAAAAAAATTGTGAGTATGAAGTACAGAAGGTCTTGTGAACGTCGTGTGATGGATGTCAGTGAGAACCGAGTTGCATGTCAAGATCGTTGTAAATGAAGAAATTTGATACGGCAATAGTAAGTAAATATTTAATTAAACATTTATCTTGTAGTGTGTATTTCTTTGTCGAGCTAACCTATGTATCTGAGAGAACAGTTTATTGATATGTATGTATGACATGTAATAACTCTTCATTCAAATTGTCTCTCTTTTCCCCTATTGGTCTCTAATGGAATACATCAAGATCGCAGAAAATATATGTATATGTATCTAATTATATGTATGAGTTGCAAAAAAGTGAAACAGGAAAACATTTTTTGTTACAGAAGAAATCACATGCATATATTTAGTAAGAGTTTTAAACCCTTTCAGTTATTCATTTAGAGTTGATTAGAAACAAGAAAAACAATTCTACTATTATACTTTGTGTAATTTTATTTTCAAGGGATATACCAAAAGATAAAAGACAAATTTAGTAAAGCAACATTACATCATTTCGTTAATCACTTGATCACATATAAAAGAAGATATTTGCTAAATTAACTTAAATTTTATTACTTCTTAATTGCTGTATGTGACATAACCATTTAATGGTTGTAAAGTTTCTTCTTGTGGAGTTAAAATCTTGATCAGAACAGAAGTAAAACTGCTTTCATGAAGAAAATTCGCATGTTATAAATACAAATGATTGTCCCACAATGGATTATCATTTCATATTTTCATAACTTTGAATTTATGTGATGATGTTGAAACCGTTCGTATTTTGGTCGACAGAGAATCATAACAGTCAAAATACGGATGGAATAATTTTTGATGATTTCTAGCTTTGATACAATTTTCTCCTTTCATGATGATAATGATACATGTGTATATAAAACGATCTACGTTGAGCCACTTTCCTCCATGTCACTCCGGTATGCTTTCGAATTTCAGCTCAGCAGGGACATCCATCGGTGATGATTTTTTTCTGGCAATATGTCCAGCCTGCTGCCATTTCATGGATTTTACTATTATTGAACTGTTCTTATCAAATGTAATGTCTTCAACTCTTGCCACTTATCAGAACCCCGAGTTCCTCATTTTATCATTCCTGGTAAATGAGAAACACACATTCAGAAACGATAAGATGGGGAACACTTGAAACATACAAAATCTCCATGCTTTATTGTAGTTTCCTCATCAATGAAACGTCGATGAAGAATGATCTACACGCTACCACCAAGTATGCATCTTTCCATGCTTCATTCAGTTGTCTTCCTTAAGGTCAAGGTCTCTGAACTACAGTGTGTAAGCAGGAACTGGAATGATGCATTGATTAAACGCTGTTCTTTTAAGACATAATAGCATATTTCTCTAGGAGATTGTAATGTTTCTTGCAACAAAGCTCTCGAATAAAGTGTTTACACATATTAATTTTTAGATCAATGTAACACTACATCGTTGTCACTCAACATTACTAGAAACGAATGTTTGCTGTGTCACCTTTAGCCATAACATACACCGGAATGAAATAAAATTGCATTTTTTACAAAGCAGAAACAAATATACGTCAACAGTGTGTAATTGTTGACATATAAATGTTTCTGCTAAATATTACCGCAAATTCACTACGAATTAAACACAACTTTGCAATTGGTCTCAGCTGCTTGCTTTGTTTTTGTTTCATCGTTAAAATGTTTATACCCACTTAGGCAAAAGAACGCCAGTTCGATTTTTCAAACTGTACTTTAAACCAGTGTTGCACAGATTCTTCAATTCAGGTTATCTTATAACAACAGAAATTTGAGATCACTTATGATTTATATCTGATTAAAACAAAAATAATTATTTCGAGGTACAAAACTTATGATTGAACGTTTCTTATCAACTGTAACATAGACAACACTCCAGAACGTATAATACTTAACACCCCATCAGCATTGTCAACGATTAAATATCCACTGCTGAATGAAGGTCTTCCGAAATTTGTTTTATTAATTTCTGTGTCTTGCCGATCTACACCATATCAAACCAGTATGCTTTCGCATTTCACCCACATATCTCGCACATGGTCTCCTTTTGAGTCATTTCTTGTCCCCTTGGAAATTATAAAATTTCGGTTCTACATCGGTGGTCCTTTTTTCTGGCTACATGTATATTTTCTCTGCCTTATAAATGTCTTAATTTTAAATTTGTTTCACTGACAGTAGGTAACACTGAGTCATTCTTGGTACTGCTCACTTCTTTAAATAGAACAGGAATTTCCAATGCACTGCTACATGACATCTACCTTTTGTAACGGATTGTTTCTATGTGTAATTCAGGTTGACTTCCCTTTCATTAAAATAATATATATCGTTATAAACATTGGTTTGGTCTCTCGTACCTAATATAGTGCCAGTGGTTCCAAAATAATGATAAACGATAGAGATTGTGATGTAAAACAAAATTGCATTCATTTCTCACCAGGATTCGAGCAGGGATCCACCTCTGACATTTGGTCAGAATCAAAAGCTGTTATCTGCGCAACGGTTGCATGGAATATTACACAATTTCCGTTTCACTTAAGCTTGAAACCACTTAGAGTAGATTTTCACATGGAGGCCATTACTTATGATTATCAACGAAACGTCACTTAGTACTAAATGTTTTACACCAGCACGCATTCTATCTTTAATTTCAGACACTACCAATCGTGGAAGCAGTACGCTGCATAGAAGTTTATGTAAAGTATTGTCAGTGGTATAGTGGGACACTTAGAATTTTTGGGGCAGTTCTCATAAATTTTTAGTTTTATTGAGATCGTTTCCGTAGTAAGTGGAAACATGGTCCTGAGATCTTTCGCAGGTCAATATTCTGAAATTGCAACTGAGCTGAACATTTGAAAATGAGAATATTTTTACTGTCTACAAATGCCGACAACATTTAGCATAAAAATCAAAGTGAATTTCCTGAAATATTAAATGATGTTCTTCGTTGAATAAGCAATACAACAATAAACCATTCATTATAGTATGACTTCTTACCTAACAAGGTGTTGGACCCACTTGGCTCGCAATGCAGCGACCACTCTGCGATGCATCGAATCAATGAGGCGATGATAGGTTTCCTGGGGTGTCTAGTACTATAATGTCAACATCAGGTCCTCCAGTTCTCGTACATTTCGGGGTGGAGGTGATTTAGCCTGACACCTCTTTTCCAAGTCGAACCACAAATGTTCTATTGGGTTCATGTATGGTGAATTTGGAGGGCAGGCTATTAATAGAACGTCACAAGCATGATCCTCGAACCACTCCTTGATAATTCTGGCAGTGTGGCATGGCGCATTATCCTGTTGCTAATCGCTATCACTAGCAGGGAACACAGTTGCCATGAATGGATGAACCTGGTCCGCAATAATGTTCAGATACATAACAGCTGTCAAGGATTGAGCTGATGGGATAATGGGACGTAAAATCTCAGAAAACGACATCGCCTACAGCATAAAACCGCCGCCAGCGGCCTCATTCCGCCCAACTGTATCGGGCAGATGGAAGGATTGGTGTGTGGCGCAAACCCCATAAAGCCATGGATCCCACCTGTCAACAGGAAACTGCACCGGCGGGCGGGGGTCCGTAATGGTATGGAGTGTGTTTAGCTGGACTTCACTGGGACCCCTGGTACGTTTGCAAACGTCTGTGATCGGCCAACGCTATGTGCGCATCCTTTCTGGCGATGTACACCCGTTCATGTCCTGCATTCATGCTGATGGGTTGGGCCTGTTCCAACAGGACAATGCACCTCCACACAAGAGTCAGGACGCCACATTATGGTTAGATGAGCATTCATCTGGTTTTGGGGTGTTGCCTTTCCCACCCAAGTTCACAGATCTGAACGTGATAGAACACATTTGGGATGCCATGCAATGCGCTATCGGACACAGGAATCCGAGACCTCGGAATACACCGGAATTGTGGAAAGCTCTGCACGACGTATGGTGTGTATAGCCTACAGCATATTTCCAGAATCTAGTGGAGTCTATGCGCCATCGTATTTTTGCAGTCCTGCGCTGCCGTGGGGGACCTACCAAGTATCAAACTGGTGTACCAGTTTTTCTGGCACTTCAGTGTATACTGTATTAGTACAATATACTAAAGTTGATTAACTACAAATGTAAGATGACAACATGTTATAAATTAATGTTGAATTCTTACCGGGACGTCAGCAGTGCACACGTGCACCGTTGTTCTTCTGGGGAACTATATTTAAGATCAGATGTAGCTAAATGCCGAACTGAAAGTAATGCATTCCACTAAAATTCATTGGTTGTCACTGTTAAGTTTGACGTCAAATGAATATAATCCAGAGTTGTTACAGAAATCGATAAAAATTGCAGGTTTTCCTCCGAGCTGTCTTTCAGAATTTCCGTATCTTTCTCAGAAATTATGGAGCTGAACTTTCGTAAAATATTTGATTATTTTCGAGACAAAACTGCTATTTTACGAACATTCCAATTATATATTCACTATCCCAGGATCCTGTGAGGTCTTATACGTGAAATTTACAAAAGTATTATAAGGTGGATTAGTTGTCACTGCATAACTTCTGAGATTCTCATTTGGACACGTTGTTTAGACTTTTCCCCGATAAATATTTTTACGAGACGTATTGAATTTAGCTTAACTTCAACTATTCGAAACTTCAGCTTAACTTTAACCATACATAACTACAGCTTAACTTATACAGCCTTGGAAAAAAACATAAGGTCACACACAAAACAGTTTATTACATCAGTACTACAATTCTAGATGTCCTAAAATTAAACACAGTGTTAAAGCAATGTATAATCGGAGTACAGACAAAATATTTATGCGAATGTTGCATAATTGACAATGAAATATAAAATTGTAATTATTCGACCATTTTCATTTTGGAAAAACATATAAGGTCGGCATATATGTTTGAGCAATTTTGCACTTAATAGTCTAATAATTTGCCTTTCTTTTCAATGACAGCAATCAATCTATCAGTCATAGAGTTTGCAAGTTTCAATAGTGTCGGAACTTCGATGTTTGCCCATGCTGTCTGCATGGCTGCAATAAGGTCCGCTTTTGTCTTCTTTTAGCACTATTTGAACGGTTCGCCCCATTAACTTTGTCATCTATTGTCTGCATTTTCGCATTTCTTTACACGACCTTAACATGATCATGATCATATGTAGAGGATTTTAGGAAGGGAGTGTGTGATCCCAGGTCTTAAACAACCTTTGGAAACAGGAAGCTAGGAGATTTGGGCTAGAGTACCCGACAGGAAAGTGACACGGAAGCGAAGTAGAAAGGGGGAGGAAGACGCCTTTATTTATTACCGGGGGGCCAGTACCCGAAGTCCGAAGGCTTAACGTGCCCATCCGACGCACGGCGGATATTTAGTGGATCGAGCGTTCGTACCTGCCTAGGATCGAACCTGAGGTCCTTTCCATGGCGGTCACGAACGTTACATACTAGGCCTTAACATTTTTTTCAGCACTGTGCTATACCTAAATTCTGTTTCGATCGAACTAGTTACTTTCCGCGATACTGTTACAAATCGTATTCGAAATCTTCCAGTGACTCTTGTGTTCATAGTCTAAAAAATTCAAGGATAAGTCTATCTTTCTTGCTGAAACATAGTTTTAGATATGCTACTCGATGAGGTGATTTTAAATCAAAATGAATGTCTTGCAACTGAAATTGTGAAACTTTAAAATAACGACAAAGAATGGTTCTCTGATTTTCTTTCTCTAGTACAGGGGTGCCTGCGGCCTTTTGGGTGAATCCAAATTTTTCAGAAAAAATCCTTTTGTTTGTATTAATATGTTTTGTTCGTCTTTTATTTTTTTTATTTTAATCTTGAAATGACTTTATTTCAAATACCAAAGTGTAAAAGAATATTCAACGAAACAATGCTCCACGACTAATGGCCGAAATTAAGACATTAAGATTAAAGTCATAACTGCCATTTTGACATCTGCTAAACTTACGATTTCGTTCTATGTCTCATGAAGAACTAGAGAGGGAATTGATTGAGCTCTCAGAAAATCACATTTTAAAGTCCTTTTTTTAAAGCTAAAATAAATCCATTTCAAATATGAAAAACACTTACAATACAATACCTACGCCATTGATAACATGCACAAAAAATGCTTGCTTTACAACCACATATTGCTGCAAACCTACTTTCTTCTACCTAACCCTTATCAAGACACTTTAAGGTCACGAATAACCGATACCCATCTAGAGGGTCAGCTAAAAGTAAGGACCTCAATTTTGCAAACGAATATCCTAATGTTATTTTAACAAAAGACGAGCACAACAAAATAATTAAAAGGTTAGTTAACTTTAGAATTAACATTTTTACCAATTCTTTTCAACTTAGTATATACTAGGAGTATTAATATTTTTACAAAATATTTCGGAGTATATCTAACTGTATTCTCTTGAATGTGGCCTTGTTAGATTACAGATAACTTAAATCGGCCTTCCAACATGAAAAGGTTCCCCACCATTGGTCTAGCTTATTTGCAAGTTTTGCACTATTTTTTTCAGAAATAAATTATTTATAAAATATATTACACAGCTATTTTCCTTTTTTAAACTGTATGTAACCTAGTTTTCATCTCCTGTCCGAAAACGGCTGGCAATATAATTAAAATAAAAATCCCTTCACCGCTCGTCTGTGTCGCCGTCATCTGTACCGAATGATGAGAAACCATTTTTGAACTATATATTTTGAAAGGCCTTTCGAAATATTTTGGCCGCCCCGATGGCGCGGTGGTCTTAGCGATGGCCTCTGATCACTCGTCCGAAAGGGGTACGTGTTCGAATCCCGGTGAGGCATGGATGTTGTGTTTGTCTTACGGCACTGGCTCTCTCCCTTCCCTGGAACCAGTGACCCTAAATTAGGGACGGGCGACTGCTTATAGTCCATTGAGTTGCTCATGGTGGTCGTTAAACCTTCAATAAATAAAAATATTTTGCAAATATGGAACGTGAAGTCCCATAGGCTAAACGGTAAATTTATTAGCGCAATGAAACAAGAATAAAAGGAGACATTGCACAATAATATGCCGATGATGACTGTCCAGATTGTGGAATTCCTTGGTCCCTATTAATGCAACGCGAATTCTTATGTGCATTCCAAAATCAGCCGTGGACGCATTTGACCTTCCTCTGTGGGTTGTAAGCTGGTTAATCACAAGCGTTAGTGGACGAGTGCGAACGGCAACACTACCGCGATGAAGAATACAGCAAGAAGCAACCTAATGATAAACTTCTTTGCAGGAATTCATGATCATGCTTTTGTAGAACTCGCCATGATTCTGAACAAACTTTCTGGAAAATATGACACGTAACAAACAAATAGCGCAACCTGCTGCAGGAAATAGCATTATAAAATACGGCTTTTATAAAATTAGCAATAGAAATGATATTCACAATTTTAGCCAATTGCAGGAAATACTGTAGTGTTTGCGTCCTTAGCAACCAAAATTAAAACACTTATTATCAACATTAGCCAACTCAGAGTATCACTTCTATCTGATTCTGGGTTACCGCATGTACTCAAACGGTAGGAAGTCTTTTTCAGTCCAGAGACCGCTGAGATGTTTAATATTGACATCAGCTCATTGTTTTCAAAAATTCATCATGGTCCAACAATTAATCACATGGAATACATAGCGGTAACAGTTACGTTTCACAGAGGAATCCCTTTTTACTCTTTGTGCTTACTCTCGAAGAGAACACTTGTGGAGGAGATCAGGAACATGAATGCAGCCACATTATTACAGTCCGTCCACCTTACCAGTGGCAGTCAGTTATGGTTTGCGCCGGAGTGTGTTTTGATGCAACTACTTCCTTGTATATTTGTCGAAGCAAAATAATTTAGTAAATATACAGGGAGGAGACCATTATGCTCATTTTATCTCTGTTTGACGCTGCTATTGAACATGCCTTCTGTTTTCTCGAAAACATGGGAACTAGTCATCGATCCTGGACGTTCTTCAGAAGCTGAATGATCACGATATTGAATCGTTAAAGTTGATTTTAATCATATTGAGAATATTTGAAAAATTGTAGAGAGACGTCTGAAAACCACGTCCCATACCCCAATTCACTGGAAGACTTCCATAACGTGTAACCCGTTGTGTAATGGGACATGCTGCTTCCAAAACGTGTTACACAGACTTCCATAACGTGTAACTCAAAAGTGTAATAAGACATGCTACTCCACACACTCATCAATATTATAATTTCTATTATGAGTCGTAGAAGTGAATACGTTCTTCAGCACAGAGGTGGTGATACCGCGACCTGATAACCAAATATATGTTAATTTTACGAATGTACCATTTGACCTATATTTCAGTGCTACTTTGTCGTGTGGAGAAATTGTACCATAAATTGTTTTTGTAAACGCACTCTATATCACTTGTGTCACTTAGCCTAACTAATTTTTTTGGATGCTTGTTACTTGATTCATACACTGAAGAGCAATTGAATTAGAGACTGCTGGCGTTATGCAAATGTGGCACTGTGGGCGGCCCTGTAAACGGAAAAGAAATGACGTATGCAGCGATCCGACAGTATAACGAGTGATGCGACGGTAATCAGTAAGAGTCGGACGCAGTATAGGTAAGACGAAGGATCTAAGCGCATTTGATCGTGCGCAAATTCTCGGGGCCCGACGAATGGGTCACGTCGTCTTGGAAGTCGTGCAGGCACTGGGATTTTCACGAGCCACTGTGTCACGGGTGCACTGTGAGTACATCGAATCCGATAAAAACATCCCTGCAAGCGCCAACTGCCGTAGACAACAGCGTGTGGATGAGCGGGGTCATCATCGGCTAGCTCGCATTGCAACATCGGATAGACGGGATACAGTGCAAGAAATCACTCGGCAATTTAACGCTGGTGCACAAAAACGTGTAACTAGCCACACCATCCAGAACCATCTCCTCGCTATGGGGTACAGAAGCCATCGTCCCACGAGGGTACCGCTGCTGACCGCACATGACAGAGTGCAAAGATTAGCATGGACCCGGGATCATCGCCACTGGACCCTAGACGTGTGAAAACATGTTGCAAGGACTAATGAGTCGAGATTCATGGTGGTACATGCGGATGGCAGGATACGAGTACGGCGCAAACCACATGAAGCGATGGATATTTCTTGCCAGCAGGGTACTCCTCAAGCTGGTGGGGGTGGGATTCTCGTCTGGGGACTGTTTACGTGGACTGAAATGGGATTCCTGATACGTGTGATATCGTCACTCACTGGTCAACGTTACCGGGATATTCTGGACGACCATGTGCTCCCGTTTGTGCGTCTTCAACATCCCACTGGGTACCTCATCCTGCAATAACACAATGAACCGTGCCATCGAATTGTATCCGAATGGTTGGATGAACACTCCACCGACGTGACCTCGCTTCCTCGGCCAGCTAGGTCACCTGACCTCAATTCCATCGAGCACATCTGGCATGCCATCGACAGAGATGTTCGAGGCTCTGACCCCCTCCATCAAATCTTCGTGAACTGTGGGAACTTGTTCAGGCGTCGTGGATCCGTATGACTTCCCAACGTTTCCGGTGTTTTTTCGAGTCCATGCCGAGACGAATCGCCGCCGTCATCAGGGCAAAAGTTGGTTCTACACTTTACTAGACAGGTATCTCTTATTCAGTTGCTCTTCAGTGTACATACACCTGAATATATTTTTCATTTCATACAGTTTCCCTAATTTTTCATGACCAGTGTGTAATCGGTGTACCCAACACAAATTCGATGAACAAAAAACAGAGCGATGAACTGTACTGTAAGAAGCCTATGAAACCTCAAGAAACATTTAATGTACATATTAATATGTGCATGTAATAAAGGGATATATTTGTGTTCCTATTATTTCAGCTTTAAAATTTGTGTGAAAGATGTTTTCATTATATAAACTCAGTCATGGTTAAAATTTATGTCACTTTGTCCAACAAAAAACAAACATCATCAGTTCCAGAGAAACAATTTTTCGCAGTAATTATCACAGATGCAACTTCTTTACCAATTCTGTTAATTGCTATTTCGCCGGGAATATATAACTGAAACGTGGAACGTGGTAAGCTAAACTGGAACGTGGCAAGCTCATAAGACAAACAAAATGTATTGACATAACCAACCTTAAAAAACACCATAATACTTTCAAGTTGGAACTGAAGAACAGATTCTCTGCTTTAGAAGGCCTAACATCGGAAGAAGTGGATATTTCTGAAGTTAACAGAAAAGTAACCAAAGCTCTTATGGAAACAGCAACAAAATTAGCTGGGTCTAAGAACAAGTTGCATGTGAACAAATTATCAGGAAAAACCAAAATGTTGATGCAAAAAAGAAGAGAGATGAGGACAACTAAAGAAGATGTGACTTCCAAAGTGGAATATATAGAGCTATGCAAGACAGCACGAAAAAGTATCACTGAAGACGTAAGGAAATTCAACTGTGAGCTAGTGAGGAAAGCAATTGAAAACAACCAAAGCCTTAAGATAGCAAAGGGACATCTCAGTAAGGGAAGAAAACAGATTATGGCTCTGAGAAAAGAAGATGGTTCTATAACAAGAAATAGAGGCGAAATTTTGACAAGAGTGAAAGATTTCTACTCCAAATTATATGAAAGGGATGATACATGTACTCCAGACATCATGAAAGGTACCAGAGTTCTTCCAGTACTCCCAGCAGAAGTTGCTCATGCAATCAAGAACATGAAGCGGGGGAAAGCTCCAGGAGAAGATGGAATTACTATAGACATCATACAAGAAGCAAGTGGAGAAATTGAAACAGTACTCGCCCAAATTTTCACTCGATGCCTTAATGAAGGGAAGATTCCTGAGGATTGGAACAATGCTACAATGATCCTGCTACATAAAAAAGGTGACATTGAGGATCTCAGGAACTACAGACCTATCAGCCTCCTATCAGTGGTTTATAAAATCTTCACTAAAGTTCTTTCACACCGCTTGAAGGTAACACTGGACATGGCTCAACCGAGAGAACAAGCTGGATTCAGGAGTGGCTACAGCACAATAGATCATATCCACGTACTGAGAGAACTAATTGAAAGAGCGAGGGAATATGAACTTCCATTGTGCATAGCTTTTATCGATTATGAAAAAGCCTTTGATTCGGTGAAACCATCAGCAGTTACCACGGCTCTGAAATCCTGCGGTATTGAAGATGCATACATTAATATTATTAATAACATCTATGAAAATGCAAGTGCAAAGATTCGGCTGTTTGAAAATACAACACATATAAAAATTGGAAAGGGAGTGAGACAAGGTGACACCATATCTCCGAAGCTCTTTAATGCCACATTGGAAAATGTCTTTCAATCACTGAACTGGGAAAACAAAGGGATAAAGATTAATGGAGATTATCTAACCCACCTTCGTTTTGCTGATGACGTAGTCATTTTTGCAACTACCCCATCAGAGCTGCAGAGTATGATCCAGGAACTTGCTGACAAGAGTAAAGAAGTGGGATTCAAAATGAACTTTCAGAAGACAAAAGTGATGTTCAATGCTTTTACAAGAAATGAAGATTTATCGATTGATGGAGAAAAACTGGAGATAACAGATACGTATGTTTATCTTGGACAGCAGATATCAAGTGAGGGTCACATTGATGAAGAAATTAATAGGCGTACAAAACTTGCCTGGAGAGCTTTTGGAAGAAACAGCATAATTTTCAAGAGCAATATGCCATTATGTCTTAAAAGAAAAGTGTTTGATCAATGCATCCTTCCAGTGCTTACGTATGGTGCAGAGACGTGGACCTTAACTAAAAGAGACATACAAAGGCTGCAAACAACTCAAAGAAGCATGGAGAGGTGCATGCTTGGTATAACCAGGAGAGATAAGAAGAGGAACTCGTGGATCCGAAAAATGACGAGAGTGGAAGACATCATGATCAGAGTTAAATCCCTGAAATGGCAATGGGCTGGACATACTGCCAGAAGGACAGACCATAGATGGACAGCCGAAATTTTAGATTGGATTCCAAGGGACAGGAAAAGACCCAGAAAAAGACCACATGGGAGATGGGTGGATGAAATTCGTAAATATGCGGGAGTGACATGGAGGAGACTGGCACAAGACAGACCGTTGTGGAGGAAACTTGGGGAGACCTTCGTCCAGCAGTGGATTGATAATGGTTGACAATGATGATGATGATGATGATATAACTGAAAATGAGAATGAATCACAGGTGTCGTCAATAGATAAATTTTACAAGATTTATTCAATATGTTGCAAGACTCACTGCTTTGAAGTTTCCGATTTATAATAATTCAGAAACTCTTTGCGGAATCAATATATTTTATGGAAATTTATTGAATTGGCATTGTAGTATTTACATTTTAAATAATCTACGTCTGACTAAAACGAACAGTTTATATCATGCGACATAATGTCTAACAGCAGGCACTGATCCAAATATAATCGTCATTTGTTATTTAATTGCCGCTGTTATTATTTTAAAGATATTAATGTAATCCCAACCTTGCTGCTATTTCTTTTGAAAAGAAATTATAAATATTTTTGCTAAAACAGGTATTTTTGTTTTTATTGCATTTCGGAATAAAGTATTCGGTTTACAGTAAGCTGAAAATGATTTATGGCAAATATCTCTGGTTGATCTACGAAGTCAATGAGAAAAGTCAATGAGATGCGGGCTCCACCTTGAAGGGAGTACATGGTAGTGTTCGCTACCCTTGAAACTTAAATTGAGGTAACAGTCATTGAACATTTCCTCTCGATTTCGATACCATGATTTCATTTTACTAAAATACTTTACCTCTTTGCCTATCGATTAGTGCAGTTATAACACACTCAGTAAATTCTATTATTTGTCATTCCCAAAATAACTAAAAATAACAGGAATGATATAGCCACCTAATCTTCGTCAATTGGATTGTGTCATTCCAAGTCAAATCATCTTAAACTGATATTACGTTCAAACATTCCATGCATAATTCTTCCTATTTGTTTTTCACACAAAGCGTGGGCTTGCCATTAATGAATTTGCAGAGATTAAAAAATTCGTTTCTAATAGAACAATACGCATGATTATTATATTTTCATTAAATAGTTGCACGACAAATATATTTTTGAGAAAAAAGAACAAATTTCCCTTTGTTTAAAGTAATGCAAAATCTAAATAATGAATATTCGGAAATATTTTGTGAGGAACCAATAAATGTAAGGTCTGAATTCATTCGGTTGGTCGCCAACACATGAAACAACAAAACATACGATATTTCGCATTGTTTTCAGGAAAGTGAATTTTTTTCATCCGATCGGGTAACTGATGAAAACTGGAGAAAACTTGGAAGTTTTAGATGCACCGCAATTATTGGAAATACACTGACGGAAAAAAATTCCAACACCACGAAAATATACACTGCCGGACAAGTGCTAACGACGGATGACAATAGCAACGATAGCAACCATAAAATGGAAGGCAGAGAAATGTTGAAATTAGCATAAGTGCGGGATACAGTATGACGAGTTGTGCATATGCAAATTGTGAATTGCCGAACTTGTTCGTGACGTCATAACGCTGATAAGAGATATAAAGGATTTGACGCGTATTGACTTTTGTTGTTCAAACGCAAAGTTGAACGGGAAAGAATCAATTGACGAACTTGCAAGTTTCAGTATGTCTTCCCGACATTACCTAGAAGATTTTACGCGTGGCCGTATTATTGGCAAGATTGCAGAAGGGGGGGGGAATAACCGATGTTGTCAGGGAGATCGACGTCAGCCACAGTGTTTTTTCAAGGCTTTGGAAATCATTTCAAACAAATGGAGAGTGTAGCGAACGTCACGGGGGAGGTCGTGTTCGCAGTACGACACCTGCAGAAGATCGGTACATAGTGCTTTCAACAAAAAGACATCGGCGCAGCACAGCTAGTGAGGTAGCAAATCAGTTTATGACTGCTACTGGCAAGCGGATCTCCCGAAAAACTTTCGCCAGACGTTTGCATGAAGGAGGATTATACGCCCGCCGTCCTGGTGTGCGCATCCTGTTGTCCAGACGTCACCGTACCGCCCGTTTGCAATGGTGCCATAAACATCGCAATTGGACTGATAACGACTGGTCTGCTGACCTCTTCTCAGATGAGAGTAGATACAGTCTATCGTCTGATTGTCGACGACAATTGATCTGGCGTGATAGTGGTACTGCATATTGTCCAGCAAACATACAGGAAATGGACCAATATCCGACATGTAGTGTCATGGTATGGGCAGGCATCATGATCAATGGCAGTACGTCCTTCTATGTGCTTTCAGCTGGGACTATGACTGGCCAACGATACATTAATGATGTTCTGCTACCTCATGTTTGCATGTTCCGTGGTGCTGTCGGTGATAGATTCATTTTCATGGACGACAAAGAAACATGTCATCGAACAGTCGCTGTCCAGGAGTGTCTTGAGAGCAAGGATATTCAGCGCCTCGTATGGCCAGCACGTTCTCCAGATCTGAATCCCATTGAAAATGTGTGGGATGCTTTGAGGAGTAGCCTTGCTGGTCGCCAATGCGTTCTAATAAACAAGGACACCCTCATCCGTGCACTGACAGAGAAATGGGATAAATTACCCCAACAGCTGCTTGATAATGTTGTGCAAAGCATGAAACGACGTGTGGAATCTTGCATCGCCCTTCATGGTGGCCATATCCCGTATTGACATCTTACGCCGGAACGCCTGCGGACGGTAATTGCATTTTTTTCACGTTTACGTATTCTGCACAAATGGCCTGTTTGTCCCTTGAACACGTTCCAAAGCCTTCTGGATTTCAGAGCGCAATAAATTGTCTTTCTTGTGATTTCCTGGCATTCAAACATTATTTTATTTCAATTAGCATCCAACCACACTTACTTTTTTATGCGCTATATAGCCGTTTATGATCCGTCCTTAGCAATTGTCCAGCAGTGTAGTTGTAGAGGAATGAAATGGCGGCAATACATTTGTATAGGTAACATATTTAATCGATTAAGGTTTCAAGATCACAGCTTATTGCAAGCGCGAGTAGAGCCATTTTAAATGCGAAATGCTGGTACATTAATAACCAGTGTAACCGCCAGAATGTTAAATGCAAGCACGCAAACGTTCATTCATTGTGTCGTACAAGTGCTGGATGTCAGTTTGTGGGATGGAGTTTCATGCCTGTTGCACTTGGTCGGTCAATACAGGGAAGGTTAATGCTGGTGTGGGGTGACACTGGAGCTGTCGTCCAATGATGTCCCATACGTGCTCGATTGGAGAAAGATTATGGTGATCTAGCAGGCCACTGCAACATGTCGACCTTCTGTAGAGCATGTTGGGTTACAACAGCGCTATGCGGGCGAGCGTTATCCTGTTGGAAAACACCCCCTGGAATACTGTTCATAAATGGCGGTCTTCCATCTCCGTAGTGTCACGTGGCCGGCCGGAACCCGGTCTTCTTGAGGCAGTGCCTTCCCTTGACCACCGCTGCCAACAATCATGCACAGTGGTTTCATTCCTGCCAAGTCGTTCTGCAATATTGCGGAAAGAATATCCACCTTCTCGTAGCCCTATTTCACGACCTCCTTCAAACTCCGTGAGCAGTTGATAATGGCGTCTTCGTCTTCTTAAAGACATTCTTGACTAACATCAACACCCTACTTCGAATCTCAACGATAACTAACACTCATGAACGTTACAGCGCGTATGTACAGCAAACCTGCTTTGCATGTTCCGAGGGGCGCTACTAGCGCCACAAGTATTCGCCGAGCGCGAAATTTGCATAGACGTTATCTTACAGATGTACTCTCACCGCCTACCCACTGTCGTTTATGTAACACAACTACTGCTTCGTGATGAAATTTTTTTCCGTCAGTGTATTAAAAGAAAGTGTCACGGGATTTTATGAATATGCCAGGGTCGATGATGAAATAATAACAACTATAATGCCTGTGACGAGGAAATCATCCGTGAAATTATAGGATACGTCGAAGACATCAGAGGACAACGAAGTCGAATCTCCGTCGAAATAAGGACCATTGCCAACGGACGTTAAACTAAACAGTGCGTTGTCTCTTTTTAAACCCAACATTGGAAGTCGCGAAAATGTGCCAATAGAAATATTTCATTTATTGAACAAACTGAATTTTTTTTTAATATGAACGAAAATTTGAAATCAAAACGCCAAGATAATATTACGGATTATTTTAACACGTGACACAGTATGTACGCATAATTTCAATTTATTGTGTTAGTTCTGTTATGGTACTGTACAATATTAGATATACGAACAATATTTGTAGTACATACATGATAATTTCATCTTTACATAAAGAAGCGAAAAATCAGTTTTCTGGTTCTTATTCTATTTAAACTTGTTTTTTAATATTCTGCGAAATGCCATCCTCCGACAATCCCCAACTTTCTTCCCGATCCCATAGCTTCAAAATATTCAAAGTTTAGTGTATTTATTTATTAAACATGTCGCCCTTCGGTCTCATCTTTTCGACCTTTCGTACGTAAAAACTTGATGTGCTATTACATTTCTTAAGATATTCTCAGTCTGCATATATGACAAAGATTTCGACAGAGTAATCAAATAGTATCAAGTCCAGCTCCTTAACATAATTCAGGATGAGAACTTGGCATAATTATGCAGACTCTATTAATCAAACTTGCGAAAGGCCTCTTCAGAATAATTTTCATGTTTCTGATATTACATCAAATTAGGATTGATATATATATATATATATATAAATTATTTTTCAGTTAAATAACGAACATTTTTGAAAAATCCGGTACTAAGAGCTTCTAGGTGCATTAATTATGAAAGAATATTGAAATAACAATTACAAACTCCTTTTGCAGTTACAAAATGTACAAAAAAAATAAAATTCGCAGTAATAAAATGATTTTTTATATTACGAATAATTAACCTGCATCACCTGTATATGTACCGTCATTTATATTGAATTTCTTAAGCTACGCTAAGGTAGATACACAGAAGATCTTAAACATGCTCAGCGAGTCTTTATGCAATTCGTAGCAGGTAAAGTACGGCGCTGGTGAAGTTCATGAAAAGGTATAAATAACACATGATACTAAGATCTTTTTATCAGTGTTATCCAAGTTCTTCAAATAGGAAAAGAGGAAGCTTTAAGAGAGTTTGACAATTGCCAAATTTTAATAACCAGAAGTTTCGCTTAGCGCATTACCGAGACGGAAATCTTTTTGGATGCCCACGGTCAGCCGTTGTTTTTATTTTCAAAAACTAGGTCTGGGTAGGTGAAACTCCATGAACTGCGTTAATGTGCAGGGCCGACCACGACTATTAGACGCTAGGTGTGAGCAAAGACCATGCCGTATCATATGATCCAACAGAACAGATGATATGGAGTAAATCGCCGGCAATTTGAATTTCTGGCTGCAGTATTAATGTGATAGAACACATCGAACACTGCTAAAAATCGAGTAACATTGCCTTATTGCTCTTCGGGTGCCCATGTACACCTTGGTTAACCATCGAAAGGGTGGTCTCCATTGAGTGCACTAGCATCAAAACTGGACTTCGTATTATTGTAAGAAGGCAATTTGTCCCTGATCCGAAAAAGAGCAAAAATGCTTGCTGTTCAAAAACACTTTACAGTTTAGACTACCTGTGCCTAGTTATGTGTTGTACTTAAAAGCAAGTGAAAATGCCGTCACTGTGAAACGTGTGAATGGTTTCTGGTGCAGCTGAGAGCTACAGTGGGTATGAATTTCCGTGGTGTTCTGGAATTCCTTATTACCAAAGATCGCAAGTCCATTTTCTTTAATTTGATTATGTTCGCTCGGGCAAATTTCAGTCCGAATTGAGAAACTATATGTGACTGGTCGTGCTTGTAACAACTAATGAATTACTGATTCGACAGAGAAATCTACTAAAAACTGCCAAGTTGGTCGTGGTGACCTGTCTCTGGTCTCAATACAACTTCACAAAACATGTAAATATGTAATTCTAAATTAAAGTGTATTTTTTGTGTGCCAAGAATCCTCATAGCTTATTTTATGGGATACCGATGCACATTGATTTATGTAATATTCAGTTCAAGTAGATCTTAGCTCTCAATATACACTTTTTCCAGATACAGCCCGCCAAATGTGATTCACTGAAGCATTCCTTTATGCACTTTTTTGCGCCCCGGGTACAAGCTGTTGTCGCAAGCGCTACCATATAATTTCTATGAAAACACCCCTGGGGCGTTGGATCTATATAAATCTAAACATTCAACTTAATGCATATCATCCTTTGTTTGCAGAACGTATCCGTTGGGTTCGAGAGGTTTCAAGAACTTTCAGGAGCGTCCGTATACCTACGAACTTCCGACGGGCAGTATAAATTGGTGCAAATAGAAGAGAGTCAGATAGTTTCAACAGGAAAAGATGGTCTTCGGAAAAAGCAAAAAAACTAGTGCCTGAGATTTTTGCCAGAAATTGGTGTGATTATATGTAAAACTAGCTAATGACATGGATTAGCGATTTAAAAAAAGATAGTGTATCAAACCGAAATCACCGAAATCAAAAGACGACAATGGAAATTTTCGTGTGTCGAAGTGTGACCGAAACTTGATTCCCGCATGTTACCGACCTCTTTCTCGGAACCGGAAGTTGTGCTCTAAAAGTAGTTTTTTACCGTCGCTTCTGCAATTAGATAAAAAAGACATGCTCTGACCAAGAAACCGGCAGATTTTTCACTAGATCAAAAAGGATATCTCTAGGGTTCAGACATGCCGCTGAAATGAAACCTTCGATTTCGTATGTAAATTGAAATGAAGAGATAATAGGACATAGCCGGTACATTAGCAGACCTACGCACGTTGTTATTCAACCTAGTTAACGGTTCACACATTCAGTTATAAAGGAAAATAATCTGGTAAGTGGTTGTTTAATGTAATTAGTTTTATAAAAAATGTACTCAAAATGACTGTACCTTAAATGTGATCTTCCATTTTAGCATGTATCCTATTCTTATTTCCGCAAACTTTTTACTCTAATTTTGGATGAAACACGTTGCATAGAAAATATCATTTAGTTGATCAGGTTCAATTCGGTTCTCTGTATCTAAAGTAGGTACATTGCTTTCCGTCAATTTAAACGAATTAAAATCAATTCGTGTCACATAAATGTTTTGAAAGTCAGAACATTATTTTCCCATGTCTCCACGGTCTAATAAGCCCATATGAAAATATAACAATAAACTATGAAAGCCACAACAAGTTACACTGATGACACTATGAAACAGTAAGTACAACAGAATATGCAAGGAAGAATCTAAAAACGTAATAATTTCCAGGAAACTTTCTGAGAAAAATTTCCTCTGGAAATTACTTTTGGCAATACATGATGATATGCACCACTGAAATATATTACATATATTTATATTTTCATGTTTATAGTATAGTTAATCTTAAAGAAATGTCAACGTCTTTTTTTAGGGGTTTAAAAATCTGTGACTCAATTTAAAATGCACAGGTGCTTCGAAATGTATATGCATGATTTCTAAGAAAAACCTCAATACATCTACGGATATGCAGAAATACGTACGCTGATGTGCAAAACCTGAGGACGAGATAAATGTTGGAATGAAACTTTGCACAAGACCGGTCTGGATATATGAAATGTATGCTAAAATAACTCCATTGCGCACCGAAACGGTGACAGAAACTAAAACGACATAACTCCAGATGCTAAATGAAATTGAATACCTTTAGACGGAATTGGCTACATAGCATTGGTGCCTACAGGGGCATTAGGGCAAAAAACGATACGAAGGGAAGAGGATGTTCTCAATAGGATAAATGATCACCCCTGATGTCAGTGCATGATGTTTAACGTCTGTCGGTACCTCAAACTAAGTTGCGGATGACATCTTACAGTAACATCGACAATTCTTCATTCAGGTCAAAAGAACGTGCTTATCAAAGTATTCGCTGAATGTCTACACTATCTAACTGCTGATTAACAGCCAATGTGCGATGGGTGTGGCGTTATCATCCAATAACACGAACAGGGGTCTAATGGCTCCTGGAAACAAAATAACGTGGAGAAGGATTAGTTCTTTACAGTAGCGCGCACTTGTTCTAGTATCTGGATTTCTGTACAAATTCACTGGAGTCTTTCATGAGATGATAAGAATGTCCACCCCAACTGCCAGCCCCAGAGCTTATACAGCAATTTCTTCCGACAGGAAATTTTCCCTGGGCAGCCGATATCTGGTTGATATTACTTATGTCAAGGTAACCACATATACAACTGCATTTAACAGTTCTCTAATGTTGAAATAACTTTCGTTGTGCTATAGTTTACTCTTGAACTTTCCTGGTTATTCTTAGAATGCATTTCTTCCAAGAAAATATTATTTTCCCGGTAAGTCTGACCGCACACGATACTAATATTTCAATTATCTTGTGATTTTACATGCATCATTCCAATGCCTTACGATGATGCCATTAGCGGCAGAAATTTTCTGAGAGAAAGAAACACTAATAACAGTAGAACTTCTTATTAGCAGAACTTGCTCTTTACTCCGTGAGCCAATTACCCTATCCAGCATTGATATTAAAACAGCAAATTTGTTTCTCTTATATTTAAAATCAAATTTGTACTTTTTGCGTTTAAGCAACTTTCTGGTAACAAATAGTTCAAACCGATTTTTTAAATATTTTTGCAGCTGTATTGCTATCCAAAAGCAGCGCACAAAACAACGCATCAGCAACTTTGGTTCTCCGGTAGAACTTGGAGATTGAGAAAATCGAACTCCGAATACACTGCTTCTTGCATTGCCAAACAACGCAGCAAGAGTACATGAGATCAAAATATATTTAGACATAACGGCAAAAAACTGTTAATAAGTAGTGAGTGCAACGCCATTGCCCCAGTAAATGAAGTTCCGAAATATATTGTCTCTCAAAGTAGTACAATTATCACGCATGAGAAAGAATATGTAAATTTTCTTTCAAGTAAGAAACTGCATGGTATACACAATTTGTGACAAAATTAAGGAATACAATACGAATTTCCACCAAAATATTTTAATGTGTTAAATGCAACTACTTACTGTACCACATAACCCTGAAATTTAATGATACAAATTTTAGGCGGATAAATAAAAAAGAAAGATATATACTATATTCGAGTCATCTATATAAGTAAAAAAATTCCAAATTTGAGATTTAAAATTACATATAGTGAAGCATAATTTCGGCGTAAATCGATATCCGGCGGAAAAACCATTCTGAAAAAGAGATACTGTAGTCTGCATTTAATCTTTGATAATAATAGAATTCGAGTATAGAAATGAACAGATATAACATACTTCAATAATTATAAGTTCCAAACTATGCAACAAGTAAAATGAAATTGGCGTACTAGCATAATTTTTCTAAATCCTGTCTACCATTTTCAAAATAATATTTTCTTCAAACTTCTACTATGCAAAGTTATCTTTGCTCAATTCAAAGCGCCTTGATAAAAATGAAAATAAATGCCTCAAGAATGAAAGCGAAAAAAATAAGTTTTCGAAAATAACCTTAATATCCGACATGAACACGAGGTAATTATGGGCACATTTTCACGACTGTTATTTGTGAGGAAAATAATAAATAGGCAATCGCAGTCTCAATAAAATAACATAAACTTTATTAATAATATTTTACAAGAAGAAGAAATTGAAATTAATTTAGTCAGTGCTTTTCCTTTTAAAATATTTACCGAAATTCGTTTTGAATTTTAGTAATAGTTTCACCTCAGTAGAAGAAAATTGTAATGCATACATCATTCACAAGAATTGTTCTTTCGTTCCAGTCTTACATCTTTTTTCCCCAGTAATTTATTTCATTCGGATAAATAGGAACACGTTCTCTTTGCAAAATCCCAAAATAATGTATGAAGCAAAAATTGCGCATTATGTCATAAAAAGACTAACAAAATGGATTCGAAAGGAAATATTCAGTAATACTTTACTCAGGAAAAGAAACGATACAACTTATCATTTTTGTTGTAGGCTGTGTAGTTTCATAAACAGCATTCATTATACATATCTTCCTCTGAGCTGTGTTTATAAGATTACTTTTGCCACATTTAATCCCTGAAGCATATTATATATCTTAGATGAAAGCATGATAAAGTTTGTTATCAAACTTCAATTTTACATGATTTTAACGAACCATTGATATTAATTTATATCTCTATACTTCTAAGAAATTTTAAAGTTTTTAATGCATTATTATATTAAGAATAAATTAAATGTGTTATAGAAATTTTAAAGATGGCAATTCGTATTTTCGCATAAATATGACAAGGATGGTAAGTCAAATACTATTCGAAAACTTGAAAGTTTTGTCATCCTGGAGCGGGAATCGAACACGCATCTCCCAGATAACACCAGGGTATGCTATGCACTACACCTCCCAAAACGATCAAGTCCCAATTTTCCGATTAATTTGAATAAAACCATCACAGGATTCGCTAGTCGAAGCAACCGGCATTCATTTTTAGGGAATCTGGAGATTAATAATAATATCCCGTGATTCCCGGCGGAGCAGATAAATCATGAATGGAATACGGGCTTACAACCTATAACACAAATTTTGAAGATGACAATCCATTTTCTGGTGTAAATATGACAAGGATGGTAAGTCAGACAATATCCGAAAACTTGAGAATTTCGTCCTCCTGGAGAGAGAATCGAACCCGTGTCTCCCAGAAAACGTCCGGGTATGTAAACCACTACACCACCCAGAACGACCAAGTCTCAGATTTCCGATTAGCATACCCGGGCGTCATCTGGGGGACGCGGTTTCGATTCCCACTCCATGACGACGAAATTTTCAAGTTTTCGGATAGTATCTGACTTACCACCCCTGTCATATTTTACACCAAAAAACGGATTGTCATCTTCAAAATTCGTATTTTATGGTGTAATCCCGTATTTCATTCATGATAAATGTGGTATGTTGTTAAATACATCTTAGTAGGGCAACTATACGATTTTTGTTTGTATAATTTACATTGTATTATTCTTGAAAAGCAGAAAAACTAAATTTACATTAAGTTTTGCTACTCCCTTCTCCCAACGTCCGTGATCGAATGTGAAATCGAGCAGCTCAGTAGTCAATGAGCTGTTTAAGTTTGGATCTCGGTTCACAAAGCATCACGTATGCACCCCCTGCTGACATTAATTCAGGGCATTCTGCTTTAGGGCGAAAGAGCCATACATGGGAGCCATCTTTTATGATGGGTTAAGTTGCATAATGGGTATTAGAGCCCTTTGTGAGAATTTCGTTTTCCGCGCCGCCCCTCTCTCCCCCACTCCCTGATTGACTGATGCTTTGTTCTAAAAGGGCAAGCCGTTTTAAGCTGATTGAGGGTTTAACGGATTCTACCATCTTAAGCTTTCCCGCGCATTCTGACAATTCTAATGCTCCCATTTGGTACACATCTTTCTTTTCAGCTGACACTAACGGAATACTACTTATTTTCCAAAGGGCAGCACAAGAAGCTTAAGTTACCCAAGGCTAAAACAATGACACACAAATTAAAAGATATACTTTCTTTGCAAAGTGATGTTCCAAAAGCATGTTATCCAAGGCAAAATCAATTACAGTGAAAATAGAGGATTCAATTGTTTTGCACACGACTGCTCTAGAAGCGTAAATGGCCAAAGGCAAAAGCAATGGCAGAAGAGCTGCTTGGAAACGTAAGATACCCAAACGCCAATGTAACACCAACCGCGAATACCGTAGTTTTTCAAAAATACGATACACTAAATGTCGTCTAATGATACCCATACGGAAAGCCTTTAAATTACGAAAAACCACGAGACACTGATTAAACAAAAAAACCTAATATTACGACAAAACTAAAAATTATAAGTTGAGAAGTTTAGAGCACAGATGTTAGCGTGGCTTTTAACCAACTTAGCATTCAGCCTTTGGCAACGCACGTATCTAACCCTTAAATATACACTGCTGGCCACCTAAATTGCAACACCAAGAAGGACACGAGATAGCAAAGCCAGATTTACTGGACACATAACAACAGATACAAAGATTAAACGAATCAGCTTAATGGCCCGTGCGACTTGCGGAACACGCATACATCAATAGTTCGTGTAGCCCCCATCGGCTGGCAATAACGGCCGCCACACGCCACGGCATTGAACGAAAGAGGCTTTGGATGTAGGTTTGTGGTATGTCGGACCAGGCTGCTTCCACACGTTGCCACAGTTGATCAGGCGTAGCCACGGGTGGTGCTTTCCGGGTGACTCGGTTGCCGATTAGCTACCAGACGTGTTCGATTGGCGACATAACGGAAGAACAGGCGGGCCACGGCAACAATGACACCTGGTTGGCCGTGAAAAATTGTTGCACGACGCGTGCCACGTGTGGGCGCGCATTGTCCTGTTGAAACGTGTCCGCTGGAAGGTCCTGCAGGTAAGAGAGGACTACAGGCTCCAAAACGTCGGAGATGTAGCGGTGGCTGTTGAGTGTACCGGCGATGCGTACCAGAGGCATGCAGGTGTCATATCCAAGTGCGCCCCAAACCATAACGCCAGGCTACGGACCGGTATGGCGATGCATGTAGCAGGCGTCATACAGTCTGTCGCTGAGGTGCCGCCACACGTGGATCCGACAATCGTGGTGTTGCAGGCAGAAGCGGGATTCGTCGGAGAAGAAAATATCATGCCATTCAGTAGTTTAGGTGCGGTTTTCTACGGCCCACTGCCGCCGCACTCGCCGGTGGTGTAACGTCAATGGTAATTGAAACAATGAGCTCCGTGCTACAAGTCCCCGCTCCTGCAGACGAGGTCGAACGTTACGCGCTGACACAGGTTGTTGCGCAACACACCCTAATTTCTGAGATAACGTTCGTGATGTGGCGGTGCGAGCCGACAATGCCCGCCGCACATCATGCCGGTCCTCTCGTTCGGTGTTGTGTCGCGACTGCGGCAATCGCTCACGTCAGTCCGTTCGTCCTTCCTGCACCCACCGAATCCATACTAGCATCACTGTGGCTTGATGTCGTCCCACACGGGCGCCGATGTCTCTGTACGATAAACCGCTGTCGCGATAAGCCACTATTCTTCCTCTGTCGCACTCCGAAACATGCTGGAAATCTGCCGTATTCAGCGACGAGGAATCAGGAAGCTTCCTACGCACAGTTCCGGCAGCACAACACACTGACACTACTTACACCCAGCATTCTGTACACCCTTCTTATAGGGCTTCTCGGTTGCCTGCCGGGCGCACATGACTTGCATATGCCCTGCGATACTAATCGTTTGCATGTACTATCGCTGGCGACGCATGCTGCGAATTTCGGGCCAATCGGATGCTTCCTTCTTGGTGTTGCATTTGCGTGGCCAGCAGTGTATATAGTTCGTAGAAATATCATCGAATAAACGGAATAACTGCATGTTAACCAGTCAAGGACCCTTTGAAACGACAAGAAAAGACACCTGCTTTGAAAAAAGTAGGTTTAACAGGAAAATATCAAAACTGTATTCTTTTAGTCACTGGAAGGTTGCTCTGTCTGAATATCTGATTTTTCAGAAAAGAAAATGAACAACAATAATTTGGAGCTCATGAAATTTAATTTCACTGGATTACCACGTGAAAGAAATCTTTAAGAACTAAGAGGGTTTCGACTGCGAGCCACTTATGGCTTGATCATTTAAATCATTTTATCACTTGAATTTTTATCTTTTACAGGTAACATCCCTTTCAGTAGGACAGGTATTCTCTATAATTTAAGACAGCACTATGAGATATTGGAATATCATACGTTTCTGTATCCTACGAGATGGCAACGAAAGGATATCTATCTAGAAGGTATTTGCAGAATACTAAAACATTTGTGCGGATGAGTGAAAAGTTATCGTAACCTTTAAAGTGAACGAAACTACATTAGCATTTGGATTTCATTTAGAACTGCAGCTTTTATGTACAAACGAAATCTGTGGTAGGGCTTCCAGCAAGTGGTTAACAGCCTCAGAGGTTAACGTATTTGTGAATCCGATTCACGTGTTCGAATTGAAGTCTAGTTGGGCATCTTGTAAAGTTGTATGAGCGTTATTATATTGATAAACATTCTTACGCACCATCTGAAAACAAATGCATCTATAACTTGTGGTGCCTACTGAAAGGTGTTATCCCATCGTTTAGAACTTTTTCTTTCTTTCAGAAGAGAGAGATATTTCCTATCTGAGGTTGAGAGACCCGAACCCTCAGCGCTCTGCGCCTTTTGTCAGGTGAAAAAGAGAAATATTAGATGTTTGGGAACAGATTTCCCTGATAGAATAGTACGAAAGAAAAGTATGGAAATATTAGAGGAGAGGGAGTAGACGGTTACCCGTTAAGAAGTGAAGTTGTAAGCTGCCCTACATACTTACCTGTAACAACAAGCCATTTCAAGTGCTATTTCTCTCCGCAGAAAAATGCCCGGTACATCTGTGCCACAGAAGAGCACAGGGGGAAAGGAAGGAAAGGACACGGGAGAGGGGAACCTGGAAAAAAAATTATCACACACAGAACATCTTTCCCAGAGAAGAATCGTCTTTGAACTCCGGGTAAGACAAAACTGGCCATTTGCTCAGTGTTGCTCGCCAGCCAATGAGAGAAAAGATTTTTCCCCATTGGTTTACAGAATTTTTTCACTATTTTACTTTTGTTGATTCTTGACAGGCATGTCAGATTAACCATAGCTGAGGTGGTGTGATCACAAAGTTACACCGATCGAGGTTTCAGATGCAACATTTTGCTCGGCTCTTAAAAGGGCCTTTTTTTTTTTTTTTTTGTTTTGTTTTGTTTTTTTAATTAAGGAAAAACAACAACAAATTTTAACATAAAAGGCAAGACCAACAATACCTTGTTGTTTTTTTTTAAGGGCAGAGATATTTAGTACAAAAAAGATAAATCTTTTATGCAACATTTTGCTCGGCCCTTAAAAAAGCCATTTTTTTTTTTTTTTTTTTTTCTCATTTTAATTTAACTAGGTTTCTTCACATGGGTGAAGTATGTTTTCAAAACAGAGTACGGCTCTTAGAGGATCCCACCCCCTTTTTTTTTTTTTTTATTTAACGAGATTAATTCACATGTGTGAAGTAAATTTGCAATCAGAGTAAGGCCCTTAAAAGAGCCTTTTTTTTTTTTTTTATCAGAAATTCTTCATAGGTGAGAAATAACCTGTAAACCTAGTCCCAGTTATTGTTATTTTTTTTGCTAGGGTAGCTATGAATTGGGTTAAAAAATTCTGTGAATTGGTTTACAGAATTTTTTCACAGGTTTACTTTTGTTGCTTCTTGACAGGCATGTCAGAGTAACCATAGCTTGGGGTGGTGTGATCACAAACAGAGTAACCATAGCTTGGGGTGGTGTGATCACAAACAGAGTAACCATAGCTTGGGGTGGTGTGATCACAAAATTACACCGATCGAGGTTTAAGATACTCGTTTAGAGTATGCAACATTTTGTCGGCCCTTAAAAGAGCCTTTTTTTTTTTTTTTTTTTTTTTTTTATCAGAAATTCTTCATAGGTGAGAAATAACCTCTAAGCCTAGTCCCAATTATTGTTATTTTTTTTGCTAGGGTAGCTGTGAATTGGGTTCATTTCTGGAACTTTATTTAAGATAATTTTTGGCCTTTTATAACTGTCAGTTTCATTGACAGTATAGTTAATGGCCGCTCTGACCAGAGGATTAGGATGAATCTTAGCTTTTTCATAGTATCTGTAAGCTAAGTCATACATCGTGTAATGGATGGAATTAATATTTAGCATGCTTCGGATAGCATGGTTTGAAGTTCTTCCATCAAGTCCAACCATATATCGTAGGGTTTTATTTTGAAATGAGGTAATCTTATTTTTCTGCTGTTTGTTGCAGTTACCCCAGATAGGACAGGCATAAGTAATAACAGGGCTGATACAGGCTTTCCATATCAAAGTTTTGTTTTTCCTGCTAAGCCTTTTATTTTTTATTATTGGCTGGAGACTTCCTCTGATCTTAAGGGATTTGGACACAGTTTCTTTAATATGCTTGTTCCAGTTTAGGTTGTGGTCCATAAAAAGTCCTAAATATTTAACATCATTTACCCAAGGTATTTTTTTTTTTATACATTTCTATTTCAAAGTCTGGATTGTGATTGCATTTAATCCTAGAAAATAGAATTGCTTGAGTTTTTTCGGTATTGATTTTAATTTTCCAATCTAAGAAATATTTCTCAAGTTTTTCAACATAATGTTGCAACATGAAAGTTGCTTGATTTTTATTTTTGGAAGTATAAGCGAGTGCAGTGTCATCAGCATAGAGAGCTGTAGTCAGATTCCTGTTATTATAGTTGGGAAAGTCTGACGTAAAGATAGAATACAGCGTTGGTGCGAGTACACTGCCTTGAGGTACACCAGCTTCGATTTTTTTTTTAACGATTTTTTTCCATTGATTTTTACACAGAATGTTCTGTTAGTGAGGTATGATTTGATTATGTGTATAATCCAGGGTGGGAAATCATGTGCTATTAGCTTGTAGATAATTGCCTCATGTGGGCATTTATCGAATGCTTTTGCCACATCCAGAAATATGGCTGCTGTGTGTTCCTTTTTTATAATTCCTTCAGCACATTTTTCAGTTATTCTAGAGAGTTGGTGCACCGTGGAGTGTTTATCTCTAAAACCTCCTTGAGTAAATGGAATTACTGGGAATTCCTCACAGAATTGTTGCATTCTAATAAGAAATATTTTTTCAAAGATTTTTCCCATGGTTGGGAGCAACGAAATCGGTCTGTGATTTTCAGGAATTGCCGGGTTTTTGCCTGGCTTGGGTAAAAGTATTACCTCTGCTGTCTTCCAAATATCAGGGAAGTAGTTTATTTTAATGGCACAATTGTATATTTTAGTAAGGGTTTGCACATATTCTTCCGGTAATGTTTTCATAATTTTATTATTTATGCCATCATTGCCTGGTGCCTTTTTATTTTTAAGATTATTAATATGAAACCTAACTTCCCTTTCACTGATGGGTAGTGGTTTTTCAAAGTCAGGAGGAACAAAAATTTTTTTTTGGCCCTTAAAAGGCCTTTTTTATTTCTTATCTTTTCAGTTTCTGGCGTTCCGGACCCGCGAGAGGTCGTAGCACCTTTAACTTGTCTATCGGACGTAAAAGAGGCCGTAGCATTTTGTACTTTTGGCTGTTGTTTTCTTTGCCTTGTGCTTCTATTTTTTTTAAAAGAGACTTTCTGTTTGCTTTTAATTGGGGATGTTAATACAGGTTTTTTTTTACTAGTAAATTCTTCATAGAGTTGTGCACTTTGGGCGATGACTCTAGAATTTTCTACATCCTCCGCGTGTCTAAAATAAGTATTCAGGGCCTTTTTCATTTTAATGGCTACATCAGTGTCAGGGATGTCATTTATTTTAAACTGTTTTTCTAGTGAGTTTGCAAAAATTTCTGCTTTTTCTTCGTCAGTTCTAACTACCGTCCCATCTTCTTTTTGAAGGGGTGGGAGTAATTTGACATTTTTATTTTGCAAGCTCGACGTGAGATTCCATAGAGTCATTTTGTTTTTTTTATCCGAATTTTCAGAGTAGTCAATATGAGCCTCCTCTAATACTTGACCCCATGACCCATTCTCGAATTTTCTGATTTCTCTTTTAATTTGTCTATTTATGCAGCAATAAAGGTCATAGAACGTTTTATTTCTTGTTCTTTGCCACTTGCTTCGGTACCTATTTTTTTCTTTTATAAGTTCCAAAATTTCTTTGGGTAAATAGTACGGATTTTTTTCTCTTTAGCAGGAGTTTGACATTCTTCCATAATTTTTTTAATGGAGAGGTTAAAGAGTTTAATAGCTGTGTCAGTTTCTTCTTTGCTATTACAGTCTCCAATTACTGGGGGTGGCACTAGTTTAATTTTCCCTTCAAATTGCTTGAAGTTAGTGACCATTTTGGGTGCTACCTTCACAGTTTTGTCAGTATAAAGCTGGAGGTGAACTGGATTGTGGTCAGAGGAGAGTGCCGCCTCAGTATGAATTTCAAAGTAATATTTATTATTCTTCAGGAGTGCAAAATCTAGTATATTGCTAGTTCCTCTGAGCGCCGTTCGTGTGGGTTCAGAAGGCGCCCCCAAGTCAATGTTTTGGTTTAAAAGATATCTGAAAATATTGTTCCCACTTTTATTAGCTCTTGGGCAGTGCCAATAGCGGTGTTTACTATTAAAATCTCCCGCAATGACCGTAGGAATATTTTCTTCGAAAAGCTTATCTAGAGCTTCCCTGGTAATAGTGTGTTTGGGATGATTGTATAGTGCCGTAAATTTAATCGGGTTATTTTTTGTTTGAATAATAACCGAGTGCGCTTCCATGCCATCCTCTGTGTTGCATATCGCTTCACTTTGCTCTAGTTTATCTTTCACTGCGATCAAAATTCCCCCACTTTGGGAGGTTTTGTCTTTTCTGTAAACCTTGTAGTTGGGAATTTTGAATTTAATTCTGTCCGTTAGCCAGGATTCATTAATTAGCGCAATATCAATTTTTTTGTATTTTAGGTAGGCTAAGAATTCTCTATGCTGCCTTTTGATGCCTTGCGCATTCCAAATTAATATGTTAAGTCCATTTGTTTCAGAGGAAAGAAATTCGTCCTCGGTTTTTTTCATCATTTTTTACTGTATCAATTTTATTTATATTGCTGTTAATTTCGATAACTTGGTCAGAATTGCAATTGATTGCTTCCTTGCTTTTGACCAGTTTGGCAGCTAATTCTGCTATTTGATTGATGGTCCATTCAACATTTTTTTGTTTTTTATCGGTTTCTCCATTTATTTTTTTTTCCGTAAGTTTCTCACTCGTGGACATTCCTTTAACTTTTTTAATTAATAGGTCAAATTTGCTTTCTTCCTCAGAGAATGAGGGAAAGGTTTCACTAAGAGGGCGTTTTTCTTCCTCAGAGAAGGAGGAAAATGAACGGCCCTTAAAAATGCCGTTGTTTTTTTCCCCCTTCCTCAGAGAAGGAGGAAAATGAACGGCCCTTAAAAATGCCGTTGTTTTTTTCCCCCTTCCTCAGAGAAAGAGGAAAATGAACGGTCCCTAAATATGCCGTTGTTTTTTTCTTCATCGTTGTTATTAGCATACTGCAATTGAGCCTCTTCATTACAGTTATTTTTTTCTGCCTCTTTAATTTCTTTGCTAAGCCTGCCAGCGAAATATTTTGGTTTTTCCACGGTTGGAGTAACCAATTTTTTTGCTTATGCGTAGCATTTTCATCTATATTTTTATCAACATCAACAATTAATTTCTCTATCACTTTTGTGTTTTGGAATTTTTTTTTGCGATATTTTTTTATTTCTTCTTGGGGCACAGAATTCTGTATCAGGCCCTTAAAAGGGCCTTTTTTTTTTCTCGCCTAGATATTTGTCAACATCGGCAATCAATTTCTCTGTCACATTTGTGTTGTGGAAATTTTTGCGATGTTTTTCAATCCTTTCTTTTAGCACAGAGTTCTGTACATTGCTTTTAGGGACAACTCTTTTTTTTTCTCTGTGTAATAAATTAATATTACGCAGGTATTTATTTGTGTCATTTTTCATTAATTCTGTGTCATTTACAGCATTCTTTATTTTTGAGCTTAACTTATGCTCATAAGATGACTGAGGTTGTTCTTTTATTTCAACCCTTTTTGTGTTTTGTATTTGCACAGTAACTTTATTGAAAAAAGTACTCGGCCCCAAAAAGGGCCTTTTTTTTTTTTTTTTTCATTGCAAAAGCCTGACGCCGAAGCTGTCTCAGGTCTGTTTTCTATAAAACCTTCCTCTTGGGTAAGGTTGTCCGGAATTTTCTCGGACTTTTCATAAATCATATCTGGTATTTTCTCAGATATTCCATCGCCCGGGCATCCCACCGGTGTTTTATTGAAATCTGAAAATTTTACAAATATCCCATCGCCCGGGCATCTCTCCGGTGTTTTAATGATATCTGAGATTTTATCAGATATCCCATCGCCCGAGCATCTCTTCGGTGTTTTAATGATATTTGTAATTTTTTCAGAAATCCCATCGCCCGGGCATCTCACCGGTGTTTTTTTCATATCTGATATTTTCTCAGATATTATGTCTGGAATTGGCACAGACATACAAGAGTCATCGACAACTTTTTTGTCAGATGACGTGCCTAGAATTTTCTGAGGCACAGAATAAGAAAGTTTTTTACCTACCAATCTTCTTCTTGTTCTTTTTTGGATACTATGACAAAGTTCCGGCGGAAGGTTCTTAATTCTTCTAGATCTTCTTGGATCTGGCTTTTCAGTTGACTCCGGATTTCCCGTGAAAGTAGATGTGGAACGGGAAACGGCATCGCTTTTCTTGGCGTCAGGCTTTTGCTCTACAACATCAGAACTTGAAATTCTCTTAATTTTTTTCGATGGGCTTGAAGCTGAAACGAAGAGAAGTGGATTCGAGAAAATTTTAATTGAGCTTTGAAAAACGCTTAACAACTAAAAGATCCCCTAACCGGACTGATTCGGATAGACTGGTAACCCAGAAACTATCTAATCGCAGAACAAGACGAACGGCCGACGACGACGAAAAGCTTGCACTAAAGTTCACTCACAGGAGCTCACACGATGTGCGACCTTCCTGCACGGAATCCAAAGGGCAACTGTGATCTATGTATAATGATCTTTCAGAAGAGGAGCGTATGGAATTTATATATACGTATTTTTTCAAACAATACTGAAATATAAGAAGTACACGAGATGTAATATATATATAAGTTGATCAAAAAAAAGAGATAATTACCAAAATATTTAACTACGAATTATCGTAAGAGCCATACCTTCATTTTATTAACGTTACATTTCAATTTGCGTTTCTTTAGTTTATATATCTACCGAGGCAAGTTTGTAGTGTGTTTTTTTTAAATAGTGTACGGATCCCGGTGTTCAAAAGCTCACAGGGATTTTGAGGAAGAAGTAAAATAACGTCATAACATTAACACATTTCATCTATAACCTGTTACAAAGACTTTTACAGGGTGTTAAAAAAATAAATGGGGAAAACATTTCTCTCAGGATATTTTTGCTGGACAGGGTTTCTCCCACAAAGTCATACTTCACAGGTACGTGTATAAATAAATTTGGGAATTTAATTATGATTTAATCTGTGTTTATCGTTTATCCTGAAAGAAGGAGCGACCGTGAATTTGTTGATGTTATTAAAATTTCTTTATTATAAATTTGGAGAAAATACAAAGTACAATGCAAATTAGCACATTTTCCTTTCCCTCAAATACCGTAGAAGCAGGATCAACTGCATTCAGCGCGCAATCACGCACCAATGAATTAAGTTTATTTTTTCTGTTCTATTTTTCTCATAATTCATTGTTAAATGATGTAGATAGCGACACAAAATACGTATATGTTTCTGTTGTTGTATAGATGTTAGCAAGAAGTGGTTTGAATTCCTAAAAACAAAATGCTATGCTTTAAACTACGTACTTACCTATGCTATCTCCAGCTTATTAGTGGGTACATCTAATAGGAACTCAATGGTTCTTGTTAAAAAACTTTATCACATTTTATGCCAATCAGTCTCAAACTTTTCTAGAGTGAGAAGGCCTTGTTTTCTTAATTTTCCTGTTGTTCAGTTCTGTTTAGAAACAAGTAAAATAAAATTTGCCAACAACTAAAAAATAGCATATCCTGTTTAGACTTCACAATTTGAAACCGTATTTGCTTGGAATACGTGTCTCTGGTTCCACGAAGAAAAAGACTGCTGAAACAAGTTCTTGGTACTTTCTAAGAAACATCTGTCTATAAAAGCTTGCGACAAGCTCTAATTGAATATAACTGACTAACTCAAGAAAAGCTACTGCAGTGAAATCTCCATTAGCGGAAACGACACCCTGTCTCTTGGATATTGTGTAATTCCTTCGGTACTGCTACAAGTGGGATAACTAAAGGACAAATGATATTTATTGTTAAAAGCATATTGGTTTGGATTGTGGCTGGTACAGTGGTATTCTTAAGTGAATAGAAAAGAGTTAAAAGTTGAGTTCTTCGTAATGTTTCCATGTGTGTTTATATCGCCAACGTGACCAGCCGAGTGACTGATGTTGCCTGGAATTCTGCGTTTGGGGGTGATGATGCTTGGTTACGTGCCTGTGGGTTATGTTCCTGCTTTACGGAGCGTGAGCAGCTAACTGTGAAGTTGAGCTTAATTAACATTTTGATTTTAGTATGGCATGCCTTATGCGTAAACTCCTTGCTCGCCATTCCTAAGGAATCTTTGGTGCGAGAAGTTACACAACATTTTGTAAAAACCTTCTACACCATGAACTGTTTATTAAGTTATTATTATGTTTTTTAACAATCAGCTTTCGAAAACAGCACTTCAAGATTTTCTTTAGTGAGCAAACGCTTCGTATATTTATTCTTCTTTTGCCTAAAGGAAACAACCTAGCAATGTTAACTTAGTCTTAACATCCGAACAAGGGCCACTTCCTAACAACATTAACTTTTTTCGGTGTTGTGTGGAAGTTTTAGTGAACTGCAAAACGAACATTCGAGTATTTAACTCAAAGTCTTCATTAGCGATCTTTCTTTAATCAGTAAATATTTCTTTGATTAATACACAATATTATCAATTTGTTGTTGTTAAATCATTACATGGCATAAATGCACATTTCATAGAAAAGGAAAACAATTATTTCCATTTTGATTAGTAATATACCGATGAGCTATTACAATATGACCACCCCCAGTCTAGAGAAATCAGCGCGCCTGGAGACCGAACGGTGGAGCAATTGAAGTTCACAGAACAGTATATAAACAACCCGACGACTGGCTTTCAGTTGCTTTTCAAATTCTGACTCCGAACAGTACACTGTTCAGACTGATAAAAGCTGCCGATTTATCGGAGTTTGATAAAAGACAAACAGTGACGGCACGGTGCCTCGGAACTACGATCTCGGAAACGGCGCGGCTTGGGGCCTGTTCACGTGTCGCTGTAGTGAGTACGTATCAAAAGTGGTGCACAGACTGCCGAACAACGAGCCGTCGTCAAGCCGTGTGTCGTCCGCAACTCACTGATGCCAGAAGAGAGCGGAGATTATCTCGCACTGTTCACCGGGACCGCAAGACCACAGTTCGTCAAATCATCCACAGCTACAACAATAGTGATGAGGGCAATGTGTCACAGCGCAGATTACATCGCAGTCCTCTGCGTATGGTTCCCATGTTCACTGTACGTCATCGTCTACAACGCATGAAATGTGCAAAAGATCATCGAGATAGGACCATGGATGATTGGAAAAAAGTGGCCTGGTCTGACGAATCAAGACTCCGGTGCAACACGTAGACGGCAGAGCACGGCTACGCCAATTACCAACTCTTTCCATTTAATAATTTGGCATACTCAGAGCAGTTAGGAGGACAATACTGACTAATTGTTTTAGAGTCGTGAAACGAAACTGTATTGACGTATGAATACGTATAAATCCGCGTACAATATGGGGCTACTTACGGCCGACCGCTCGTTACAAAATGGGTCCCAATCAAGTCATTACGGCGTTAATAATACGTGCCATCCATTAATCGTGTTAACATATTCGTAAACAGCATGGAGTCCAATTTATTTACTACACAATACATCATGCAAGCCAGGTTACCTTCGCTCACTGCACGGGAGGAAATGATGCATTATTTCTGGATGTGCCACCGCGTTTTGACAATTCTGAAAGCTACACAACTACGCTTGGTATCGTTTTAAAGCTATCGACAAGATCTATTCAAATATACGAAGAACAATTCGCAGTGGTTAGAAGTTAACATTTAAAAAATTGTTTTCTTGTGAACCATTAAACACTTTTGACAATAAGGCGTTTATCTGGAGAACCGTGAGTGCAAAATGATTGTGCAGGGTATCGTTTTATAGCTCTCAACGAGATCTATTCAAATATATAAAGAACCTATCGCAGTGGTTTAAGCTAATTTTTTTTAAATTGTTTTAGTGTGAGAGGGTAAAATATTTCGAAAATGCCTCGGAACTCGCAGAATGAACGCAAGCAAAAGTCGAGAATATCAAAACGACAGTCAGGACAAAGTATGAGGAATGCAATAAGCCCAAGAAGAATGCAGTCTAACTAACTAGATAATATCGACAACGCGTGAATGCAGCCGCCGCCAAAAAACTCCTAACACAGCAATCGAACCAGTACCCGGCCTATCTCTAACCCTGGTTTGTGCTTCCAATGCATCCAGCTTTACTTGAAAAAGTCATTTAAGGTACTTTTCATATCATAGACTTGTGTTGGCTATAACAAATTAAGTAAGCGCTTTGAAACCATAGTTGACTACCTTGTTTCAATTCTTCGATCTGCAAGTCGCAGCTCCACGAACCAAACTGACGGCTCAATCAGAGCAGATCCTAGCTGTACTTTCTTTTGTTTTTGCTGCAAAGCTTTCAGAATGAGCCACAATATTTGCAGGGACATGCGAGGTGATGTTTAGAATGCATAATGCAAACTTGGAGATCACACCAATCTTCCGACATCTCGGACAATTCGTGGCAGTTCGTAAAATTATTTAGTCCGTGTAGATAAAATCCATTGTTTGGAGATCCTCATTTCTTTCTCTGCGCGTTGAAGGTACTGACCTGGGAAATGTAGGATACAAATATCTTTTCCATACGACGAACCGTACAGATGCTGAACAGAACTTTTTTCCATACATTGTAGTTGTTAGGCATTTTAGAGACCTGCATGTGTCGAGTTGATCTGCATAAATCTAAGACCGGCCTAACGTCCGACCGATTTAGATAAACCCGAGCCTGGCTCAGGTTCGATGTCTGACTAATCTTGGGTAACTAGGGCACAGAAAGTTTGTTGTTTTTTTGGGTCGGGTTTCGTGTCTAGCCAGCATAAAATCGTCTGATATAAATTTTTGGCACTGACTCTACCTTTTTATTACACAACTATTTTTCGTTGTTCAAGTTTTTTTTTCAGAAATTTGAAAATACCTCAAAGCTCACATCTGATCATTGACGCACATCTTGGATACTAGCAAGGGAAGGTTGAGAGTAGTTAAAAATCTTTCAAACAGCTAAGAAAGTTATGACCTGGGGAGGAAATTGAAGTGAAGATCTCGCGAAAGTTAGGCTTATTAAACAAAAACCCTATTTTCTGCGGAAGGTAAATCGGGATTAGGATACTCCCACAATACAGCACCTTTGGAGACATATTTATCGTGTAAAACGTACAAGGGCAGACATAAATACTGATAATTTGTGTGTTTACTATTTTACAGGAACACAGTTGCCATAACGGAAGCTTTTTGTTGTTTCTACATTGAACAAAACACACAGCAGATAGAGGTTCCATTGACCTTCTTGTAGAGTGCTAACACTCGGTGGTGCTTTGAGGTAATTAAAGTCTTTTGCACCCTGCGTACATGTGTAAGGGATGTGTCATTGTTCATCCCAGTATAGAGGACTAGACCACGACTTACTCCAATGAAAAAAATTTCGGAGTCGGGTCACACAGTTCACCTGCAGCGCAGCGCAGCCTCTTGCTGTAGCGATAAACATATACATACCACACAAAATATGTTTACAGATAAAACTACCGATACAGTTTCTTGTTTACTAAATATCAATTTGCATATTTAAGAAGATGTACATAAAAATGGTCGTGTAATCCTACCCATCATTTTGCACCGTACTGTAAAAACACCCTTAGCCAAGACTTCCGGTTTGTATGTCAGAGCTAAATCATATCCGTTCTAGCTGGCAAAAAACCTGTTTCAGGAAAGAAATGGTCCGGTATCACTGAGTCATCTTTTACCGAGATTGCATATATAGCTGCAAAGGTGTCAGTTCAATCTTCTGTTATTTTATTTTAAAATGTATGCAATTCAGTTTTTAACTGGCACAAAAAGCAAAGTCCTGTAGAAGGTGGCAGTAATTTACTTCAAAAACTGTGTATAATAAGATATAAAAAAAAAACTGTTCTTGTTGACATTTAGAATCCATTAAGTCTTTTTCAGGGCTGCTTTATGGAACAGTTATTGTAAACGACCCCATTTCATTCCATATTCTTCTGTGTAGGGAAAAAGCATATGCACTATTGGCCGATATTGCTCTACACTGCCTGACAGAGAAAATGCCACACAACGAAGAAGTGATAGCAGCGGCCTGCAAATTGCAGGCTGTGTGCACACGTACAAATTATGCAAATTATTGCATTTGCAGGCCAATCGCAGAAACGGCGCGTTGTATATAAGCGGGAACCCACACCTTAAGGCCATCAGTCGAAACATCGTCACGGCCACGAGAAGTGAGTGGATTACTGTAACCGTGTCTAGAGAACAAATAACAGGTGCCAATGTCTTTAATATACCGTTTTACGCGATTTTATCAAATCGATAAGTTCACGGGAGGTTTCATCGTAGGCCTTTGTACCACGGGATGGTCCTTGTGTCGAAGTACAGAAGAAACCCAACGTGATGCCACAATCGTCTGTCGCATTTGGAGAGAGTGGTCCCAGGAAGGATCTGTGCAACGTGCTAGTCGGACCGGAGCACGGAAACGGACGGACGAGCGCCCCGATCGTTGCATCCGCAGTCATGCCGTAGCGGACACGCAGGACATAAAGGGAGACACTTTATGGAGTGTCCGGGAAGACATGAATGCTCCGATATTGACGGGGACAGTGTCTAGCCGACTTGTTGCATCTAGTTTGCTGTCCAGCCGTCCGTTGCGAAGGCTAGCGATAACAACGAGCCATCGTCGTCACCTATTGACGTGGTGTTGCTCTAGAGCTGCGTGGTGTACCGAAGGGAACAGTGTGGTGTCTAGCGACAAATTGTGGGTTGTATCACCACGGATGTTCGCTGTGTGAGAGAGTGTGGAGGCGGCGTGGCAAACTGGCGGTTTCCTCGAATATTGTTGAGCTATACACGGCCCGGTATCGTGGAATCATGGTGTGGGGTGGTATCAGCACCAAACGCCGCTCACCGCTGGTACGCATTACGGGAACATTGACCGCACACCTCTATGTTGATCAGGTGCTGCGGCCTATGGCACTATTGCATCTGCAGGGCATCCCATACGCCGTTTTTGAACAGGATAACGTCTGGCTCCATCCCGCTCGGATCATCATCAATGCTTTACAAGGTGTGCGGTCGGTTCCGTGGCCATCTCAATCTCCCGACCTCTCGTTCATCGAGCTGGTCTGGGAGACAATTTGACGACGGTTGAATACCTTAAATCACCTCAAAATTAAGATGAACTGTTTACTCGGATCCACACTACATGGTCCACGAAAGCCCAAGACTCTCTGTACTAAGGGAAAAGAACTTGTCAAATACGTCTTCCGGCAACAGAGATGGCAAGAACAAATATACAAAAAAAAGGAAGGATTTTGACCAACCTTTACGCAGATACCGGCAAATATTTGTGTTATTTAAAGCAGATAATGCTCCACGTCTCTGTTGTAGCGAATGGCATACAGTAAACAAGAAATTTCTCAATAGCGGTTTTAAAAGCGGCGATACAGCTGCAATCTGAAGTACAAAACACCACCTACCGACAGAACTATGAACCACAAAATGTATTATGGGCTAGCCCAAAGTGTTCTACAAGGTAAATGGCTTCTGGTGTTGTTTTTTTTAATCGCACATGTTAAAGCAGTGATATTGAGAATAACAGAATAATCTTTTGCGCTCCTAGTGGCGAAATTGTGCACAATTTTGAAAAGGAAATACACAAACAGAGTTTGCATAGTCAGTAGTATCGGACAGAAGAAAGAAGTTTTTCGATGGGGTTTTTACTCCCTCAGACATTGCTGTAAAGAGAAACATATTATTACGTTCTGTAGTGGCAGACTTGTGCGCTAAGAGAACTTTGAAATAATGTGAGAAACATTCCCCACGGAAACGCTCTGAAACAAAGAATTTTTCAAATCGAATTCTTAGAAGCCGAGATATCGACAAAAAAAAATATGCCTTTACGCCTCCTGGATGAAAAACCATGCATTATTTTGGTAAAAAAGTGTTCTCAAAACGTATTTCGATGTGAGGGATATCGGATCACGAAATAATTTTTTCAAGCGAGTTGTCAGGAACTCAGATTTTGCTGCAAATATATCAGCCGCAGAAATTAATTCTTACGCCTACTGGTGGCAAAACCATCCGTTATCTAATATTAGAAATCATATGCACAGCATTTCCTATCAGGAGCTTTGTCCGGTGCAGAAAGAAGTTTTCAAATCGGAGTTTCAGAACCAGAGATATCGAGAAAAACGCAATTTACATTTACGCCCCTAGCGGAAAGTCTACGCATAACTTGAAATTTTTGAAAGTATTCGAGAAAGATTTTACCCTGGTAACGCTAACTAAAAAAGATGTAATTTTTTAAATCCAAGTTTTAAAAGCAGACATATTGGCAGAAATACGATATGCATCTACGCCCCTGGTGCAGAAGCCCTGAATTATTTAAAAAAATAAAATATTCTCAAATGTTTATAGACATGAGTGGTATTAATCTGGGAAATATTTTTTTATCGAGCTATTAGAAGCTCAGATTTTGCTGCAAATACCTCTACGCAGAACTTAAACCTTACGCCCAGTGATGGCCAAACAATATTTTATAAAGCAGTAGAATTTACAAACAAAACATTTCCCACCAAGAGCTGTACCCGGTGCAAGAAAAATTTTTCAAATAGGAATTTTAGAAGCAGGGATATCAGAAAAGGCGCAATTTTCTTTTACTCCTCCTAGCGGAAAGTCAATGACTTACTTGAAAATTTTGAAATTATATCAAAAACATGTCGCAACGAGAGCTCTATGCAACAAAAATTAATTTTTTTAAATAGGACCGTTGGAAGCAGTGATATTCACAAAAATATGATATTTATCTACAACTCCTGAAGAAAAAACCATGCATTATTTTAAGAAGAAAATTTTCCTAAATGTTTTGTCGACATGAGTTTCATCGGTCTTTAAATAATTTTCTTATTCGAGATTTTAGAAGCTCAGATTTTGCTGGAAACACATCAGAAGCAGAAATCAAATCTTGCGTCCCCTGGCGGCAAAGCCATTTTATACCAAAAACCAGAAATTACGTGCGAAATATTTCCCATCAGGAGCTGTATTCGCTGAAGAAATAATTTTTAAAATCGGTGTTTTAGAAGCCGTGATATCGGGGTAAACGCAATTTTTTTACGCCCCTTAGCCAAGAATCTATGTGTAACTTCAAAAAGTGATTACAATTAAAATAACTTTCGACATGAATGGAATCGAAAGATGAAATATTTTTTTGAATTTCATGTTTAGAAGCAAATATATTTAATAAAATGTAGTTTGAATTCGAAATTATCTGCTTTACGCCCTTTAGTGACAAAATTGTGCATAAAAAAACTAAATGAAATACACTAATGTTCAAAATTAAGAGAATTTGCACATTGTTCGAATTTCTAGAAAACTAATGAACACATTTTAATGGAATTTTGTATGGATACACAGTTATATATGAGAAAAAATTATACAATACAACAGTCACTGAACGTACTCATGATCGTCAGTAAGGCTCATTAGCGCAGGAATGTCCAATATTAACGTTGCAAGATCGAACATAAAATGATTCCTCTAACAGTCAAACAGCTCTCACAGCGCGACGTCATACTGGAAACGAGGCAGTTGATGAGTACCTTTGGCAGTCGGACCCACTCCTGCAGCAACGTAGTTTTCAGCTCCTGGATGGTTCTCGGAGGGGATGGCGAGCTGCAATTGCCCTCCCAAGAGCATACCAAACATGTTCGATAGGGTTTAGCTCTGGCGATCTGGCTGGCCAATCCAACCTGCGACTATCTTCACTTTCAAGATAATCGTCGACCAGGTGAGCCCTATGTGGGCCAGCGTTGTCGTCCATAAAAAGGGAACGAGGGCCAACTGCGCCCCTTAAGGCTGAAAGATCTCATCCCTATACATCTCAGCAGTCAGGGAGCCTCTGCTAAGCACATGGAGAGATGTGAGGCCGGCCAACATGATGCTTGCCTAGACCATGACACCTCCGCTGCCATAGGGGTCCCTTTCTCAGATGTTGGAGGGAAAGTATCGGGTCCCAGGGTCTCTCCAGATGAAGGTACGTCAAGAATCAGTGTACAGGCTGAATCGCGCCTTTTCTGTGAAGAGAACGTTACGCCACTGAAGTCTGGTTCAAGGCTGATGTTGTCTGCACCATGCTAAACGCGCTCTCTTGTGTGCTGAAGTGAGCGGGAAGCAAACAGTGGGTCTTCTGGCAAAAAGCCCTCTCTCATAAAGCTTTCGGGAAACAGTAACCCTTGATACCCTGGTTACAGTGGCGGCATGCAGCTCACGAGATAGCTGTGCAGCTGTAGCAGTCCTGTGGCGCCTCGCTGAAAGTGCCAAATAACGATCTTCATTGGCCGTCGTGGCTCTTGGACGACCTTGCCCAAGCCTTCTCGATATGGATCCGGTGTCCCTAAACTGTTTCCATAAATTGCAGAAGACTCTGGGCATTACATTGAGCTGTTCAGCAACTTGCACTTGAGATCGCCCTGCCTCCAATCTACCGACGATTTTCTACTTCATTTGGTCATCAATACGTTCGTGGCAACTCATTTTACCTGATTACTTATGAAATTGAACCAAATCCTGCAAGAAACACAACGAATGTCGCCTAGGAGTACGAGCGAACTAATCGTGGAAAAAGCCACGTGTGATTTTCATGCCCTCCGCTGTCACAGCTCCGCCCACACGCACGTGTACGCTTACGTATTCGGCACTGCAAATTTGCATTCTTATTCGGTGGCATAATTTGTACCTTTGGTTCCGTACTTTTTGTGAAAATCGACAAAATGTGCAAATTCTCTTAATTTTAAACACCAGTGTATAATCATTCGCATATTTAAAGCTTCCTAACGCATAATGTTTCAAATCGGATTATTAGTTAGAGAGATATCGTGTCTGCAGACGGACGGACAACCCGATAACAAAAGCACGATTTTTGTTCACAAATGACGTGCTAACATTGAGATTTCTTAAGAACAATCGTTTTCAAAGAGTTTAGCTCTTTTTAACATGAACAGGTTTGCCTATAAATAAAACACTAATCCGGTAGAAAGGTTAGTCTTGAAAGTCGCTGCTGTTGTGCTGTGAACAAGACTGAACAGATGTTCAAGTATCACAGCGTGCAACAACCTTAAGCCTGATGATTGGCATCTAACCAAGTAACGAAAATTAATGATCATTTCCAAAACTGCCGTTTTTGACTTGGTAGAGGGACAAAAACCGACGCTTGCATGTGAGGGTTTCTTCTTGACTTAAGCCTGGTTAGAGGCGTCTGAATAAAATATCATCAAGCAAAAAATTGTAATGTTCAAGAATGTTATTAATTTATATAACTCAAGTTAGGAAGAAAATACTGAAAACTATTAGTAAAGATTGAAATATAGTTTTTAATATTCATGAGATTTCATTTACGTAAGTATCAAGAATATTTATTCACTGTTTTTTTAAATAATTCGTTTCTTTAACTTAAAATATAAGGAACATCCGTTCCCAAAACATTTTAAAAAGGATTTTCTAGGTGGGTTATGTTAGTCCCGCAGTCATACAAAAATAATGTTTTCAAAGTCTAGTAAATCCCGTTCTTCCATGTAATTTGAATTTGATCTTTTAAATGCCAGTTTCTTAGAGTCATCTACAGATGGAAATGTAATTTATTGTACTCTCAAAAATTTAACTTACGTTGAATTTCTTCCTTTAACGTAAAATTATTTAGGTACATTCTATTGCTTTATTAGCAGCCTTGGACGAAATTTTTCCTATTCAATACCGCCATAGCGCAAGAGAATGTTCTTGCATCAACCAAACTAATATCAGCCAGTATGTTAAAAAATGCGTATGAATCTTTTGCAACGATTTTGGATGACTTTTATTTAAATAGAACACTGACAAACATATAGTTATTAAAGTTATGATTAATATGATTTATGTGGTATCTGAACTATACATTGTCATCTATTTTGGAATGGCCAAATTGATCTCGGTTTAGAATTTAAGTCCTTTGGTCCGGTTTAATGAACCCAGAAAAGTCAGTAAAATCCTAGTAGCAATAATATTATTAAAAATAGTGCTCTACCGGGCATCAAGGAAACGTTTTTCATGACACGCATTTTTCGCCACTGCAGTAAAATAAATCTCATGCATAAAAGTTAGATGTAACGGAAATAGATAAGGGATGTAGTAAAAACCTGTGTTTTCTGCTTGCTTCACGCGACGACACATTTGGCGATCTCGTACAAACTGTCAAAGCAGCAGAGAAATGAACAAGACGTGTACCACAGTAAAGCTGCGGTTGCTGTCGTATTATTGTCAACAGAAATCGAGTGTGCAAGAGACATATTTTGAAAGAAATATCTCATCTTCTCGCTTCCCCGCACGATTCCCAACTACGATACTGCTGTTGAGCCTGAATGTTCATTAAATTCGCGAAAGTTCATACATTATAGGGATTAATCTTCATACTGCACATGAAAAGTCGAGAGAGTACCTTATTACTCTTTCTAGTTGTTTTATGATATGCACCCCTTAGCATGTCAAGATCTTTTTGGGTGTGAAATAAAACGAGTGATTCAAGAGAGTGATACGAGTGATTCAAGAGAGTGATACGAGTGATTCATTTATTTACGTACAAAACTTTTAATTGATTAATGTCTTTCGTGGCAAAACCAATACAGAGTCCGACACACATTGAATTTAATTAAATCATAACACAAAACAATAAGTTTCGCAAATTCCTCACATAGCGGTGCTTAGATATGTGGATGAATGAATGTTATTGTCGTAAAGCCAATGACAGGAGAAATGTAAGTCACAAAAAAAAGTATTAACTAAACTATGGTGGCAACAAGAATCAGTAAGTATTTCGATTGTTTAGTTTCCAAAAACCAATATTTATTATTATAATTACAGAGGATGAGACAACAGTTTTGCAATATTTGCATAAACGCATTGGGCTATGGTGGGTATGTCACGTGTTTAAACTCGATGAAGTCGCACACTGGAGTCAATCGAAAGGGATACAATGCCGTAGTCGTTGCTGTAAAAAGCATTGCATGTCGTAGTTCTGTCTGTGGTTGGGACGCTTAAAAAAGATGAACAGTCACAACTGACTAATAACAGAACTTTTGCTTTACGAGTTTGAATTCGGCCATAATGCTGCTCAAGCAACACGAAACATTTGCCATGCGAAATGGAAAGTTTCCGTGGACCACAGCACCGCAACCAGATTGTTCAAGAAATTTCCCTCAGGTGACAGAAACCTCGACGATCAGTCAAGATCAGGTAGGACACTACCCGTGGATTCGGATTCCGTACGCTAGGCCGTAGATGAAAATCCGACAACCAGCACTCGGAGATGATCAGGCTCAGACAGCCGTGGTCCGTTGCTTTCCGGTCCTCGGCATGATTTACAGGAGATGCCACATTGTCCCTCACGAACTAACGCCAGCTGAAGCAACCGTCGAGTGGAAGTGAAACAACTAGAACACCAAAGGGATGTACGTTAAAAAACTAGAAAACCTACTAAACAACTAGAAAACCCAAGAGATGTACGTTTCACCATATGAATTGTTACTTGCGATGAAATGTGAGTCTATTTCCGTAATTCTGACACACAACGGCAGTGGTTGAGTTCGTGCCAGCTTTCACGACGTAATGCTGAACGTGGGTGCTACAAGCACAAGGTGATGCTTTGCGTCTGGTGGAATTTCAAGGCGATAATCCATTACGAAACTTCTCAAGGCAGTCGGACCATGGACGCCAACTTCTGCTATGAACAGCTGGACTGGATGTATGCTGTTTTGGAGGAGAAGTACCTGGCACTGGTGAACATAAAGCCTGCTCTCCTTCAGCAGGACAACGCTCGATCTCATACTACACGAACGACACCGGCGAGTAGGAACTTGAGGGCATCGAAAAAATAGCTCCAGGAAGTTGAGGGCATCAAACTGATGCCACACCCAGTATATAGTCCGGACCTTGTCCCGTGGTATTACTACTTGTTCCGGTCCATGGCCCACATCCTTCGCGGATGGCACTTCAACAACCAGGAAAAGGAGGCAGTAGGGGTGAAAAAGTTCTTTGCCTCGAAGGACAAGAACTGGTATCGGCGGGGAAACCAGGAACTGTCAGACAGATGGCTAAAGACGGTGCAACACGATCGCTTATATTTTGAATGCTAGTCAGCTTTCGTCGTAAAAGTACATATGAAAACAGAAAGTGATCCAAATATTGCAAAATTTTCGACTCACCCTATGTATTATTATTATTATTATTTAGATTTAGATGAATGTACGGAATGATGCTAAAACCGAAGAAATGTGATGTATTTATGGAATATTAAACTGCTATATATAATTACGGAAATATTTTATCTGCTGGCTATCCACCTATGCTGATGGACAGCAGATTAAAATATTTACATTGTTATTTTAATTTACACCGCACGTAGAAGCGAAGACCAATTCTTCAAACCTTTTGGTAGTTTTTCTTGTGTAATGCCTATTTTCTTCACTACTGTACGAAGAATCCTGGAGTTAGTTTGATATTAAGAACTCTGAAAAACTGAATAATATTATTTTTATATCTGAGAGTATATATAATAACAAATACGTCTGTTCAAAGTATTGAAAATAACTATTTCGGAATCAAATATAAAAGTAAATCCACTGTAACTACGATTTCTGTCAGTATTGCCAATACTACATTGAATTTCTCACATCAAAATAACTACTTAAGCGTTTAGAACATTTGTCTAAAATATAGTTATAAATTATACGAGCCTGTAAAATAATTATCCTGAAGCATTAAAGGACTGCAAAGTCAATGAACCTTTCGATAACAACTACAATTGTCGGTCATGCTAGTCATGCTATTACAAATGTGTTTGCACATAATTTCTGTTAGTGCATTTCTTTCCATCGCTATTGTCAGATTATTGAAGCATTTACAAAGGAGCTATGTAACAATAGCAGATTTAAGAAACTGGTGTATTCACATTTCTTGGAAGACCAGGTTGCAGTGAGAGTGATTTCAAAATGAAAGCAACCGGTGGGCGGAAATTCACGTGGTTTCTCATTCGCATACTTAATCCACCAGCGAATTAATTATTTGAAAATTAGAATTCAATTACTTGAAAATTTACAGCAAAGACATGTAACAATAGCTGATCTAAGAAACTGGTGTATTCACATTTGTTGGAAGACCAGGTTGCAGTGAGAGTGATTTCAAAATGAAAGCGGAAATTCACGTGGTTTCTCATTCGCATACTTAATCCACCAGCGATTCCAAAAGTCCGCAAATTCCTCAGTTGTAACCTTTTAATTAAAGGATTTTTTTAAGGAGTATGGATGAGAAAGTTCGATGAAAGTTTCCCTTTTCTAAATCTTCGGCGTCATCTCATTTAGGAGAAACTGCAAGTCGTTGCTGTAAGTGATCTGCCGCGTCGTCTACCCACGAAGAAATAGGCCTTCATACGTCCCCACGTTGGGCGCGTAAATTAATTAATGAAAACCGGCTTTATGTAAAATAGCGAAAATTAAGATAAATTATACTGGACCCACCATAAAAAACTGAATGAATAAACTTAATAAAAGGGGTGTTAAAGCTGTGGCACTAGCAAAATCACCCTCTGCACCATATCAGAACATACTGAATGTGAGATCACAAGTGTCAGAATAACAGAAGTAGGAAATCCTGAAACACGAAAACAAACATTCTAGAAACATATACCAATCACGATTTCGACTTAACCAATTTTACAAGGAGGATATGAATGAAAAGCAAAATGCCATAATGGCCATGTCTCCTCTCTTCCTACATGAGCAGCGAGGGATGTAGTATCCCATTAAAGGAAATTTATAGACAACACAGTGCAACCATACGTGCCGTATGAAACGAAGTAACGAGGATGACGCCTACGCTTGCTTTGATGGAAGTGATTCTTCGGGTTTTGGAAGCAGCATCGAATTCATCTTCATCAGACGAAGATGAAGATTTCGACTTCCTTCGTCTTCTTTTAGGAACGTCCCTTCTACGATCTCTGAGGTTACCTTGGGCGCTGCAGCTCTTCTGGGTGCTCTAGAGAAATTGCGTTCTTATGTAGCTTTTGCAAATTTCTGTATGACCCCTGTGTTTCTTAGGACGTGAGAAATGTGTGGTGTCGTGAGGGTTTTGCAGCAGATCATAAGAAAATACCCGTCAGACTCCGGTTTTCTGAATAGATCATTCTGAAGACTCTAATGCAAAGAAATCCTTGGACCTTGAGTGATCTGAGGTATTGCTCATTAGGATAACACATTGGAGTCGCTTCAGTCTGAAATTGAGTAATCGTTCATCCTCGCTTGCCGAGTGGTGCGAGGTGAAGGCTTATAATGCTTCGTACGAGTCGAACCTTCGCACGAAACTAAGGTTATGAATGGTATATGCCATGCGTTACTGAAACTCAATACTCACTAGAACCAATATAAAAATATTAGTGACAAGCAACGGTTCACAACACATTGAGGTGCTCGCAGTCATCATTAAACCACCAGCCACACGCAAAAGACAGGACACTTAAAATATTGCTGCACGTGTGGAGAAATTAATTGTCTCTTTTGTTCGCCCTACTGCTCGACATTACGTAGATACGTCTGTGCTTATAGTGACAAGAGATGAAAGATATAAAGTTGCTTTCTGTTGCGCGATTCCAGAATAACGGGGTATTGCAAATCCCAAAGAAAAATAATCAAAATACACTATCTACCAACGAGTAATTGGGCACCTGTGATAGTGTTTTGCCGTGCCCACAGACGCAAGATGAATGAAGTCGCCCAATTATCTGGTGTGTCTAAGCGTGATGTCCTGAGGGTCAACAAACAGCGATGTAATTCGCAGTCAACTGAAAATCGGTGACGTAACTGTTGCCGGAAAACGATCCTTCCTAAAAGACACCTCCGCCTTGTTTCACGCCTGGTATCTCCAAACCAGTTTGAAACCAGGCAACAATTGCTCCAAACAGACAATGAAAATCCACTCCAACAAATGTCCGAAAGGACATTGCAGCCAGAACTGCATGCGATGGACATCTGGAGCAGAGTACCACGGCATAGGCCTCTTTTACAGCTAATCACAAAGTCGCACGTCATCAATGGGCTCAGAGGCGCCAACATTTTACTATGGGTATTTGCAAACGAGTAATTTGGTCTGATCAATCTCAGTTTTTGTACTCCAATCATGGGAGGCGACAAGTACATCGCTGGCCCAATGAAGCATTTAATTCTGATTGTGTCAAAGGTGTTCTTCAAGCTGAAGTGGGTTCTGTGATGTTTTGGTTATGTTTTTCGTACCACGACATGGGCCCTCCCGTTGCAGAGACGATAAATATGAACCAGCATTCGTACTTCCGCATTCTGAATGAAGATGTGTTGCCCTTTATCTTCATCTCCAATAGCAGCATCTCATTGTCATTCCTGTCTTCCAAGAAGACAAGTGCCGTGTACACAGGGCTAAAACTCTGTCTGAGAGGCACCACGAAAGATCTGAACGACTGTATCAACTCGAGAAGCACGCCAAATCCAAAGATTCCATAAATTTAAATTCTATTAAAAAGCTATGGGATCATTTGGAATAAGAGGTGAAACGCCGGAATAAACACCGACATACTCTGGTGGAACTGTGAGACCAATTGACGCACGAGTGGCTCCAAATCGATGTTAAATACATCCGCAACATCGTGAGATATCGTCCACACCAGATTCATTCTGTTATCAAGGCAAGTCGCGCCGTAATCTGTTCATATGTGAGTTCTGCCAGTGGTGACAAATTTTTGTTCGAGTATCCTCATGAACATACACAAATCCAGATTTGCGCCAGTCGAAGGCATTCCTGTTCTATCGTAGCGTCTCACGAACTTCTGAATGAAGTGGTTACACGGAATACAGTGAAAATATGCCAATAATAGCATTGCAATGCCTACCATGTGTTTATAAAAAATATTTATTCGGGAAAATTCGTTTCCTATATGTGTATGACGTAAAGATATGAAATTTATCAAATGGATAAATTTAAAATTCTTTGCACCACGGATAACGTGGTAACAGTGGAAACGGGTCCTCTGGAGCGACGAATCAAGGTTCACCCTCTACCGTTCGGATGGCAGGGTCTGGGTTTGGCGTCTGCCTGGAGAACGCCTCCTGCCGGAATGTATTGTGCCACCTGAGAAGTTCGGCGGTGGTGGAATTACGCCATAGGGGTGTTTCTCCTGGTATGGCACGGGACCCTTAGTCGCAATTCCTGGTAGACTCAACGCCGAGACCTACTGCATTTTGGATGACCATGCGCTTCCTACGTTGTGGCAGTTTTACGGGGTGGACACATGATATTTTCAGGATGACAATGCCACCTGTCGTGTTGCGAGGTCCACCATAGCTTGGTATGGTGACAATGGGGTTAATCGAATGAACTGGCCTGTGCAGAGCCCGGACCTTAACCGTATCTAGCACCTCTGGGACGAGTTGGAGCGTCGACTTAAGGGGCGCCCCACCGTCCGAAATCGGTGGAGGAACTGACCTGTCTTCTCCAAGCCGAGTGGAAGAAAATACCGCTAGCCGTCGTACAACGCCTGGTTGAGAGTATGCCCCGGAGGGTCGCAGCTGTAATCACCGCTCCTGGAGGCTCCACCAACCATTGAAGGTGAATAAACTTCCTTTTCCTTAGCTCCCCGCTCCTGGAGACGACGTCGATCGGTATTTGCTGACACAGGTTGTTGCGCAACACACTCTAATTAATGCGCTAATGTTCGTGATGTGGCGGTGCGAGCCGTCAATGCCCGCCGCACAACATGCCGGTCCCCTCGTTTGGTGGTGTGTCTCGGCTGCAGCAATCACTCACATTGGTCCGGCCGTCCCTCCTGTACCCACCGAATCCATACTCGCCTCACTGTGGCTGGATGTCGTCACACACGGGCGCCGATGTCTCGGTACGATAAACCGCTGTCGCGATAAGCCACTATTCGTCTTCAGTCGAACTCCGAAACGTGCTGGAATGACTGCCGTATTCTGCGACGAGGCATCAGGAAGCTTCCCACGCACAGGTTCGGCAGCACAACACAGTTCCACTACTTTCACGCCGATTTCTGTGCACCCTTCTTATAGTGCTTCTCGGTGGCGTGCCGGACGCAAATGATTTTCATATGCCCTGCAGTGCTAGTCGTTTGCATGTAGTCTCGCGGGCGACGCACGAGGCGAATTTCAGGTCAATCGAATGCTTCCTACTTGGTGTTGCATTTTGGGTGGCCAGCAGTGTAGTTCCAAACAGTCATTTAATATCATACTTCAGTTTTTTCCTGTTTTTCTGGAACGGGGGATAATTATCTACTGAAAAGATACATTTCTTCTTCCACTCACGCATGCATGTCAAGGCGAGATCACAAAGCCGCATTTGGATAATAGTTTCAAGGAATGGTAAAAATCTTATGTCATGTTACATCAGGGCTCCTAATGATTATAAGGGAATGGTTTCATTACTCGGGCAACTTTCCTAAATTAGTATGCATATATGTGAAATATTCAAACCAGAGGTCCTACCTATCAAATTATTAATATTTGTGCAACCATATTTTTCTTGTTCAGTACCGGACAAATCTGGACATAATTTAACATGACTGGGAAAAACGTCCTGACAGTTTTTCAAAGTGTTATAATCAAATTATAATGACACTATTATAAATTATCGAATCATCCATAGGAGTAAATCGTATCGTCACCATAACCCATACATTTACGCAGCTAATAATGATTACTGTTCTATTACCATTATTAGTTTACATTGCTGCTGTTAGGCACGAGAAAAGCGAACGTCGAGAAGTCAAAAGCGCAAATTTCATAGTCAATAATGGGTTACTGAAACGTTTTCCTGGCGACATCTAATACCACAGAAAGCTACTAATATCTTTACTACTAATGCCAATAGCCATGAAATCATCCTAAATCCTAGAAGAAACTTAACGAAATCTTTAGCATTATTTTTTTCCTGTCTTATAGTGTAGTCTACAGCAGCAATAGATATTTTAAAAACACAGAGATATTTGAGCTACATCTTTGAATATATATTCATGATCTTTTCCAAATATTTGTATATTCCATGTGGTGCTTTCATCCGGTATTTTATGCAAATATTATTTTTTAGATATGAATTTTGTCAATACTTTTCACACTCTATTGATGAAGATTCTATTCCAATTCAGTCGGGTACGACTGTTTTATATCCTTTAGTTTGTGGCCCTTAATGCCTCCCAATCTCCATCAGACCATGTCCAGCCCAGCGTTCATTTCGTTTGTGTCCAGACAACATGTTCTTTGTCGTCCTCGTATTTTCGTTCACTCCCCTTTCCTAGCATATCTTTCTTTAATGAGTCCTATCACATCACATGACAAAAGTAAATGGGCTGTAGTCTAATAATGTTTCCCTGAAGTGAGATTTCTGGTTTGATACGATCTAGATCCTATTTGTTAGTAATCTCTGGTGTTTATGGTATTCTTAACAATCTTCTCCAGCACCAAAGCTCACATGCATCAATCCTTCTTTGGTCAATTTTTTATTACATTGATGATGATGTCGTTCTAAAAATAGGTGTGAAATCCGGATGTCGTGAAAGGTCAAGGTTTCACAGCCATATGTTGCTATGGGAAACACAATACAATGAGCCAGTCTGAATCTGGTGGTGAGACTGATTACCCTTATCTTCCATAGTTGATGTAAGTTAAGTATCCTGCTACAGCCTAATGGAATTCGTCGCGTGATATGACGGCCACACTGTCCTGTCATATTAGGACCAGTCATTCAATGTAATCTGGCGATTTTTGCTAATAGTTGTAATGGGCTGGCAGTTAAATCAGATACACCTTACGTGTCCTTACCATGTAGCCGCGTATGGCTTAGTGGTTAGCGAGTCAGACTGTCAAAAGAGGGTCCTCGGGTTCAATCCTAGGCTGATATTCCAGAGAGGGTATGATTTGCTAACAGTTGCTGAATACCGGCAGTGTATCGGACGAGTACGTTAAATGACGGCCTCCGAGTTGGATCCCCCAGTTACATTGGATATCCATTCCTACTCCCCCGGACTTTCTCTTACCCTCTATGAGCAACATCGTACTTGTACTGTGGCACCATCTACTGTGCTTTCTCTCACTTACAAACTGTTCTGTCAAAGTCGATATACTTGCTGTCACTGTTTCTGTGCCCTGCCCAAAATGTAGACCCGCAGTACGTGGGTTTGGGCCTAAACCTTATATGTGGACGGAAGACCTACACCAACATGCCTGGCTGTCTCTCACATGATGTCTCTGTCTGTGTTCTTACTACGTCATTTCTAAAATACATTTATCTGTTCCGCTGAGACCGTACTTCCGTGCGAAGCCAGAAATATTTTCAATCGTTGTCGTACTACGTTGCAAAAATTTGTGTACATCGTTCTGCAACCGCCAGGATCGAAAAATATTTACATAGCAATGAAAGTGATTCTGCCCCCCTCCCCGAAAAAAATTATTTTTTATGTTTTTGGTTAAAATGTCGCTTATATTAGACAAAAATGCTTTAATTTAATAAAAATTCATCAACTTACATTAAAGAAGCAATACTTTATTTTTTATTTTATTATGCATTCACTTCTATTTTCTTTCGATGGATTTCAAAACTTCCATTTTCGTCGAATTAGTCCTCGAAATAAATTCTGTATACACCCTGCTCACTAACGTAAAGAACAATAACTGCTGTATCCCATACCTGAATGGAATTTAATACAGAAAATATTGATTCTGTTAAAATGATGTAAATCTGGTTTGTGATATGCTGCGATTAAAATTTTTAAGCGAAGTGCTTTTCACAAAATCCCGACTTTCCTACTTTGTGTAAATGGGATCCGTTTGCAGACCGTGACAAACAGAGTGAGAGAAAATGTAAAATGGGAAAGGTAATGGAAATGAGCCTGAATTGCAAAAGAAAATGCAACAAAACCCGAACGACCTTTCGCAGAGAGATTCAACTCCCTTAAATATGAAATATGCACAAACCAAAGGCCAATAAACCGAAAGAACTCGATGGACAAAAATGCACCATAAAAATGCCAGCACTTTTTAAGAAACTGGTTTCACGGATTTGTTAAGAGCAATGCCTTTTGATTACGAGAGCTCATAATTTCAGTGGGAGAAAATAATATAATACCAGGTAGTCAATAATGACGTGGCACTATAAAATACGTAGAATTATTTTTAGTTATTTATGTATTGAATATTTTTTGGATCACAACAGTTTTCTTGAATTTTAGTTCATCACCGCGGATTTTACTTTGATATGGAGTGTCACACACATACACGAAATAATGTTTCGTCAAAGTGAAACAGGCCGCCCCGGTGGCGCAGTGGTCTAAGGCGTTGGCCTCTGATCATTCGTCCGTAAGGGGTCCGGGTTCGAATCCCGGTCAGGCATGGATGTTGTGTTTGTCTTACGGCACTGGCTCTCTCCCTTCCCTGGAACCAGTGACCCTAAATTAGGGACGGGCGACTGCTTATAGCCCATTGAGTTGCTCACGGTGGTCGTTAAACCTCCATTCAAAAAAAAAAAAAAGTGAAACAGATCTGTTCCAAAGGAAAGTTAGAAAGTGTGATCAAAAATAAGATGCATGTTTTTACCAAAGATAGAAATTTAATGGTATATTTTCACAAATTAATCTTATTCAAAATAATTCTCCTCTGCACACACACTTATTCCAGCGGATCTTCCAATGTTGGAAACACCAACAAAAGTCCTGTTTCAGAATGGGGTTAATGTCATCGTTACATTACGAATGGTGTCTTCCACACACTCAAAAGGATTACCTTTCACAACTGTCTTATTTTTCGGAAATAAAGTATCTCGGTGCTAAATACTGGGAGTAAAGCAGAAGCGTTAGTTAGCCCCGGAGTGGAATTACAGCCAAGAATTGGATCATCGTCAGAACACTGTGACTTCACAAGACCAGGAATGAACTTGGCACTGACGTCATGTTTAATTTTTCAGTGAAGATGGCTTGCACAGCACCAAAGGACAAAACAGTCTCAGCTGCATTTTCTTGGCTGGTGACGCACCGGCTTCTCTGATCACAGCTCAAATTTGCATGGCGTTGCCATTGGTTAGCGTCGTTGATCGGTTTCTAAGACCAGATTCATTTTCGATGGAAGAAGCGCCATCTTTAAATCTGGAAAACCTCTTAAACACTGTCTTTTAGGCAGCAGCACTTCCACCACAAACAGTTGTCAGTTTTTCGTGCGTTTCCCTCACGAAATATCCAAAGTGGAAACATAATTTCATGTTTGCGCATTGCTCAAACTTCGACAACACGATAGCGTTGAAGAAACGAAAAGCACGCGCATACACCCTTTGCTTTCTGGATGACGTTGGCATTTGCTGCAAAACCGGTTTCTGGCTAGGCTACACGTTTAAGGATTGAGGGGTTAATGACGGCTTACGTCAGACACTTCTCCTTTACTTCCTCAGCAACGGAAGCCCCATTCACCTTACTTCTTTTATAACTCCTCGTACTTTTCGTGAAATGTAATGCAATACAAGTATATTGGTTGAAGCAGGGATTTGGCAGTTAAAACAGTCGAGCCCTTTTTTCGAAGCGGCACCGAAGTGAGACGTGGGACAAGTGGGTTCACACAAAGGAAATTATATTGTTTCAGATTTCATGGGTATTTTTCTTCTTTTTTCCTGAGAGTAATTTAAAAGTACCACTGGTATTCATCTGCGGTATACTCCGACGTGACACGCTTGTTTACATTTGCGATTGTATCTTTTCTGGCGCCACTACGCGATATAGAATATTTTGCTCACTGAGGAATGTCTCTACTGACGAAATCTCAGCAATTCCCTCGCGGTACGTGTCGGACGGGCTTATTTACGATTTGCAGCACGGGTTGTTAATTTGTAGAAGAATTGTATTCTCAGCTGCGTTCTCCACTCTTCCCCTGCCACAAAGGGAGACACAGATGATGATATAACAAGAAAACGCCCTTATAAAACGTAGGTGAAAAACATATATAAAAAAGTACATACATACATATTGCATACATATCACTAAGCTGTTCTCTGAGTTTCAGAGGTTAGCTCCAAAAAGAAATACAAACTTCCAGATATTTTTACTTAATGTTGTCGTATCAAACTTCTCCATTTACAGCGATCTTGACATACAACTCGTGCTTCACTGATATCCATTACACGCCGTACACAAGATCTTTTATATTTCATACTCATAATCTTTTTCTCATTCAGACACTCCTGAATCTGATCCACCCATGTCTACTTTGGCCTTCGTCTCCCTTTCCTTCCTGCCACTTGGGCTGAAAAGATTTTCTTATTAAGAATTTCATCACTCATTCTTTCAACATGGCCTAACCACCGAAGCATATTGGTCTCCATCTTGCTAACAACATTTTGCTTCACATCACCCAACTACAAAACACCTTCATTCCTTACACAATCAGATCGTGTCTTGCCACAAACCCCACGTAAGTAACGCATTTCTCCAGCACACAAACTACTCCTATGTTTCTTCTACAGTACCTAGGTTTCACTGACATACATCAGAGTAGGAACAATTACAGTTTCATACACAGCCATGCCGGGCTCTCTAGAGAACCCATCATTCCCGTGAAAACCTTCCAGAGCAGCTATGACTTTGAAAGAAGAATTCACTCGCCTACTGATTTCACCATTCAACTTGTTCTCTATGTCAAACATGCTTCCTAAATACACAAACTCACTCACCTGGTCAGTCACAGTGTCATTTATACTTACATTACATTTAGTGCCACCTTTTCCCCTCTCAAACACTATAACTTTGGTTTTTTCCGTATTTATACTCAGTTGGAATTTCATTGCAAATTTCGTGCATCCGAGTCAAAATACTCTGCAACTCACTTTTGCTCTCTGCCAACAGGACAGTGTCGTCAGCATACAGCAATCTGCACACACGGATATCACCAAGACATAAACCACTATTATCTATTTTGGCATCGGGCATGCATGCGTCCATAAATATATTAAACAGCCATGGTGACATTACACAAATTTGTCTAACTCCTGCGCCAATGGAAAACCATTTTGATAAAACACCATTCACTCGTACACAAGCTCTACAACCAGCATACATGGCTCTTACACTATTAAGTAGATTCCCAGTAACACCATATTCATTCAATACCTTCCACAAAAGTGTCGTATTCACTCGGTCGTAAGCTTTCTCTAAATCTGTGAAGGCAGTAAAAACTTTCTTCCCAACAGCCAAATACTTTTCAATCGTCGTGCGTAATGCAAAAATCTGGTTAGTGCAGCCTTTACCAGGCATAAAACCACTCTGAACATCCCACACTTTCTCTGAAGTAAGACCCCTTATTTTTTCAATAACAACCTTACCAAACACTTTCCCTGGCACACTCAGTAGGCTAATACCACGATAGTTCTTGCATTAAGTCTGATCACATTTTCCCTTATACAAGGGAACAATAATAGCATTCTTCAAATCCCGAGGGCCCATACCTAACTCCCAGCACAACTGGCAAATTTCAGTTAACCAGTCAATTACAGAGGCACCACCATATTTCAACATCTCTGCAGTTATGCCATCAACTCCCGGAGCCTTACCATTCTGAAGAGATTTTAGAGCTTTACACATTTTTTTCTTGAGATCCCTCTTGTGCTTTCATCCCTCATTCTGACATCATCTGCGTCTGTCTCAGAATCATCTTTGCTTTCCTGATCTAATAACTCACCTAAGTATTCACCCCATCTGTCACTTAACTCATTGGGCTCCCATATCATTTCCCCAATCTCATTCTTCACACAACTTCCAACTTTGTTTCCCCTATTTTCCCTGAGTCTCATGTACTTCCAGAAGGACTTCCTATCTTTCCAAAAAGCCAGTTCATGTCTTTCCACTTTCTCCTTCCTATCTTTTGCCTTACTGTGGCGAACCAGCTCATCAGCTTCACGCTTCTTACAGCGATATTCATCCACAGAGACTCTACCTTGCGGCATCCCCAAATGACAACACAGTTCTTAAAATATTCCCACTTCTTTTCTACATCCCTCTCACCAGACTTTAGATCCTTCAGTAGTTCTCTGAGTAAGTCAGAATACCATTGATGACCTTCAAGGAGCCAATCAACCTTTATTCTTTTTATCCTGGGTCTCTTCCTATTCCTTTTCCTATAATCAGCATTCAGTTTCACTCGTGACACTACTAAGTAATAATCAGAACCAACATCCGCACCTCTCATCACACAGGTGTCAACAACTAAGTGTTTCAAACGCTGATTTCAGATCCTTCAGTAGTTCTCTGAGTAAGTCAGAATACCGTTGATGATCTTCAAGGAGCCAATCAGCCTTTATTCTTTTTATCCTGGGTCTCTTCCTATTCCATTTCCTTCAATCAGCATTCAGTTTACCTCGTGACACTACCAAGTAATAATCAGAACCAACATCCGCACCTCTCATCACACAGGTGTCAACAACTAAGTGTTTCAAACGCTGATCGTAGACAACAAAATCTATCACACTCTTTTGACCAAGAGTACGATTTTCCCAAGTATATGTAGGAATATACTTGTGGTTGAAAAATATATTAGATACACACAAACCATTCTCAATGCAGAGATCAATTAATCTTTCATCATTACCATTCACATAAGGGTCATTAAACTTACCCAGAACATTGTCAGAAATTGCATTCTGCACACCTACTCTAGCATTGAAATCCCCTGCTATTATAACTTTTTCTTTAGCACCAAACTGGCTCAAAACAGCTTTTAGCTCATTCCAGAAATCTTCCTTCTTATCAGAAGGTTCCGAGTCACAAGGAGCATACACTACAACAATTACAATTCTCTGAAGTTTCACTTTCAAACGAATCCAGAGAATTCTCTCACTTACGCAACTATAGTGAATCAAGTTGTTCTTCTTCTTTTCACTTAAAATCACACACACACCAGCCTGTCCTCTCCTATTATCCAATACTCTAGACCACACACTCACCGTGCCATTCACTTCTTCACACTCACCGTGCCATTCACTTCTTCTACCGCAATTTCCTTCTTGTTGGTTTCACTTACACACAGCACATCCAGTCTATATTTATTCATCTCCTCAATAACCTCACTCATCTTGCCATTTATACATCTAGTATTCCATACACCAATCTTACATTCACTCAGCCGATATCACTTTCTCATACGCCGCTTAGAAAGTCCAAGTCGGTGCCGTTGTGGACCATCCTTCTCAATTGTGGTAGGTCCACCATATCCCACACCGAGTCATTCTTAATATTTCTTTTTGTCTTTTTAATCAGGTAAGTACATCAGTGTGGGGGATTAGCCCACAGCTGAGGGTTCCAGTTGGTCATTCAACCTAAGGATTCTGGAACAAAACCCAGTGAGTTATTTTCATATATCAATTCACTAAACTACGTAATAAAGACCATTCAAACCATCGAAGAATGTAATTCACTTTACGAAAGAGTGACATCCATGTCCCCTAAAAGAAGCAAGTTTGGCAAGTTCAACAGCATATTAAAAACCATCCAGACAAATGAAATCTATGAGCCTTGTTCCACTCGCGTTGTATTATGACATGGATGTTCGGTGGTTGCGCACACGCAATAAATTCTTTTTATTCATTTTTGTATTGCTTAACAAGGAATTAGGCTGCAAGGTTTAGGAAAATCACGATCCTTTCTATAATTAACGACATGCCTAACATAGTACGTTTAGTCTAAAACATCCTGTTAATTTCAGCGTACACTGGACGGGATAACTTTTCCATAAGTTTTTTTGAAAAAGCCCCAACTTTTGAAGGAATGGCTGCTTAAAACAAAACGCGATTAAGCAGGGTTTTTTTTTACATAACTGAGAACATCACGCAGGTATATGTTCACAGTTAATACTTATATGGAATGTAGTACATTTCTAGAGGCGCGCTGACTAGTTTTTTTGTTCAAATGAAAATATTTTGTTCTCTGTGAGCTTTTTTTACTCGACACTTTTGTTAAGAGAGGTATCTGATTTGTAGGAAAATTGTTTTTTATATTTATATCATACACAAATTGGTACCTATTTTTATGAATCAAGTATAAAACTATGTGAAAAACAAAATGAAACATTTAAGGCGGTTTCGTTTGCAAAACCACATACTAGTAAATGTGAATATTAAAGAACTGGAGATTGACAACCATTTCAGAAATTCATTGTGATAGAAGTTTGCATACCTGAAGATTGTTGAAAGGCGTTTTTCAAGGTAAAGTCAGCAAGTAACTTCAATAAAAAAACAGTACAATTTTCATAATTAAAACCTTTTTCTTGAATAATCAACCGAATGCTTCTCTAATAATGTCACACGCCACTTAGATAGTGCAGTGTTTATATACTGAGTGGTCACTTTACTATGACCACCTGACAGTTTTAAGCAAATGAGTTATGGTTGTACACTGTTTCCGCCAGAGGGCGAGGCTCGTATAAAAAGGGAATGCTTAGTGCTTAGGACATTAGTAGAAGTGACTTTTGGGTGACGAGATGGGTAAAAATTGCGATTTGACGGACTTTCAACGTGGGATAATTGTAGGAGCTCGGAGCCATGGAGCGAGTATCACCGAAATCGCCGCATTCGTGAAATGTTTCAGAGCAGCTGTTGTTAAAGAGTTTAAAGACTGAACGGTCAGACAAAAAACTGGGTCTCTACGTGCAACGTATGGTTGTCATCGACTAGTGACTGCTCGGGCGAAACGGAGAGTGTCCAGACAGGTAACAGACAACAGAAGGGAAACAGTGCAGCAAATTACAGACCATCTTAATCAAGGATACCCTCAAATGATATCTGCACGCAATGTTCGCCGAACACTGCATCTGATGGCATATGGCAGCGGAAGGCCTGTTCGAACACCTTTGGTGTCTACAGTTAACAAGAAAAAAAGTATCCAGTTGGCACAGGAGCACAAGGATTGGACAGTCGATAATTGGAAACAAATAATGTGGTCCGATGAATCACGTTTTCAGTTGCACCATGCCGTTGGCCGAGTGAGAATTTGGCAAAAACATCATGAAAGCATGGACCCCAAATGCATTGCTACAACCCTTCAAGCTGGTGGAGGCAACGTTATATAGTTTGGGGAATGATTTCCAGGCATGCTTTCGGCCCTTTAATTCGTGTTGATCAACGTAACACTGGCACATCATATCTAAACACCGGTGCGGACCAAGTGCCTCCTGTCATGTGGATGGTTTATCCCAATGGCGATGGCTACTTTCAACAAGATAATGCGTCCTGCCATAGTGCTCGTATTGTACAGGATTGATTTCAAGAACACGCCGTTGAATTTACTTTGCTTAGATGACCCCATAATCTCCAGATCTCAACCGCATTGAGATTTTGTGTAATGAAGTTGAACGAGTCATCAGACAGCTGGTCTAACAACACTGCAATCTCACACTCCTGGAAGGTGCTATTCATTAGGCATGGTCTCAGATTCCACAAACCACCTATCAACATCTTGTGGAGTCCATGCCACGAAGAATCGACGCAGTATTAAGGGGAAAAGTGGCCCAACGAAGTACTGAGGAGGTGGTCATAATAAAGTGGCCGCTCAGTGTATATTTCCGTATAACGCACAACTCATATGAGTCTAAAATCTGTGTTAATCGAGTAAATACAAACAGAGGACTTTTAGTTGATTCTTTAAGCGAAAGTAATCGAAAAGACGCCCGTAGAAATATTTTAATTTTTCTACAATTCCATTGGGAAAAGCTTGTGCATACTGATAATATATTTCGCTACAAAGTAGTTGAAAAAATTAAAGTTTCCAAAGTGAAGAGTATATTTCTTTCAATTCCAGGCATCGACTATTTCCTTTTATAATAGAAGACATTCGCTTTTTCTCTTCTTCTTCAAATGTTTTTCGTCTTTTAGGCTTTGTTTCATCAATCGTATGATTTGCTTTTGCTACAAAAACCCAAATGTCATGAAATCCATGTTCGTGACCATTCGTAAGCTGTTTCACAGTGTCATGCACTTTTTTACAATGGTACAATATGTTATCCGATGCATTATGGAGTGTATTAATCAAGACATAAGTACAGGCAATTAGTTTAGAAAATATTTCTAGAAACAAACAGGTCCTAAAATTTTCTAAGAAAGACCATAACCCACGTGCTTTGGTTGCAGCATCAACGTCCTATTTACAAGTATTGTCCACACTGTGTAAAAGAAATTCGATAAGTTGACTTTTGTGACATTTTACAGTGTCCGTTAAACGGGAAGAAAAGTTCCACTCGGTTGCTACGACGGACGGAATTTTTTTAGCAACAAAATCTTGCAAAGCATATATTCTTTTTGATGATGTAGAATAGTACGCTGCCAATCCACTCATAGTTTGAAACATTCCTTGATACTCGAGAGGCTTGCTTCAGGCCTGAATTCAAAACATGGGCGTAGCAATGCGTAAATATTTCTAAAGGGTGGGCCTCTATAAATTTTCGCTGCAAACCATTATTATGTCTACTCATTACACAGGCACCATCATACGTTTGGCCAACCAAAATTCATCAACTGTACTTACAACATGTTTAAAAAGACTACTAGTAGTTCTGTCAACAGTTGCGTTGTCAAAACCAATGAACATTTCGTATATTTTCCCATTATGAAATAAAGGTAAAGTAGTTGATAGCTGGCATTTTGTCATGACATCGGAAGTTTCATCCAGATGAAAAGAAACAAATGTGGTTGAAGTAAATTCTCTCCTTAACCACATTGGATACAGCGTTAATGATATAATTTTGTACAGTGGAAGATGTTGCTCGAAATGCAGTCGATGATTTTAAATGCCTGCCTAAAAGAGGGTCATACTCACGAAGCACATTTAAAAATTCGATATAATTGCCCCGATTACATGAATCTTCAGAATCGTCATGAGCTCTGCAAGGAAGTTCTTGCTTAGCTAGATAGCACACAGCATCAATTATTCTTTTCAAGGTGCCTCTATTTTTCTTCACTTCATCATGACGGGTTATTTCGATTTCTCTCTACTTGCCAATGAGAGTATCAATTCTTTGTTTTCGAAATACCTTTAGATTTATAAAAGACTGCACATATAACTGGGAGCGCTCATGTTTTTCATTTGCTACCGCGAAATGCTTAAGATTGGAAAAACCGTTTCTATTTCAAACACCTTTCTTTTCGGAGAACAGTAAGGAAGGCCAACAAAAAAATCTTGACCGCAGTTCACATCCAGTTAACCGTTCTACTGTATCATATGGGAAACAGAGAAATGTATCTTGTACTCGGTTCTTTTATCTTTATGCTTACACATTAAGTTTGGAAACGAAGGACAAGGCTTACCAACTTTAACTATATTTACACAATCTGGAAAAGCTGTGGCCGAAAATGGGACACTTAGTACATCGTCAACATTGTTCCCCATCATATTGGGGTAAAAAAATTCAAATTCTGTTTTTAATCTGTGCTCATCAACACATGTATTCGCACTGCGACGAAAAGACAGAAAAGCCATTTGCAGTAGAGCGTTGGACTGCATAATGACTACGCGATTCCGAACGAAGACGAAAATGACAAGTGGTACTTTTTTAGGAACGAACACACAGAGAAGTTTTTAGGCGTGCGTTGAAACCAGGAGAAAATAAAAACGTGACCTGTAACGCCATCTGGAGAGCTTTCTATCACAGCTGCTTTACATACCTAGTTGTCCGCTGATTACACAGCACACCTGCAGGTGCGAATATTATTTACTATGTTTTGTTTACCCAACAAAGCAACGAACCTTCTCCTCTTTACAAAGCATTGTATAAGGAAATTAATTGTAGCTACCATGCGCATCTTTAGGACAAAATTTGCCGAATTTTCTTATACAAAAAAAATATATATATAATCGCAACTCGCATCAACGCTGATCTGCGTTACGCTATGGGATTCCAAGTGGTGCTTTTTTCGAAAGCACACCCTGAGAGATTAGCTCTAATGCTTGGGGAAATAAAAACGTGACATGCAGCGCCATCTAGCGAGCGCTTGCACAACAGTTGCTTGAGCATCGTGAGATCGCACGTGGTGCTATTTTTATCAGCACACCTTGAGGGATCAGCTGTAATGTTTGAACCACCGGGAAATAAAACATAACTTGCAGTGCCATCTGGAGAGCGCTTGTATCACAGTTGACGGACATAGTCTAAGGTGCGCTCGGTAAATAGCACACCCGAAGATATTAGCGCGAATGCGATATGCATACTGAACGAACCTTCTACACTTAATGAAAACATTATATGGGGGAAATTAATTTTAACCACTAATCGAAGCCTTGAGTCAAACTCTGGCGACTTTTATTATAAATCAAACCGCAAAAATGATATTGATAATGTTGGTTAAATTGCGACTGTGTGGGTTGGCGCCGTACACCTATACTACACCAAATATTCGTACCTGATAGACCTATATTTAATTCGGTGAAACATTCAGAGATTTTAAATGTATGGGAACCTTTCGAAGCAAATTGAAACTAATGAGCACATAGGGTTTAGATTTACCTCCTGTTAATCCTTAAATTTTAGTGATGCTCATCGCGTACTGACCTTTTTCACCATCAAAGAACTTATCAAGAATGAATTGACACGTATTATTGAAACTGTCACAGAAAGAGCTTGTACCGAACTACGTGTTTTGAATCAGAAAATCTGTCATTTGGTTGGTGTCCTGCTCAGTTATTGGGGTCTCCAGGTTTCCAATAAAATTTATGTGTTGAAACTATAGTAAAATCAATTTAATAACAAGAAGGAACACTGGAAATTCGCATATGGTGTTTGTGTATTCGAAGTTACTGTATAATCTCTGTTTGCCCCCCTCCCCTTCTGAAACCTAAGCTATGAGCGCCCATGCTTTTAACCGCAGCATGCACACCGCGAACCATTGAAAATTATCATGATTACAGGTAGACCAATAGAAGGCAGCACGTGATATTTTCTGTTTGCTTGCGCTTAGTACGTTGGCACGCTTAGTGGCTGTTTGCTCAGGTTTGTTTTTGAACATGTGTTTCGCAGTAGGACATAGTAGGCTCTTTATTTGTTTCGGGAGCTTTTTAACTGTGCTCTAAGATATAAAATTGGAAGAGATGTTTCGATGAAATTGTTCTGTCTGGAATATTTATTCCAACAGAATTATCATCTTTCCTCGGAACACTGCTTTCAGGTGTCGACTGTTCTTGACCGGAAGGTAATCAAGTGATTTTAAATGTACGTAATCAATTGATTTATTTTGCCATATAGACGCTCACCCATTCACAAGGAAACAAAACTTTTCCATCATAATAAATTTTTTGGAGAGTAGGGACACAATTAGGATTCTTCAGGGTTCTTTTAATTGCACTCAAAAATAATCACGAAATGCGTTTATTTAACTCCCTCGAAGTATCTTCCCAAGAGGCCGGTAGATGACAGCACACTACCGAAGAAACATAAGTCGTAGAGAGCCAGCCGCAGTTGGAAGTATAACACATAGCTCATTCTTAAATCTGTAACAGGTGAGAACCAATACAGTTTCCAGGAGAATAAATTTATGATACAAAAAAAAGGATGTGGAGTTTTGTGTTTGGGAAACCGTTTTCGCACCAAGTGATAGAGGCTTCAGTTGCAGTTCTTCTTTTACTCGAACCACGAACACACCGTGCAAATAGATGTCAATAGCAGACGGATTCCAAATTAAATTATGCAAATAGACATGCTTCAGAAAACTTGAAAATTACATCGTTCTGGGACAGGAATCGATTCCGCATCTCATGATTTACGTTCGAGAATATTACAGTTACAACACCTAAAACATTTAATTAATTTGGCATCCATCTGTCCGTAACACCTATTTGACTATCATTTATTTCTGCAGAATTATTTTTCAGGCGATACGCTTTCTTTTCGCTTGCCGCTGAGATGAAGGATCAATTTCACTATGGACCTGGAACACAGTTGTACCTTACCGTATCAAGACGTCTTAATGAACAAAGGGCATGACAACCGCCTTCCTACGGATGCCTGTTATAAACCCATCTGCGTTGGCAACCTGATGCTCCGTAGCTCATTCTGCCCTAACGATTACCAAACTGCCTTCTTCCGCTCTCAGATTAGAAGATCCTTCTCGGTTTCCTCCGATGTTCGTTCTAGACAATCGTATCTAAAAAACGTCGTCAAACTAGCCACTGAGGTAGGATATCCATAGAACCAGATGCCTAGATTTATCAAATGAATTAGTACAATCATGAAATGCATTGATTATGGTACGCTTTCCAACATACCAGAAATCATTACTTAAGTTATTGCTAAGGTTATGAGGAGAGTGGCTGTAGAATAAATCTCGCTCATATGCCCTGACCTTTGAATCCATTTTGATGATATTCAACAGAACCGGTTAAGCATACTTTCGGAACAACATGATAAAGTTTGTCTCAATCGAAGTTTTCTTACGTGAGTCATAGCGCATTAAGGTGATGGAATGGATCCCGCTTCTGTGTCCTGACCTTTGACCCCATTTACCCATTTTCAACAGGGTTTTCCCAGGTGGTCTCCGGCCATATACTAACATTTCATCGAAATCGAACAATTTTACGCACGTTATGGCGCATAAGGGCAATGAAATGGATTTCGCTCCTATGTGCTGACCTTTGACCCCATTTCGCCCATTTTCAGTAGGGTTCGTCCCAACGTAGTCCCCAAATATATACTAAAATTTCATCAAAATCGAACCATTTTTACACGAGCTATCGTGCAGACAAACGGACAAAGCTGGAGCATATACGCTTCTTCTAATTACGTTTGAAAACCTTTTAGAAAGCCAGAACCTGCAGTGTTAATCTTTCTATCAACACAAAAACGCGCTTAGGGCGAATAATTTCGGTGTCGGCATAAGGTCCCGGACATTTTTATATAAGCTTTTTAAGAGAAATATTGAAAAGCCTCCTCTTCACAATGAGGCACGTGTTAATGCCGTACCACTACAATATCCAGACGGCTCCAGGCAATACTACATCGGAATGACCAAACATTCGTTTGGAATTGGAATCAACGAATATAAAAGGGATACAAAATAAAGAAAAACAACCACAACCTTATAAAGAAAAATCAAGTTCTAGTCCGCTGATCCTCTGTGGGATGATATAAAGAAATAAGCTTCATACTCGAACGTAAACTCCACACCCAAATCTACTGTCATTCGCGAAACCTTGATCAGCAGCGGAGCTTGCAGTGGTAGCGTCTTTGTGGAGTTGCCACGTATTTGGAATCAATTCTTCAAATAATGATGCGCTTCCCGCCACGGATCCGCGTGACCAACCAACGTGACCTCGTTTCTTCGAATGAATGACCACAGTTGCGCCTATTCATTTATTGTCTAGTCAAGTCTCCGCGTTCAAATGGTTGAAGTGTCCTAATGTATTATCCAGTTTGCAGTTAGCTGCTTACCTTCCTTGAAAAAGCCATCTGGTTTATGTGCAAAAGCTTGCAAGCTTTGATTTCTACTCTACGCCAAGAAACTTGGATTCCTAGTGTAGGTATGATATTTTTAGTTAATATATATCCTTCGATTTGCGCACTGCAGAGCGTTTCACTAAACGTATTCTCAGTTGCTTGGAGATTATTTGTTATGGGTGGTGTAACGGTAGCATACTCGAACGTAAATCGAAAAAAGCGGGTTCGATTTTCTCTCCAGGATGATGAAATTTTCAGTTTTGTGAGAAATGTGTACTCGTATATGCGTTGCAACGAAAATGCATATTAAGCCACTGGGTAGTCTGTTCGTTGCCCCCTCTCATTTCCTCCTTCCCTAGAAGTGAGCGCTGTGTCGTTATATTCTCCATTTTTATTTCTCTGACGTTTCTACCCTGTGACCCACTAGGGTGGTGGTACATGTACTTGGAGTGCCACATTTTCCAAAATCGAAAATAAAAGCTGACAATGAATGGAATACGGGATTACACCATTGTACAATACAAATTTTGAAGTTGTGAGTCCGTTTGTTGGTGTAAATATAAAATGACATGGATGTAATACAGTATGTAACATCCATGTCATATTTACACGAATAAACGGAATCACAACTTCAAAATTTGTATTGGACAATGGTGTAATCCCTTATTTCATTCATTGATATTTGCTCCTCTGGGCAATCACGGGAATGAATTCCAAATCTCCAGATTCAAATTAATCATGAAACTTGAATTTTTGTAGTTCTGGGTGGTGTAGTGGTCAGCATACTCGATCGATGTACGGGAAATGCGAGTTCGATTCCCTCTCCAGGATGATGAAATTTTCAAGTTTTCGGATATTATCTGACTTAACATCGATGTCATAATTACACCAGTAAATGGATTCACAACTTCAAAATTTGTGTGAAAGGAGGCCAAAGGTTTGTAAACCCAAAAGGAATATTTTTTACAATACCGGCAATTGTTTTTCGCTCTCCGTAGTTGCCTCTGGAATGCGATTGGAAAAGTACCATTTGAGGTGTTGTATGAAATTCTCTTTTGGGGGTACAAACTTTTACAGTGATTATATTTCATTTGAGAAAAAACTTGATGTTCTGCTTCTGGCAATTGATGTATAAACGTAGATGTTACATGAACAGCTGCAAACGATACTGAGGTTTTATGTCTGTTCGTGTTCTGCCTCTGACAATTGATGCATAAACTTCGATTTTACATGAAACGTTGCAAAATATACAGAGGTTGTATGAACGACGTTTGAAACTGCGAAAAAAATATTTTCTACCTAAAGTAAATGAAATTTGTTTTGTTGCCAACAACACCAACACACTTGCTTCCCATCGTCTAATGTGTAAGACATTGGTTTAGTTCCACCAGTGTTTTACTCAAGCCCGATGCTCACAACACCGTTCCACAGACACCAACACTCGAATCCCCAAAATGCAAGTGACGCAGACGAACTCTCACTGACCTCTTTTGAACTGACGGCGGAAATCTTTGTACGGCGATAATGTAAGGCTGATGATCTCGTGTACATACAAATAGGAGTAGAACCCTCCTTCACAGGTGACTGAGTGGTATTGTCACTAATAAAGTGATCCCACCAGCATAGGCGTCAAGTCGTAGGTCAAAACCTTATTCCTACTGTGACGCCTACACCCTACAGCCCATCGACACCGAACCGGCACACACCAAGCAAACCCCAACCATTCAACCAGAACACACAATAAATGCATGCACTAAAACCAGCACAACCTTGAATTACACACCCAGTCCGCTGCGACACTGCATTCAAAGGTAACTTTAAGGCTGCACACCCCAGGATCATGTTCAAAATGCGAACATGTAACACGTGACGCAGAGAACCTTATATTATTCATAAAAATGTTACCTGCAGATTTTTATTGCAGCTACTCCGCACCCATACTGGAACGGAGTGATTTCATTACCAATCATTAGCTCTTAACATTAGCTGGGATAACTTCCTTTTATTAATATATTTGATTTCTCTATTTAAATAGTGCAAGAAAAGTTCCAAAAACTGCAATTGAGTTCACATCTTTTATAAAGTTCGTAATGTAATTTTAATTAATCCGTGTCATCTATCACCGTGTAACCGATGATTATTGAAATAATTTCATTGAACAATTTTACGCAGAAACAAGTTTCCTATTTCATTATTGCATGTTTGTCACTGTTCCTATGAAACCCTTTGCCCCTAAGAACATTAACCCAGTAACAGTACAGTATTTGAACATACTGAGGACTAAACTACTCCCGTAGGGTGGATGAATGTTGGTCGGTGTCACTGAGGAAATTCAGAAAAGAGTCATTTGCACTCATAACCTCTTCCAGATCATGGGATAAGTGCACTGAAAACACACCCAACCCCAAACCCCACACCTTCTCACTGGTCAGAGATTACTACCCTCCAACACTTCCTTAATGTCTTTTCGCTGTTGAAAAACTTGCGCTTATACAACCGTACGTAAGTGTAAATACGTACATATACTTATAACATTAATTTCTGATATACATATATATATGCACTGAAGTGCCAGATAAACTGGTATACCAGTATTATACTTAGTAGGTCCCTCACGGGAACGCAGGACTGCAGAAATACGACGGGGCATGGACTCCAGTAGCTTCTGAAAATATGCTGTATGCAATGCACACCATACTGCCCGCTGAGCGTTCAACAATTCAGGTGTATTCCGAGGTCTCCGATTCCTGTGTTCGATAGCGCGTTACATGGCATCCCAAATGTGTTCTATCTAGGGACTTGGGTGGGAATGGCAACACCCTAAACTCAGATGAATGCTCCTCTAACCATAATGTGGCGTCCTGACACTTGTGTGGAGGTGCATGGTTCGGTCGGAACAGGCCCAACCCATCAGCATGAATGCAGGACATGAACGGGTGTACCTAGTCCGAAAGGACGCGTACATAGCATTCGGCGGTCACAGACGTTTATAGACGTACCAGGGGTACCAGTGAAGTCCAACTAAACACACTCCATACCATTACGGAACTCCCACCAGCTGCTACAGTTCCCTGTTGACAGGCGGGATCCAAGGCTTCATGGGGTTTGCGCCACACACGAATCCTTCCATCTGCCCTATTATAGTTGGAAACGCGACTCGGCAAACCAGCCTACTTGTCTCCAGTCATCAAATGTCCAGTGGCGGTGTTGCCGTACCCAAGCGAGGCGCATAGCTATGTGTCGTGCACCCATCAAGGGGACTCGAGTTAGGGCGTCGGCTCGCAAAGCCCATATCGTGCTGGGTACTTTGCACAGTCCTAACGCTGATGCTTGTTGAGGCACCGGCATTGAATTCCGATGATACCTGCGACAGTGTTGCACGCCTATAGCGTGAAATGATTCTTGACAGCCGACGATGGTTACGTTCACCCAATATCTTTTTATGGCCACACTATTATCGTAGGTTGGAGGTTTCGCCGGAATTCTTGTAGTCACGGTACACCCTTGCAATGGTCCTCCGTGAAAATCCGTACTTCGTTTCTACCTCCGAAATACTATGGCCCATCTCACCATCGCCAACTATGACACCGCGTTGAAAATCACTTAAATCTTTGTTAATTATCATTCTAATGCCGAAAACAGCTCTGACAGCTGGCAAGGATGTCTATCGTTTTATATACGCACTGGCGGATGCAACCAAGTACGCGTATGGGTGACGTTGCTATGTATTTTGCATAAGCTCGTCTGTACCAGTTTTTCTGGCACTTCAGTGTATATATATTTTAGCTTTCTAATTTTTCCTTTTAATTTTGTTTATTTCTTCTCTAACCAGTTTTAATTGTCGTTCCGAAAATAGTTCGCTGCTGTTCGCTTAACACTATTAGATAAGATTTGGCAGGACAGCAGTTCTGGTGGACCAGTGTTGTAGCACGAATCAGATTGTAAAATAACCAAAGAAGCAGTGTCCACGTACGGATTTGCCAAGGATTTGCGTACTGAAAAAAGCTACCTCCATATTATGCCTAATTGACGATCTTTGTATAATTTGTGCCTTGAATGTATCAACAGTTTTTTTCTTTCCTTTTTTGTTGTACATGTGTAAATGAATGATGCTACGATAGGGCGGTTTAGCAATTAATCGGCGGACCTTTGCTGTTCTCTTACCGTCAATATTTGCTGTTGCTCTTTGATATAAAAATGACACTTTATACACTGAGTGGCCACTCTATTATGACCACCCCTTCCGTATTTCAATGGTTCACCCTTTGCCTTTAATACTGCGTCGATTTTTCGTGGCATGGACTCCACGAGATGTTGTTAAGTGGTTTGTTGAATCTGAGACCATACTTGAAGAATAGCACTTTTCAGGAATGTGAGACCTGAATGTGAGGTTATGGGACCAGCTGTCTGATGGCTCGTTCAACTTCATCCCACAAAGTCTCCATGGGGTTGAGATCTGGAGATTGGGGGGACCACCTAAGCAAAGTAAACTGACCGGCATGTTCCTGAAACCAAACTTGTAGAACACGAGCACTATGGCAGGACGCATTATCTTGTTGAAAGTAATCATCGCCATTGAGATAAATCACCCACATGACAGGATGCACTTGTTCCGCAACGACGTTTAAGTAAGATGTGACAGTCAGACGTTGATCAACACGAATTAAATGACCCAAAGCATACCAGGAAAACATTCCTTAAACCATAACATTGCCACCACCAGCTTGAAGATTTGGAGCAATGCATTTTGGGTCCATGCTTTCGTGCAGTTTCCGCCAAATTCACACTCGCCCTCGACATGGTGCAACTGGAAACGTGATACATCGGATCACATAATTTGTTTCCAATTATTACTGTCCAATCCTTGCGTTCCTGTGCGAAGTGGAGACGTTTTCTCTTGTTAACTACAGACTGCAAAGGTGTTCGAACAGCCCTTCTGCTTCCGTATCCCATCCGATGCAGTGTACGGTGAACAGTGCATGCAGAGATCATTTGAGGGGATCACTGATTAAGATGGTCTGTAATTTGCTGCATTGTTGCCCTTCTGTTGTCTGTTGCCAGTCTGGACATTCTCCGTTCAGCCCGATCAGTCACTAGTCTAGGACGACCACACGTTGCACGTAGATACCCAGTTTTTTGGCTGACAGTCCAGTCTTCAGACACTTTAACAACAGCTGCTCTGGAACATTTCACGAATCCGGCCGTTTCGTTGGTATTTGCTCCTTGGCTCTGAGCTCCTACAATCATCTTACGTCGTCAAATCGAATTTTTTACCCATCTCGTCACCCAAAAGTCACTTCTACTACTGTCTCTACACTAAGCTTCCCTTTTTTTATACTAGCCACGCCCTCTAAGGGAACAGCGTGCAGCCACAGCCCATTTGCATAAAACTGTCAAGTGGTCACAATGAAGTGGCCACTCAGTATATAGCAAATACCTACTATTTTACTTTTTAATGCAAAACAAAAAAAACTACTTAAGAAATATATTTAAGAAAAGAAGTTATGCAGTATAAAAAATCCAATACCAACACAACAGGTAACAATGTCATTCTGGAGGAGAATATGCTACAATCTTTTCCAGATTTTTTTTACATAGATCTTTATCCGTATTCGACCTTTCCCGATCCATACATTTACATACATATGTACGAATCCATCACGTCCTTTTGAGTGCCCCGCTTGGTATTGTTTTTCACTTTGGATTTTCACCACATGGAATCCAGTAAGTGATTTTTAGCACCTGTATTCAGATTTATGAAGTTCAGTGAATGATTCACCTACAAATGTAAAACCTTCATCGGATAGATGGTTGTACACTCGACATTCGTAAGATATTATCATAGTCCCAGGACGCATATGCTGCTTGATAATGGGTATTAAAACACGGATACTTTGCTGTGGAACAGCGGTAAAGAAGCACTCACGAGTTTCCCTGCGAATTCCTCGGAAAACCCAATGTTCTAAGAATACACGGCCAAGATTTCTTTCCCTTTAGAACATAAACTTTCACCTAATTCTCCTGTTGGTCTTGGTCCTCCTATCAATGAAGGATTCCTCCGAAAACTTACTACGAAAACTTTTCTCTTGTAATTATTTCCGTCCACAAAAGTGTTCTTATTATTGATACGCAGTTCATTCTCACAAAAGGAAATTGTTGTATACCCGTAACCCTAAGAATGCATGAAAAATATATTGAAGTCTGATTTAAAAGAAAAAACTGTTTTGTCAGTTTTTCATCCACTATAAATTTTAGAGACGCACGGGGTTTAGCCTATTTCCCTCGTATTGCTTGAGCTTCGCCCCTTATTTATTCGGTACTTACTGCATTTTCCTTTGCTAGTATAAGTATGAGATGCGTGAACCATAAATAATTTAATCTGTAATAGTTTATCTCGTTTTTTGAGCAAAAAAAACTGACATCTTAATTTTCTCGAGGTTGATGAATTCATACCTCATAAATGAAAAAATTATAGTTTCTTTACTATCATTTTAGTAGTTTGTCGAGGGCGAGTGTGAATTTTGCGTGGTTCCAAAATAAAGGCGCAATTCAGCTGGAAACATGAAGCTACTTGCAAATGTTTGGTGGCACAAAACACTCTGAGGATGACAATTAATGTCTGCAAATCGAAAGAAATTTAAGTTTCATCATATTTACGTTTCTTAACAGCGCAGTCGCGAGCCCTACTTCAAGTATCTCATTTTTCTTCCTTCTCAGTATAGGTATTAGTTGGACTTCTATTACGGATTCTTTAGTTTTGCAAACTTTCTCTGTAGAAGACAAACTCTTTCTCGATGGGTTATTTTACTTTCCAGTCTTGAGCCACCGATCCATCGGAAATGTTAAACAACGCGTTACTTCCACCGAGTCAACTGAAGTGAAATGAATTGAAGAGACGGAGGGAATAAATATTGAGCGAATGTCTTGTTCACGTGATGGATTTGTGTGTTGTTTTGCAAATTTCAGTCGTGGCGCTGTTCTTCGAGCAACAAAAACCAGCTGCAGTGAGAGGCCTCTTTGCGGGGGTTCACCGACTCTGCAAAGGTATCGTGCTTCTCACAACTATCCCATTCGGAGAACGTACTATCGCATTATCTCAGCAATATAGCCATTTCAATCATCTGGTCTGACAGCACGCAGGTGTGATAGAAATATATGGGAGGCGAGGCTGCGCAGCCACATCACACTTTCAACAACGAGGAGGACATGGTGTACGTTGTTTTGCCTGCCTGCTTTGAAATCGCTGCCACGCCGTCCCGCGGATAAACGACAACTACCCGCGGCTTAAATAAGTACCAATATGAGTTGCTACATACTTTTGGTGCATGCTTTGAAGAAAGCATTATGTGCATTCATTTAGAAGGAAAATGAGGAAATACGTGGAATTTTTCAGTGCATCATCGTTGTTGAACATGACGGTGTCCTTAGCGATTTTTCACGGAAAACGTCGCGGAGCACCAGGGCTCTACTTTAAGGACAGATGTTCTAGATCTATCGTTCACCTTCTGATTGCAGATGTACCAAATTATTTGATATTCGGATTCTTTTCCTGATGCCCTGCAGTGCTGACCAGGAATCCACATCATATGGAATGTCTTTTTTTCGTATTAAAATGATAAAGGAGGAAACGTATGTGCCATGATCCCAGTCAAATTGTAAAAACGAATCAAGGGAGCATTGATCTGGCGATAAGAATCTTTGATGTCTTCTTGATTTGATCGATTAGATAATTTATGTTTTTACGTAGTGTTTTTAATAATTCGTATGTATGTCATTTGCAATCCGTGTCAATCACCTCCCGCAAAATATTTTGGTAGGTTTATGGCACTTTTACTATTAAAAGTACCTTTATATACCTAAACAGGAACGACAAAATTTTGATCGGTATGCCAAACAGATGAAAACTGATATTTAAATTTAAACCATTGAGTTTGACGATCAAAACATATCTATTAGATTGTTTTAAAAGCTTTCGGGTTTTTTTTTTGGAAAAAATTATATTTAAATATTTTCTTTGCAAAATATTTTATACCCTTCAGAAGTAGCGTAAAAAATGTGTACACCTTTAAGTAGGTTTTAATACTAAACGATCTGTTAAAAAAAACGAGTAAATATCATTAATGTGAAATTGAAAGAACATTTTCGGCACTCAACACAGGGATGGTTATGAGGACGTCCTTATTAAATCGTAATTACATTTTTGGTACTGAACGCGAAACTGGCAAATGTTGTGAATTGGCCATTGATTTAATTTATAGCTCAGAATGTCATTTGAATATTACAGATATAAATTGAAGTCAGGTTAAAATTTATTTACAATGTTAGTACATTTTAGTTATTCTTTTAGCTATTTCATTAATAACTACCCTCGGTGTTGAGGGTCATATGTACCCTCCTACCCAGGGTCAATTAACGGGCAACCTAAGGACATCAATATGTTTCGTAACAGCATCTGGCATTATGGCAACATCAGATGCTCTTACGGTTGGTATGCAGTATACAGGTATAAAAAGGAAGACACTATTTTTGGGGAATACAGTTAGTAAGGTGACATAAAAATATAAAAATCCTCATATCAAGAAATTTTAGTTTTACTACTTCAGCGAAAAAGGACAAATCTGTGCGCTCTTTAGAAAAATAATCAAGCTATATGGAAATTCAAATTCTCTACGCTAAAATCTGCGTTAGCCCTTTTTTAAGATTTTGGATGTTGTTGAATGCTGCGGTTTCTTAAATAAGTACCAACCTGACTGGCTGCACGGGTTTTAAAAATATGTCAGATTGTATAAATAGTAGAAAATCCCAGTTTATCTGTGGAATACAAATTGTTTAATTGACAGCAACTGATTCATAATTGAAACGTTTTGTTTCGGCACGAGGAGTCTGCAGAGTGTTTCTATTATGTCTGACTGGTCTCTTTTTGGGCCTATTACCAGAACAAGAAAGCGAATGTGCTTTTTGTTGGAAAGACTCAGTTTGAATAGGCTAATGTTCTTTATTTCCTTTTTGCAGAATTTCAGTACAGTTTTTAATTTTAACTCGCACCAGCAAATACTTAGACAAGGAGCTGTCCGTTAAAATTCAGTACTGATCTATCGTAAAATGCAAATGAAAGTCTTAAAAAATAGCATCAATAATGCATCATACGGGTGCCAACAGGGAGCCAACTGGATGATGTGATTAAAACTAGCTCTTCTTACCAACCGAAAACTGTACCGGCTAATTTGTTTTCATTTTTTTTGGAGGTTAGCCGCGCTAGACTACTTAAACTGATTGAACTGACGCACAGCAAGCGGAATATCTTAAGGATTGCACTTTGGCGATATACCCATCTAACGTAATAGGTACTGACACCACTATCGCCAACTGCACAGCAGCCTAAATTTAAACTTCGATGTTATCGCTTGAAGTATTTACTAGAAAAGTTATTACAGTTCCTCTGGTCATATCTCACATTTACAGAAGCACGTTTCAGACAAAATGAAAATATTTTGCCTACATCATTTATTCTATAGAATAGGTTTTATTTCATGGAAAACATGTCTAGAAAATACAATGAAATGACATTTCCTGACATTCAAACCAGAAGTTTTTATAGAGCGTTTTCCATATATCGATAGAACTACGAATAATTGCAATTCATTCAAAGTTTCGTGTCAACTGACAAACCATAATTACATTTATATCAATTATTTCTTTCTTGCTTTCCTCTTTTCTAGAATCGAGTACTTGAAATTCAAAATTTATCTACAATTTAAGCTGGAATGCAATTTTATAAATAGCGATGATATGATATTTTCGATTTAACGATATATTCCAATTGTGTGGTATTTATCTGAATATAAAACAAAACGTGATATCTTAGACTCAACATCAAATTGAAATTACACATGTATTTTTATTTTATGAAGTTTTACTTATCACACAAGAATTGGGTTAAACCTTGAATAACAATTCTGTCAATATTAGAAATTAAAATTCATTTTGTTCGTTTTCATTATCTTTGAATATCACATCGTCTTCAGTCCCATTAAACTTATTCGATGAGCAGAACTTCTTAAAGGACTGCACCATGAATCTAAAGTGAAATAAGAAGGACACAATTAAAACAAAAAAATGACATACATAGATTTTCAAGGTTTTTAAAGGAAGATACAATAAACAGCTTTTGAAAAAAAAACTATTTAGCACTAGTAGTGTCAACAAATGTACAAGATGAGCTGTTGCACTATGATGTCTTTATGCATTGTCTCTGTTGCACCTCAGATATGCTTCTTTTTAGTTTTTTAGATGCTGTCAGTAGGCCTTTGTCAGTCAACAACCATTTTGTGTAAATGCATCGAAGTTTGTCCTTAAGCGGCTCATTCACAGCAGCATCGAGAAACATCAACTGACAAGCGATGCCTCCCAGTATGATGACTAAAATTGTGTTCATTTGAGAATTGTTTGACTTCACATTCAGTTTTAGGTGCACCTTACATACATCTAGAGTGAGGCCAATTCATTTGCTTCATTTGTGATATCTGCAGGTCAGTGGCTTCATTCGAGGCTGTCTAGAAAAAAAGGGCAACACATTAGAGAGATGTGTTCACTTTTTTAATGAGGTCACTTGGTAACTTAGGCTGATGATTGGTTTCCAATACCGACACGTTTGACGACAAACACCGTACTGATTTATCAGGCAGAGTGAAATGAGAGTGACGTCACAAACGGAGGAATCTCATCTCTCTAATATCGTAGCCATGTACTTTCTAGACGGCCTTGCTTCTTCAATCTCAATGTGGTCATCTATTCGTGACATATCGTATTAGAAGTTTTGATACAATAACACTCCCTCTCATATTCTCTTAAGGCAATACAGGGACACTAATAATGGGTATTATTTGCGTTCTTACAGCTGAAGCGCCAGGAAGCCTTGACGATGAACTGTAATGATCCCACATGTGAAAATACCGATTATTGTATGCATTACTACTTCCAAAAAACCATTTTCCCTGACTATACGTTTTTTTTAATTATATCACAATCTACGGTTTGGGGAGGGCTAAATGAAGATAAAACCTCGTTTCATATTGGGTAAATTCAGCAACTGATTACTACACGACCTTAATTAATGAATGCTGAAAAAACAAAAGAACGAATGAATTATTTCGCAGATTAAACAGATGCGGACACCTGGAGTGTTGCAAAGAATAGCACAAGAAAAATTCATGAACTGATCTAATTTTATTGTTTTGGTTGATGTTTTAAAATGAATGAACGCATTCTTTTCCGATAACATATTTTGATTGCAGCAGTTTCGGGAATTTGAGAAATTTCCATTCTACTGTTGTACGAAAGAAAATAATAGTTTTAAGAATTCCATAGTTTCCGGATATGTGTTTGAAAAAACTCTGTGTTCGGGGATCTAATGTTTCAAAAATTCAGCCTGTCTCACTTGAATTGAAAAAATTCGCATGAACGTAATGTGTGGAGTAAATCATTGCCTGTTTTTTTCTCTAGAAGTTAAGTTCGGCAAATAACATGCCTCAAACCACATCGCGGGTTCTAAGGTACTTATAAATATGAATGTGAATTTCACGGGGCGCTTCCTTGTAAAATTGTATGTGAGTTTCATGGGTTGTTTTCGAAGGTGTAATTCTTGGCTTACGGCAATATTATACACTGACGGAAAAAAATCCCAAAACCAAGAAGGGGTTGTGTTAGATAAACGACAGTTGGTAGCCAGTAAGAGTACATCTGTAAGATGACGTGTATTCAAATTTCGCGCTCGGCGGATACGTGTGGCGCTAGTAGCTCCCCTCGGAACATGCAAAGCAGGTTTGCTGTAAATACGCTCTGTAACGTTCGTGAGCGTTAGTTATCGTTGAGATTCGACGTAGAGTGTTGATGTTAGTCAAGAATGCCTTTAAGAAGACGAAGAAGCCATTATCAACGGCTCACGGAGTTTGAACTAGGTCGTGTAATAGCGCTACGAGAAGGTGGATTTTCTTTCCGCAATATTGCAGAACGACTTGGCAGGAATGTAGCCACTGTGCATGATTGTTGGCAGCGGTGGTCATGGGAAGGTACTGACTCAAGAAGACCGGTTTCCGGCCGGCCACTTGGCAGTACAGAGAGGAGAGACCGCCGTGTACGGCGTACGGCCGTGGCGCATAGTACTGCGTCTGCGGCAGCAAATCGAGCTGCAGTTGCCACCACAATGACACAGCAAACTGTTACATATCGGTTATTTGAACGACAGCTCCTAGCCAGACGCCCTGTAGCGTGCATTCCACTTACTCCAAACTACTGCCGTTTGCGACGTCAGTGGTGTCAAGCTACAGCTCATTGGAAGACGGAGTGGAAATCTGTTGTGTTTTCTGATGAAAGCCGGTTCTGTCTGGTGCCAGTAATGGCCGTATGTTGGTTAGAAGGAGGCCAGGTGAGCGCCTTCAACCAACCTGTCTGCGGCCGAGACACACTGGACATACACCTGGAGTTATGGTCTGGGAAACAATTTCCTATGACAGCAGGAACACTCTCGTGGTTATCCCACGCACCCTGACGGCACAGTTGTACGTCGGTCTGGTGATTCAACCTGTTGTGCTGCCATTCATGAACAGCATTCCAGGGGTGTTTTCCAACACCACAACGCTCGCCCGCATACCGCTGTTGTAACCCAACATGCTCTACAGAGTGTCAACGTGTTGCCGTGGCCTGCTAGATCATCAGATCTTTCACCAATCGAGCACGTATGGGACATCATTGGGCGACAACTCCAGCGTCACCCCCAACCAGCATGAACCGTTCCTGTATAGACCGACCAAGTGCAACAGTTATGGAACTCTCCATCCCATAAACTGACATCCAGCACCTGTACGACACGATGCATGAACGTTTGCGTACTTGCATTCAACATTCTGGCGGTTACACCGGTTATTAATGTTCTAGCATTTCACATTTAAAATGGTTCTTCTCGCGCTTACAATAAGCTGTGATCTTAAAACCTTAATCGATTAAATATATTACCTATACAAATGTACTGCCGCCATTTCATTCATCTACAACTATTTTTTCGTGGTGTTGGGATTTTTTTCCGTCAGTGTATGTTAGTTTCATGGTTTGTTTTCGAAGGTGGTATTCTTGGCTCACCCTCTTCCAGAAACCAGTTTCAATGAAGTGTGGGCGGGAAGTTAATTATATGTACTCCCAATATTCCTCATAGGGTCGTTAAACCTCGTAACAAAAAATGCAAGAATCAGTGAAACAATAATATAAAAATAATATATCTGGAATAAGCTTTAACAGAAAGAAACTTATATTTCGTCTTTAAGCCAAATAAGCAAACTATCACTCCTAAATTTAAACCGCTGAGGTCATCTGATATATGGTGTGCAGAGAAATTAATTAAACAAATATTAACAAATTTTAAAGAACCATGAAGACGATAGAGACAATAGTTTCTGTCATTCTAAAATTTTGTTTTTCTTTAACTGCTGAAAACGCTGCTTCATTTTGTGATGAAATTCTCTTACGTGGTTTGGTATGAGTACAGAATTAATGGCTGCTTTCAGTTCGCGATTCTTATACATATGTTATGCTTGATTCTTTATTTCAATACTTTTTTTAAGTAGCGCGAGATTTGCAATAACTGTGCAATCTTTGTATTTTCTCACAATTGGTTTTCACTAAGTGATAACGTTTTCCATTGGTTTTCACAGCAGTGCTAAGGACAGGAGCACTGTTTGCTTCAAAATCGGTTCTTTACATTGATAAATTTTTCAGCAGAAATCAATGGTTGAATTAGAACGCAAGAAACTAGCCTATAGGCCCGTTCTAATACGGTTGATTTTATGCTTTAAATAAATGTTAATACATAGGGGATGTTGCCCATCCTGGGAAGAGGTGACAGTTTTAATTGAAAGTGATTGAAAACAAATAAAATAGACACCGGATTTTTATAAGGAAACATACTAAAAACATGTATGTTAAGAACTCATTCATGTCAGAACTGATAATCATATGCTATGTATTTCCGTTTTTCAAAATACCTCGCGATAAATAACATTCTGTGTAAAATATTTGTTGATGTTTAGCAATGTTCCATGCAGTCCAGTTGTTTTGGAGTAAATTTACCTTCATAACTTTTGCTTTGACTTTTCGCATTAAATGTCTTTTTTTTCCGGCACACTTGTTATTCCGTTCACGGCTTGTTTTAGACCGTTCTATTCGACGATAGTTTGAAACTTCATATCGTAGCTTTTTCTACAAAATAATGCGACACCTGGGTTTGGAACTATCTAAATTATCGAGAATGTGCTATTAGAGCCACATTTGTTTTTAAATGCCATTTTGTTCACTTTGATATCTCAAGATTTTAGTTTTTATTGAAATTCAGAGCGTTCTAGATAGATTGATATTTTGCAAATGTGTAATATAATCAGTAATAAACTCGGAAACCGAGTCAAGTTAAAAAAGTAAAAAATAATCAAAGAGTACCAATTAATATTCGAATCATGCTCAATAAAATTAATATACAAACTCAACTGACCGCAATATTAAGATTTCTATTCCAATTTTGTAGATAGGATAAATAGAATCGATTCTTTGACGATCTAGTGTTTTAAAATGAGCTTTCTTGAGACATCTAGTGTTTTTAAGAAGCTTTCTTGAGACACCTTAGGCCCCATTATCCGAATAGCACAATCCCTGACATCTTCCAGGTATCTTAACAACGTTGCGTACCAAATTCATTCATTCATGAGAGCAGTATTCACTGCTAGTGACGGCCACCACCAACAGGATAAAGCTCCCAGCCACACTGCCAAAATCGTCAAGGAGTGGTTAGAGAAACATACTAGTGATTGTCCGTTAATGGTCTGTCCACCGAATGCACCTGACATGAACCCAATCGGCCACTTGTGGTTCCTCAAGGAAAAGCGGGTTCGCGCTAAATCACCGCCACCCCAAAATGTACGGGAACTGGAGGACCTGCTGTTGACATTATGGTACCAGATACCCCTGGATACCTATCGCCAACTCACCGAATCGATGCCTCATCGAGTGGCAGTTGTTTTGCGGGTTAAAAACAGTCCTACAGCTTATCAGGTAGGGAGTTATATCGACTCATCGGTGTACTGGGAGCATAATTGTATGGAGTACCTTGTCTCAAAATTTGAGATTCACTTTGTGGCCTCAAGTGTTTAAATGCGAAGCAACAGATTCCGTTTGCTTACTGACGTTTGTTTTTCTTCTACTCAACAGTAACCCGTGCACGATAACACAGACAAAAATTGTATAGGCAAGACTTTACATAAAGATTTCTGTTCTTTCCAGTCCCTAAGGGATATTTGTAATATTTTCTCGAAACATTTCTAATTAGGGCCTGATTCCTGTTCTTAAGAAATATTTTGGTTCATTGATGAATTTATAACGATAATTTCAGATACGTCTATCACATCAAAAATGCAACTTTCTTACCTTGTCAAATTTTGAATAAAAATTGGGAATTCATCTGAAAGAGAAAGGCCTTAAAAGAAAAGTATGTTAGATGCAGTAAGCATTGGTCTTTCCGCACTTTTCTTAACAGATCCAATACCCGAAAATAAGTTAGTACTTCGCAAATTGGAATTTCATTTAGCCCATGTGATCACTTACTTTAACTTCAAGACAGCGATCTATATACGCGGATAAAAATGTAATTATTTTAAATATGAAAATTTAATTATTATAAAAATAATACTTCACATTTCTTCAAAATCTTGATAAAGAGGTTTCACTAATTAAACCAAAAATTTTATATTTATAAATAAAATTTTTATTTTCTGTCTCTCCTGACGCTTTATCTCCTACGTATGTTGAAAAACACCGGAATAGGGTTTGAATCGCAAATAAAAAGACATCAAATAACAACGAAGCCTCGTATTTGAAGGCATATTTTCGACAATTTTCTTTTGAAAGCAGAGATTTCCAAGGGGAAGAAAAGTAAATTAAATGATATCCTGAGGGTTAATAATATCAACATTTCAGTCAGTTGATGGAAAATTATAACATATGCTGTTTTAAAACATCTATACGTTCTCACTCCGTAACAGAAACCAATATGTTTCGTAAAAGGAAAGGCATTTCAGCAAGTCTAGGATGATGAATAAAAAATGCTCGAAATTTAGTGTTCATGTCTCCTACTTCCAAGAGTGACTGTTTTAATAAGACTGTTGAAATACGTTTTTTATTGGCGTAGAATACAAACTACAGCGTACAAACAAGCTTTCGCTACTCACGGGTGGCTTTTTCAGGAAGCAAAGTTAAAGAAGAGCTTTGTATGATTGACAATTTTTCATTTGTCAATCATACAAAGCAGGAGAACCAGAACGCCTGTATTTGCTAAAACAAATTCCTTGAAAAATTGTCTTTAACATCTTTCTTTAATAATTCTAACAAAGACAAGCATTCTTTCTTCTCCAAACTGGAAAAGTCTCCCAATTTCACACGTGAGGAAAATAAAAGCTCACAAAAAATTCAATACATGGGCAATTATGCTTATACATTTGAAATTTTTAACGACTTTATCTGGCAGTGATAATAAATTGCGTGCTACACTGAGCCTTGGAACAGTATCACCCTAATTTTTCAGAGTATCACACATAGCATAGCTGCAAATAGAAGATTGTTCTTGTGTCAGTAGTATGCTACGATAATGTAGGTTGTATGGCAAAATTTCACTACAGATCATGTTACGTCAAACAAAATGGAAAAATATTCGTCACAGCGCTTAACATTTGCACATCTCCTGAAATAATAGTGTCAGTAAATGGGTAAGGTCGTCTGTTCCCTGCTTTTAATAACGAATATAATTAGATTTGAATTGTGAAATTTAGATATACTTAAAACTTAGGAGAATTATCAATAAGTCTGAGAAGGTGCGCGCGAAATTCAATTCAGTTGAATTCATTTTATTTTGCTACGCGATAAACAAAATAACAGTACTACAGATAAAGCAATTGAAACGATGCCCAGCCAGGAAGCAGGGGAAAAAGGCCAGCCAGGCCTGACAATGTCACATGCTCCCTACATCAGTTTTACAATGAGGGCCGCGTTTTAAAATACAAACAATAAAGGTATCGTTAGGAGAATCAAACAACCAAAAATTCAAAAAAAAAAAAAAAGAAAAAAAAAAGATCATATCTCGATACAAAAGTCATCATATGAAACATAGTTCCCATCCACTGTGATCACCAAGGGTAGGTGCTGCAATTAATCATAAAGTTTTTAAATTATTTTTTAAAAAGTTTAAAATTATTTAAGGAAGTTAACTCCATGGGTAATGAGTTCCAATAATGTGGGCCAATGTAGTTCAAACTTTGCTTCATGGCTTCAGTTTTCGGAAGAATAGGCCTAAAATGTGATTTAGTGCGTGTGTAATGCTTGTGCATCTGGGGTGTAATATGTATAAATTTGGAATGTAAATTATTCTTAATGCGCTTGTACATAATTTTCCCAATATTGTAGTAATATAATTTGTTAATCGTTAGAATACTATATTTATTTGGGAAAACTCTTGTAGTATTATGTAGTGTTAGTTGTGAATTTCTATGAAATTTTAAGTCAATTAATCTTATATATTTGTTTTGAAGAATTTTAAGTTTTTTGAAATTATATTTAGTTGTCTGTCCCATGATAAAATAGCATAATTAATATGAGTCTGGAACATGGTATAATACAAATTAATTAGCGTTTTGTAGGTTAGGTTTTTAAATATCAGGCTAATAATTCCAATATTTCTAGACAGTTTGAGAAGAAGAGAGTCAACATGATGGTTCCATTTAACGTCCCTATGGCGTAATTAGTTTTGTTGATGACCGTTGATTACTAGATTCAATTTTGTAAATTAAAGAAAGAGGATTGGAAGATATTTTTTGTTCTGGAATTTATTGTGTTATCTCGTCTTCGAAACTGTTTTGAGAACTTTCATTGTAAACCAGTGAAAGTGATAAATGCCGTACTTCTTGACCAGTGGATTCAGATTCTCGCTTCTGACCTTTCCTGTGAGATGTGCACTGATTGCGAAGGAATTTTCTGTTTGTTTGAGCATCAACGATTCAACAATGAAGTGCTTTCCTTCAGGAACTACGGTATGCCGTTATTGGAAATAAAGTGCTGTGTTTCATTACAAAAGAAAGGTTTGCGATATTCGATTAAATTTTATAAATGGAGAACGCCGCCCAGGTAACGCAGCGGTCTTAACAATGGCTATTAACTATTCGTCCGAGATGGGTCCGGGCTCGAATCATGGTGAGGCATGGATCTTGTTTTTATCTTAAGCCACTACCTCTCTCCATTACCTAGAACCAGTGGCCCTAAATAAGAGACGTGCGACTGCTTATAGCCACCTGAGTTGCTCAAGGTAGTCGTTAAATCTCCAATCAAAATAAATAAATAAATAAATAATTAAAAGGTGAATGACCGTTTTATATTGTTCCGAAATTTCCTTAAATTCGTCATTTCGTTAAAAACATTTTAAGACGAAAAGTGAAAGGAATAATTGGAAAATTTAAATTGCATTTTTAAATTATTTGATCCGTAAAGAGCAAAATGAAGAACGACAATATCGAATATTACCAGGCACCCATAATATGCAATAGCCAACAGTACATCTGATTTCTTTAATAGCTAAAAATGCATTTAAATTTTAAATGGTTCTACAGAATATTGTTGCGTACTTTAACGGCAATCCGCGAAGAAATTTGTCTCATACATTAGTCATGGCAAACGCATTAGAAATAACAGAAACGGAACATACTTTGGAATGTTGTGTTCAGCATGGGTGCAAAAAAAAAATGAAAAAATCTGTTGTCTTTGCTTTTGTCCAGGAGTACGTGAAAAACCTGAGAAGGCCGTGATTTCCTAACTATCTGGTGCACGGTTTTAATCAAAGAGACTACTTAGTAGCAGTGTTTTCCGAAAAAATAATTTCAAGGAGTAATTTTACTCCTTTGAAAAAATTTAGGGAGTAATTTTTAAAAGTGAGGAGTATTTTAGAAACATTAACGAGTAAAATAAAAAAAAAGTTGCGAAAACACCATTAATTTATTAAAAAACACCTGGGTTTTTTTTTCATATAAAAAAATATGTCACTACTACTGAATGAATTCTGACGTTTTGCTTTTTTTAGTTAAAGAAAAAAAAATATATATATATATATATCGTAAGCAGTACAAGCGCATGGAAAGTAATCCCTGAAAATGATTTGGACCATTTTTTGTAAAGAACAAGAATGAATTTCCAACTTTGACGTCGATGTAACACGCCTTCTTCATTTCCTAATGAAGTGTCCATGTTTGTTGGCTGGTTTCGTACTTCCACCGCTAGTTTTTCGCAGATTTCATTGTTTCCTTTCTTTGCGTTTTTTCTTTTCATCACCATTGGACTGTGTCTATCCGAAAAAAAAGACGTTAAAGTACGCTGTTTCGACACATCGTTCGATACTATAGTGTCTGATAAAGCTGTTTCAATCTCTACAAATCACGACCACGTATCACCGTCATGACGAAGTACAAATCACGACTCCACGACCACAAGGCGCTCCGGAATTGCGATTGCGGAAGCGTACTTCACTCATCTGATCGAGCATGAGCTGTAGCAGCAATGACAGGAGTTTTGCGATGCGATTGCGCTCCCGATGAGCCAGTGACGTCAAGGTACCGAACGATGTATCTCTGACGTCACGCCCTGACTGGCTGGCGGGTCACGCCACCAAAGCTCCGGTCGCGCCAAGAAAACCGCGGCCAAAAAAACCACGGCCATTTTTACGCGTTGGCAAAATTTCAATGCGTAAACACACTTTTCGATGCGTCCTAGACGCGTAATTACGCATTTTGGCGAACTCTGCTTGGCAGTACGTTCGCCAAATTGTGTGTATTAGTATGCTCCCGCAAGAAGCTTATCGAGAAAAATAAATTGTTGGAAAAAGCAGAACATGGCTCTGTTACCTGATACGTGAACGAAATATTCTTCAAAACCTCACAGAGAAGTTAAAAAATGCTGTTTTGTTGCTAGAGCCATGTCATATTGAAAAACCCTGCCGTGATAGAATGATACAGATTCAGCTTTACATTTGTGAAGTCAAAATTTATGTGTCCCTAAGATTAGAACTTAAGCATCGGTTTACTTAGAAAAATTGCGAGAACAAATACTATTCAAATCATTCTATTTAGGACACATTTTTGTTAGTATTTATTTCACCAGCCTGTGATTACAAAAGTTGTGACATTACGGAATATGAGTCTTTTATGTAAATTATACAAAGAGGTTGTTATTTAACCAAATAATATCATATAGGATATTTGGAATCCATATGTTGGAGTGTTCCATGTGTTCGAAAAGAAATTTATCTCAATGGAAGACAGCATTCATTCAACGTCATACAAAAAAATGACAGCATTAATTCAACGTCATACAACTTAATCATATTAGACATGCAATTTATCAAATTTTCGTCGCGACTAGCGGCACTTTTCACCTTTATGAAACGTTTTAGTTTAAATGCCTGTGTACTTTGTGTAAAATTGGGAGTTAGTAAATAGGTGTCATACACTTTTACTAATTTCCGATCACTATGGGCATGGCCCCTGTCAAAAAATATGAACAAAGAGAGCGAGGGCTGAGAATGTCATACAAGGAAGATCAGAATTAGAAACAAATTATTTTTAAGAGGCAACTGGGAAGCATAGGTTAATTTCCACTGCTGCAGCCCAAGTGAAATCAAGAATTATTGGATGCGGTCTAAATAGCATCTCTGGTTTGAAAAAGTAATAGATGTCTGAACAAAGGAAGAGGGTGAGGTATGAAATTTCCATTAATCGGAAAGTATTTCTAGAAACATTTTTTTTTATTTTCACCTGTTTTACCGTATGAACTTTTTGATTTACCTCGGTAGCAATTGAATAATTGGGGATCGGGGTAATTGTTACAGTTATCTTTCTGTTATCTCTGAATGTTTACGAAAAATTTGTCCGTCAGGTTTCTAAGTTCTATCGCACTATAACACTATAAAATGGACTACAGTTTTGATCATAGTAATCTGTACATAACCTGAATTATGAAGGACAACAGAAAAAAATAGCATGTGCAATGTTCTTCTCCCCCTCCTCTCGCCCTACAGGATTTGCGTCCAGGATACCATATAGAAATTTAAAAGAAAACTTCAAATTTCGTTTTTCTCATTTTTTTAGTTAAATAAGCAAACCTGAGATATCACTACAGTTTTTTTTCCAATTCGGTTTGATGTATATAGAAATAAAAATAATTTTGATTTGATATTAAAAACGTGAAAGGAAATGTGGACGACTTCTTGACGAAGTTTTGGTAACCGATGGATGAAGATATCCGATACCTTTGTTTTGACGTCTGGACAAAAAATTGTCTTTTTTGTTTTTTATGATTTATGAAATGCAGTTCATATTTAATTTTCATTGTGCATTTAGGGATTTTTCTTCGTCTTGCAGGTCCAGTATTGAGAGCTAGGAAATACCCCTACTCATCGGGGCAGGTCCTAGCACAGGCGAAAATCTCCAAGCCCTAGTGCGTTTGTATCAGACTTCTATAAAGCACTGTCCAGAAATTGCCTCTTTTTAACTTTATAATCGCAGCACTTTTACATAGAAAGTAAAATATTTCTACGCCCAAGGCCAGGAGCTTTCATTGCTGAAAAAATTTAGCAAATTTTCTGAGGAACCTTGCCGTCTGTAATTGAAATAACAAATTATATTAAATTATCTATTTACTGGTTCTCAATTCATGTATCTTCATGGCATTAATTGCTGGAAGAGGATTAGATTCTTCAAAAAATTATGATATCCTCGATTTTCGGAAGATTTGTTCAGTTTAAAAATAGTTTTTCAGAGACACATTCGCTGTTTAAAATACGAAACGTTAGTGTTCACCGGTGGAAAGTTTAGCGATAACATTTGTTACTTTTTTGAACATTTTCAGTGCTGCGTCTCTTGGCTTTACTTGTTGTGACATTTCACTTATTAAACATTTTTCTCGATACTATTTTTGCTTTTATCACCTTAACTGAAGGAATTGTTCACTTGACTGATCACAGGAAATTTAAGTCATGCAAACGCACAAATTTAGGATATCGTTCAAACCTATCCTCCTGACAAATTCTTAAATCCTTTGTGGTGTTTCACATGATTTCCATGAATTACAGTATGTTTCTTTTCAATCTTATACTTACGTGATAAATTAAATTAATGTACTTTTTCCGGAATAATGGGTGCAATCAAGAGTGGAATCTGTGCACTTTAATGACTTTCTCTTATTGCGCGTAGTGTAATATGTTCTTAGTGCTATCCCTGAACCATATCTCGAAGGTTCAGTGCAGCGAAAAAATAAAAATAGTATATCCCAACTGTAATAAATTGTTCTTTAAAGATCAATGTTGAAAGATTTAAATACTTAGTTTTCCCTACAATAGTTAGATTTCCTCATTACTGCACTATATTCAAAACCTGTTTTATATGCAAAGCAGTATGGTACCAGCAATTTAGTTTACAATTCTGATTATTCTTAATATTTTAGAGAATTCTCATGTATTTATTATTAATGTTTCTTCCTTAGTTTCTCTATATATGAAGTACTGGAAATATTTACAATGCTTCTAGAATTGTAAGGCTGTTTAATCTAAGACAACGCATAGGAAGCTTCCGTTTTCTAAATTTGAAGTGATTGAAATTCCTGGATTATATTGTTTAACTTCAGTTACTTCGAACTTCGTTGTGCTCTTGGTTTTGCAACGGAGAGCATGCTCGAATGGAAGTACGAAGGCACAGGACTTATTTGCTCTCCACGGGACCGTGAGTTTCTGTAATTTTTATATGTTACAATGTGACCAGTAGACCAGAGGCAATAAATATCATTTTCTGGTTGCTGTGGATACATACACACGCAATGAATTTTGCATGTTGTTTACTTCAATAGGTTATGGTAACTTTGTGTCACCGTATGTATGTGAAATGTTATGGGAGTAATTCAAAGAAATTTTTTTTTTACTTTCTGATACAATATGAATGCTTTGGTATCACACTTAGTTTTTTAAATAAATTATAATAAGAATCAAACTCTCCGTCCTTTTAAATGAGCACAAATGTGCACTAAGGGATCTAAATATCACAAAACCGGCTATTGCTTTACAATCAACTGACCAAAATCCCGTTTCACGGTAAGATGCGAGATTAATTTTTGAATCTCCTTTCGCTACTCATATAAAAAAGCGTGTTTGGAAATATTCAAAACCAAAAATAAGGTTTCAACCAAATGTTTATTCTCAGATGCAAGAATTATAACCATCGTGGAACATGTCCTTAGATGCTGAACGCACCTCATTAATATTGAGGAATCACTGCACGGATTTAAATTTTCCTGTTTTCAAACTGCGATTTCGTTAACTAAATGTATTGTTCGACTTCTCTTGATGAATACATAATTTTTATCTAGGTTTAAACGTGCTGAGCTTACAATTTTTTAAGATCTTTTAGTTTACAGGTGACCATTTGTGTGTAAAAATAAAACAAAAAATAGTAATTTCCTGACAGCATTGTCTCATTGCTACCAGAAAGTTTTTAGAATAATTAAGATATGGTAGTACTCTTTATTTGGGGGAACGATAAATCTACTGTATCTATAGCGTCGTTTTCTATTTATGGTAGAAATACACCTGCCATATTGAAAGCAATAGAAAACCATTTGTGATTACTAGTTTATCGATATATACATGCCTGTTTGGGAAACGTTATTTGAAACTTAGGGAAGAGGACAAAGAAGTTATGTGTATATCGGCTTGGAAGCAAAATGCACTTGAAAGTTTTACTGAAATGGAAATTTCTGAAGTTTTGCTGTTATGCGCGAGTACAGTAATCATCCTCTTTAGTCTATCATGGTTTACTGACCACTAAATTACTTTTGCTTATATTGAGGCTGTAACGTAAGGGGTTCTAGAAAGTTTTGTCACATGTTTATTTGGAGGCTTTAATGAAACCGTTTGTTGTACCAATTCATGGGGCCTAGTATTTGAATTCCTTTCTACGAAATTGCGGTGTCCTCGAAGTTGTGAACCATCCGCTTTTTCAAATTGTTCCTGAAATCATACTAATTGAAGTTTACTATCTCAAATTTATTCATAAATTTATTTTAGAGTTATTTAGTGCATATATCTTTCTATACAGACATTTGGGTCAAGAAACAGAAAATCTTTAAATTTTGGTTCAAATTCCTCTGTTTGAACCTACCGTTTACGGATATCAATGCATAAATGTGTTTAAATATAGATATTTTTGTTAGAAGAAAGCCAGCAAAATTGTCGTGATATTTTTTCCTTGTGTTCTTTTATCAGAATGCACAAGGATAATTGATTTAAAATTAGGCATTGTGGCAAAATTTCCTATGTCACAATCATGGAGTGGAGCGATCGTTAAGTAGACAACAGAAGCAACTGTTGCAATTTGCGACGAAGAACAAAGGGATCGATTTATTAGAGTATGGTTGGAAGGATGGCAAATAATACCAACCTTCGAAATTAAATCAGACCTCCGAGTAAAATTAATGAAGAATAGGAAATTGAAAATTAAAAAAGAAAAACAGAAAATTGACATGCCCTAATGGATGGGTGGTTGGGTTGGGCACGAGTGAACTTTGCAGTGCAACCACCTCCTCATGATGTGTTCTGTGATTTTTCTGAAACATGAAAAATGTGAAGAGGTGCACCGTGTGCAGTGTGCACTACTGCACATTTGCACAATATGTTGTGCTTTCAGTGCAACAGTGCACACACTAACACAACTAGGAAACATATCACATGGTGAACTCTAGGTGTCAAATTACTGCAATTTTCCTTAAACATGGAGTGTTGTTGCATTAAATTTTAACCATAAGATATTAGTTACTTTACCTGAAAAATTTTGTAAAGTCTTTGGTATCAACAGGTAGTTTATGCGCACTAGGGGAAGTCCGTAACGAACACTGTTCTTTTCGCACAACGAACATGAAAATGCGACAATTTTACCCAAATATCGAAATTGTGGAGGTAAAGAGGAACAGTAAGGTATTATTTGAATTTCGCAAAAATTTTTGCACTTGGTTTACGTAGCAATACATAACGTTTCCGCACTAGGGCACATTGAATTCGAATTTTTTTAAGCTCCCGTCTACTCTGCAACTCGTTCAGTTTTTGATATACATTTTGGAATGTGGCAGTAAAAAGTTTGTGAGATATGGGGTCACCTTGTTTCACTCCATTTCCAATTTTTATAATTTTGCTGTATCCTCAAATATCAAACTTTTGCATTTCATTTTCATATATGTTAGTAATGTTAATGTACGCAATCTTCAAAACCGCAGGATTTCAAAGCCATTGTAACTGCTGATGGTTTCACGGATTCGGAGGACCTTTCGTAGTCAATAAAAGTCATGTATAATATGATTTCATATTCTCTCGTTCTTTCAAATAGTTCTTGAGGTACATGGGTAGGATCCACAGTGATGTAGTCAATCCTGATTACAGCTTGTTTTCTTGGTTCAGCCATGTCGGGTGTTATCTTCAAGCAATGTGAAAGAACCACTGATAGGTGGCTGATGGCCCTGAATTCTTGAGATCCTCAAAGTCACTTGTTTTATGTAGCACGATCATTGAAGCATTGTTCCAATCCTCAGGATTATTCCCTTCAGTGAGACATCTAGTCATATCTTGGGTGAGTGCAGTTTCAATTTCTCCACTTGCTTCTTTTATAATTTCCGTGGTGATTCCATCTTCTCCTGGAGCGTTTCCCCGTTTCATGTTCCTAATTGCATGTGTAACTTCTGCAGGAAAGACTGGAGAGACTTTGGCACTGGTACGTGTCGTGATGTCTAGAATAGATGTATCATCCCTCTCATAAATATTTGAGTAGATATCTTTCACCTTTGTCGAAATTTCTCTCCTATTTCTTGTTACAGTCCGATCTTTTCCCAGAGCCATTATCTGTTTTCTTCACTTACTAAGATGTCATTTTGCTTTCTTCAGGCTTTGGTTGTTTTTAATTGCTTTTCACACTAATTCACAATTCAATATCCTTATATTTTCAGTGACACTTTTCCGTTCTGCCTTTCATAGATCTATATATTCCAATTTGAAAGTTTCATCTTCCTTATTTCTCCTCATTTACTTTCTGTTTCAATCAACACCTTTGCCTTTCCTGAGTTTTTTTTCATATGTAACTTTCTCTTAGTACCACCTATTTTTGTTGCTGTTTCCATAAGATCATTATTGAGTTCTCTTTTAACAACAGAAATATTCCCGTCTTCCGCTTTTAGGCCTTCTAAAGCAGAAAACTTGTTCCTTAGTTCCAACTTGAAGGTATTATGATTTTTTTAAAGTTGTTTATGTCAGTACATTTTGTTTGTCTTATGAGCTTGCCACGTTTGTGTTTAGTTTTGAGGCGCATCTTACACCTCACCATTTTTTCCTCACTACCTGTGTTGAACTTGTTTGCCACACTCTAGTCTTCTATACGAATATTTTGTTACACATAATAAAGTCAGTTTCACTTGTCGTCCGATTTGGTTGTCTCGATATCCATTTCTTGTGTGGCAACCTTTCTGCTTCTGCAAATTCTACGAGAGTATTTCCACGTTGATTTCTGTTTCCATTGCCAAACGTACACCCCGCCTTCTGTGCACCCTTCTTATATGCTTCTCGGTGGCGTGATAGACGCACATGATTTGCATATGCCCTGCAATGCTAATCGTTTACATGTCCTCTCGCGGGAGACGCATGCTGCGAATTTCAGGCTAATTGGATGCCTCCTTCTTGGTGTTGCATTTTGGGTGGCCAGCAGTATATTTTATCTTTGCTTTAAAGATTGAGTGAACCTAAATAAACGTTTTCCTAGATCAACGGATTGAAAAGAAATATATAGGAATCCCAAAATGTACTTAGCAACCTCGTATTCAGAAATGTATGTAACGGATACAGATAATGAGTACGAAGCAAAAGATTACTTTGGTGCGAGGTAATTGAAGCTCAAATTCATGCCATGACGGCTGTACATGAGAAAAAATAATATAGCTACAGTAAAAAATATCTTCCACCACCTGCATCTGAATGCGTTTTTGTGAAAAATATCATAGTTAGAGATCATGACAGTAGGTTTATATTTCGTCCGAAGATATGACAGATGCTGGTGCAATTTTTTTGCTATTTTGATCTATTCCATGTACTTCAATATAATTTTATCAGATTATCATTTCTTGGATGAGGTCTAAATTACTGTAGGAAGTGAACAAATATTAATGGAGTTATTCAGTTCGCTGGTACCACCTCGTCTTAGTATCCAAATTAAATTTAATAATTTTCAGTATTATATTGAAAAACAAATAAATATATTATTTAATTAATATATCTTTTTTTGAAGTTGTGTTCCACAACGTAATTTACTTTTAGTAAAAATGATCACACATCTACCCAAATAAGTCGTGTATCCATATCGCAACTTACTTTGTAAAAGTAATATTTGACCAACACAAATAATTTGAAACCAAGTTTCACTCTCAAAGGCATGATTATATGTACCTGCTAAAGTGGTATCCCTTCTTTCAGTTAACAGAAACGCACTGAACTACGATTTTCCTTCAAACATTAATGGTTTTTAAACAATTCATGCAGAATTCTATTAGTTATTCAGTTTAAAGTTTTGAAAAGTAAGCTTCTCTTAGAATACATATCTCATCTATAATACATTTTTTAAGTTTCTCTAATGCAAAAATTTCAGTGAACATATTGCTACACCTGTGGCTTTGAAGCCTAAGTGCTCGCTTATCACCGTCCAAGATGGGTCGGAGTACAAATCCTAGTCAAGTACGGATCTTGTTCGCGTCTCTCCTTCTTCCTTTGAACTAGTGGTCCTAAATCAGAGATGGACAACAGCTTATCGCCCACCGAGTTGCTCACTGTTGTCGTTTGACTTTCATTCAGAAACACATGAGCCCAATATCAACATCAAGTTTGTTCCTCTCGTCTTATTGGTGTATGCAGTTAAAAATATTATTTCTGATCGTTTTATCTCATGTGGCTATAGATTCTTTACTTCTATATATTTGAATTGTACAGCGCAATTCAAACTGTTTGTCCGATTTCAAATTACTGCAATTTGAAATATACTGCGATGAAATCTACATAGAATGAAGAAAAAGTGTTCAAATTTTGTTTTCATAGCTTATAAATGTTCTATGTGACTTCCGTAGGTCACGCGAACTAAATGAGAACATATAAATATCATGAAAACGTATAACGATCATGAGAATATATTTTATTTGCAAAGCAATACCAGTGAGAGCGATGCATATTTTACTTATGGACAAGAAAGTCATTCATTACGTAGGTATTGGGGTCAACCCTTGTAATAATAATCTCCTATAGCTAGTTGGAGCCCAAACGTCTCGCTGTTGACGGAAGTCCTACATGAAAATCATTAGAGGTGTCAATAATGGTTCGCAGTGTCGCTGCTTGACCGTCTGCCGAAAAATTAGTATCCAGTTCTGGTAGTAGTGCCGCATGCACGACACGTTGCGCATCAAATGGGTTGAACTAAACAAATAATTGATTCTACGTTCTACAGCTCTTTGACCGCTATAGTGAGGCTCGATTTTTCAACGAGAGTAATTGTCTACACTGAGTTAACATTGTATTTTGGACAGATCCTTTTTTATGTAATTGGGAAATTATAAAATACTACGTTATATCAAATTTACGTTCGGCTGCTATAAATTGTGAACACCTATCTTCTGTACATATACAGTTAAGGTTTCCAAATAAGGAAGTAACATGGCTATTAGAGACAATTTCAGCCAGCTCGGGTAGTTGGGGCACATAGTTCAGGCGCTGGTATTTCGCAAATAATAGTATTCTTGGCTGCTCCTGTACTACCGTGTAAAGGTTGTAACAAGACGAGATTAACATTGTATTTTAGACAGATCCATTTTTACATATTTGGAGATATGATAAAATACTACGTTATATCAAATTTAAGTTCGGCTACTGTAAATTGTGAACACCTATCCTTTGTACATAATCAGTTAAGGTTTCCAATTAAGGAAGTAACATGGCTATTAGAGACAATTTCAGTCTGCTCGGGTAGTTGGGGCACAGAGTTCAGGCGCTGGTATTTCGCAAATAATAGTATTCCTGGCCGCTCCCGTACCACCATGTAAAGGTTGTAACAGGACGAGATTAACAATGCGGAGACATTGAACAGGAGGACTCTTATCGGTCACCGTCGCATAGTTGACAATACAGGTGAATTTCAGGTGTCACAACTGGTATCATAGTAACGACGTGCAGCAGTCGCCCAGGTGACCCACGAGTACACTATTTCCACATCCACTAGACGCAGTTCTTTGCTTGGCCTTTAGCCCCACAGCCGCTGGCCAAAGTGGAAGAGTTAAAAAAATGTTTAATAAATCCTTTCTAGTTTCAGTCAAAGGCACCGTTATTTGTGGAGTATAATTGTAAGATCCTACTTGGACTCTCTTGCAACGGTATTTTCAGAATTTACGTTCTGCTTCTTAAAATATATTTGACGCAAGTAGTTTTAACTGAATACTAAAAAAAAAATAGTTTTTGCAAATAAAAACACCATCTAAGGTCTCTTTCTCAAACGCACAAATCTGATAAACGCAGATGCTCTTTTTTCTCGGACGGGATGTTATTAACCACATGTGTTTTCAGTATCAGCAAATGGAAAGATTTTCGTATTTAGATAGACCACTTTTGTGTTTCATATTTCGTTGCTTGGAAGTAATATCATTTATGCTGTGGGATTTTTATGATCAAAATTATTTATTGCTGAGTTGTATAGTTCTGAAATAAAACTGGTTTGATTTCTCGTAGTTTATGGGAAAATTTGAAGTACAGTATATTCTCCGAATTTTTAATTTAAAGTACTAGATGAAAGATAATTTATTTTTACCTTTGGAAATAGAAATGCTTACCTGTTCAAGCACTTGAATTGTCTTAGCAATTCACTGACGTTCACGTAGTCTGGTAGTAATTAGTTTTCTGATGTAATGAATGCATTGGCGAACTGTTGCAGGAGGAGATGTATTGGTGTAGTTTCGGGTTCTAAATTATTTGGCTAAAATTTTCGAAAAAGAAGGATAAACGAATTTTAACGTATGGCAGCACATAGTGAAAAAATGTCATTTTATACTATATTTTAACGACTTTCAACGTAAACCTTATCTACTAGTAAGACAATGGCAAGGAAATTGCGTTAGACATCAAACAGCGCTGCGGCGGCGACGAAAAGCTTGGCTCCTGTGAAGACGACGGTCATCTCGGCTGCCAATTTAGGGGCAAAACAGGAACACTCTTGCCGGAAAAGCGTTCCATTCTGCACTGCTGCTTTACAGAAAATAGTTCTTCGTTTCACGAAGGACTATTTTTTCACAAATGAAGTAAATATTTTTCCTTTCTGTCAAGGTTTTACAAAGTGGTGGTAAATCATATCCTATCTCCCTCAAAGTGGCGTTTTAACACGTTTCCAATAATCTAAGCGGTTTTTGTCTTTACTAAACACAAGAACACATAACATGGTTGAGACTTCACCATGATTATCAGAACCTTGTTATTTTATCCAAAAGAATCGAATATCCAAAAACTTCCCTTTACAATGCATGGCTATTTGTAAGGAATATTTAATATTATTTTTCATGTTTTCCGCGATCTTTATAAATTTGGAAATAACTGTCCCACTAATACACTGTGCACATCTATGTTTCCTTGTGTTGTTCCCAGTTAAATTAGTTCTTGAGCAAAAGCACCAAAGCATATATTATCTACTACATTAAAAGCTAAGTGATTTCCTGGCAACAGTTCACTTACATTTCTTATTTAGTCCAAATCAGCATATCGTACTTTACCTGATGATCGTTTGGACGTCAAACTTTGACAGATTGGCAAGTAGACAGCAAAGCTGACATTTTACATGTGACACCTGGTATTTCTGGTCGTTCACATAGAGATGTCATCTCTTATGTGTTCCTGGTTTAAATTTGAAGAATCATGTTTGATATTTTAGGATAATATGAATGACGTAATTAGCGCTAAACAAACTGATAATTCCGTTCGATGAATAAAGGGGAACGGCTACATCTGATATCAAATATTGCCCATACTCATAGGGAGCTATTGTTTTATTAGTTTTCGGTAGGAACTGAGCAATAAGGTTTTATATTCAACAGAAGTTGAGTGAGGTAATTAGAGCTCAACAAACTGATAATGCACGTAATTAAAATTTTCTTATCTCTTCCTGTTATATTAGGTGAATTCGATTGCATATCGATAATACTGTGAACACTGAGATATGACAGAGTTGACGCCACAAGATGTAAAACACTTTCTATCCGACAGTTTCTTGAGACGAAAGAATAAAAATTCCTCGTGAAAAAACAAAAATTGTGCATACAACCATTAATTATGAAATGAAATGAAATATAAAGTACTTTTCCTTCCGAAGAAACTCACAAAAGTCGAACAGAAAAATGCTATTTACAGATATACGGAATATGCTGTCTGTATGGTCATTGTTTAAAATAAAGTGGAATTCGGTATCCCGTTTTAGTTTGAAATGCTAAACTAATGCAGATCGATCTGGTACTTTGACAAGGAATGAAGTTCATCGAGCGCTGTTGCGTATGATTGCAAATCTGGTATTTCTGAAACTAAAGATATGCAGCAGAAAGCCTGCTTTAATATTTCATTTTTAGCACTGCAATTAAAGAATAGCATTAAATGTCAAAAAATGAAAGCATTTAATCAAAACAGTATCATCTAAAATGTGCCGACCTCTACAAAAGAAATGTTTTCAATTTTTAAACATAAAGTACCTCTTAAGACTCTGCATGGGAGGGTCCTTATTCATACAGAATCTAACTAGGGATGCTATGCTGAAATAATCGTTATTATAATTTTTAAGTACTGATATTTGCACTGCTTATTTGTTTGCTATTATGGTATCAAAATTCTCAAAATTCATTTTTTTCTTATCAGTGTTCTGAGTCGAAATTTAGTGACCTCAGTTTGAAGCCCAGAAACGGGTTTACCAAAATTATGATCGGGCGCATAAAGTCCATTAATATAATAATTAACAATGTGTTGTTAATTAGTGTGTGATAAATAAAATCATATACACTAAGCTCTTCTGTCTTTGCGTCCGATTTTTTTTTTTTTTTTTTTTTGGTGGAGCTAGTAATTGCCAAGATGAAAATTTCTTTAGTTTTCAGATATCTTTATATAAATTCATGGCGGGATGATATATATTTCTTAAAATTACCCTTTTAATTTGTAAATTATTTTTGTTTGTAGCAGTGATGTTCCCACTGAAGTTCTTATGAGGTGATATCTGCGAAACGGAATGTAAGCGACATTGTCGCATGGATGCGAATACAATGTTTTTAAAACCCTTTTGCCCCATTGAAAGCAGGCTGCACAATTATTAATGGTTATTTAGTTTTGTTTTATTAGAATTTTAAAAAATACACTTGCAAGGCTATCCGTCTAACTCCATTGGCTTGTCTGTCAAAATATCTCCTACAACAGTATTGATCGGAAACTTGGTCGTCCTGAGTGGTGTAGTGGTTAGCATACCAGGACGTTTTCTGGGAGACGCGGGTTCGAGTCCCGCTACAGGACGATGAAAATTATCAAGTTTTCGGATATTATCTGACTTACCATTCTTGTCATATTTACGCCAAAAATCAGATCTTCCAAGTTTGTACATATGGCGTAATCCCGTATTTCTTTTATGATTTATCTGCTTCTCCGGGCAAACACAGTTTAAGATTCTTAACCTCCAGATTCGCTAAACATGAATGCCGGTTGCTTCGACTAGCACATCCTGTGATGGTTATATTTAAATTGATCGGAAACTTGAAACTTGGTCGTTCCGGGTGGTGTAGTGGTTAGCATTCCCGGGCGTTTTCTGGGAGACGCGGGTTCGAGTCCCGCTACAGGACGATGAAAATTTTCAAGTTTTCGGATATTATCTGACTTAGCATCCTTGTCACAGTTACGCCAAAAATTGTATTGTCATCTTCAAAATTTGTATTATATGCCGTAATCCCGTATTTCTTTCATGAAAAGTATACCCACTTGTGCTACGTACCGTTTCATTTCAAATAGTTGCCACTCTCATTTGGTGCCATCCGGCGTTGCGTTCCTCATCAGATACGTTATTATTGATGTATTCTAATGATTTAAATGTTTATACTCCATTCGTTCTGATGATGTCCAGCCAAACGCTCTGCGAAAACATAGTCGATGTTAATGGAACATTTAATTGTGAATGAACGTTAAAAATTTGTTCTATCTCTTTATCATAATTGTGTAGTTTTAAATTATACATAAATTACACATTGTTATTTGTTGTCAGAACTGCAATATACATGTGTGTTGTACACATTACACATACGTCGCGATCGCGAAGTAAATTTATCAAAGTAGGGCGCAATTTGCTTATAGGCAAAGCTTCAGATCTTACTGTTTTATTTTTAATCACAAGAATGCTAGTAGACGGCGACACATCACCAAACGGCGAGGGTGAACACCATAAAGCAAAGTAGTAAGGCTATTTGATGAATAAAACTGTGGCATCGGGTTTTTCTACTGCGCACGCACTGCATTAGAAGATAGGACTGGCTTTTTCTACAGGATGTCGTGAAAGGATACCAGCGATATCTCGCAATGCTAATTTTGAAAACTGCAGAACGAGTTTCTCTTTAAAAGAGTTATCACATTCTTAATTATGACTTACAGATAATAAAAATAGCGTAGCTATCACCCTCTCCCTATCCCCCGAAAGTGTTGGAAGACATAAGAAAAAGAAAGTCGGTAAACAATCATATAAAGGAAAATATTTAATCACTGATATCATAACGGCATAATCCATAATGGATTTAAAGACATCAATACGGAAAAACGTTTTCTGAAATGAGGGATGATCCAAAATTAGTCCCTAATTTGATTTTTGGACAAATGTTTGGCTTCCATTTTCGCTCAAATGCTAAGTTCATGGAATAGTTCTCTCTGTCGTAATGACTCAGCTTTGGATTTGAAACAATCCACGAGATGTCTCTCATCCTCGTTCATAAGACATTAATGTGTACATCAGTAAGCGCAGTTCTGTCAAGAGACAAAAAATATAATTTTTTAAGGATTTTTTATATTAATAATTTTTAATACAAAAGTGTTTCCATGCGTAAGTTAATGGAAAAAAAAACAGTGGTTCCACTGTATATTACGAAAGAATGTGAAAAGGAATGATATAAATAAAAATAATATGTATTTACAAAACAGTCATGCAAGAAACGTACAAAATTAATACAACAGCTGCAAACTAATCTCGAACACTCGCATGAATTTAAATTTCGGCCTTTAGCATTTCGCGGCACGCTACCAAAACCTGACCAGGAGTTAAAGAATACGATCACGAAAAAAATATATTGATCATTTGCCCGAAGTAGGTGCGGGTTCTAATCCCGGTGAGGAATTGAAAATCTGTCTTGTTTACGGCAATGGCTCTTTTCCATCTCTGTAACCAGTGGCCTTAAATTAGGGACGGGCGACTGCCCATAGCTCCCTGAGTAGCTCTCTGTGGTTTTGTAAATTTTCAAAAAGAAAAAAATTGAGTCACTATCAAGTTTTGGGTAAAATTCCTAAAACAAAAATTAGTTTCACGGGTGTTTTATTTCGAAATTATCCAAGATATATACCATTATTAATCACAGAGAAAGAAGTCAATAATCTCATGCTTTAAGATCTCTTTTCGGATGAATATTTCCTAACACGGAAAGTAAACCAGCTCAAAAATCTACATTAGAAATCTAAGTAGGTGGACGCACTTACAGTAGCGAACAAAAGTATTTGGCGAAATACTTTTTCAACCATAACTTTTTTTCTGCTGCACCAAATCGGGTCATTTTAGGATATGATATGTGTTGATGTGTGCGTTACAAGGCCGCGTAGTTAGTATTTTCCTCAGAGCGAATTTGTCGTTCGAAATGTGCGATATTCAAGAATCGCCAATTATTACCCATTTGTTTGCTGCATGTATTAATGTTTTTCTTGTGATTTTTGTGGGTTTCGTGATGTGTAGTGTGATAATAAATCAATCTTAGGCTTTCAGAAAAGGGTAAAAAGGCGGAGATCCCTGTTGGAGCCCACCAGGCGGCCGTGAACATGATGGAATCCGGAATGCGCGTCACCGACATTCCAAGGGCTCTGAAGATCTGACACCAGTTCATTTCAGCTATCCTGCAACGTTATAAGAAGACTGGGACCGTCGAGAACAGTCCGCGATGTTGTAGGCCTCGTTCCACTACGTTGCTTCAGGATAGACGTATCGTCTGTCTATCTCGTGCTGATCCAACCTTGACTGCTGTGGACATCGCCACCGAAATCCGCGAAGCGACAACCTGAACGTCAGCCGAATGACCATGCCCCGTCGTCTCATTGCTGATGTATTGAATGGAAGACGCCCCGCCAAGAAACCACTCATCAGAGTCAAGAATCGACGAGCCTGAGTCGCGTTCGCGCGTCAGCATCGACACTGGACCGCGGTGGACTGGAGTAAGCATCTTTTCAACGACGAGAGCAAGTTGAACGTGTTGGCAGTGATGCCATCCGAAACGTACGACGACCGTGTGGCCAGAGATGCAACCCCCAGTCCATGCAGCCGACTGTCAAGCACAGAGGAGGATCGCTCATTGTTTACGGCGCTTTCTGTCTCAATGGAATGGTACAGATCATCAAGATTGACGTAATAATGAGCGGACAGAGCCACACAAACATGCTCATCAACGACGTATTTCCATGGGCAAACCAGAACATGCCACCCGGATGGATCATGCGGCAAGGCAACGACCCGAAGCACACCTCCAGAGTAGCGAAGGCAGCCTTCCAACAGCAACAGGTCACACTTCTAGACTGGCCAAGCCAATCTCCAGACCTCAACCCCATCGAGCACATGTGGAATGAGCTGGAGAAACGATGTGCCTAGAAAACCTGCCGTAATAGGGACCAGAAGTTCGACCAGCCTTCTGCAGAATGGGCGCGAATTCCGCAGGTCACCGTCGAGAAGCTAGTGGACTCGATGCCGGCCCGTTGTGCCGCCGGTATCAAGTCTCGTGGTTATCACACTAAGTATTAGTTATTGTTTTGTCGTTTTCTCGTACTTGTTTTCTGTTACCGTTGCATTAAATGAATGTGATACACACCTACTTTGTTGGTCAATTTGTATGGTCTTTGCGATTAAGCTCGGTACCTGATCTGTGTTAAGGTTTCTGATCCATCTGCATATGGGTCATGTTTACAACTGAATAACACATATCATATCCCAAAATGACCCGATTTGGTCCAGCATGAAACATATTATAGTTGAATGAGTGTTTCGCCAAATAATTTTGTTCGCTACTGTATATATATATATATATATATATATATATATATATATATATATATATATATATATATATATATATAAACTATCTACGAGCAAATAACTGGACACCTGTGATAGCAAAGGAAAACGAAGTTTATTCAACTTCAATAGTTGGTGGAGACTTAACGAGCGGCGATTACAGCTGCGACCCTCCGGGGCATACTCTCAACCAGGCGTTGTACGACGTCTAACGGTATTTTCTTCCACTCGGCTTGGAGAATACAGGTCAGTTCCTACACCGATTTCGGACGGTGGGGCACCCCTTAAATCGACGCTCCAACTCGTCCCAGATGTGCGCGATAGGGTTAAGGTCCGGGCTCTGCGCAGGCCAGTCCATACGGTTAACCCCATTGTCACCATACATAGCCATGGTGGACCTCGCAACATGACAGGTGGCATTGTCATCCTGAAAGTAACATGGGTCCACCCCGTAAAACTGCCACAACGTAGGAAGTGCATGGTCATCCGAAAGGGTGCAGTAAGTCTCGGCGTTGAGTCTACCAAGAATTGCGACCAAGGGTCCAGTGCCATACCAGGAAATACACTCACATAGGATAATCCTACCGCCGCTGAACTTCACAGTTGGCACAATACATTCCGGCAGACGTTCTCCAGGCACACGCCAAACCCAAACCCTGCCATCCGAATGGTAGGTGGTGAACCTTGATTCGTCGCTCCAGAGAACCAATTTCCACTGTTCAACGGTCCACTGTCGACGTTCTTTGTACCACGTTAGCCGAGCAGCGCTATTGGATTTGGTGATCAAAGTCTTGTGGGCGGCAGCACGTCCATGATAACTGAGCAGATGGGCTTTATTACGGATGGTATTCATCTAAAGAACACTCCCGGATGCCTGTTGAAACACCTCGCGGATGTGGCCCATCGATTTGGTGCGGTTCTTCCGAATTTCTCTAGCCAGCACCCGTCGGTCTATAACTCCCAGAATTGTGGGTCTGCCGGTTCGAGGCAAATTCCGACAGTCACCTCTCATCTTCCACTTGCCAATCACGTAGGCCACTGTCGATTTTGGGTACTTCAACTCGCTGGATATGTCACGTATGGATCGGCCATTTCTGTGATACCTGACGATTACGCCTTTCTCGAAATCAGAGATCTCCTAACTTCGTGACATTTTGCATGCGACTGGTTGCGTTGTTGTTTCCCACACGATATTTAACGGTGGCGGCCGTGGCGTGTATCAGGGCTGCAGATATCGTCGGTTGCAGGTGTGTCCAATTACTTGTTGGTAGATAGTGTTTATTTCAAATATGCAAGTATAATAATAAAGAAAAACTATACCTGAACTACTAAACTTGAAGTTATGGATCAACAGCTGTCACTAATGAAGCTGAAAAATTAAATAAATATATCAAAAAATAGTGATCAGTTTGGATATCTTCTGGCGCTACAATTATTTATGCAAGCCCAAATGGGCTAAAATTTAATGTCTTGAAAGGTCCTAGTATGGTTTGTGTAAAAGTTTCTATTGAATGCTGAGTCGTTCAGGGCAAAGAGAAGTGCTTAAGATAAACATGTTTTCTTAATAATTAATCTCATTAAAGTTGAAGTAAATAAAATTATATTTCCCTCTTATTTGAAAACATGTACGCCGTTTCACTCGGTAGCGGAAACCCATTAGTTTCATAAAATTCAACGATATTTTTTAACGTACAGTCAGTAAACATGGCAGGATGATTTAAATATGTAGATAATTTGTGTTCAGGTTTTTTATTTCGACCTGTGATAGTTTAATTCGTCAATTATATAACGCAGAACAGTAGAAAGTGCATGATTTGCAATAAACAATCTTCTTGAGTTATTATATTTAATAAGTCTTATCAAGACACTTTAATAAGTCTTATAAAGATAAAATTTCTTTCTTTACTGAACTAGAAAAGTCTCCCGATTGCGCACGTGACAAGAATAAAAGCTGCTGAAATTCAGTACATCAAAAGTGTACTTATTCAATCGCAGCGAGAATGTACTTTCTCAACTGGACAATGCAAAAATGCCAACTCGGCTCCCCTAGCAACAAATTAACATCCATGGCATCGCCGAGCTTTTAATTGGCAGTGATTGTTAATTGCGCGCTACACAACGTGTTGGTAACTGTATTGCTCCAGTTTTTCCGTAGCATGACATACGGTATGACTGCAAATAGAAAGATGTTATTGGATCAAATAAAATTGTTGGCACAAATGTGCGAAAATGTCGTTGTTTACGTGTATCAACTCCTTGAGAACACTTCAATATTACATTGCATTGGAGCGAAAATCAAAGCCGCATCTCTCCTTTTCCCTTCGAACATGCTATCCGTTACACCATCCAGAACAAAAAAGTTCCAAGCAGCTAAAGTTAAGCAGATGTAGCTTAAAAATCTGAGAACCTTTCAAATTTGCGCTAGTCGAATCTATCCCTGCTTCCTCGTAGAGGCAACACGACCGTTTCTCACATCCAGGGTTGGATGTAGGTCACTAGTTCCAGGGCTTCAGAAAACATCATTGATAAGTGGGAAACTAATACCCCTGTTAAAATCATTCTTCGCAAATACATTTAAGGCAATACAAATGGAGCCGATTTAGTCTAACGAGCGATTCTGATCTGGAGAGAGCAGGGAACACGCAATCACACCTCCAACATCATCGAAAGGGACCGGTTTGGAGGTGGCGGAGTTCTCGTTTGGGGAGGTATCATGCTTTTCAGCCGTACTGACTTCCACATCTTCCAAGGAGGTTCAGTCACTGGTGTCCGCTATTGTACCGAAGTTCTCCTGCCTCACGTGCGTCTGCTTAGAGGTGCTGTGGGTCCTGAGTTCCTCTTCATGGACGACAACGCTACACCTCATCGTACAGTTGCTGTCACAGAGCTATTGGAGAGTAAAGATATTCAACGCATGGATTAGCCCACAAGGTTCCGGGACCTAAATCCAATCGAACACGTGTGGGACCTTTTCGGGAGACGTTTGACAGCACCCCACCAGCAGCCAGCAACGATTCCGCAGCTGCGATTGGCGCTACAAGAAGAATGATCCGCGGTGCCTCACAAGCTCCTTGACAACCTCGTCCTCAACATGGACAGACGTTGTAAATCCTGCAACGCTGTAAGAGGTGATCATACCCTCTAAAAAAGTCTGGATTTTTCTTGGCAGCCGCCTGTCACATGGACGTTCTGTGTTCTGTCCAGTTGTGCTAGAAGCTACCTTTTCAATAAAGTGACTTTGTATCCTTTGTATTCCTTGTTTGGACGGTTTTTCTCTCTTGTCTCAGATTCTTACATCTTGGGGATCTCATGGTATTAATTGAGTCGATGTGGAGCACTTCTACACGACGTTACATTCGAAAAACCGCCTCGTCCTTATTTTTTCTATGCCAGTGTAGATCCAGATAATTTACACTTCGTAATATTTCCTATTGTCTTTTATTTTCAATTCAGTATCTGTAAAATAAATTATATAGAAGTTTTAGCTGGATTCTCTTTGTTTCGTCATTTAGCTCTGTGAAAAAATTTGAAGTCTGTGATTAGTCATTTTTGATGTTCTGTGGACGTTAAGTATGGAATTTTAAGAGGGTAGATGCCACAAAACACACAATACTTTGAACCAAATATGATATGAGAAATGGTAGTTAAAGTTCTTTGTACCATGCTAATATATAAAAAAAATCACTAGGGAGTTACAAGAGTGACAGATTCGCTCTATGCGGTTGCTCGGTGTTTTTGCTCCCAACGCCCGCAGATCTGTCCGGAGATTTTGGGCCTTCTGGAGCGGAGATCTGCTGCGAGATTTTTGACCTGTGTTTTAGTCCAAAATGTTGCGACCGATACCGTAAAAAATGGATTATGCACAGATGTACAATCTGTGTTTTTTTAGCCCCCTAGTGGTTGAATGATAGACTAGGCTAGATTCTGGTACGTGAGGATATAAAACACTATTGCCGGGAAATTTTACTACCCTTAAAAAAAAGCAGTTGATCAGGCAATGATTGCAGCCCATTAATTCCACGTTCTACCACTGCCGCGCTGTTCTATTGAGTTCTCGGATTCAATCTGTTCTAATTGATGTCTTCAGATATTTGTCGTTGTGTAAGGCAACAGCAGGGCGCTATGGAATTATGAGTTTTAGGTTTTATAGAATCTACAGAGTAAGTACAGGAGATGTAGGATACATCGTGTTGAATTTTTGTTTTAACTGAGCGCTTGATATTTCGAATATTCGTCATTCCTGCTCCTGACCAGCAATATAAAACTTTTAAATACTCTGAATTCAGAGCTTACAAAAAATTAAAAGTCACCACTTGCGGAGCGCAGAGCACGTACTTTCATTTGGAGAATACAAATTCAAAAATTAATAATTCGCAGATTTGAGGCATCACTTTTTTCAGTGGGTCCCAAATCTGAATAAATCAGAATGATGTTTAAATAATTAGAATTAGAAATCTCTTCATTTGGAAAGAATTATGGAAGTTAGTAATCTAACCCGCCCATATATCACATATTTCCCTCTCAACTTAGTATTTCTGAATATTTTACACAAAGAGGAAACTTTAAACTTCTCAAGACTAATCAGTTCCATTTTGGTGCTAGAATCATGTATTTCTGCTTTATGTTAGGTTATTTTAATTTTGTGCTGTAATGATTCGAAAACTGTGACCCAGCGTTCGTATCTAGTGACGGTGAAGATAACGGAGTGTTTTTTTATTTGCATATTATACTTTCTCTATTGCATATCATTCAGAACTTCCTTAAGAGAAGTCTTCGCCCTCTCATTTCTCTCTTTCATTTCTGCAGAGTGCCGCTGATTGCCGTTTAAAAGCAATAAAAAACATTGAGAAATAGTATAACACACTGAAGGAAAAAAATCCCAACACCAAGAAGGGGTTGTGTTAGATAAACGACAGTTCGTAGGCTGTGAGAGTACATCTGCAAGATGACGTCTATGCAAATTTCGCTCTCTGCGCAAACGTGTGGCTCTGGCAGCGCCCCTCGGAACATGCAAAGCAGGTTTGCTGTAAATACGCGCTGAAGCGTTCGTGAGCGTTAGTTATCGTTGAGATTCGACGTATTGTGTTGCTGTTAGTCAAGAATGCGTTTAAGAAGCCGAAAAAGCCTTTATCAACAGCTCACGGAGTTTGAACGAGGTCGTGTAATAGGGCTACGAGAAGGTGGATTTTCTTTCCGCAATATTGCAGAACGACTTGACAGAAATGTAGCCACTGTGCATGATTTTAGGCAGCGGTGGTCAAAGGAAGGTACTGCCTCAAGAAGACCGGGTTCCGGCCGGCCACGTGGCACTACTGAGAGGGAAGACCGCTGTGTACGGCGTACGGCCGTGGCGCATCGTACTGCGTCTGCGGCAGCAATTCGAGCTGCAGTTGCCACCACAGTGACACAACGAACTGTTACAAAACGGTTACTTGGAGGACAACTCCGAGCCAGACGCCCTGCAGCGTGCATTCCACTTACCCCAAACCACTGCCGTTTGCGTCGTCAGTGGTGTCAAGCTAGAGCTCATTGGAGGACGGGGTGGAGATCTGTTGTTTTTTCTGATAAAAGCCGGTTCTGCCTGGGTGCCAGTGATGGCCGTGTGTTGGTTAGAAGGCGGCCGGGTGAGCGCCTGCAAACAACCTATCTGAGGCCGAGACACACTGGACCTACACCTGGAGTTCTGGTCTGGGGAGCAATTTCCTATGACAGCAGGAGCACTCTCGTGGTTATCCCACGCACCCTGACGGCACAGTTGTACGTCGGTCTGGTGATTGAACCTGTTATGCTGCCATTCATGAACAGCATTCCAGGGGTGTTTTTCAACAGGATAACGCTCGCCCGCATACCGCCGTTGTAACCCAACATGCTCTACAGAGTTTCGACATGTTGCCGTGTCCTGCTAGATCACCAGATCTTTTACCAATCGAGCACGTATGAAACATCATTGGACGACAACTCCAGCGTCACCATCAACCAGCATTAACCGTCTCTGTATTGACCGACTAAGTGCAACGAGCATGGAACTCCATCCTTTAAACTGACATCCAGCACCTGTACGACACAATGCATGAACGATTGCGTGCTTGCATTCAACATTCTTGCGGTTATACCGTTTATTAATATACCAGCATTTTACATTTAAAATGGCTCTTCTCGCGCTTACATTCAGCTGTGTTCTTGAAACCTTAATCGATTAAATATGTTACCTATACAAATGTATTGCCGCCATTTCATTCCTCCACAACTATTTTTTCGTGGTGTTGGGATTTTTTTCCGTCAGTGTAGTTTAATTGAATGTTCATGGAAACAAAAACAGCAGAATACTACCAGTATATCTTTTGCTATGACACCGTTTCTGCAATGCAACGAAATGGTTTTAGCCTCTTCCTTAAAAACTTGAGGTAAAAAATTATTAAAAGGCTAGCAAAGGTAAATACAGAAGGATTCACACTCACATATTTCCCGTTTAGACTTACTGCTAAAAAGTCAATGTCATTTTACTCAGTTCCATTAGAGCCGACTGATGTTTGTAATGGATGTGTGGAGTGGTTGAAATTTTGGAATGGATATTTACCACTCAAGAAAAAAGACGTTTAAATTTCGAATGTTTATACTGAAGGATATGTAGTGACAGCTGTGGATAATAACTGTTGCTAAAGGTTAGAAATGCGATCATGTTTCTTACGGGAGATGTGTTATTTGTGAAAGTAGCGTATGCGAATGGGGAAGCTCTTTGGCAGTAGAAATATTTCGTCCACCCAAATCCACGCAAGAAGCCGATCAGCCAATGTCGTATGTCACTGAAATAGAAGGTGATGTCACATGTTCGCGCATCCAATGGCTTTCATCTTTTGTTCGCTTGCACATTCGCGCCGCTTTTCTGGTATATCTCCGTATGTGTCCGTTTTGTGGCACGCAAAAAACTAAAGCGAAAAGCTTCAGGGCTACTTTGAAATCTTCAAAAGTTCAAGTATATATGTTCTAGAAAATTTCATTTTCCATTTAAAACTGAACTTTAGAACACCCGTAAATGGAAAATAAAAGGAAAGGATGATATTTGAACCACGAAACGAGAAACAAATGTGTCTCTAACACATTGAAAACTGAATATCAAACGTCCCTAATCTGAAAAAAGCAAAGAAAGCGGTAATGCACTGATCCTCAGCCAGTGCTACTGGATGTGGACCTGGCAAGTGCAGCCCGCATTTTTCTCCATCGCAGAAAAAATTGGATGCAAATTAATAAGATTTGGTAAAAATGGAAGCAATCCTTTTGTTCACTAATATTTGCAGTTACATTATTGAACGTGTGATAAAAGCACCACATCTTTCAGGTAAATATAACTTATACACTAGCGTGCAAACATTAAGAACGAGACGGTTTTTCGGATGTAATGTCGTGCAGAAGTGCTCCACATCAACTCAAATCATAGCATAAGATCCCCAAGATGTAAGAATATTGGGCACGGAAGCAAAACCGTCCAAACAAGGAATCCAAAGGATACAAAGGAACTTTACTGAAAAGGTAGCTTCTAGCACAACTGGGCAGAAGAAAGCAACGTCCGTGTGACAGGCGGCTACCAAGAAAAATCCAGTCTTTAGTAAGGAATATGATCACCCTAACTGCGTCACAGGATTTACAATGTCTGTCCATGCTGGGGACGAGGTTGTCAAGGAGCTGTTGAGGCATCTTGGCTCATTCCTCCTGTATTGCAAATCACAGCTGCGGAATCGTTGCTGGCGGCTGGTGACGTGTTGCCAAGCGTCTCCCGAGAAAATCCCACACGTGTTCGATTGGATTTAGGTACGGGGACATTGCTGGCCAAACCATGCGTTGAATATCTTCATTCTCCAACAGCTCTGCGAAAACCACTGTACGATGAGGTGTATCGTTGTCGTCCATGAACAGGAACTCAAGACCCACAGCACCTCTAAGCAGACGCAGGTGAGGCAGGAGAACCTCGGTACAATAGCGAACACCAGTGACTGAACCTCCTTGGAAGAAGTGGAGGTCAGTACGACTACCAAGAATGCTACCGTCCCAAACGAGAACTCCACCACCTACAAACCGGTCCCTTTCGATGATGTTGGAGGTTTAATTGCGTGTTCCCCGCTCTCTCCAGGTGTGTATACGTCCAGAATCGCTCGTGAGACTTAATCGGCTCTCTTCCGTAAAGAGAACTCGACCGCATTGCTGATGTGTCCAGTTCTTGTGTTCCTGGCACCGCAGAAAAAACCGTCTCCGATGAGCAGGCGTTAATGGCACACACTGTACTGGTCGCCGTGCAAATAGACCACCTTTGTGCAGCCTCCTGGCTACGGTAAAATGCGATAACGGACGTCCAGTTGTATGTTGCATGTGCCCTGCGATTTCTCCCGCTGTCTGCCGTCTGCCTCTTTTCGCCTGCTGGATAATATACCGATCGTCCGCCGCCATGGTTGCTCATGGACGACCACTGCTAAACTCTCGGACAGCTGTTCCTGTCGTTTGAAATGCTCTCGAAGCTCGTGAAATAATACTGTGAGCAACCCCGAACTCCTCTGCCACACTATTCATACTTCGACCTTTTTTCAACTTCCCTAAAGCGCGACCTCGGGTTGAGTCGTCCAGATGTCGTCTACTGGATCGCCTGTTGGCCATATCACACGGTGGCAGCAACTCGACGTCGTTCAAACCGATGTACACCGTGCAATAGCTTTCACCGAATTGGTGAGCGTACACCGCCCGTGTGCTTTATACACTTCGGAACCCCCCCCCCCACGTCATGCTACATGTATGCGCATGACCTACCATATCGGACTCTAGTCTATCTCCAGAGTGTTCTTTCTGTCCGTTCTGGCTGCTCGTTCCGCTGTTTTGCTAATTTCTCCTCTTCGTCCTTAATTTTTGCATACCAGTGTATTAAGTTATATAGATCTCATGTTTCATTAGGATCTCTCCGTAATGTACTATGGTGTACACAAGATGATCACCCAGTATGAAAAGAAAAACGGAACAAGCAGCATAAGATTTTCATTTCCTCTGCGGTGTATCACAAAGGTGTGAGAACATTTTCCGGCATTATTTCCACAGAATATATTGTAATTTTTTGAATTCAATAAAAGTCCATCGTTCTTCTCAAAACGTCGTCCTCTTAATAACTTACCTCATTACTGGAGCGTAACGCTGTAGTTGCTGCTTGGCAAGACTGCTGGTATGATCACCTCCAGCAGTGTACATTACCAGAGAATGTGCACGGGCCATGCATTTTTAATTAAAGGACAGGAAAAGTATTATTTGTTGTGCAGTGTAATCTTTTCATACAACATTATGTATAAAAACACCTTCAGGGGAAGACCTGAAAGCTACTGCGACATGTCTGCATTTATATCAGCAAAAATGACAAATGAGTAAACATGTTTCAAAACGGGTCCTATTTTGCAGATGAGACACGATGGCTATGAAAATTTCGCCATTATTTGGCATATCGCTAGTTAGTTGCATTTCGAATTTCTCAGTTTTTCTTCTATATAGAAATTTCCGAATGTAGTATATTGTGAAACCAAACTGTAATTATAAAATAGTTTTGAGTAAAATATATTTAAATAAATATTTATAAAATTAAAAGTAATTCAGTTAGTTGTGTCAGCTGCTAGCGTCTAGACTTAGTGTTAACAGTTTGAAAACAGGATTTTTGAAAAAGGTACCGTGACTCGTCGTCTGTTGGATTCTAAATTTTCTGTAAGCGGTTAACAATATAATTCAGACTGCTTTCGCCAATGGTGACCTTTGGACCATCGTAAGCAACAACTTCTTTTGGGATCAGTTTACTGAAAGCGGTATTACAACAGTGAGGAACGGAGATAAAACCTGCAGGTAAAATAATTTTCACCTAGGGATGGTTCTGATCGGGGTATGTGTGGTGCTAATTAAGCTTTGCATAATGAAATGGAATTGTTTTTCGGATTAATCTTTTTGTACTGATGTTTCATCTATTTAAAGCCCTAATAGATGTCACGAGGACTGCTTTAATTTTAAAAAAGTAAATCGGCGTGTGAAAACATAGTTGGAAAGCTTTTCGAAGAAGCAGTACAATTTACAAGGGCACTATGCATTCATTATCTCTTAGAAGTGCTTAATAAACGCATTCTTCCAGTTCTTACATATGGAGCAGAGACAGCGAGCGCAACTGAATACAAAAAACTGAAACCATATGGAGAGATGCATGCTTGGTGTAACCAGGTTATTATAAGGAGACGAACCCTTGAATAAGGGATATGACAACACTGTAAGACAACGCAATCAGGGATTAAATCCACGAAATGGCAATGAACGGACATGTCTCCAATATATATATATATATATATATATATATATATATATATATATATACATATATATATATATATAGTGGAACCACCAGCCAATATCCAAAGTAACGGCCATGGGCAGCGCGGACAGCAACTAGACGGCCTGGAAGTGACTCAACAAAATGCTGGAAGGTGTTAACAGGTATCTGGAGCCATGCTGATGCGTGGTGGAAAGTCCAGAGAGCAAAGAGTACGATCGATTTGGACCCACAGATGCTCAATTGGGTTTAAGTGTGGGGAGTTACGGGCCCAAGGATGTACTTTGATGTCTTCATCGTTCTCTTACAAAAAATCGCAGACATTCCTAGCCTTGTGACACGTCTCATTGTCGTGCTGGAATATCCCATCCGACCCAGGGAAGATGATCAGCATGCATGGGTGTACGTAGTCTGCAAGGACGGGAATATAACGAATTCGCTCCATAGTGTCTTCCACAGATATGAATGGACACAGAGAATGCCACGACACATTCCCCAGACCATGACGCTTCCCCCAGCAGCTCGTGTTCTTCCAGCAGTGGTTGAAGAATGTTTGTTGCCCGATGTTTCTCGCCTTATGCGCCAACGTCCATCTGTTGGATGAAGCAGGAAACGTGACTGATCAGACATGGCAATATTTTGCCAATCAGCGGAGGTCCAATTCCGGTACTGTCGTGCAAATGTAAGCCTTTTCTGCCTATGCACCTTGGTTAGTATAGGTGCAGTAAGTATCCGTCTGCTTCGGAGCCCCATACGCAGTAAGATTCGCTGAATTGTCATTTTAGACAGACTTCTGGAAGCCCCTGATTCAATCGGCCAGTGAGTTTCTCTACTCTAGTGTGTCGATCGGATCTCACGCATCTTCGATACCGACGTTCACCTCTCACATCAATAGCACGTGGTGCTCCGCAGTTTCCACTTCGCTTATTCGCAGTGCTGCTCTTTCTCCAATCATGATGCAGTTTAACCACAGCAGGGACCGAACAGTTATCAAACGGCGCTGTTTCAGAAATACTGCCACTCTTGGTCAGAAACCCGATAAACATCCCTTTTTTTGCAAATATAGTAAATCCCTCTGTTTATTCATGACATCAACAACTGACATGTTTTCAGAATGCCTACGGCACACATTATATACCCTCCAGGCCATCTCACGACAAGTGCTTTCGTTCATTGGCTACGACTTCAAAAGTAGAAGGTTGCCACAATAATGTGACACGATTGTATATGTATATAAATATGTTTATAATGAAATTAATGCAATGAGTTTATGATTTTTATAAGAAGCATATATATATATATATATATATATATATATATATACGTATATATTTGCATGGTCAGTAACTATACGTAGTATATACTGATTCAGAAATCCTTTAATTTCATATTTAATAACCTAAGTAAAATTGAAATTGGATGATAATACATTCCCCAAATTATATGGTATATTTTTCCTGTTGATTACACGTTTTTCATTGTCATTGATACATTTGTGATACGTTCCCAAATTAGTTTCAATACGATCAACTTAGAAAATGGACACGGTTAGGTTCGCGTCCTCGATTTAGCATAAAATTACACATATCAACAATGTGAGACTTAGTTTTGGTTGATTGCGCATAATTTTGTACAATATTATTGCTGCCAGAAAAGAGTTATCGAACTTATTTTACTTCGATAAGAACATTTCTGTTCTTTCAGATAAAACACTGCTCAGGAGGCATGGGTGCAATTGAAAAAAATGTTTGTGTATTTAAGGAAAATTTCTTGCGAAATTACTGCTAGCCGTTAGTTATGAACAATGTGTTTGAATTAAACAACAAAACTCCTCGATTTTTATCTTATTTAAATCATACTTTATAATTCTTTTGTATAAAGTATTTCTGAAACTACGGTTGAAGTTCACGTTTTAGATTTACTTTTTAATAGAAAATGAATTTTCCAAATTTAAGTCAGTCAAGTTTCCCTCCACTGCTTTCAACATTTCAGTGACTCTACGTTTTTAGCAGAAAATACATATTTCTAAGGCGAGCGTTACTCTCGTTACTCCATAACGAGTTACCAAAGAAGAAATTCAAACGAAAAGGTAAAACAATTTAAATGAAGGACAACCATCGATAAAAGAGCCATTAAGAAAAAATAAAATTTGTGGTTTATTTTGCTGACTTTTTCTTTGGATTTCCAGTACCCATTCATATTAGGGCCGCGCAGCAGAATATATGTTTAAGTCTTTCACCCCTCGTCCTATAAAATTAAACATATCAAGGTAATAAGCAACAGGAGAAGGAAAAGAGGAGATGATCTCGTTCTCACGTGGAACAATTTTTAAGTGCCCTAATTCTCTAAGGGTGTTTTGCGCGTGATTGGCGGTTTTACGATCACTGTGAACAACACAGTGTGCCGCCCCGGTGGCGCAGTGGTCTAAGCGATGGCCTCTGATCATTCGTCCGAACGGGGTCCGGGTTCGAATCCCGGTGAGGCATGGATGTTGTGTTTGCCTTACGGCACTGGCTCTCTCCCTTCCCTGGAACCAGTGACCCTAAATTAGGGACGGGCGACTGCTTATAGCCCATTGAGTTGCTCACGGTGGTCGTTAAACCTCCAATCAAAAAAAACAAAAAAAAAACACAGTGTGTTATAAACCGTAGCCTGTCTCGAATTTGGGGATATTGGTTCTAGTGAGTGGACAGTGCCTCTACCGTATGACACATAACTTCTAGGCCTAACCTGGAATTCGAGCAAGAATTCCCCTTGGATGAAACATCCTAAACCATCGCCCTTGTACCATTCAGCCTTCGAGGGAGAACGATTCTTCCAGTTCCTTCTGAAGCGACTCCCTTCCGTTATCACTGGTGAGGAGTGCCTCAGATCTCTCAATGTTCTATTAGTTCCTTTCATAAGGGCCACCAGAAAACGACATCCAAGAAGCCTGAGTCAGACGGGGTTCTTTTTATGATATACTGCACAACCGACACTACTCCACAAATTTCTCAAGTCCTCGGTAGCACCGTGGTCTCACAGAAATTTGTGAAAGATATTTGGGAGGGTAATTTCTCCCGAATAGACAAAAAAGATGCAGCACCCAAAGTCGAACCAAGTATCTCCAGATCTTTTAATAGGACACTCCTAAAGGATGCGGAGATCCCCCTTATCATCTTCATGTAATGAACATGATGCAATTGAAGGAAAATGAAAAATACAGCTCCAAATTCTTTTAATATACACAAAATTTGGAACGGGTTCTTTTATATCTATTGTGATTACTGTAATAGCTGAAATAACATTTTGCATAAATTCTTGCTTTTCATGGGGTCCAACGTTTTCTCTATATACATTAGGAATTTTACCATATATCTGTGAGGAAGCCACAACTTCCCATTCAGGGTGTTCAGAAAGACCCATTTTTCCGAAAACCCTTAACGTTATTTTCTGTTCTTGAGACTGTAAAACATTTGCATTATGTTTTCTGTTTTTCTAGTACTCCTTCCAATTAGACCTGTATTTTTCAGTGAAGTGAAAGTCACTCTTTCTGTTTGTAATCGCTTGCGCTGGGGCAAAATAATCTCCGATAGGCTTAATCAAAAACTCCCACATTCCTCGTTCAACCTATTTCAGTCGTGTCCCGGAGGGAAGGGCAGCACTGATTCCATTTGGTCTCTGCATTCTCTTCCAAGCAGAAATGAAAAGGAAAAGAAAAATGACTTACCATTCTTCATATATCTTTTATACTTAATCCATTTGTTATCCCTTAATGTAAAACGATCACACAAACTTTGAAATCTAATGGGCACAATCATTTAAATATCGCACACACTCAACGCCCCGTTATATTTAAACACTGAAACACTATGTTGTGCAATGTGGAAATAAATCACTTTGAAAAACATACGTTTCATCATCGAAATCGCAGCACTTTTCAATTAGAAACACATGATGCAGAAATTTACACGTAGCTCTCCGTGAGAATGGCCTTTCCACTTGTCTGGGAAGACATTCTCAGGTGTCAACAGTAAAATTTCACTCTATAACGAATGAAGCACGAAGTTGAGACTTTTAAGTGGAACACTGTGTTTTTCAATTGATGTATACGGCACTTCACTTCAAAATTAGCACCTAGAGCACTGCCACATATGAAGATCACCCCGAAATGCAGAACCAAAACTTAAACACCAAACTACACACACACACGCGCGCGCGCACACACACACACACACACACACACACACACACATATATATATTTTACTACTTCTTCAAGTATGGATACTAAAAAAAGTTTGGCTATACTACTTGGATTTAAGTAGTATAGATACTTGAAAGTATTGCTGTACTACTTAGATTTAAGTAATATAGGCTGTAGCCATACTTATGGCCTTGTCTTAAGCCACTGACACCAGGGAAGGCAGAGAGCCGGTGCTGTAAGTTCAAAAACACACACCCATATCTTACGTGATTCAAACCCGGACGAATGGCCACAAGCTAGTGCTTAGACCACTGCATTACCAGGGGTCAGTGCGGCACCGGATTCTGTGCTTGTCTTAATGCATTGTCTCTATATTACCTGGAATCAATATGAGCCTAAATTGGGGAATGGCAACTGCTTAAAGCACATAAAGTTACTCACAGTGATCATTAACGCCAACCCCCCCCCCTCTACTACTAAAAAAAACATACACAGACGTCTACAACTTGATATTTGGGGCAGTTTTTTTGTGGGCACATTTCTTTCCAGATACCAAGAAGTGTTATTTTCATTATTTTTTTTCTGCAGTCATTGTTTCAGGAATTCCTCCCGATCATTTATGGCAAACTATATCGGTGTTTTAAAAATTCAGAACCATTCGATAGCTGATTTCACTGCATACTAAATGTCGTGTTTTAGAAATGGGAAATTCTTTTTTCGATAGTTGGGCTCATTGTGTGTGAAACTAACGTTTATTTATTTATCGTTATTATTTTCTAAATGCGGAACTATTCCATAATAGATCTCATCGTAAAACTAACTATCACTGTTCTCGAATTGCGTAGTCTTGGACACTGGACGATCGCTCTGTTACATTTAATAAATTACTTGAAAGGAAAAAATTTCATTGTCACTCATGACAAATTATCAGCATTTCCAAAATTACGAACTATTCGACAGTTCATCTCACAGTGTGTAAAACTACCAGTGCTTTCGAGATGGAGAACCATTCGTTAGATAATCCATTCATGAGATATTTACGCTGTACGTCGAGCTATCCAAACATTTTTAAATGTTCAACGTTTTAGGCCACGGTTTTACAACGAATAACATGAACTGTCCATAATTCGATGGTCGACTCGATAGTTTCCAAAAAGTATCGCGCAGCGTTTTAGGCAACGGTTTTATAACGAATAACCAAGCGAATAACATGAACAGTCGATAGTTTGCAAAAACTATCGCGATACTATCAGAAGACAAAACAATTCGAAACTGGGCTGTCGATAGTGCTGCAACTATCGATAGTGTCGATAGGTCGAATACTATCGCCCATCCCTAGGGTACACATTTGTAGTCTACTAATACATTGAATGACGAAATTCGTTTGGGCTGCAGGACCTCACAAACGCCACAAAAAGAAATAATAACATGTCTGAAGCTCTGAAAATGCCTTAGAAACAATACAAAAAAGAATAGTTTAAAAAAGGAATAACGAAACTCCTTTTCGACCAACCTGAAAGAGGAGATGAATTCAAAATAAGAGCCGAGAAATTGCTGCAACTCTGTACGGAGAACAAAAGTTAAACAACTTTCAGTTGCAAATTCTTTTACATCACTACTTTCCAGGAAATATCTAAAAAAATAACACTACCTTAACACATAAGCTTCCTTTGATAAAACTTGAAACCAAACAAAGCAATTGAAACAATACCAGAATAATGGTTTTTAATTTTTTGAAATAACATTAAAAATGTTACATTTGTCTTTCAGATGTAGACAACCTTACAATGTTTTTTTGCGGACACATGGTAGTGAAGTCCGTCAAGAAGTTGATTATGTTGCAACTCGTACGATACTGCAATCCTTAAACATCAAAACAAATGGCCGTCAGTTATGGGATTCCTGTTTTCTTGTTTTTATCTCTTTCGTTCTAGAAAATAGGGATTCACAACATGTAGGTGGACCCAAAAAAAGCTGCCATATAAAACAATTTCGAATGTTTGAACAAGTTTATTCACATAACAGCTGCCAGAATTATATACCACCACTACCATTAGCTCTTCTTTTCAAGAATAGGTCACAGCGCAGCTTCACTTTTTCTTCTTCAATTTCGATTAGATCTCCTTCTGCTAGCTCTGCTGTCTTCGAAGTCAGCTTTATTCCTTGAATGGTAATGCCATAAATGCCACAACGTCCTCTAGCTTCGGAATCTCACAAAACCTTTTTCTGAATTATTCTTGCAAATCGTCCAATTGCTTTGCAAAGCTCTCGAAGTCGGAGTAAGTGCTACACTTGGATTCCTGTTCCATACAATTCAAGATTTTTAAGTCGCCGGTTTGCATCTGAGTTCGGAATAGTTTCATTCTTTCCTTGAAATTATTTTCAAGTTCATAGTTTCTCTCAGGGATTTATTTTTTTGTAACATGAAATTTAATTTATTTAATTTTTCAGTTATATTACAAAGAAATGATAGCTTCATTAACCATTGTTTATCTTCCAACTGATCGTAATTTTCCATATATGATTTGAGAATCACTTTGATTTCTGGAAGGAGGCTTCTAAATATCTTTAACAATGAAACGCGACTGAGCCAGCGAACATCGGGGTGTAGTAGAAGATCAGTATGCTCTGCTCCGATTCTTCAAGTAAAGCTCGAAACTTGAGTCTTCGTAGGCTTCTGGATGGAATTGAGATCACAAACTTAAAGTTAGGAGTCATGACATCATTTGAACTCATAATGTTAGAGCACAACATTAGATAATGGATAACACAGTGATACGACGTGAAGGATGGTATATCTTCGTCATATCTGCACACTGTGATGAAGCCAAATTTATTTCCTACAATAGCTGGTTCGTCATGAGTTGTCACCCATAACACCTTATGGGTCGTAAACTTCGTGTTGGAAATAAACAATTTAAAACCATTGTAGATATCTGCACCTCTCGTCGGTTCCTTCAGCGGGATTATGGTTAAAAGCCCTTCCCAGAACGTCAAATCGGGAAAAACTATTCTAATGAAAATACCTAGCTGAGCTGTGTCAGTAAATTCTGTAGACTCATTGAACTGCAGGTACAGAAAAGTACACTTACGAAAATCTTCCGTTAACTGGTCTTCTAAATTCTTAGTCATGAATACCGTACTGCTCATCACAGCGTTTCGTGAAAGAGATGCATCTTCAATTGTTGAAAGTATTTCTGATTTAGTTTTACAATCACTGAAAAGAACTTCTCCCGCTTTACAGAAAAATACACTTACGTAAAACTTCCGTTAACTGGTATTCTAAGTTCTTACTCATGAATTCCGTACTGCTCATTACATTGTTTCGTTAAGGAGATACGTCTTTAATTATTCAAAGTGTTCCTGATTTAGTTTTACAATCACCGAAAGAACTTCTCCCGCCTTACAGAAAGCCTATTTGACGAGTTCTGCATTTCCAATTAGTTTGTTTCGTTTGGTAAATTCTTCAGTAATCATGAATGACGATAATGTCACAGCTTTCTACTGACTGTTAGTGTTTGTAAATGCAGACTGCGGAGTGCTCAAATTTGACTTAAATTCACGAACGCAAGTCTTTCGAAGTTCACTACCACTTGGGAGACTCGAAGCGAATATTTTGTGATCGGTTTTAAAATATGTTTCCGCATTACTTTCTTAGGCAACGCAACACGGAGTCAGAAATAAGAACACATAGCAACCGAAGAAGCAATTTTTCGGTTGCTATGCGTTTCTGGAACGTGGAAAGAGTGATATATTTATTTATTTACTGCCGCCACGTATGTGGAGGATTTTCACCTTGGATCTAGCCCTTTGGATTTAACTGCGCAGCGTGTTGCTGCTTCGCGATTTTCGTGTGATTTGGGTGTGTTATTGGACTCTCTGCTCCTTAATTTCACGTTCACCTTAAGTATAAAGGTATTGTCTTTCATTTTGCTTCATTTCGAGCGCGTTGAGTGCCTATTTTGTTGTATTTCATCTTATTTATGTTTGGCCGAACTGGCCAAGCTCGCTATTGGGCGCCGCCATTAAAGATGGCGACTTCCGGTAGAGATAGTGATAGCCCTAATCTCTCTTCCTTTTCTGATGCCACGCAAGCGTCCGCTCGTGGCGTTGCCAATTTGCCTTCTCCAGCTACGTCACATCTCCCGGCTTCCGCTATCGATGATGACGCAATGGACATCACTGGAAATTCAGCCTCTTCTAGCACTGCCGAGCCCAACGTGTCATTACCTTCGTTTCTTCTGTTGCAGCCTCCAAAGTCTCTTGTCCAGCATCCAAGAATAATTATGTTGACGCTGAAAAGCTAAAATCTTTCATTTCCCAAGCTGGCAATAATATCGTGCTTAATATCCCAGCCAGCTCTCCAGCTGGCACAGCTTTTTCTGAGAATCTTGCAAAAGGCGTCCATTTCGAAGCCCTTCCGGACACTCCTTTGCAAGTATACGCAGATGCCATTGCACAGCGGTTCCATCTGAATCTATTCCGCAAATGTATCGTAGAGGACGACTTGTGGTTGTTTATCTGGCCACGGCTGAAATGGCGAAATCTCTCCTAAAATCTGGCCTCACCATTGGTGATAGACATCTTTCTGCAGAACCGGTGGGCCAAAGACCCATTAACGTTTCTTTCTAACCGGTCCCGTTGGAAGTGACATATCTCATGCTGTATGCTGTCTTATCTTCGGTTGGTCGGGTAGTTAGAGGCATACAAACGCATCTTGCTGCTCGAAACGACCCATTACGTGATCCACGACGTGCGTCGATCCAAGGTGCTCGCCGTGTTGCGAGGGTCATATTTCCATCACAAGAAGCAATCGAACGGCTTCCAACACACTTCACTGTTCGGTGCGAGGATCAGGTCAGGCAAATAAACTTCCTTACGGAATTCCATTGTAGTCAATGTCATCAGGTTGGTCACTACTATAAGCAGTGTCCAGTTGCTCCATCAAAGTCTGTTTCGCCCGTCTATCAAGATCCGACGCCTGCTCATCAAGATCCTAGTAGCGCTCCGTTACCGACGTGGTTCCTGCGAACAACCTACCTTCGGTGGCAACCTCTACGCCAATTGTTGTCCCACCTTCTTTCTCCGAGGAACACTACCCAGGTTCACAATCTTCAACATTTTTTCGTGCTCCTGCGGACCCTAGAGCAGTTGCTGAGTGCTTTGCGACTGACCAGTCTGATACCGAGACCTCGACCGCTGATGACACAGCCTATCGAAGCGTCAGCGACCAAGCGATGAGTGATGAGACGGAGGGCTATCTCCGGACCCGTCCTGACAAAAGGGATGCCAAACCTCCTCGCGGCTCTACGAAACGACGGCGACAATCTGGCCACTCTACTCAAACCTCTCTGACTAATGCTGCTGGATCACCTGCTCCGGGTAGCCCTGTCAAGTCATCCAAGCCAGTTATCTACCTCCTGCCTCTTGAGGAATTTTTCGCACGCCTACACATGAATGTGTTTCCGAACACTCCTCCCTTATAACGAATTGCACGACTTTGCTTGTGCCAAGACTCTTCTTCCTAATTTACCGACCTATGTCAACCGATTTGAAGGTCGCTACCCAGCAGTTGAGAATCAACTGGCACAACTGTTAACTCTTTACAATACTATCAAGAGTCCATCTGCCGAGGATGCTGCCACGTAGAAGTGCATCCAATGGCGGTACAACAACTTCCGTTCCCATTTGGAAAATATTGTCACTGCCACTAGAGACATGGCACTTTCACTGTGACTTCCTTGAATTGTCGCGGGTTCGCGACACCAGTGTTGAACTCCCTCGTTTATGAGGACATTTCTGCCGCTGGTGGAGATGTTCTCCTTCTCCAGGAAAATCACTGCTCTGCTGACACTCCCCTCACCTATGAAGACGCTGGCCGTACACCTTTTACCACTCGTATCGCCTCTCGCGGTATGGTGGTAAAGCTGTAGGTGTGCGCCAGCGGTTTTTGACTCAGCTGACTTCCATTTCTGTGACAAATTTACACCTTGATTTTCTTCAGTGTTTTGCCTTTTGTGTGCATAATGTTACTTTTCATATCTTTAATGTATGTATTCCCACAGATAAAATATATGTTGCTCATCTTTTCAGTAATATTCGTGCAGCGATTGCAGCGATTCCTCCCGGGGATTATTTCGTTCTTGGGGGGATTTTAACTGCACGCTGCAGGCTTCTCTTGACAGAAGTTCGTCTTTTCGCGAATACCGCATGAATTTAGTTTCACAGCTGACTCAGCTCCTTGATAATTTTCATCTTGTCAATTCCTTCAGACGGCTAAATCCTGATTCCATTTCCTTTACGTGGTGTAATCCGCCGACGTTCGGTTCTAATGCTGCGCGTTTGGACCGAATATATGTTTATGCTTCCTTACTCCCTGCTATCAATGCTGCTCGACATTCACCTACTGTTTCTTCCGACCATTCTGCCGTTTCACTATCAATTTGCGTCTCTCCTGCACCTTCATCTACGCGTCGTCATTGGACGTTTGATAACACTCTCTTGCGAGACCGTTCCTTTTGTGAGGAAGTTGAGAAGTTCCTTTCTGATCGAAAGCTGCTGCTCACAACGACCCCAAGCGCCTTGCGTTTTTGGCTTAATGTCAAACGGGATCTTCTCTTGCTCGTTCGTCAACTCTCCTTTACTATTTCCACAACTCTCTCGGTGGAGGTGAGTAACCTACGAGGACTCCTCTCCGCGACGCCAATGTCTGACCCGCACTATGCCTCCGTCCGTGATGAACTTCATGCCTGCCTCGAACCGTTTGCTCAGCAAGCAGTTCGTCGTCTTCGGCTCCTACGTATTTCACCATCGACGCATTCTTTCGAAGTCCTTTCGAAGATGGAATCCATGCGACGCACGTCATCTTCCATCAGGCATCTCCGATTGCCTGATGGCACCCTTACTGGCAATACAACTCTCATCTGCTCTCATGTCCGTTACTTCTTTCAGGAGAAGTTTAGAGCGGTTGCGCAGGATTCTTCTTTTTTTCCCTCCTCTTTTCTTTCTTCTCTCCCTCAGGTCCCGTCTTCTTCTGTGCCCCTCTCATTGCTGGTTATTCTTTGCCTGAATTGAGAGAGGCTTTTGCCTCCCTCAATCGTCACACTTCCCCGGGACCTGATGGCCTCCCGCTCTCGTTCTATCGGGCCTTTCTTCCGTCACTCCTAACTTTTCTCTCTGCCGCTTTTTCGTGTGCTCTTTCTTCTCATGCGCTTCCGCCGGAATTTACAGTTGCACATGTCATCCTCCTGCCGAAGAAGGGTGACCTTCTGGACTGGTCGAATTGGCGCTTCATCTCCATTCTCAACCTGGATTACAAATTCTTCACTAAACTCCTGTCTCGCCGCCTAAATTCTGTTCTTCCGTTCCTCATATCCCCCGACCAGACATATACCGTGCCTGGTCGTTCTATTTCTAACAACATCTCCTTTCTTCATAACCTTTCCTTTCTTGCACTAAAACATTCCGAACCCCTAGCTTTGTTTAATCTTGACCAGAAATCCGCTTTTGATAACGTCTCTCACACTTACCTTTCTGCCGTATTAACTCACTTTGGTTTTCCTCCCGCTTTTGTTTCTCTCATCCTTATCCTCTACCGGGGCGCCCATTTGTACGTTCGGACGGCCACATTTTTGACGGCCCCGATTCCTTTTCGATCTGGCATCAGACAAGGTTGTCCATTATTAGGACAACTGTTTGCTCTCGCCTTTGAGCCCTTTTTAATTGCAATTCGATCGTCTCCCTTACCTGCGGTAGGACCGATTGTCTCTAGTACTTGGCACCCCCGTTTTCTTGTATCTGCTTACGCAGATGATGTTACAATTTGTCTTCGCCGCGATGACCAATTTGATACTCTTCTTGCCACTTATGAACGGTATGCTGCTCTCTCTGGTGCTGCCCTGAATATTAAGAAAAGTGCTGGCCTGTGGTGTGGTTCTTGGAGAGGCCGCACTGACCAACCGTGGGGAGCAGTGTGGTCCTCCTCTACCCAAAAATTTCTTGGAGCTCATTTTGGACACTCCTTTACCGCAAGCAAGGTCACTTGGCAAGCTCTCCACCCACGAATTCATCGCACGGCTGGTTTTTGGCGATTTACGTTTTCCTTTTCCTCTTACTTTCAACGTGCTCAAATTGTTCATCGATATCTTCTCTCACAATGCTTCTATCCCTGGGATCCCTGTGTGTTTAAATCGCATCATTTCTCTGCCATCAATAGTATTTTCACTTCAGTGATATCGTCATCTAGACATTGGATTTCTGCTGCCACGCTTTCTCTGCCAACATCATTTGGTGGTCTTTATTTCTCGGATGTCAGAACATAATATCGAGCTCATCGAATCGTCTCCTTCATTCGTCTTCTCCTTTCGTCCTCCCCTGCACTTTCTTCTACCCTGAATACTCTTATTTCTCTTCATGATCCATCCTTCACTTTCTTCCTTTTTCTTCGGATGGATTCATCTCCTTCTAATTCTAAACGACTCCCACCACTTCTTATCGACGCTCTAGCGGTATTTCATTCTCTCCCGCTACTCCGCGCTCTTCCCTCTACCACCCTGGACCTGCTTGCAGAAACCTCTTTTCTTTTCCACTCAGATTCATCCACCCGATCACCCATACTTTCTTTTCCCCATTTGGTTCCGCTCAGGAATTCTCACTGTCGAAGCTTTATTAACTTCCGATTTGACCTGGAAACTCCTCTCTTCTCTTTTTCCTGACCATTCTTCTACCTTGGAAGAGGAGTATGACCTTCTTCGCTCGGCTCTCCGTACCCTCTTCCCACTTCTGGTTTCTGACACTGGCATTGTTTCTGTCTCTGGACCGAGCCTCTCTCTTCCTTTCTTCTTTCCCTTTCGGGACTCTGTTGCTCCCATTTCTTCTCTTTCCCCTGCCTCTATCTATGCGCTCCTCCGTGCGCCCCTCACTTCTCCGCATGGTCTTCCTGATGCTTCTCCTTTTCTTCTGCTGCCTATCTGGTCTGCCTCTTTCTCTCCCTTTTCTACCCCGTTAGAGCGAAACATCCACTGGCGGTTTCTTCACCACCACCTTCCTGTTCCTTCTTCTCTCTTTCACATGTCTATTTCTTCCTCTTCTCTCTGCTGCTTTTGTGGTTTTAAAGGTGATGTTCCTCATGTCTACTGTCACTGTCCCGTTCTCCTTCCACTTCTCAATACTGCCTTTCGTCTTGTAGGCACCATTTGCTCCAGAGACATCCCTTTTCAAGCGTACGAGTGGCTATTGCTTACCAAACTTCCCCCGGCTATTTTGCCGGATGCCTGTGCCTATCTCTTCGTACTTGTCAAACATGTCGTTTTTCTTTATCATCAATCTCTCCGCTCTCCTGCTACCACACCTAGTATTTATCTCTGCTGGCGCGGCCTTACGGTCGATTTTAGGGAATCGCATCGTGTCTCGACTACGCCTGGAGAACTTTGCTGCTTCCACCCCTCAATCTCAAGCCTCTTTCCGGTCTACCTGGGCGCAGGGGACCGGTTGGTTCGAAATCACGGGATCTTCCATTTATCTTACTTTCTGATTTTTTGTTTTTTTCCAGCTTCGAAGATCTGAATGCATCAGTTGAGATTTTGTGTTCTCTCTTCCTAGTGCTTCGTCACGGCGTCTACTAAGTGTTTGTCATGTAACTGCTTATGATTTGTATTGTAGGGGTTTTCTGCAATTTTTGTGTAATTCGGGTGCATGTACCGTGCTGTATTTGTTTCTTCGTTGCACCTGTCCTCAATACTTGTTCTTCACTCATGTGTCTGCTTTTGCTGCCTGTAACTTCATTGAGTTGCGTACCGTGTATTTGTTCTCTAGGAGCAATACGAGAGGTATTGCCCGGCGAGACTTTGTTCTTTCTATTTTTTTCTTGCTGCATTGTTTTGTATCTTTTAATTTATACCTTATTTCTGTCTTGCATTTTCACATTCTTTGACGTCATGTATTTTTTGCTAGTCCCATGTCATTGTTTTTTTGGACCGATGCAATACTGCACGGCTTGCTGTTTGTATTTTGTGTATCCTTGTGTTTCACTTGTGGAGTTTGCCCAAGTTTCCACTATGTTCTGTAATACTTATCATGCTTTTGTCACATATCGTGGCGTTTCCTCGATTGTGGGAACTTCTGTACCTTTATCGTAGTATATGCTTTTGTTGTGTTTTACATGTTCCCTTCTTTTTGTGCACTGCGTTGTACAACTATATTCTTGTAAATATATTTACCTGTTGTTTTGTGCTCTGCTCTCACTGTGCACGTCATCACATGCTTTATTAATTAATCATTACTTTTGCTTGTGCATCATCTTCCTCAAGCATGTATTGTTCCTTATTAATGATTTTAACATTTTGTTATCCTTAGTTGACTGCCGTATCACATTCATCTGTAATATTTCATCAGTATCGTTCATTGTTTTGTTGTTTATTTTGCAATATGTGGTACGCCTGTATTCCCTATGTTTCTGCGAGTAAAGTATATTTTGAAATAATTGCTAAAATATATACAGCCAGTGCCGTTAATGCCAACCGGATGGAGACGTCTCAGTAGCTGAGCACATCTTACGGAATTATGGTGTCAGAAGCTAACTTAAAAATACACATAGTACCATAGACTGTTGGCCACCGTGGTGTAAAGTTAACGCGCTCGGCTAGTTATCGGGAGTTTCGTGGTTCAATTCCACGGCGGCGGCTGAAAAACAATTTTTCTGTTGTAATGTGTTTCTGGAACGTGGAAAGACCGATATGTATTTTTATTTACTGAAGCCACGTATTTGGAGGATTTTCAAACACACTTATCTTTAACCATAATAAATAAAAACTCTTCCTCCCATTCACTTTAATATGGATAAGTTTTTGCTTTCTTACTACTACTGCCTCTGGCTCACATATTGGTCAGTGTGTATCGAATAACGTGGAACTCGGAGTACCAAACAGCAACAATACAATGCACTGAACAGTAAGTCCATGGCAAACTATCTCTCCGTGCCAAATCTCCGATGCATATGCGCAGTGCAAGATACCAGCAGTGAGGGAAGGGTGGGAAGACCTGCACGGCCGTCGCCGAGTCGTAAAGTATTTTTTGGGAACTGGAATCCAAGCTAATCCGTTGCGTCAAAGTCCTGGATCACACATTTAAGTTATCTTCAGAAACGTGACCATGTTAAAATTCCGCACACATAATACGATTTTCTCCTGTAGTAAACTACTATTTTTTTGCCGTTGTCGACGCTTTCTTCATCTCTACTATTACAAATTCGTATATAACGAATGAAATTTTCATTTTTACGTTGATTCGTGCCCCCTGAAATTATAAACTGCGGCAAAACGGAATTTCCAAAGTTTCCAGTATTTTTTCTTAAAATTGGATTTCTTATAAAGTGGTAAATGTTAGAATTTTGTGTAGTCCTTCTTTAAATATCAATTATTATTGGTTGATAGGCCTTTAGTTGGGCCAACGTTTTTAATATCAGTTATTCGTACTGTCCAGTCTTGTAGTTCAACGTGATCAAAACCTCGTGTTTGCCAGTTAACTGGTACTACAGCTTTTGATTAAAATTACTTATTAACGAAATTCCTTTGCAAGGCTTATTAAATAGACAAAATCTTGCAAGACAAGGGGCGCGTATTGTTCTCTCCCGTAACCATTTTTAAAATGTTTGGGGCAATCCAGGAAGAAATCACTATTTAATCCTTGCTTACATCTATTGATTCCATTCAACTTCTTCTGTAGTAAGAATTCCAGAGAACCCTTTACATTTTCTTTAGTTTTGAAACTGACATATACGAAATAGAAGTGCATACAATACTATGACATGTTAGGACGCTACATTATTTGTCTTTGTATTATTTAAAATATCTGCAAAATAAAAAAGCAGAATGTTTTCAAAGGCTCTTTCTTTTAACGTATCATTTACATTGTTGTTTAAACAAAATAAATAATTATATACGTATGTACCGTTGCAGCTAATAATGGTTTCCCTTGTTGTTTATCAACTGCAAAATATGTATAAAAAGTTAAGGAAAATTTAGTTGCAGAACATGATTTTTTCTTTTCAACATTTTCAACAGCCCTCTTTGCACTACTAGTCGTGCTTTCTTGTTTGGCTTTAGCTACTAATTGCGAGTGGTAGGATAACGTAGGAATATCGACTTTTTATTACCTGTGACGATACTACGCTAAACATCTTTTGTACTGTGCATTTCTTTGCAATCTGCGCCACATAGCGACACGTTGTTTTTTCTCCTGAAGGGTGAACCAATGAGGAGCATTTCAATGGTGCTTGGAGGAGAAATCAATAAAGGGCAAGGGCTGAGCGATGGTTGATTGAAATGACTTCAACTCAACTGTCAGATCTGTGTTCTGGTTAGGATAAGATCAGATCAGATCAAATCATATGTAGGGGATTTCAGCATTAGAATGCCTGACCCCAGGACTTAAAAATCCTTAGAAAATAGGAAGATAGGAGATTTGGGCTAGTGTGCAGGATAGGAAAGTGACACGGAAGCGAGGCAAATAGGGGGGGGGGAGAAGCTCTTATTTATTACTGGAGGACCAACACCCAGCTCCCACGGCTTCACGTGCCCATAGGAGGCACTACGGATATTTAGTGTTCGAGCGTTTGCACATGCCCGTGATCGGTTCTGAGGTTCCCGAGTGGCAGTCATGAATGTTTAGCACTGGGCCATCCACAGCCTGGTGATGGTTAGTACTCCCTTAATATTTTTATATATGTCATACCTTCAAGCCATTTAGCAAAAAATATATTACTGTAGCATCGAATTGACCCATACGTGCTTAACCTTCGCATGAGAGCACGATAAATTGACCATGTGTGTATCACATTATTTATGACAAAAAAATTTTAGTGAATACACAATGTGTTAAACCTACGCTATATATATATATATATATATATATATATACATTAAGGATGTAAGGTCAGGTGATGCGTAACATCACAGCCTCTCCTTGACAAATGTCAACCCCGCCTTCTCGTGGTGCATCCTGTTCCCACTAAAGGGGCTCTGACGACCGCCAATAGCGGTATAACTATACCATCGGGATCAGAGGAAATGCTATCCCACACTCACCAACCCGCTTGGCCAGCGTGGTGAGTTATGGCCAAACACCTCCAAAATGACTCTACAACTTAAATCTTGGCCCTCAGTCTCCGGCAGCTGGAATGTACCTGGCCAAGGCAGCGGCCAGTGCGACATGAAGGCAGAGGGTGCTAAGAATCCCCGGAGGTCCGGACTAGGCTGCCATTTGATGCTGACCTTGGCTACCTATAACGGATGCTCCCTATCTTCTGATTCAAGGCTTCTTGAATTGGAAGAGGAACTACAAAGGATCAAGTGGGACATCGTCGGGCTAAGTGAGGTAAGGAGAAAAGGAGAAGATCTCATTGAACTAAAAAGTGGACATCTCTTCTATTATCGTGGGACAGATACTGGCAGAACTAGTGGTGTTGGATTTATAATAAACAAGAAACTGAAGGATAAAGTGGTAGAAGTTGAAAGTTCCTCTGACAGAGCTGCACGACTCGTTATCCAACTATCGAGAAGATACCAGGCTCAGATTATTCAAACTTATGCACCCACCACAAGTCATCCTGAAGAAGAAATTGAAGAATTTTATGAGGAAATTCGTCATCTAAATAATAAAGGTAAGCAGCACTTGAAGATAATTATGGGAGATTTCAATGCAAAAATAGGGCAACGGCAACAGAATGAAACTTCAGTAGGTAAATTCGGTCACGGCAACAGAAACCAGCGTGGAAATACTCTCGTTGAGTTTGCAGAGGCAGAAGGATTTTTCATCTTGAACTCCTTTTTCAAGAAAAAGCCACACAGGAAATGGACATGGAGACATCCAATTGGGACGACAAGTGAAATTGATTTTATTATGTGTAACAAAAAATTCGTCATCGAAGACTGCAGTTTGCTGAACAAGTTCAACACAGGTAGTGACCATAGATTGGTGAGATGTAAGATGCACCTCAACACTAAACTGGAACGTGGCAAGCTCATAAGACAAACAAAATGTATTGACATAACCAACCTTAAAAAACACCATAATACTTTCAAGTTGGAACTGAAGAACAGATTCTCTGCTTTAGAAGGCCTAACATCGGAAGAAGTGGATATTTCGGAAGTTAACAGAAAAGTAACCAAAGCTCTAATGGAAACAGCAACAAAATTAGCTGGGTCTAAGAACAAGTTGCATGTGAACAAATTATCAGGAAAAACCAAAATGTTGATGCAAAAAAGAAGAGAGATGAGGACAACTAAAGAAGATGTGACTTCCAAAGTGGAATATATAGAGCTATGCAAGACAACACGAAAAAGTATCACTGAAGACGTAAGGAAATTCAACTGTGAGCTAGTGAGGAAAGCAATTGAAAACAACGAAAGCCTTAAGATAGCAAAGGGACATCTCAGTAAGGGAAGAAAACAGATTATGGCTCTGAGAAAAGAAGATGGTTCTATAACAAGAAATAGAGGCGAAATTTTGACAAGAGTGAAAGATTTCTACTCCAAATTATATGAAAGGGATGATACATGTTCTCCAGACATCATGAAAGGTACCAGAGTTCTTCCAGTCCTCCCAGCAGAAGTTGCTCATGCAATCAAGAACATGAAGCGGGGAAAGCTCCAGGAGAAGATGGAATTACTATAGACATCATACAAGAAGCAAGTGGAGAAATTGAAACAGTACTCGCCCAAATTTTCACTCGATGCCTTAATGAAGGGAAGATTCCTGAGGATTGGAACAATGCTACAATGATCCTGCTACATAAAAAAGGTGACATTGAGGATCTCAGGAACTACAGACCTATCAGCCTCCTATCAGTGGTTTATAAAATCTTCACTAAAGTTCTTTCACACCGCTTGAAGGTAACACTGGACATGGCTGAACCGAGAGAACAAGCTGGATTCAGGAGTGGCTACAGCACAATAGATCATATCCACGTACTGAGAGAACTAATTGAAAGAGCGAGGGAATATGAACTTCCATTGTGCATGGCTTTTATCGATTATGAAAAAGCCTTTGATTCGGTGAAACCATCAGCAGTTACCACGGCTCTGAAATCCTGCGGTATTGAAGATGCATACATTAATATTATTATTAACATCTATGAAAATGCAAGTGCAAAGATTCGGTTGTTTGAAAATACAACACACATAAAAATTGGAAAGGGAGTGAGACAAGGTGACACCATATCTCCGAAGCTCTTTAATGCCACATTGGAAAATGTCTTTCAATCACTGAACTGGGAAAACAAAGGGATAAAGATTAATGGAGATTATCTAACCCACCTTCGTTTTGCTGATGACGTAGTCATTTTTGCAACTACCCCATCAGAGCTGCAGAGTATGATCCAGGAACTTGCTGACAAGAGTAAAGAAGTGGGATTAAAAATGAACTTTCAGAAGACAAAAGTGATGTTCAATGCTTTTACAAGAAATGAAGATTTATCGATTGATGGAGAAAAACTGGAGATAACAGATACGTATGTTTATCTTGGACAGCAGATATCAAGTGAGGGTCACATTGATGAAGAAATTAATCGGCGTACAAAACTTGCCTGGAGAGCTTTTGGAAGAAACAGCATAATTTTCAAGAGCAATATGCCATTATGTCTTAAAAGAAAAGTGTTTGATCAATGCATCCTTCCAGTGCTTACGTATGGTGCAGAGACGTGGACCTTAACTAAAAGAGACATACAAAGGCTGCAGACAACTCAAAGAAGCATGGAGAGGTGCATGCTTGGTATAACCAGGAGAGATAAGAAGAGGAACTCGTGGATCCGAAAAATGACGAGAGTGGAAGACATCATGATCAGAGTTAAATCCCTGAAATGGCAATGGGCTAGACATACTGCCAGAAGGACAGACCATAGATGGACAGCCGAAATTTTAGATTGGATTCCAAGGGACAGGAAAAGACCCAGAAAAAGACCACATGGGAGATGGGTGGATGAAATTCGTAAATATGCGGGAGTGGCATGGAGGAGACTGGCACACGACAGACCGTTGTGGAGGAAACTTCGGGAGACCTTCGTCCAGCAGTGGATTGATAATGGTTGACAATGATGATGATGATGATGATGATATACATTAGGTAAATTTATATTTGCAGAGTTTAATTTGCCTCACATTTGATACTTCATATAATTTAAAATTTTAGGAGCTTTAATTAAATGTTAGTTTATTTATATTTAATTCGGGAATTGAAGGATCAACTGCAAAGGTTTACACTTTATAATATGAAAAAAATATATTTACTTAAATTATTTGGACTGATTCTTCGTATTTTATCTCGCACTCCTTTAAACAGCATTTAGCCTTTCGTTAGGTCTCTGGTTTTAAGAAAAATATTTTTGGAGGTAATATTAATTTCTGTTTTTATACATGCGTTGTACGCACTTAAAAACGAGCTTACTTTTCATTCATAGGCTCACGGTCCACTTTATTTAAAAAGGTTCAAAATTTCAAACAGACAACTGCTGAGCTAATGGAATTTCACAACGCATAGCCTTCACGATGAGAAGCAGAACGTTTGTTTTTCTTGTTAATTCTGTACTGCCTGACAAGAATGTGTAAAACCTAGTTTTGATTTGACGATGTGTAAAACTTTGTATAACTGGAGAGACACGTTTTCCTTCGCTGCAGTAATTGGTGCCAGTACAGTCGGACATATTGTGTAGATGGTAATCTCTCCTACCTCACTTCAAAGATGAAATGCAGATTTTTAATATATGAATAAAGATATTTATTACATTATCTTGACATTCTAAATGTTGAAAACCGCCAATACTACGTATTATTAGGAAACATAAAATATTTTGTTCAAAAAAAAAACTTTCTGTAATTTCAGGACTTAAAAATCATCCTTATTCTTCAATAACCAGCAAAAGCTAAAAGTCATGAAAAAAACTTAAATTCGTAAAAAGCGTGTATCGAAATTCTGTAAATATATCGAACAAGGTAATGAACAAATCTGTTACTAAAAAAAACACAGAAAAAAATATATTCGAAACATGTATTTGTTTGATTATTATTTTTTTTTTTTTGGTAGGATAAAGCAGTTGAGAACTTTCTTTATAAGTTATCAGCGAAATCATTTAGAGCGAACCTGATTTTTTAAATGTTTCACAAAGGACGAAAACATTGATTACAAATGGACAGTTTTATTATCTTTGTATACCCAAATCGTATTCTGAGTACAGGTAATCCCAGGTCACCGACGGCCAACTTACCTACAACCATATGGTAAAGCCTATAATATCAAAAATTCCTATTAAATACAGTGGTTCCTAATATCCAACGAGAGCTACTTTGTGGCCCGCATCAAAACATTGCGTTTCTACAGCGGTCCGTTGGCTCGAAGTAGGACATAGACTTCGTTCTTTACAATCCGACCATGTTGCAGTTGACCGTGTTTCTTGTGTGTTGTTGTATTTATATCTTTTTTTATCTTACTCTCGTCATCATGACACTTGAGCGTAAATGTAATGCGAGGGATGGTTATGCATTAAAAAAAAGAAGGAAAATGATCACGATTGAAACCAAAGTGAAAATAATAAAGTTTAAGGAAGAAAATGAAAATCCAACGCACATTGGAAAATCATTTTTCTACAATCCGTCAACGACAGGAACAAATTAAAAAGACTAAGGTAAAATAATGGAGCATGTAAATGGCTCCGAGCGGATGAAATTTGAAATTATCACGACACAACGAAGTTGTTTGTTATATATTCTATAATATGAGAAATCCCCCTTTTTAATTCAGATAACGGCAAAACCAGTATCTAAGAAGAACATGGGAAATTAAGGGCGTCACATGTTTCAAAATATAAAAGCATATTATCACTATGTTTATCACTTGTTTTTGGAATGGATATTTAAGCTCATATTTTCCAGAACGTAGGTCAGTATACTAAGAGTAGAAAACGTATCGAAACTGACTCATAAAGATCATTCTCAAAGTGTTGAAACATTTTCCACAGTACACATATCGAAGTTGTTAGTGTTGGTAATTCACAAAAAGTAGAAAAAAGACATGTGATATATTCATTGCAAAGTTGGTGTTCTGTGCACTAACACCTAGTTGTCTCGAAGTAGCAAAGAGTTTTCTTACGCAATCCAGTTTATCAATTTTCGAGGTAGATTATTTTTGTCCAAATCAGCAGATTATTTTTGTCCAAATCAGCAGATTATTTTTGTCCAAATCAGCAGAAGGGATGGTTGTCACAATTAACAAATTGTTTTTAGATGGATTCGATGTTTACCTAATCATAATTGGAAGTTTCACAAGATATTTCTGCTTCTCATTTCAAATACAATCACAAACAAACAATGAATCCAAAGGATACGCAAGCACCCGCAACGGAACCTGTCACTCAACAAAATAAAAAACTAGAAACAAAACAAGTACTTCAAACTATGTTGAAAACAATGGGCCCCTGTAGGCTGATTTCAAGCGCGTTTTTTTAAGATTTGTGATAGAAAACGCCTGATTTGAAACGAAAAATGTTCCCCATTTAATTCACCTTTTGCCATGCACTACTTGCAATATTGCTAGCGATATATGTACCATTTATGTCACTATTTGGGAATGAAAAAGGTTACAGTGTCTCTGAATTGTAAAATTGTAGAAATTCCTCAGACCATTCGAACATATATACGATGCATATATCCTTAATTACCTAATTACTACTTATGTGTATATCAAGAAATTAAGCTCATTGTTTGCAAGGAAGTGAGACTGAAAAAACAAGCGCAGGACAAGAGTCTCCTACACTGGCATTTCTGTATTTCCGATAGAACGCATCATTGCAGTTAACGAAACCCCTCAACCTGAAGCTTAGTGTGTTTCTGATAAAAAAATATTGAAATTTTGAAAAGAGAAACAGCAAAACACTGGGATAAAATAAAATATTATTTTTTTTTTTGATAAAATAAAATATTATTTTTATTTTAGAAAGGCCAAGACCTGAAAGCTTCTATGCATATTGGAGGTAGCTGTTACGAAATTTCATGGGGCACAAAATATGCTTATTCATTACCGGTGGACGAGAATATATTGTAGTCAGTAATACGTGCTCCCAGTGATTGCTGATAATTCTGTTTGCAAATCACATGGCACGTAATCACGCAGAAGCTTCATAAATCATGAAATAAAATTCTCTAAAAAAACTTATTCTTTAAGAAAGGCAAACTAGGGATGGGCGATAGTATTCGAACTATCGATACTATCGATAGTTGCAGCACTATCGACAGCCCAGTTTCGAATTGTTTTGTCTTCTGATAGTATCGCGATAGTTTTTGCAAACTATCGACTGTTCATGTTATTCGCTTGGTTATTCGTTATAAAACCGTTGCCTAAAACACTGCGCGATACTTTTTGGAAACTATCGAGTCGACCATCGAATTATCGACAGTTCATGTTATTCGTTGTAAAACCGTTGCCTAAAACGTTGAACATTTAAAAATGTTTGGATAGCTCGACGTACAGCGTAAATATCTCATGAATTTATTATCTAACGAATGGTTCTACATTTCGAAACCACTGGTAGTTTTACACACTGTGAGATCAACTGTCGAATAGTTCGTAATTTTGGAAATGCTGATAATTTGTCATGAGTGACAATGAAATTTTTTCCTTTCAAGTAATTTATTAAATGTAACAGAGCGATCGTCGAGTGTCCAAGACTACGCAATTCGAGAACAGTGATAGTTAGTTTTACGATGAGATCTATTATGGAATAGTTCCGCATTTAGAAAATAATAACGATAAATAAATAAACGTTAGTTTCACACACAATGAGCCCAACTATCGAAAAAAGAATTTCCCATTTCTAAAACACGACATTTAGTATGCATTGAAATCAGCTATCGAATGGTTCTGAATTTTTAAAACACCGATATAGTTTGCCATAAATGATCGGGAGGAATCCCTGAAACAATGCTTGCAGAAAACAATACTGAAAATAACACTTCTTGGTATCTGGAAAGAAATGTGCCCACAGAAAAACTGCTCCAAATATCAAGTTGTAGACGTCTGTGTGTGGTTTTTTCTTAAGTAGGAGGCGGGGGGGGGGGCGGTAATGATCACTGTGAGTAACTTTATGTGCTTTAAGCAGTTGTCAGTCCCCAATTTAGGCTCATATTGATTCCAGATAATATAGAGACAATGCAGTAAGACAAGCACAAAATCCGGTGCCGCCCTGACCCCTGGTAATGCAGTGGTCTAAGCACTGGCTTGTGGCCATTCGTCCGGGCTCGAATCCCGGTAAGACATGGGTGTGTGTGTTTTGTTTTACAGCGCCGGCTCTCTGCCTTCCCTGGTGTCAGTGGCTTAAGACAAGGCCATACGTTTGGCTACAGTCTATACTACGTAAATCCAAGTAGTATAGCAATACTTTTAAGTATCTATACTACTAAAATCCAAGTAGTATCGCAATAACTTTTAGTATTTATACTACTTAAATCCAAGTAGCATAGCCATACTTTTTTTAGTATCCATATTAAAAGAAGTAGTAAAATATATATATATATATATGTGTGTGTGTGTGTGTGTGTGTGTGTGTGTGTGTGTGTGTGTGTGTGTGTGACATGGAGAAGACAGGCTGAAGACAGACAATTGTGGAAGAAACTTGGGAAGCCCTTCATCCAGCAGTGGATTGACAATGGTTGATGATTATATATTTATGAAGAAATTAATCTGCGTGTACAACTTACCTGGAGAGCTTTTGGGAGAAACAGTATAATTTTAGGAGCAATATGCCATTATGTCTTAAAAGAAAAGTGTTTGATCAATGCATCCTTTCAGTGCTAACGCATGATGCAGAGACGTTCGCCTCAACTAAAAGAGACCTACAAAGGATAAAGACAACTCAAAGAAGCATGGAGAGGTGCATGCTGGGTGTAACCAGGAGAGAAAAGAAAAGGAACTTGTAGATCAGATGAGCTACCTCTCTCATCGCAAACAGTATGTCACTGTAAATAAAAAAAACTCCGATCTACTTAATATTTCATGTGGAGTGCCTCAAGGTTCGGTATCGGGACGGTTACTGTTCCTGTTATGTATTAATGGCCTTTCTCTGTGCCTGCAATCAACTCATGCTTTGCTATACGCTGACGACACTGTCATTGTTCTAAAATGTCATGATTTGCATACGTTACAGATAATGATCAATAATGATCTATCAAATTAATCTCATTGGTTATGCTCTAACAAATTATCACTTAATATTCTAAAAACCAACGCCGTATATTTCTGAAACGTTCATAAAAGAGAGGACATAAATAACTCGCCAGTCAGGATGAATGATCTCCCCTTTAGAATTTTGGACAAAGTTCAGTATCTTGGTGTTTGGTTTGATGAATTTATTAACTGGAATACGCATGTTCAGTTTGTTTTAAAAAAAGTTTAGTTACAGGTTGGCCTGCTTGATAAAATTAAGCATCTCTTCCCTATCAATGTAATAAAAACATTTTACTATGCTTTTATTTATACCCATCTCACCTATTGTCTGTAATATTGGTATTTAATTATAAGTGCAATCAATAAGTTATGCTTTCTCAAATTACAGAAAAAATCTCTTCGCTATGTGCTGAACACAGATTACATGTCTCATTCTAAACCATTATTTCTAAAACTAAATATTCTAAAATTAATGAAATTTTCACCTTGAAACTAGGGACCATGTTTTTTTTAAATAATGCTTTTTAAACTGCCTATTTTTCAATCTGACATCAAATATCTGGATTATTCTATCTTCACCACATCTGTTGCTAACAACAAATTATGTCAGCCGTGTGTTAGACTTAATTATGGTTTAAATAACATACTGTATAAAGCCATTATCATATGGAATAATCTCCCAGAGAGCATCAGATCCCTGGAAAATATCAAAAAGTTTTCCTTGCCTCTGCGAAAATACATTGTAAATCACCCTGATTTCCATAACAAATCTCAACCCTATCATTAAATTGTAGTTCCAAGCATGCTGCTTACAGTGGTGCTTCTGTTATAACCATCTTACTTGCTTTCATATACGTCATATGTTTTATTCTTTTTCTTACATCTGATAGGGGGAATCGCCTTACAACCAATATGTTCAGATTCCTCCTGGTGTATTGCATTTTCATATAATTTTAAGTTTTAAATGTGGGCAATAAATAACTGTATAAGTATTACAGATGAGGATCAACAACACTATGTGTCCTTACATTTATTTAATTTATGCAAGAACACTGCAGATATATTCAGAAAACATAAATATAGCTAACCTTACTTCTTTTCCGAGTTTTTGTGTTATTATTCATCATAAATATGTTTTAAACAAATAAAAAGGTAATTAACCAGAACCCAGTTATATAATGCATTTGTCATAAATTTGGAGCTGAATGACTTTATCTCAGCAGAGAGATGTGGAGTTTGAATAATTTTCGGGTGTAATTTTCTTTATCTCGTATTTACAGCTCTCCATGTTAATAGTTTTATGATGCAAGGACAGGTGATGCGCAACATATCGCCTCTCCTTGACAAATGTTAGCCCCACCTTCTCGTGGTGCATCCTGTTCCCACCAAGGGGCTCTGACGACCGCCAGTAGCGGTATAATTATAACATCGAGATTAGAGGAAATGCTATTCCACACTCACCAACCCACTTGGCCAGCATGGTGAGTTACGGCCAAAACCCCTCAAAGATGCTTACGCAATTTCAAACTTGAGCCTCAGTCTCCGGCAGCTTGAATGTACCTGCCCAAGGCAGCCGCCAGTGCGACATGAACGCAGAGGGTGCTAAGAATCACCGGAGGACCTGACTAGGCTGCCATTTGATGCTGACTTTGGCTACTTAAAACGGACGCTTCTTATCTTCCGATTTAAGTCTTCTTGAATTGTAAGAGGATTTATAAAGGATCAAGTAGGACATCGTCAGCCTAAGTGAGGTAAGGAGAAAAGGATATCTTATTGAACTGAAAAGTTAACATTTCTCGTGCTATCGTGGGACAGATACTGGCAGAACTAGTGGTGGTGGATTCATAATAAACAAGAAACTGAAGGATAAAACTGTAGAAGTTGAACGTTCCTCTGGCAGAGCTGCACGACTCGTTATCCAACTCTCCAGTTCCTTATCTGTTGCAATTTCCTGCATTTTTATGACTACCATTGCTTTGGAGAAGCCTCTCCTTGGATTGCGAAAGCTTGGGGAATCTCTGTGATTATTACACCATAAGAAATAAACGAATTTAATAAGCTATATGCGTTTCTTGAATATTGCCAACATTCTGCATGACCTCTTGCAATCTGTCTATGAGTAGGTGAATTCCACGCCGAAAAACTTCCTATGTTTTAGAGTAAAAAATGTTGCGTAATGCCGTTTTCACATCGTCCATATCATCGAAGGTTTGGCAACCGCAGGCGTTCTGTAGTACTCGAAAAAGGTGGTGGTCCGTAGGTGCTATGTCGGGGAATATGCGCGGTGAGTTAAAACTCCCCATTCGATGTCCAGTAATTTTTATCAAGTGATTAAGGCAGCATGAGGTTTGGTGGTATCAAGATGAAGGATCACGGCTTTGCAGTTGAGTGTCTCAGTGGAAAAGAGGCACATGCCACAAAACACATTTTGTTCAGAAAAAGCATTTTTAGTAAAACTGTTGTCTCGTAAAAAATAATTGGAAATATGTAATTATTTTAACATAACTTTAAAATAGATACTGTGGGCTGTTTATTTTCGAATCTTCACTGAAGTGTTACCAACAATAATATGATACAAATGTTAATACAGTGAAAAATCATAGGACGGTCAAGCTGAAACTTGCTCAATGGAAATAAATTCTGAAGTTTGTTATCAAAATTACATATTTCATAAAAGTAATAGTTATTAGAAGACTACAAATAATGTAAACGTCAGAAGCTAGCATTGGTTATTTAGATATGTAAGTATGTCGTAACAATGGCATCAGAAAAATGCCAATGTTGTATTGTATTTCTACCCATTGAAAAGAAAGAAATGTACCTGAACTTTCAAAGTCATTCTTCATTCATTTCTTCAATGTTTTCTGTTTCTTCTGTTTCATCAGTGTTGTCACTTCTTAGCGATTCATAAAATCGAGCTTAAACAAGTGGTATGAACTTCATCGTACTTACTACGGCACGACGTTTTGCTGACTTTATGGATCTTCCTTTAGCATATTTCACTGGCAAAACAGTTTCCTAAATTCGTTGGATGACCACATTCTTTTGCAAGACTACCTTTCACTGGTACTTCCATAAGATTATGAGTGTACTTGATGGCAACAGAATATTTATCACCCACTAATCACAGAACTATAGCTTTTCTGAGATTAAAACGTTGTCTATCAGCAGTTACAGTTGTCCTCACAAGATTCGCCACTATTACTGACACTGAAACAAAATATGCGGTTTTCATTGCCACTACGATGAATAGTTTCTTTTGTCTGCTGTGTCGAAACAGTTCCGACCATTTTGCGAAGGAGTGACACTGTTTGTGTCCTACTTTTGTGTTCCTCTATGAGTCCAAAATCTCGGTCGCAAATTATGAATATATGCCCAGGTACAAAAAATCAGTGTTCAATGTTACAAAAATATTCCTCGTCCAAGAGGTACAACCAAAGCCCCAGGATCATATAATTTTTGTTCTGTCGCACACATGAATTAGATTATGTTTGCTTCAGGTACGGTGATGATCTTGAGATGCTGCAGTGCCTTCAAGATAGAACTTCCAACTTCATCAGCTCCCCATGAAGCCACGTTTTCCGACCATACACACATAATTGCCCTCTCGTCATTGCAGCAGTGAACAAGCTATATGTTCAGAGATGTCTCTTATGAAATACATTTTCAGTAGAAATATAGTTTGTCGTCAGAGCCTGTTGCAAATTGATACGCAAAACAAGTTTGTCACTAACATCCTGCTTTGTATCGTTTGTTGCTTTCTTAGGCTGTTGTATTCAGATTCAGCTTTACGCAAATGCAGTTGAAAATCTGCTGAATGGAGTTTGTTCGCTGCTTTTACGGAATCACAAGTACTGCGTGTGTCATTTGATGGCAGTTTAAAACCAATATTATATTCGCTGTTAAATATATTTTGATAAACATATTGTTTCACTAAGACTTCGCTAGTAATCACGGTACAAACCATACATTTCCGCAAGTGAATGTACGGAAGTAATGCATGTCCTGTTCGTATTATGCCTTCGACCACAGTGAGAAGTGTATCTTGGAAACATTCGAATATGTTTTCGTAGTCCTTCCTTCCTTTCAGAAGTGATTGCTTGGGTCTTGTTGAAATGCATTCCTCTTTTGTACTGCTATGGTGTATTCCTCTTTTGTCCTGCTGTGGTGTGGAGACATGCATTCAAACTGAAGAGAACAGGAAGCACGTGGCCTGTCGTCTGCTTCACAAACCTCACTCTCATGATTTGCATCACTCCGAGTCGTTCCTAAACGTTTTACAATAACACCATGAAGGAATAAAAATACCTTCCTGCATACTTCAGTTTCACTGTGTTTACTGTAATGAATAAAATACTTAAAGGAAACTTACCTCTGGCTTTCAGTTGCAACTTTCCTTTTATTACTGTAAAGACGCCTGCACTTGTATGGCCTTACTAGTCCGAATAAATAAGCATTTTGCTTGTTGTAATCTCCAAGGCTGTAAAACTCTATAAATATGTCTTCTCTGTAGTGTACTGAAGGTGTCAAATATTTACAACTTCGTTTAGAACACCGATCTACGTTTTCGAACACTTTAGCAGGTGCAAAGGTCTTATTTCGTTGAACATATTCTTGTCCACAGTATCATGACCTCTGATTTTTGTTGTCTTTTTATTTATCAGGATTCCTAGAACGTTTCTTTCCGGAAATTTTGGACTTTCTTCACTAATCACATTTACATCAGCTCCCTGTATCTTCATCTTAAAAACACTAGCATAACACAACTGCGTCTCTCACAACAGCTGTTATTGTTTGCTTGTGCACGTCACAGCCACTCAGAGGCACCGTGCAATAATCCTAGTGAGCTACGTAGCATGTGCCCGTTTTCACTAGAGATCTCCCACGTTACTGAAAACACGATATTTGAATCTGCTGTGGATGTACGTGATCATGGGTCACATGACGAATTTTTAGTGAAATAGACCTTACATGGCAGCAGCTATCAGATACATTGCTTAACTCAAATGTGACTCATATGTGTTATGTGCTTCTTTTCCATTGGTGCACTCCATTATTTGTCTGACATGTGCTGGTCTTAATTGGTTTTCGTGTTCGGCCGACAACATAAGCTTAACTGATTTCCAGATAATTTCCTGAATGAACAACAAATATATTTTACCACAGTTATCTGGATGTATGTATGGTGTGATTTGCTGCAGAAAGATTTCGCTTAATTTCAGTCAATAATACATTCACGAATTAAATATACTCTACCATCACGTCTTTGATGTAATCGCCATATGCAATGACCTCATGAATTTGAGACGGGGTAGAAATCTATTTTTTTGGGTTTGGTGATGAACCGTGTATTGGTTTTAAAAGGCTTTCAAAATCTGTATATATTGTGAAAGGTACTCTTAGGGAGTGATTATAATTTTTGAAAGTAAGGGATTTATTTTTTTGCATGATATTTAAAACGGTTTTATTTTTACTACACAGAAGTTTGTGTTCTCTTAATTTTTCTTCTCCGTTATATTTTTTATCGTCTGTTATAAAACATTTTTTGCATATAATTGTTTGATGTTTATGTGGAACAATATGACGGGTAATCAGTCTTTGAAAATTGGAGATAAAAGCAACATGCGATTTGATTCCATCTTCTAAAAACAACAAGTCTTGGTGATCTTCTTTATCCTCATTACACACTTTGATTGGGTAAATATCTCCTTCCTCATTCAATCCGAAAACGTTTATACCACATCACGTAAGGCTACAATGTTGCCGTACCGACATACGTAGCGAAACGAATGAAATATTAATTTTCACTGACTAGTCTCATGTCCGTCTCAGTTCCGAAGATCGTCAATTGGCAGTCAAAAGAAGACGATATCGCCCGTCTGATATTACTGTCATTCGTGAGTGTCATACGGTTCAGAGCGTGGTATCATTTTTGTAGCGCTAGAATTCTCTCCTATACGTTCACCGCCAGTGTGCAAATTCGGTACATTACAAAACGGTAAGACGTCGGTGGCGTTTTACATCCCTTTATTTGCCGTTATTCTGCGGTATGCGTTTTCCAATCACCAACAGGAAAATGATAGTCCACCCACTCTCAGCATCCCTAGACAGTGCCTGCCAGGTGCCCAGGTGTTGCCTTCGCCAGGCGACTCCTAAACCTCCTCTCAATAGAAAACATCAGGCAGAAAGCTTAACCATTCTGGTCGACCATATCTCAATGCTAATAAACGATGGAAACAATCCTGTGATACCTCAGGACAGTAGTTTCCAAAAGGCGAAGAACTACGTTCCGCCTTTATTTCAAAATATAGCCACCAGCTCCCATCTTTTGAATTTTTGGATACCTGTACGATAGTTACCTATGCGATTCAATTTTTTGGGAAAATGTAAAGTGGCTCTGAATAAGTAAATGATTTTGGGTATAATAAAAAACAGGCCATACATTTATAATTTTACCACGCATAAATGAAAATGATTGGTATCGGGAAAAAAATTTATTAAATCCTATAACAAGTGCACAAAATATGACATAGCCAGCAGCTACTCAACCAAAAGGTGATGGAATAATCATACTTTTTTTACAAGACATTCCATCCAACCGTTCAACATTACTTACTTTTAATCTTAAGTCCGCATCAACATATAACCGATTTCCGTTCTAGTTCTTCATATAACAAAATACCGGAAATGTTTGTTTTCAAAGATATATAAAACAAACGGAAAGTAGATGTTTCAGATGTCTTGTTTTTACTTAACTTTATATAATCTGCTAAAACTTTTAGCCTGAATTGGTCAAGTATTCAACCCAGAAAAAAACGTTTTCAGCGAACCATCAAAAATCACGTTCACAACTGAATCGTACTCTTTCTCATATTGAGTTCATCGGAACCGGATATAAAGATTTACGCCACCTGGTGGCCAAACCACTTTTTACAAAAATTAGAAATTATGTGCAAAGCCTTTCCCACCAGGAGCTGCATCCGGTGCACAAAGATTGTTTCAAATCGGACATTTAGAAACAGAGATATAGGGTAAAATGCAATTTACCTCTACGCCCCTAGCGGAACGTCTATGAATCACTTGAAAATTTTGAAATTATATGAAAAACATGTCACACTCCAAACACTATCGAAAAAAGAAAAACAATTTCAAATCGGACACCTAGAAGTAGAGATATTGACAAAAATAAGATATACATTTACGCCCCCTGGCGGAGAAATTGTGGAATCTTTAAGAAGAAAATATTCTGAAAATGTTTATCGATGTGAGTGGCATCAGTCCACAAAATAATTTTTCAATCGATATTTTATGGCAAATACTTCAGAAGCAAAAAATATAACGTACGCCGCCTGGTGGCTAAAGTATTCTTTACCAAAAATTTGAAATTATATGATAAATATTTTCCATTAGGAGGTATATCCACTGAAAAAAAAGTTTTCAAATCGGAGTTTTAGAAGAAGAGTTATCGAGAAAAATGTAATTTACTTTTACGCCCCGTAGCGAAAAATTTATGCGTAATTTGAGAAAGTAACCATATCTAAAGTACTCTTTGACATAAATGGAATCCAAAGATAAAAGGATTTGTCAATCGGATGTTTAGAAGCAAATATGTGGAATGAAACGTATTTTTGAATTCGTCATCATCTGTATTTATGCCTCCTAGCGGCGAATTTGTACATCGTAAAAAAAAACGAAATGAAGGATCATCATTCGCATATTTTAAGCTTTCCAGTGCAAAAATATTTTTTCCAATCAGACTAATAGTTGCAGAGATATCGTGGGTACAGGCTGACGGACGGACGGACAAACCGGTAACATAAGCACTATCTTTTTTTACAAAAGACGTGCTAAAAAGCAGGTTTTGTTTTCTTGATCTTTTCCATTTTCAAACAAAAGTATAAATAATTTATTTGGTGCGGTATTTTCTGGTAATTTTTCTGTTCTTTTTCTCTTTTGTTTCTGTCCTTTTTTTATAAACACGGCATTTATATACTAATATTCATTTCAATTTTCAATTATGTGCTACTTAGTTGCGTTCATCTTCCGAACACATCTCTCTCTTCTCTCTCCCCTCCCCCTCCTTTTACGTTAGAAACCTACATCCTGGGAAAAGTTTCTAAGTATCCACTTTTCCTGGTCTTTCTGGGAAGACCAGAGGCAATGGCTCGTTAAGAAAATGCTCTGGCAAGGTGGAAGGAACTTAATGAAATTTATCGTTTCCTTCTAGTGGGATCTGCTGAAGTTAGACTGTCCCACAGCAGCATTTATGTGCACTGAGGGAATATATGTGCCAGATCTCTCTCGAAGTTTAGCTCACGGTATCAAATTACACCCCCGTTTGTGGTGCCCCTTCTTTCGCTGCGCGTGCGATTTGAGAGAGACAGAGAGAGAGAGAGAGAGAGAGAGAACGACATGAAGTTCTCCTGTTTTGGCAGCAGCCAATAGAAGGGTGGTGGTCACGTGAGCCCTCTCTGAATCATCCAGGCATTGTCAAGATGGCTTCTTCTCTTCTTTCTGTGTGCCTCGGGAAGAAGCGGAAAGTTTGGTCTTCTTGAAAAGGTGTCTTTGAGGGAAAAGAAAATACATGTTTTTTTCAGATAGCCTGAAAATTCACGCTGGGCGTATATCCTTCGCCAGCGCACTAAATCTTTTAGTTTTGAAATACTCCGTAACTAGGAGCTGGGTCTTTCCCGAAACGCAGGCCCTCATACCTCGTTAAATGCAACTCAGGAGAAGCCTCACCTGTAAAAACATCCTACATGCTGAGATAAAGAGATATGTTTGTTTGTTTGTTTGTGATTCAAGGTTTAACGACCACCGTGAGCAACTCAATGGGCTGTAAGCAGTCTCCCGTCCCTAATTTAGGGTCACTGGTTCCAGGGAAGGGAGAGAGCCAGTGCCGTAAGACAAACACAACATACATGCCTCACCGGGATTCGAACCCGGACCCCTTTCGGACGAATGATCAGAGGCCATCGCTTAGACCACTGCGCCACCGGGGCGGCATAAAGAGATATCACCTGCATGGTGGTAAACAACCAGCCAGCATTACCCTACAAGCCGTGGTAAGAAACCCGAGAAACAAAAGGGGCAGCTGTCTGGAGAAAGGGTTTCCAGCAGGACAGTACTCTGTCAACCAGCCAATGAGCCACCCCAAAGTAACTTGGTACTGGAGTACCCTGTGCTATCACCTCCGCCTGATGTTGGACTCCATGTTTTAGCAACTTAGCTCTAATTCTCTCTTTGGGGACAATCTATTTCAAAGCAGTGTGTGGAACAGTAAGATGAATTCGCAAACCACGAGTATCACAGCAGACAGCGAAAACTAAAGTGTTGCTCTTTAATTTTTTTATTATTTTAACTTGTTGATTTCGTTTATTTGCAAGTAGTTTCTTCCTTACTGCCGAGCTGCTTAATATTTTTTTTTTTATTTACCGTGAAGGCCACTACTAAAATTAGGTTTCTAAGTGTCCTCTATACGTGTTAACACAGAAACGTAATTATAGTCTCAACGTACCATAAATACACTTTAGGACATATATTACAGAACGACGAATATCCAACTGATATCCTAATTAAAGGCTCTTACGTACTATTTGGCATCTTAGAGAAAATATTCTAAACTTAGCTGCACTCACTAAGCAGCTTAAATTATTTTATACCCAAAAAGCTGACAATAATTCTGTATTTTAGTTCATTTTAGTATATATGAAATTTTCTGTTAATGATGCTCATTTCCGTATGTTTTTAGCTAATTGTACATCAAAGACATATTAGATAAGAATAACTTTCCGAAGATATTAGCTTCAGTACGGTTCTGTATTGCTAAATTTGTGCACATTGCTTTCCAGCAATTTAAATGCAATTTTAATGAAAATATTCGTATCACTTTAAAAATTCAAACTTGTATCACTTTAAATATTCTTATTACATATTTATTCTGCAAATAAGAAAAATATTTTACGATGTATCAACAGTTTAATAAGCTAGGATGAAAATGCCATATTTCAAAAAGATACAGTCCAGAACTTATACAGTGACGTCTCTCTGAAACAGCAAGTACATCAGGGATTACAAGAAATCATTTAAATATAAACAATATATTCAAAGATAATTAAGATAAAATATTTCCTGTTAAATGTACTGTTAGCAACATCTAATGATATTTGCTGACGAAATATAACGGAAACATGGTATATTTCTTTATCCGTGTAATTTAGATAAACATAAACAAATGTGATACGGATGGGCCTCTGGAGCTCAAACCTATGAGAGGTTTCATACGCTCATTTGTTTCAAAAGTTGTTATACTTTTATTAGAGTTTCCTCAGAACCACTACAGATATGCAAACTCCATGCAGGAACAAGAACACTTTATATTTTCATTTTACCCTTGTTTCCAAGGTAAAACCAGTTTAAATAATAACCTTTTGCGTCCTACAATACTTTACATCTTGACAAAATTGTCTCCGTTGTTTATACTACAGTATGACGTACTTTTCGAGTTCAGATTTTTTGTTTGAAAGACGCATGAATGATTCTCCACTGACCTTTTTACATGCTTTGATTTATCGTTATCTCACGGAGAAGTTTCTGTTTTTCTATGTTAAACCCGGAGTGTCCCTAAATACGGTTTCGTTCTAAATGGGGTTGACTGTATTTTATACTGAATTTCGGTGATGCGCCATATTTTACAAAATAAATATTATTTACTTCGCATTCAAGAAATTTCTGGCGAAAACAAAACATTCGGCCACATCACGTTTAGACCACAAGAGTCAATAAGTTACATAAACTCTGAATGTCTTTTTCAACCTCAGGTAAAGTACACTTTTCTTTTAAAGATAACGAGATTAAAACAAACTTGTGCATTAATTTGGCGAAAAATCAACGATTAAAACCGAAATAAAAATAAAGAAATCATGCATAAGTCAAGAATGTTGGAGGAATATTCATGTATGTCTATGAAGGAGCAAAAGTTTTTGGCAAGCCAGAAGACCTTGGAAGCTTTTTATATATATATTGAAAATTACAACTTGTTAAATAGGGCGTACGTAAGCATGACTTTTTCCAATATGACTAAGAAGTCAAGCAAAAATTCTGACAACATACGCACGCACAGTTTGTTTTGATAACTCTAAGTTTCGATTATTTCCCCTTTTGTTTCAAAAGCTAAAGGAAAGTAAGAATTCATTGATAACTACAGCTGGTATACAAAATCAGAGAATTTCTAACTCCCTTTCTACGATTGGTACAGGAGCATTGCCCCCAAAGAATTGGCGTGTTCAAATTATACATATTATTTTTTTTAAATAAACGGTTGACAGAATAGAAAACTTATTGACTAAAATCTTTACCGAAACAAAAGTGAATTTATTTATTTTTTATGTTTGACTAGCAATAAAAATTGCATAAACTGACGGAATTTATGTGGGGTATTTCCACATATGAACTACGTGAAAAGCTTTTTTTAAACATCTTTAAATGAAAATAGCTTCTTGTACGTCCAGTTCCAGCATAGAAGATGACAATTCGCAAAGTTGAAGTCTTGTAAATTTTGTAACTCCAGTAATTGAGAGATATTATTTATTTCGTATTTTCTTCTCATTCAAAACACCTACTGACCATATAATACAGCAAATAAGGAAAAAATCTTAACATGAAGATAGGGTAACTAATATATCTCCGGGTTGGATTGATATTTATCTATTTTTTCTGTTCATGTAATTCGAAAATGTATCTCATTTAATGGAATTGAGAACAAAAGTCAATAAATTATAATTACATGGCTGAACGTCATTTCTTATCTTTGTGCCAAACGAAAAATATTTCACCATTTCTGTACAAGCGTGATTGAATCTGGAGATATGCACTTTGACAGTTAGCAGCATGTTTCAAATTACGGGCGGCAAGTGTTTATTAGGAAGCGTATGAGGAAACGACTTGTGAAAAATATTATAATGATGCTATTCGGAGTGGTAAAATTAATGAATTCTAAGTACAGTGTTATGAACCGTGAAGCTAATTAGAAAAAATGAGTTATTGCGAGAGCAGTAATAGAAAGCGAGGACAGAATTACTGTAGTTTTATTTTGCTTTCTTGAAAGAGGTTTGGTCGTGAACACAACATTAACATACAAACTACTTAAGGTCTCCCACGTGCCATACAGGTACTGGAAAAAAACATATTTAACATTACAATTACTAAAATTCTGATTGACAACGCTTTACCATTCAGCCTAGTTAAAGGCTCCCATGTATTATTAGTTTCAAAGCATCTGTGTTCAAAACTTGGCTGCAACTGATTCTTTAATGTAAAGTTTTTTATTGACAATATACTGGAAGTACCGTCATTAAACAGGATCTTTTAGTTTAGCATATATCATACATATTTTCGCATTTTTTAAAACTGATTTCATACAAACACATATATAGCAAAAATCCGATTCGGAATATATCATCTTTAATGCATACCTACATTATTATGTACATTGCTTTCTTTCAGTTGAAATGAATTAGGTACTCTATCATTCTAAAATTTCATATCACATACGCATTCTGAAAGCCAGAAAAATTGTTTTCCCAGTCTCTACGGCATAACAAGCTCAAGTAAAAATCTTATATTACATGAAAAAAAGATACCAGAACTTGCACAGCGACGACAATCTGAAATCGAAGGTACAACAGAATTTTGCCAGAAACGGCCTAAAACATAAATAATATTTTCTAGTAACTTTCCGAAACAAATTTCCTCTCGAAATTAATTCAAGCAATACATAAGGATATGCACGGGAGTTATTTATAAAGAAAGTACCGTTTGAAGATCAAACAAAAAAATATTCATATTAAATTCTTATTGTGCGATGAATTCCACACATTTTAATCTATTTTTTAACAGATTTCACGTGGATGTTAAGGCATTTGTAATATCGTTGCAGACGTTTCCGGGTACCATTCTTATGGAAATTTGCCCTTTAGGTTTTGAGCCACCAGTGATCCGTTGTCTCCACATCATCGTACTCATCGAATCGCTGGAAACTGTTCCCATTGCGAGGACTGCTGTTTCGATTGAAGTGTGATGTGAAGGAACAAAGTCGTATCACCAGTCATTATACGGATTAAAATATAATTGTTTTCCTTTACACACCACTCCAAAAATTCCAAAGTAAGTCCTTGGTACTGTGCTCTTCACTCAACATCTTTGGCAACCATCATGCTCACACTTTGGAGTGGTACGAAGCTGAAGCTTGCCGCCCGGTGGCGCAGTGGTCTAAGCGATGGCCTCTGATCATTCGTCCGAAAGGGGTCCGGGTTCGAATCCCGGTGAGGCATGGATGTTGTTTTTGTCTTACGGCACTGGATCTCTCCCTTCCCTGGAACCAGTGACCCTAAATTAGGGACGGGCGACTGCTTATAGCCCATTGAGTTGCTCACGGTGGTCGTTAAACCTCCAATCAAAAAAAAAAAAAAAAAAAAAAAAGAAGCTGAAGCTTCTGCGTAATGATTTTGAACCTTCAGGGAAATCTTCTTAAAGATCAGAAATTGTGAACCGTCCGTTCCCTTAATGCTGGCATTCACTCTCTCCACAACATCTTCGGCGACAGAAAAGGCCTACTACTGCGAAATTCGTGATGAACGCTCTGTCATCTTTCATTATATGTTCGAATCCACTTCAGCCCTATTCCTGCACTCATTGCCTTTTGTCAGTAAATTTTGTAAATTTGCCGAATTCGTTGGACAGTTCTCGCATCCAGATACCTTGTCACAGACAGAAATTCGCAGTCGGCTAAACGTTTTATTAACTTAAACATTATTTATACATATCATAAGCTTTTACCCTAAACACAGCCTCACAAAATTGCGCCAGTTCCTGTCTGATTGATGAGGCAAAACAACTGTGCGTGTGCGACTGTGATGCAAATAATTGAGCGGGAGTGATGAGCGGACGGTTATAATTTCATAGTTGGCTCTCGTAATAATGAAATGTAATGGAAATATCGTTTACTTTCATACGTACGGTCTGGTTAAACTAAAAGTAAGGTAAGTAACAGGATCGTTCTTCTGGATCTAGAACCCTATGACTGGGTTTCAAACGTTCCAATGCATCTAAAACTTCTCATATGCACGGTTTTTTAAAAGCAACTTAAATACACCCACGTACGCAAAAAAAAAAAACATGTATAACAAGAGCAGATTGCACTCTTAGTCTCTATTAAGAAAATCGTTTTCTCGGAAAATCGGTAAGAATTTCTTCCCACGTGACTTTCTGTTCTTTCTTTTGATGCTTTGCTTCTAGACATAAAAGTAGATATATCCTAAACACACTACAGGGTGTTGTGTTTCGAAAGTTCCGATTTTTTTCGGAATTAATATACACAACTGTCCTTTAAAATGGGAAAATAGCTTTCGACTCACATGAAATTAAAAATGTACATTTGCATATTATAATATCTTCGCCAGATCGACTGATGTATTAGAGCACTGAAAACAAGTCTCTAAACGATGTAGTTGTAAGCAAGCACTCCGTGTTTCAGAAGTATGATGTGTAAATAAAAGAACTGATTGATAGGGGAAAGCTTTATATTGTACAAACGGTTCGGAATAACTGAAAAACTTTAGAGATAACAAGATCCCCTTCAGTTTTTTTCAAACCGAGCATACACAAATGTATGGCAGTATCATTTGGCATTCGCCAATATTACAAATAATTGTTTCTTGTCTGCTTAAATTTATCGTGTTTTGATCATTTTGTTTCAGGATGTGATCAATAAGTATTGGTGATTTCTGACAAACCCTTCTCCGGGATTAAAACGTTCTTTGAAACGCTCATGCTTTCAGTGTAACACCAAACGCACATTTCCTACATATGACAGCTAGGAGTATAAAAGGATAATCCCATACGTCGTTCCTGTGCAAAACGCCAAAAAGAAGGTTCCATTTTGTATTAAATTGTATCAGTACCCTATAGTGATGATTTGGATTCTTCTAGTGAAGATAGACCTTCTTTATCTTCAATTCTCATGATCTTGAAGTCCTACACTCCACACATGGTTTCCAGCACTCCGCACATAATACGGATGTGGAATGTTTTATGAAGGAACATAGATCAGCAGTAGTTTAACTCAACCCATGAACTTCACGCCCTGTGTGTTTGCACCTTTCGCACCACCCTTAGTAATATACAATGGGGCAAACCATCTAGGACAGTAAACACACTGAAGATATTCAAGAGAGCTGGATATTATCGCATTTTTCTGCTTCAATGATTCGTAACTGAGCCCTCTGAAAATTTCATACTTAATAGTATGCAGTGCCGTGCCAGTTACATTAAAAGCTCCGGTTCATTTTTTTATCTGTTATTCTTTGTTTTTTTATTACATCGGTAAATAATTTTTGATTCTCCTGATAAATCGTTCTTTTTTAATTCACAAAGGCAACACCCTGCTTTTCTGCATAAAACCTCAAAAAGTTTGTGCAAAAGGAATAACATCACAAACTCAAAAAAAAAAAAAATTAATGACCGTGTCGTCTACGGATGATGAAGTACCGGACTGAAAAATCTCAGTAAAGTTTAAAAATGTGTTACGTTACATTAGAAAAATATTTTATACATGTAAAATTGTGTAACAAACATTAAGAAGTCACTTTCAAGAAATTGAAAAAATGAAATATAATATTTAACTTTCCAATTTTTTTATACGGCAGGACTTTTAATTCATAATCTGTGGAAGAAAGTGCTTACCTTGCCGATGCATGCTGCCTGCTTGATAAAACACTAACTTCGTTTATACGTAATAAAATGATGGAAAATGCATTACTAAATCAGAATTCAATAGTAGTAACACATTACTTGGTCACTGAAACCTTCAGATACAATTGCACTTTTTTTCGCCGCAGTATTCATACTTCTCGTTAATCACAGTGTAATTTTAGAAAATCCTCACCAAAAATTAAAATTTTCACTTTCTGTTAGAGTAACTACGAGAAAAAACGTCTTTTTCATATAAATATTTTAAAAGCTATCATAAAATGAACAAAATATTCTCTTGAAGTCTATCAAAAATCTCTTAAAGAAGAGATCGAATGTAAATTTCGTTGAAATTAGCGAATTTCTAAACAAATGCTTTCCCAAAATCTACATCTTAATAAATTTTGGTACTGCTACCTTACATATTAATTTACTATGACTACCACTAGGACAATCTTGGTCGTTGGTCGTTTCTGGGGCCTCCAACAGGTTTTCTTTGCGTGTATGTCGGGTTGAATGTGTGAATACATTTTTCCCAACGACATTTCTTTTTCCAAATAAAACTTTCAGCAAGCATACTCAACCTCGCAGTCGGCAATAAAATTATTCAAAGCAATCGTACCGAGTCCTTCTAATCGAAGATGATTTTTCCCTGCACGCGGATCTCTGTACCTTTAGCAGTATGTGAAGTTCTGCTAGTGTACTCCAATTCCTTTTTCTCTTTATTTGTCCTTAATTTTCGCCACTTTAAAATTGGTTTGGCGGACATCTCGATTTTAAGGCATTCCCGCTTTATTTGAGACAGCGTGGGCTCATCCACAAAATTTCGGTTTCTCGTGCAAAGAGCTATATGACCCGCTAACCTAAAATCGATTAAAAAGTCTTGATCCGCTAACCTAAAATTGATTAAGCAGTCTTGATCCGCTAACCTACACTTCGTTCATTTAATTGGATTGCAGGGTGCGTTTTATTTTATTTTCTTTAGTGTTCCTTATTTATTTTATATGCTTCAATTTCAGAAAGCCCAGTCTCTCGTTCGTTCGTTTATATACTACACTATTTCGCAAAAAATAATAAAAAAATAGAAAAAAGATATATTCAAGTCAGTGACATGCTTGAAATTTGAGCGACGGAAAGGCTTCACTGTCATAAAACCGGCCATGTCAGAAACAGCAGATGTCCGAATCCATGCCATGTCTAAAACCGCAGCTGACACGAAATACGATTTGGTTAGAATCAACAAAATATATCAAAAATACACTATCGGGAAAAAAATATTCGTAAAACACTGCTGTTTATACAATATGGTAATTCTGGCAAATTCTGTAAGGAGTTGTAGATGTTTTGCATCTGTAAGGAGTTGTTTATTCAGTTTATGATCTATGACTACAATTACATTGTACACTCTACGTGGCACACTGTAATCACTAGAATATTTTTTGAATGAAACAAATTATGGAAACTACTTTGAAAAGGGAAATTATTGAGTAAGAGTATACAGGATTTTTGCGTGTGTCAAATGAACATAATTTAGATCCGTTTGAGATTTTATTCGATACACGGAGTAGATAAAATGATTCTTAAAGGTTTTTCCTTCAGAACAGATTGCTGGTTATTTGCGTTGTTATTCTGTTTGTTACGAAATTCATATTCTGTGAAGTTCGTTTACCCAGAAATGCGCACCTACCTAGAGATTAAGGTAAAATTAGTGGAATGGAAACCAGCAGCAGATCCGCAAGAATGCATTCGTGGGATAAAATCTAATAAAACGTGCAATTTATTAATGTTTCTGTATTTGTTTCGAAGAGAATTTTGTGAAGTTTTCTAAATAGAAGAAATTTGTATTGTTACAGATTCAATATTACTACTAGACGAAACCCGTCGGATTCGACGGTTAATTTTTATTTTTTATTTTTTTGAAGAGAATAAACTGATATGAAACAACAAATGTAAACTTTATTTATTTGACAAATTCATTCAACCACTTCAGTAAAGACAATAGTCCAGGTTCGTGACTTTTTTTTTTGGACTGAAAGGTAACGACCACCGTGAGCAACTCAATGGGCTACAAGCAGTCGCCCGTTCCTAATTTAGGGTCACTGATTGCAGGGAAGGGAGAGATCCAGGGCCGTAATACAAACTCAACATCCATGCCTCACCGGGATTTGAACCCGGACCCTTCCTTAAAGAATCATCATAAGCCAGCGCTTAGACCACTGCGCCACGAGGACGCCCATATTCGTGATGGTCATCACGAATGTGAGGCGGAAGTCCACTCATCTCGATCGTATGCAAAAATTCAACTAGATACCGCACTCTTTCACTCTCATCTTCAGTCATAACTGTGTTTGTAAATGTTGTTGGAATGAGATTCGCGTTGCGAATACTCTTCGTTCTATCTTGTCTGAGACATAGAGCTGCGACCCATTGATCGCTCAGGCCTTCCAGTAAGGCTCTTACCTTTTTATTATTTTTTTTTGCGGGATAGACATTTTGTTAAGGGTAAGTATGCACTAAAATATTTGCTTACTTTAGGACTGATCGTAGAACACTATGTACATACATAGTCTGACACTGAACTGAGCGCCTGATGTAGATAAGGGCCGCACGTTTCTCCCATAGAATCATCTTGCTCTTAATAACAAGATAGTAAAATCATACAATGCAATAATTAATATACGGTTTCCAACATACCAAAAATCATTAATCAAGTTATTATTCAAGTTATAAGGAAAATGGCTGTGGAATAAATTTCGCTCCTGTGCCCTGACCTTTGACCCCATTTCGATGATATTTAACAGAACCAGTTCAGTACAACTCCGGAATAACATGATAACGTTTTTGTAACAATTGAAGCATTTTTACGTACGTTTTGACACAAAAGGGAAATGGAATGGATCCCGCTCCTGTGTCCTGACCTTGGAACCCATTGCGTCCGTTTTCAATAAGTTTCGTCCGCAGTTTGTTCCTTACCACATATTAAAATTTCGTCAAATTCGAACTATTTTTGCGCGAGTTATCGTGCGGACAGGCAGAGAGACGGACCTAACTCGACCATATACGCTTATTCAACATACGGTTAGAAAGCATAAAAACGGTTTTTGCTTTACCGGCCATAGTATTATTAACACGCACATTCTAAAGCGATTTCCAACATCTTTTAGTAGGAATTTTGTTTGGTAGGAAATTATGTTGCGCACTTTGCTATCCGCAGTAATGGATTTTTCAATAGTAGATCATTTTCTTCCATACTTTGCGTTTTCAAAGACTTCAACTCTAAGTTTTACAGAATTTCTTTAATTTTTCCGTGTTGGTTCACGATGTGTATCACTAAAATTTCATAGACTAAAACGACGCCAGAAAAACTCATTTCTGGTGCTTATTAATTTAATTCCTATATTTTCATATTTTAGTCATCAGCATCAGGTAGTAACGTGAAATTAAAATATAGAAGGAAATTCAAGTAGTGAGTTTTTTTTTTTTTTTTTTTTGCGTCTTACAATTTATTAAATTTCTATTGTGATATTTGAATCATTTGAAATATACTAAAACGACTCCTGTCGAAAATAAAAGCATAAATGCTTCGAAAATTGCGGTGCCTCCCTCTTTAAATTTTCTAATGAGGGGAAAGCTAATTTTAGATAAACAAGTAAGTAAAATCATGCAATGCATTGATTATGATACGCTTTCCAACATACCAGAAGTAATTACCCAAGCTATTTCTCAAGTTATGAGGATTACAGCTGTGGAATAAATCTCACTCCTGTGATCTGACATTTCACCCCATTTCGATGATATTAAACAGAATTGGCTCAGTATAGGTCCGGAACAACATACTACCCTTTTGTAGCAATACAAGTATTTGTATTCAAGGTATGAGGAATGTCTGTGGAATACATATCGCACCTGTGCCCTGACCTTTGACCACATTTCGATGATATTAAACATAATCGGTTCAGTAGATCTCCGGTACAACGTAATGAAGTTTTTTCGCAACAAAAGCATTTTTACGTAAGTTATGGCGCATAAGTGCGATGGAATGGATCCCGATCCTATGTCTTTAAGTTTTACGCCATTTCAACCATTTTCAAGAGGATTCCTTCCCAGGATGTCCCTTACCACGTACTAAACGTTCATCGAAATCGAACCATTTTTAAGCAAGTTATGACGCATAAGGGCAATGGAATGATTTCTGCTCCTATGTCCTGCCCTTTGACCCCATTTTCCCCTTTTACAATAGGGTTTGTCCCCAGGTGGTCCCCTACCACATACTAAAATGTCACGGAAATCGAACCATTTTTACGCGAGTTTTGCTGCCGGTGGACCGACAGACAGATAGACGGACAAAGCTGGTGCACATACGCTTCTTCAAACTACAGTTGGGAAGCATAAACAAAACGACGTAGGAAAATTACAAAGATTTGGTGATATAGAAGGATCCTTGAGAACAAAATTTGCAGAAAAATAGTGATTTGATGACATCTTCAATTTTGCATTTAAATTGTGTGTCGGGAGAAAAGAAAAAGAAGTTTAAACTGTACCGTCAGCTATAATTAGCCAATGAGATGCTAAATTATCCCTTCTAACCAGAAGTATGAGTTTTCTAGTGATGTGAATTCCACAAAAATATTCTTGTTGGGCATCACCAGCACAAGTAAACCTTTGTCAAAAAAGCTGCACTTTCCATTTTATTTTACTTCAAAAAGGAAAAATCCAAACTGACAAAAATCTCTTATTTACTAAGAGTTGTCTAACTGTAAGGCCATACAACAATACTGGAAAAAGTTTTTTTTGTTCTGGCAAAAATATTTAAATAATGGTGATAGACATGTAAACATTCAATTCATGAAATTATTTTACCTTTCCTTCATAACCGGCACATTGCTGGTAGAAAACAACACGACATGGAATGTTTTTCTTCCTCTTTGACATCATGTTAGCTGGAAAAATTCCTAGAAGTTATTTTTTAACCTGCAAGAAATTGGAAAAAGTTTCGTCTTGTGAAGTTCAAAAATTCCTTTAAATGCTTGCATACATAACTTTGCTCACGCAAGTCAAACATTTTCAGGAAAGTTCTTCGCCAAGTTATATATCAATTTTACCTTCCAACCAAAAAATTTTCCCTGTTGTGTGTCAGAGAGAATCACGCACAAATATTGTTAAAGCGTGTATGAGAAATTAAAAAACTAGACCTTTCAGTGTCTTTGTAAAATGATCTAATGGGATATTTCATGAGACCGAAATACGGAAGAACTTGCATACTCTGTTAAACGCATGTTTAAAAAAAGATTTGCTATGGAACTCTCAAATTATCCATGATTGTTACCAGTTGCGATTAATTCCTGAAAAACACATTTTATTCAATATCCTCAATATTTGAGGGTAATTCGAAGGAGCCTCCAAAAAATACATCAATTTCAATGAATTTGTTTCTTTGTTTAAAAAATTTGCTGAGTCATGTAATTTTCATTTTTTTAAACAACAAACGAACTTAGAGGATCCTTTAAAAATTTGAGTTTTTTTTTCTTCAAAAATTTGTTTATCATATACTTTCAACATAGATATTTCCCACAGCCGTGCTCACAAAACCCTCCGGAAATATCAAAACATATGCTTCGAACCCTGCCTCTCTCCTCAGTGCGTTTCCCAAAACTGATGGAATGTCACCCTCTATCTCACGGATTTTAGAATACACAATAAATAGTGCATGCAAAAATTTTCGAACCATATACATGATAAAATAGTATTAGTGACTCGAATTTCTTGGCGTAGAATATAAACCAGTTTCCAAGCTTTCGCACATTTATCACGTGGCTTTTTCAAGGAAGTTGGATAGCTAACTACGATATTTGCAAATATTAATTTAATTTTTATTGTTTCACAAATATACATGATATCTGTAAAACAATACAAATTGAAATTCTTCATTGTTACGACATATAATTTAATTCTTCCATAATCACGGATCTCGTTTATGAGGTTGCCCCTGAAATATTTTGCAGTATGTCGACTTTACTTTTGGCAAATTCTGCTTAGTTCGAAATTTTTGCCATTCTATCCAATCCTACTGATGCGTGATCAGCAGAAAAAGTTTGAGTTAGCTTTTTGAATGCGGTTAGTGCTTTAACGAACGTGATTCCTTAATGTATTATTTGGGAAGCTACATCTGAATTACCGTAATATTTTTTTCCCGAAGGAACAAGTTACATGGATTATAACGGACTTTTATAACATTTTTAAAACCTGTCTGTACAATTTCTTTATAAAATTTATTTTACCAATAAAATAATGTAAATGTTTTCTTCCAATACAGCTTAAGTAAAGTGATGTACGCTGTGCTAGTGATGGAAGATGCAACATCAGAATAAACGCGATTTACGCTTTCCGAATCCCAACTATTCCACAGTTGTGAAGAAAGTAAAGCAATGTACAGAGATCTGCCGTCTTTGCACAATGGAATAAGATAAAAATGGAATGTACCAATCACAAAGAATTGCAGATCAGCAAGAACATGATAAGTAATCAGTAAAGGAGAAATCACAATATTCCTAATCAGAATTTGATAGCCATTTTAAAAGTGTTCATACTAATATCTTGCTGTTTTCAAAGTATTACCTATGCGTATATATTCTGAATAACTTCTACGATCGTGCGTGGAAAAATTGATTACCTTTAAAAGTGGTAGGGAAAGAAAAAACTACGAAACGCCGCCGCCGCCGCCGGCAAGGTGACGCTTATCACGGCGCATCGTTCGCAAAAGCGAACGAAGGCTATTGCATGTGGTACGAATCAACAAAATAAATATTGTGGTAAAACGCAACGGTAATACGAGTGCTGGGTACGGGATTAACGTATCAAACCACAGTATATGGAACCCTGCTGCTAATTTGGCTGCATAACTGCAGGTCTCTCCCAGTGTTCTTGATAACCTTGATTCACCGTCGAAAACCCGAGCAATGCGATTAAGCTGTGCACACCATCATAACACTGATAACGATGCTTATATTATAATACGTGATCTCTGTTCAGTTTAGCTTCTATTGGCATCGCAAGGGTCGCTATTACCTTTGAAAAGTGCACACTTTCAAAAGCTGTCTTTCTTCACAATTCCTCACATAATAATCTTCAAACTGTTCTGACCTGAACTATTGCATTTTTACGACTGTGCATATTCTAACATTAAAGCCCGGAAGGAAATGTGAGATATAAAAGGCAAGCTGTATGTAAGAGAGAAGGCAATATCAGACTTCCAGTGATTGAAAACTGTGTGTGAGCGACATTTCTGTGTATCATATTTTGCTACAAAGCCTGCATTTGTAGCAATAAAAATTACAGTACTGTAACTTCTCTTTTATCTCTCGACTGCAGTTTGAAATTTAAAACCAGACCGAAGGTAAGTTGCCAGTTTCATTCTTAGGAGCTTAGGAGAGCTAGTGGTATCAAATTGACGAGCATAATTTGAAACTGAATTGGCGAAGGAGATTTTTTTGTATACATTTCGCTTTCGAGACGCACACTGGCGTAGCTGATGTAAAATTATCTCAAAATTATGCAAATGATGGATAAGTAATTGGGTTTTCAGATACCATATTTTATTGAGTGCAGCTCTCTCATGTTGGACGATATGATTCCAGAATTTACGTCCTGATGCTGATTGACCACAGCGTTTTGCAATATCATCAACAGGAGTAGACTGTACAGCGTCATAACGCTCATGCTTCTACATGTGGCTATTTTTAATTTATTCATTTATTCTTTAACTCTCCAATAATCAGAATTTTAAGTTTCAAGCTGAGAATGCATGGCATTTACAATTTTACCTAAATCCCAACAAATTCATGGGGACTGTCTGTTGTATCCCATTTTGCTACATTCCCGAACACCGACTTCACGCATTTAATACAGGCTCACTCCAAACTAATTAATTAGGTCGCAAAAATAATAACGAGAAATATGAATACATTTACGGTCAAATATAAAAGATATGATAGAAACGATTCTTCCTGCAATGAAACTATTATAGCAGTTTGAAGTGTAGAGATATTTTCACTTCGTCACGCACATGCCAAAGAAAAGAAAACTGGACAATTCAGAATGAATTCTTAATTAATATAATAGATTTAGTTTCACCGTTTGTAATGTGCGTTTGTGAAACAACACGGATCTGTGATTTTTCCTAAAGGAAATAAGGAATTTATATCGACAAAAGAATTTCGCGATCTTATCAAATTTGCAAAGTTTTAATAACTAGCGTCAGAGTTGTTCTCATGTATAGAATATGGGTTATAAACTTTAGGTTCAAAATAAAGTTCTGTATTGAATTATACAAGAAATTGATCTTTTTCTTATCGCTACCGAAATGTAGTCGACTTTCCTTTACACATGGCATTATTAGTTGTTTACTCTCCATTTTGTATTTTGACTTCGAAATGGCGAGGAGTTTTAAAAATTTGGATGAACATTATCCTTGAAATTTACTTAAAAAGTCCCTACAATTTCAATGATACAACTTATATAATGTCTCTTATTGCAGTGAATTATGTTTTTTGTTTAAAACCATGAACAGTTTTTTCTTCAGAACAACTCCATTTCCAAAGATTCGGACAGTGTTTTTAAAGAAATAATAGCACAGAATTCTAACATTAAAGCCCGTAAGGAAATGTGAGTTATAAAATGTAAGCTGTATGGAAGGGAGAAGGCAATATCAGATTTCCAGTGATTGAAAACTGTGTGTGAGCGACTTATATACTTATATATTTTGGGTCGTAAAATGTTCTAGTAGACAAACACACAGCAGTAGAACGGTTTTTTACCACAATAATTATCTTATAACGCTTACTTTTCGCTACTACAAAAGTTATCTTTACCCTATCACAGTAAAAATATGACTCTCGATCACAAAGAACTGATCAAATACCACTAAATAAAAGCCAGACTAAAAGTGACCGCATGTAAACAAACCATCGCTTCAAATCATCTGCCTCCACAGCTTCGCCTTGCGCGAATTGCCCAAAAATGCCTTCACTACTGCACATCTAAACGGACCCTCTCTTAAGATACTCCTAGTAATAAATGATAAAGACAATCGTCTGGCAGGCATGCTTTTTATAAAAAAATATTACAATACATGGGAAGAAATACATAGACCTCGAAACTGGTACTACTAAATAAGATGAAATAAACTACGTGGAATGATACAGCTACCCTTTTTATGAAAAATAAACAAAAAAATGTGTAAAATATTTATACACAGTAGCATGCGTTATTTGAAATTTCGGATAAATTCTGGAACCATAAAACGAAATATGGTAGACCACGTTTTGGATTCCTTATTCCAACTGAAGTGTTGAGTTATGTTCGTCCAGCTGTTTACTTTTTTAATCCACGTAACTAAGCATAGTTATCAAAGAAGACATTAACATGCTTTTACTTTCCTTATGATGAGTAATATAATTTCGGTAACAAATAACCCCTCGACATTTAGAATAAGTGTCCTAAGAGGCTTAACATGAGTTACATGAACAAATTATGGCACTAATTTTAGAAGACATCCAAAAACGGAGAGAAATTTCGCCAAAATTCTGCAGAAAAAGGGGCTTCTCTTTGTTGCTATAATTGATTATTCGATGTTGACCAACATTATGCGCGTTTACATGTGATCGATGTGTAATTTAAAATTCTACCACTTAGAACAGGAGAAAGAGTTTGTACCAACGACGGAACTTTTGCAAACCTTCGTGATTCGTGAGACTGATTAAAACAAACTTAGGTAGAATTTCTATTGGATAATTTTTGTCATATACTCTCTCTCTCTCTCTCTCTCGCTCGCTCTATCTGATTGCTTGTGTACAGGTTTTTTACCAGTTTTTTTAAATGCGGTTTACGACGCACGTTCACACTTAACAATAACTGCCAATGTCTAAGCTTGCACAGTAATTATTGTGTAAAACCATTAAAAATACATATGTGATCCGATATACACTATCCGCTGCTAAAATTTAAGAATAAAAGGTGTCCAGAAGTTATCAGCATATTTTCACAAAAAAGAAGTTTAAACTACATGTTATGCGAAGAGATTGTTGTTTATTTATTAGGTTGACTTTAATTAGCATCGGGTCTTTGAAAAGGCTTGAAACGTAAAAGGGGATATCACACAGGAGAAACTGCAGGCATTTTCACCTGATGCTGGCCCAAAAACTTTCGCCTGGTGACTAAGTCGGTTAACAATGGAATTATGTCCATCATCATGGTGTGTGTGTGTGTGTGTGTGTATTCCGGTGGCGGGTGGTCTCCGGAGCGATTTTTACGATCAGCTTCCGTACTTCCTTCGGGGAAGCGAGGATTTCTTGATCGTGGTGGGGACTTGGTGGTTGAGAATCAAGTCGACCGACTGAATACGCACTGGTGTAAACGGTCAGATTCATGAAACAGAGCTTTTTCAGATTTATTTAAAAACCAGCTGTTGAAGATGTGTGGCGGCAGATTTTTCTACAGCACCCGGTTTTCACCTGGCAGAGAAATCACTTGGCTTCGAGGATTGACATGTTGTTAGTCTTGGAGATGGAGTGGGAAATTTGGGTTGAAGTCTTCAACCCGAACTTACAACCGTTGCTCACCTGCGATCACAGAGCCATCGTGATTGACGTCTGTGTACTTTCACCGAGAAGAGCAGTGCAATTCCGTGGAGACTAAACACTTCCATTTTGGCAGACGATCTTGCAAATAGGTGCTGCAGAGGCGGTCACCGGCGACGAGATCGGAGGTTGGAAGAGGGCGCAGGAGAATTTCAGAGCACCTTAGTGATTCGTAGTAAAGAGTTATCGAGAGATAAGGGAGGGTCTTTAGTGTTACTTATGAACCACTTGAACGCTGTGATCAGAGGTAAGGTGAACGGGTGTAACCAAGGAATCGTCACCCGGATTCGTCCCCTGAAGCTGGGCATTGGTTCCAGCTTCAGAGGGCGATTGGGAGTCTCGAGATTGAGTGAGGTATGAACCACATTTATCGCAATCTTGAAACGGAGAGGAAGAAGGTGAATTTGGAGGTCCTCGACATCGTCGGTGGTGGGGAGGAGGGATAGTAGCCAGATTATCTAGGACGATGCAAAGCTTTACGGAAATATATTTCCTGGGGAAGAAATTGATCCTTCCGCCATAGGTTCGTGGCTTGACGGTACCCCGCATTTCCCCGACGAGGATATGGAGTTTCACGAAGAGGAGTTCATGGTCTCCGAAGTAAGGTCGGCCATTCAGGCCCTTCGCCTGGTAAGTCCTTAGGGTGTGTCGGCCTTCCTGTGGAGTTTTAAAACAAATTTGTAAACGTTTTCGCTCCGTGGCCTGCCAGGGTGTACAACAAAGTTGTGAAGGTGGGTCGTATGCCAGGTACCATGCGGAAGCGTGAAATTACCCTTTTGCGCAAGACCCCGAACTTGCAAAGATTATGAACAGCGGGCTTGCAAAGGTAGTAATGCAACTGATTGGTATGAAACAGACGTACGGGATCACGGGGCGTCGGATGCAGTGCAACACTCCTTGCATCAGATATGCCATCACTTACCTGGGCTAGAAGGGCATAGAGATTGAGATCTCTTTGGCGGACCAGAGTAAGGATTCCATAGACTGTCGCATGCATCGTTGAGAAAACGTTAAGGAGCCTCGGCTTCGGAGACTTTTTCCGGAGTGCTGTTGGGAATTTGTACAGTGGCCTTTCCGAGAGAACCATTATTGTCGGTCATCTCTCCACCTTCTTTAAGGAGCAAAGAGAAGGGAGCCAGGTATGCCCACTCTTTCCTTTGTCGTTTGTTTTGGTGTTGGCGGCTCTTTTGAAGACAGTATCCTGCAAGGACAGCATTAGTGAATTTCCGGCCCCGGGATGGGGGTATCGTTGAAGTTAATCGCGTATGTCGACAATTTAACTCTTTTCGTCGACACAGAAAGGAATTCGAGGGGGATTCGCTAAGCTTTTGTGGGGTACTGCAGAGCCACAGGGATCAGTCTCCAAGAGGGGAAGTCGAGAGTCATGCTCTGGGAAAAGTGAGAGCGGTAAGCGTTTGCAGGTTTATCCGATACCTGGGGACCCGTTCGGCCCCTGAGAATCTAGTTTTCCGAAGAAGGGGTCAACGTGAGCACCGGGGGATGAGTTCATGCGGAGATGAAGAAGGAGCAGGAACAGTGGTAGGATTTTGATATTTCTACAATTAACGTGGGAATTTGGCTAATGCCCTCCTTGCTTCGAAGTGCTCTGTTGCCCGGGAAATTGAATCCCCACCCGGAAGTCTCATGAAGTAAATGGAAAGAGAGACATTTGGCTCCATTTACGCAGGGAAAAAGACTGAGGCTGTGGCTCTGTCGGTCCTGTACTGTCCCAGGTCGGAAGGTGGTTTAGAGGTTACGAACCTCCCGACTAGTCTGAGTACATTCCAGTTTGCTAGTGTGAAATTTACTCTTGCCGTCCAGGACCAGTATGGAATTTGCATCCTATTACACGGCGTGAGACCAGAAGAAGAACTTGCCGGACTACAGGAGTGTCGGTCATTGGCACGAGACAGTGCGCAGATCGTACTTATTAGGCGGTCGCCTGTGAGATTTCGCGGCTGCTGGCTGCGCAAAGAAGTACACTAGACTGATGTACGTGGATGTGCTCCGTACGCCTCGGGAACTCGGCATAAATGAACTTAAAGTTTCCAGAAATTTTTACGTGAGCGAATCTTGGATGAGTGTTCACTTCGTGGGAGTAGACTGCAACAGGAGAGACTTTAGGTAGCGGCTTGCCCATAATATCCTTCCGACAAGAAAATGATATTATTGGTGGGGCGGCATTTCCTTCGATACGTGCTTTTCGTGTGCTGTCATTGAGGACAGGTGCAATCGTTTTTGTGCCTATTCCAAGGCATACCAGGTTTGGCAGAGGATTTAGTCTTGTGCTTAGCACAAGAACTTCCACGCCGGTGAGTTCCATCCCGCTAATGATTTACCTTCATCCTGTCTCGGCAGTAGGCAAGGATGTTTGGAGGATAATTATTACTGAAACCTGTTATAAAATGCGGAGGTAAAATAACAGGGCCCTGCATTCTCAGAATGCCAACCTAGGCTTCTCCACAAGTTCTGTCATTCATCAGGAGAAGTGTTAACTCCAAGACCGGGCGACAGTGGACGCCCGTAATTTGTCTGTCCATTCAGGTCGACAAAGTCGCAAGTTTCTGAAAAATTTGAATATAACCATAACTGGATTTACTAGTCGAAGCAATCGGCATTCAGGTTTTGCTTATCTGGAGGTTAAGACTTCTATCTCGTGATTGCCCGGAGGTGTAGATAAATCATTAATTGAATACGCGATTATACCATATGATACAAATTTTGAAGATGTGAATCCGTTTTTGTTTATTTTGGTGTAAATATGACATGGATGTTAACTGAGATACTATTCGAAAACTTGAAAATATCATCGTCCTGGAGCAGGTACTTAACCCGCCTCTCCCGGATACCGCTCGAGTATGCTAACCACTACACCACCCACGACGAAATTTTCAAGTTTTCAAATATCATCAGATTTAAGATCCTTGTCATATTTACATAAAAAAAAACAGGATTCACCTCTTCCAAATTTGTATTGTATGGTGTAATATCGCATTCCATTCATGGACGAGAGTCCTTTCTCACTGGTATTAAGATCTAACTCAGTTTGATTGGGTTGGCTCTACACAAACAGCGCAATTTAACGACTGAGCCAGAAAGTCTAACGTATTGGGCTCGCCTTCAATCTAAAACTCATCTCAAAAAGATATGTTTCTTTTTTTTCATTAATGCGAGGGATTTAGTAATTTTGTTTTCTGTTGGTGCTTTTGTTTTTCTGAATAAGTTTGTAATAATTATACTTTTCCTCTAGTTGGCCTTATGGGGTATTGAATGATTTTCATTGTGATATTTCGAAGCAACAGTATGCTCTGGAAGTTGAGTTCTTTTCGTTTTTCGTAACTGACAACTTTCATGCATCTTTAAGGAATGGTCTAATGTAATGTCCTGCGTAGCTGGGAAACAAATTTCCAGGAAGAAATAATTCTTCGCAAATACATGAAAGGCAATACTAATGTAATTGTTGACCCAAATGTGCCCTATTTTCACTGTTTCCATGTTGTCACTCCTTCAGAAAACTTGAAAACTTTATTGTCGTGGAGCGGAAATCGAACCCGTTACTCCCGATTTCCGTTTGACCAAGCTATCCATTACACCACCCAGGTCAAGGAAGTTCCAAGTAACTGAAGATAAGCAGATGTAGCTTAGAAATCTGAGAACTTTTCAGATAGGGCTAATCGAAGCAATTCCCTGCTTCCTCATAGCTTTACTACGACCTTACCTCACATCCGGGGTCCAATGTAGGTCACAATTTCCAATGCTTCAGAGAACATCGTACATAAATGGAAAACGAATTTATCTTAAGAAATAATTCTACACAAATCCATAGAAGCCTATTTTGAACATTTCTCAAATTTCTAAACTACATCTGTTTATCTTCAGTTGCTTGGAACTTCCTTGTCCTGTGTGGAGTAACGGATAGCATGCTCGACGGGAAATCGGGAGGTGCGGATTCGATTCTAGCTCCAGGGCAATGAAATTTTCGTTTTGTGAGGGAGTGGCTACATGGAAACAATGAAAATACAGCACATTTGTGCCGCTAATTACGTTACGTACTTTTCTATGGTATAATTTCACAAAACTTCTTAATAGAAAATTTACTTTTGATAGATACAATTGCTTTCGTCTTGAACTCTCCACAAACTGATTCATAGACATCGTACAATCACCTGCACAATAATTGAAGTACCAATTTACTTAAGGTAACAAACATATAATTGCTGGTATACAGAATATGGAGAAGAGAAGAAATATCCTGTTCCACAACAACCAAAATATATGCGATACGCAATACACAATATTCTATATCGCCACAGTTCAAAACCAGTTCAGATTTTTGATAGATGATTGAAATTTAACAGTGAACCAGAGCTTAAGTATTCCTGCGAATCTGTCATGTTGAAAGGATGTTTTGGACATATGAATACAGAAAAAAGAGAAAATGGTGTTGCTCCGTTAATATACGAAAATTATTGCGGAAAAATTTCTAAAAATTCAGAATTTTCCTGTCTTAAGAAAAATTTGTGAAATTCAGATTTCTTTCCGTCATTTCATGGAAAAAAAGTAGTCTGAAATAGGCTTTGTTAATTCAAGAAAAGAATCACAGAAAGTAGCTCATGAATTTTCAATTTTTTTTACAGGGTAGGCCCTTAACAGCTGGAAGATGCACTACGAAAAAATGCTAATTATAATCATCATTTGCACGAAAAATAATATGTCATACGTGATAGACATTTTAGCCGCTTTACATTTAACACATGCAACCGGGCAAACAATAAATTATTAAACGATTACCAGTTGTTTCCATCATGCTGGATTGACAACGGAAGAAAGACTGGTTTTAGTAAGTATGTGACAGAACAGAATGTTGGTGCTTTCCAAAACAACAATGAAAGGGAAAACTATGAGTTTATGCAGATGCTCAGATAGAAGACCTGTTTACCGTACCCATGAATAAAGAAGCATCTGAAGCAGTTCAAGTGGTTCGTGATCTCGTACAAATAGAACAAGTTAGTAAAATTATTCTATGCTTTGATTATGATACGCTTTCCAACATACCAGAAGTCATCACTCCAATTATTACTCAAGTTATGAGGATAATGGCTGTAGAATAAATCTTGCCCCTATGACCTAACCTTTGACCCCATTTCGATGCTATTCAACAAAACTGGAAAACTTTACTTTCGGAACAACATGATAAAGTTTTGTCTCAATCGAAGCATTTTTACGTACGTTATAATGCATAAGGGCGATTAAATGGATCCCAATCCTATGTCCTTACCTTTGTCCTCACTTCACCCATCTTCAACAGGGTTCGCCCCTAGGTGGTCCCCTACCACATATTAAAATTTTATCGATATCGAACCATTTTTACGTAAGTTATGACGCATAAGGGCAACAGAATGCATCCCGCATATTCTGGCCTTTGTCCCTACTTTGCCCATTTTCAACAAGATTCATCCCCAGGTGGTCCCCTATGACATACTAAAATTTCATCGAAATCGAACCACACAGTATTTTCGCAAGTTAGGACACATAAGGGCAATGGAATGGATCCCGCTCCTATGTCGTGACTTTTGACCCCCATTAACCACATTTTCAATAGGTTTCCTCCCCAAGTGCTCCCCTACCACATACTAAATTTCATGGAAATCGAACCATTTTTACGCGAGTTATCGTGCGGACAGACGGACAAAGCTGGAGCATATACGCTTCTTCAACCTACGGTTGTTAAGGACGAAAAAGGATGTATGGGAATGCTTGTAAATGGTTTCTGTCTTAGAAAATAGAGTTTCAAAAATGGCTGTACTGCATTTGAATAAGTCTGGTGTAAAACAAAATCAAGTTAATATTTTGCTGCTGATTGTTGACAACACTCATTATAGAATCAAGTAAGAAAACTTTGGAAATGGCTATTTCTTATTAAAATTTAAATGCTATTTCATGTTATGACTTATGCAGGAGTGAAATTCATTTTCAATTCGGTCGTTAAAAGAACCATACAGTATAACGACCACATTGTGCCTACCCCATTGTAATTATTCAATCGAGAGTGTACATTATATTACAAGTGCCGCAGTTTTTTGTTATAATTCACAACTATAGCCCATTCTTATTTTAAATTTTCTGAGATTTAATTTTCCATTGGAAACATTACGCGCAGTTGGTAACTGGCTTATGTAAGTTCTTCAAGTGTACTGCCTCCAAGAAAGTGATTTCAGAATTCTTCCACTTTAATATCTATATAATTTTTTATAGTCAAAATTTTGTTCACATAAAGTGTGTGATGAATTCAAGTACATGAAATATCCAATGCAAGCCTTTTGATAGGCGTCTTCTTGTTGAATCGCATAGAAAGCTTTACACGAGTTCTGAGTATTAAAGTACGTTGAAGTCATGCTAATCCTAATATAAATTTGTTAATCCTCCTCCGTGCCACTTTTTAAGTCGTCATAGCAACAACCGAGAAACAAATGTTTGTGACATCACGCTTTGCTTTTCCATAGCCCACTGGAAAGAATTGGTCTTAAAACGAACAGTCATATTACTAATTTAGTACAAAGTTTCAGCTTATTATTTGTAAATATTTATTATTCTTTACTACTGCAAGCAAATGATATTTTTAAGTGCCACAGATATAGTAATTTAAACCTTACACAAAATTTTATATTACATCCACTAACCTTTTTTTCCCCAAACGGGCACAAGAATAAAGCAGATTCGACTAGAAAACGTAATACAATATGGGTTTTTAAGAGACATCTTGTAATCACAAGAATAATAACTGTTATCACTTGCGGTAAACACTTAGAGAAAATTCATAAAATTGAGACCATTTTGGTCACACGACAGCCGTTCGTTTCAGGGCCTCCTCTTTCCAGTGGGATATGTTGCTTTTCTTCTTTCGCGTAGGTGACGTCATTACATATATGCGCACAGTCTACGCGTATATGACTTTGTTTTGTTGTCATAACAACAAAGAACACAGCTGCTGTGACGTCATCTAATCCAAATCATTCTCACATAACGTCAGAGATGCGTTACATCACACGGTCAACTCTTTAGAGATTCGAAAACTATGCTTCAGGAATTTTGGTTCTACTTCATACAGCGTATATAAATAATAATAATAATAAATTTGTCATGTGGATAATAACTGCAATTTCATTTAGGCACTTCCTGGTGAGCAATTTTATGCAAGCTTGCACCGTATTTTAAATAACGAAGTTTCCAACTACCTTAATTTTTTTGTTTGCTTTATGGGAACATTGCAGTTAGCGTGTAAAAGTCTGAAGGAATTCGAGGCCGCTGTGGTGTAGCGGAAGCATATCCGGCGCGTAACTGGAAGACCCTGCGTTCGACTCCCGGTGGCGGTCAATGAGAATTATTCCGTGACATACTTATAAACGTGGAGAGAGCGGCGGTCTTTCATAAAAAAATAAAACGTAAAAATATATTTCAGCAACCGACATGTAAATTACAAATGAAACAGTAAAACATTTTTCAGTAAAAATATCAAGTTTAATATTTCGGTGGTTCAACGTACAAAGCACAACAGAGTGCATAAAAATGTTTACAAAATTTCATATAAAATATGCGGTACAATAAGTAAATGCTTCAGTGTACGTATCATTTACATAGTTCTTTGATTATACAAATTGGACGGCAGTATAATCGAGGATTCAGTGCACTGTTTAATATTTGTTTATGCGCATTAACATAAAAAGCTATGAAGGAGACCTTCTCTTGCTGAAATTCTTGTGGAAGGATTCATGTCCATCATTCTTTTTAAGAGATGTGCGCACTTCTCTCTTTCGAAGAAGTCATTCTCAGAGACTTTGCAAAATTTTGCGGTTTCGGCAGCATTGATCTAATAAAGGAGAAACAAGAAGAAAATATCAGTAATCACAGTATTTCATTCGTACTTGCAGAATATTTCTTAACAAAAAATAATTATAGCAGTAAAATCCCAATTTTTTTAGTTATTTATAGCTTTCGAAAGAAATACGTGCATTTCGAAGATAGTAAAATTCCCATCCTCATTAGCAACTGTGTTGTATGATCGTGTTGTGCATGTCAGGTACATGTGCGTCTCATTTATCTCAATGTTAAATAAAAAAAGTTTCAGGTTCACTTAGACATCAAATGAGATATTATATTTAGGATATTGTTCAGCATTTTTAAGTCTAAATATCTCCAATATATTCTCTAAATATGCCTATGCTTAATGTATCTTTGCTAACCATTCCAAAGGAGAGAAGGAATTGTTTTACCATGAGTTTTTGTCACTTATTCATTCATAAAATTTCCAAATTCAAGAAGCATGGTATTTAACTTTTGTTTACGCAACAGAATCTAAGACTCGCAGCTGATATTTAAGCATTGACTAATTCATAAATACAAGTACTAAATAATTACTATAAGACACTTCTCCCTTTCATTTCTCTCCAAAAATTGAAATCCAAAACAGATGCGCGTGTTCAGAGAAAGGGAAAATACTCATTTGCAAAACAAGTAAAGGTATACTTCGTTATATATAAATCCAAACTAACACAAAGTATATAAAATGAACATAGTTTTCATTCAAATGGTATTTTTCGCAAAAGCACTGTTTTCCAAATGTTCTTTTCTTAGCAATTTTTTTCTGGAGCATAAATTGAATAAAACGAATCGCGATTTTAAAACAACTGTGAAAATTGTGTCCACTTAATAAAATTTATTACTTTTGAATATAAGTATTACAAAATTCAGAAATTTTTAAATACAATCCTAGTTTTATGTTATATGTAAATATAATTTTAGAAAGATGTAAATATAACTCATTTTTTAGTCGTAATTGTTAAGTTGTATTTCCATCGTCGTGGTAAATTAATAATGAATGCAGCCATTGAAATGCAGATATGGCTCGTGGCCATTCGCCGGAGATGGGTTCGGGTTCGAATCTTGATTTGACTAGATGTTCTATTCTTCTTACGGCACTAACTCTCTCCCTTTCTTGGAACCAGTGACCCTAAATTAGGTACGGCAGACAGCTTATAGCCCATCGAATTGACACGGTGTTCGATAAACCCCAAAACCAAAATCAAAATTACAAAATTTCTCCCGCGAAAAATTATTTCCTCGCACCTTCCCTGAATAAATCGTTTGCACTCCTGCTATTACTTGAAATAGACCGTTCACTGTTTATAACCTACATGGCAACGCATGCAAATTTGTTAAAATATGTAATGTTTCATAAATCGCATTATCATGAGTAACAATTGTGACGATGACTCATTTAATGTTCCTTTTGAGTTTCTCTGTTCTTTTGTAAGTTCACTCCTTCTTGTTACAGATTTTCTAAACGTAACGCTACAGATTCCCGCTTTACCGATTTGAGATTGGAAATACCTAAACACGCAGGTTAAAGTATACTCTATGTAATTAAAATCAAGAGATAAGAGTTGTTTTTTGTGTTTAACGATTTTAAGCAGTGTTAGTGAATCAGTATTATCTAAGCAACTGCTAGGTAATCCATATGTAATTTATGAGCGTTTCATACGTGTATGATTAGAGTTTCTTGTTTTTTTTTTTTTGAAATGAGCTTGGTTTCTGTAGGGAAAGTCGGTCTTTGCTATACAAATTCCAACGTATTTTTGACTTGTACATAATGATGAAATTATTTCAACTGAAATAATTTGTATTACGACTAATTTTGGGAAGTTGATGCGCTACTGGATATATTTAACAGGTCGATTTTGTTCGCAAGTACTGCCTTGTGTCTCAACCCAGGCTATTTTATTGAATTACAATATTTAAACTTTCAGCAACATCTAGCGCTGAAGTTATCAAACATCAACGAATGTTTAGTTACTTTGAAGTTACGCCTAACGAGCTCAAATCGTGCAGTGTTGCAGTAAGGTTAACTTAACGAAAAAGTTTACATTCAACTAAATTCACTTAACCAATTTAACGTTATACATAATACAAAATATGAAAATATCAAACCATAATCCTTATGTAAAGCCATGCTCCGACAAAAAGACCAAAGGTTTACCCAGTTTTAACGAAAGTTTAAATGGGAGAATGGGAAAAAATTAACTGCAGAAGGAAATCTTTACTACTTAGCAGGTTAAATAATCTTTCGATTCAGGAAGCTGACATAAGATCCTTATCCTTACACAGCTCAAAAACAATACGCATAGCTTCCGCGTCTCCATTCATAAGACCTGATGCGTCACTCCTTTGGGAAACCAGTAAAAATAATTATTAATGGCAGCAGTATCCGCCTCATCGGACTTATATTTAAGAAGGAAAATACAGTTTATGTCCTTGTTGTCGAACGTATGAAAATAAAGTTAGTTAAAACCTTGCTTTGAGAAAACGTAATTTTTCTCTGGAATATAATTTTAACTGTTATGCAGAAAAAAAGGATTTCTTTGAAATCACAACGAATGTTAAGGATTATATTTTTTACACGTATGTCGAAACCACTGTTTTTCTGGGAGAACTGCGCTGCACTTCTGCGCCTAATAAAGCAGTTGAATCGATATTTGAGATCATTATAACTACAAACATTATTTCTGTTTCTTCAAAATGTAGTAAACGCAGTACCGGCCACAAAAAAATAAACTACACAATTATCAATGAATTTTCAATTTTTCGATATTATCTTATTTAACATTGATGTCATATTAACACCAACAAAAGTATTCACATCTTCATAATTTATATTGAACAAAATTATCATTTACTGGAGTTGTTCATATGGTACGAGTTTATACCGGAGACCTAGGTATCAGAAAAAAACGGCGTAATATATACATAGTCAAGTCACATTTTTGTGACCACCTCCTACTTTAGACGTCAGCAGCGCTTAGCCAATGCAAGAATACACGTGTCGTGAGCAGGCTTGGAGGGTATATAAGGTGTCCTGTAGACATTCTGAAAACATATCACTCGTTGCTATCATAAATAAAAGGAACGATTTATTAGATTTTCAAAAAGCGAAAATTTTTGGCTTTCCCGCCAATGGTGGTAGTATTTCTGAAACAGCGCAGTTTGTGAACTGTTTGTATGCTTCTCTGGTTAAAGTGTATCCTGATTGACGAAATCGAACCATTGCGAATAAGCAGCGTGAAAACTACGGGGAACCACGGGCCATTGATGTGAGAGGTGAACGTCTGCTTCGAAGGTGCGTGAGGGCCGATCGACACGATACAGTGAAGCAAGAGAATGGCCGAATAAACCATGTGTTTACCGGAAGTGTTACTAAAACAACATTTCAGCAAACCCGGCTGCGTATGGGGCTCCGATGCAGACGGATGATCACTGCACCTATGCTAACGAAGGTGCATTGGCAAAAAATGCTTACATTTGAATGGCACAATCGGAATTGGACTTCCGCTGATTGGCAAAGGGTTGCCTTCTTCGATGAGTCAGGTTTTCTGCTTCATCGAACGGATAGACGTTGGCGTATAAGGCTAGAAACATTGGAGAACGAACACTCTTGAACCATTGCTTGAAGAAGACAAGATGGTGGGGGCAGAGGCATGGTGTCGGGAACGTTTTCGCTGCATACTCTGGGTCCACTCACACCTGTGGACCGCACTATGAACCGGATGCGTTTGAAATCCATTCTTTCAGACCACGAAAACCCATATTCGCTGATTGTCTTCCCTGTGGCAGATGGAATCTTCCAACACCACACAATGCGAAGTGTCCTATAGCTATAAATGTCCGAGAGTGGTTGGAAGAGCACGGGGAAGACTTCAAAGTGCTTCCCTGGCCCCCTAATTTCACAAACTTAAACCCAATTGAGCATCTTTGCAACCACAATGATCGTGTTGATAGCTCTATGGATCATCCACCACGTACCGTCCAGTAGCTGGCAGATGCACCGCAGTTGGCATGACTCAAGGTACTTGTGAACACATTCCAGCACCTTATTCAGTCACTCCCAGCTCGTCTGGATGCTGTTCGCTATGTACACGTTGGTTACTTTGGATATTAGCTGGTGGTCACAATAATGTGACTCGACCGTGTATATATATGTATATATATGATGACCCAAGTAAAGGGTTTTTTTCATTCTGTTGGTGGTATCTCAGAGAGCTCCAATTTTCTGAGATGATTCCTATATTTTTTTAATTGTTCCAAGTGCCCAAATAACAATGGGAACTAATGCTAGGTGGGTATTTATTCCATAATCGGGTAACTTCTATGGCCAGGTCTCTATATTTCGTCATTTTTTAAAATTTTCTTCGTCGATTCTGGCATTTGTAGGAATTGCTATATAAATTATCCAGATCTTTCGATTTTCTATGACTGTTATGTCTGGTGCATAATGTTCAAGGTGCCGATTGTTTTCAATTCGAAAAAGCACAAGATCTTGACATGCTCATTTTTGAAGACTTTCTGGGCCTGATTTTTCTATCAGTTTTTCGATGCTGGCATATGGTACTTTTTGCCTAATGACCCATGAATCATATGCAACCCTGTTATTATTATTATTATTATTATTATTATTATTATTATTATTATTATTAATGTGGGCTGAAACTAAAACACACCCGAAATAGAACCTAACAAAGTCTATAAAGAAAAGGCAAACAAATAAATTTACTTAAAGCGGGACACACATTACCGCTAGCGAAATAGCATTTTGCTCAAGAATTTAAAATTTATAAATAGTAATGAGCTCCGACGTTTTCAAAAAGTAAAAGTTGTAGAATCGTAAAAAGGCGGGGAGGATTAGTACGAACCTACCTAATAATTTTGACGTAACAAATTTTTGAAGGGATGAAAAGGCAAAACAAATGCCAAATGTCATTGCCCAGCCCCATCCCCTCTTAGCACCGAGCAATGGAAGTACCGCTCCAATGTGATGCAGGATGCTAACACAATGAAAGGAAAAAAGGGATAACCATAGCTGCAACGATAAATGTGTAGCACTGCAAGGGGCTGCAAACGAGCTAATGCCAGCGTTTGGTGCGACACATTTTTTTTAGTTTCGCAGAAGCAGCATCAATCTCATCTTGGAGATGAAGGGGACATCTTCTTATAGAAGGAAGGTCTATCCTTGCTGCCCGGGGAGCATATGAAATACATATTGACATTGGTTGAGTCCTGTGATTCCTGGACAAATTATGCTTCCAGAAAGCCTTCACAAGTTCCTGGTCTACGATGGGATACCGAAGGAGTTCAGGAAGTTTTATTTGCGGGTCAGATCATTAATATTTCAAAAACAATTACATTACTTTAGATATGTTTAAGTTATTTCTTTCTGTGGTTGCAATAAAGTCAATGAGTGTTACTGCTAAAACATTTTAAGTAAAGAGATTATACATCTAAGTTAAACGTACCAGAAGTACATCGTCCAGAGATGTCATGTGTCTTCTGTAGCTTGTTGACATATTGCTTCTTCCATTGTGATATTCATCCGGAGTCTGCAGAAAAAAGTAAAAGAAACGCAAATGAATTTATAAAGTACAAGTAACTCAGTTTATCATATATAATAGAAAATTTGTATCTACGTGGCATAATACATGACAGCAATTCAGATAATCATATATCTTCATAAAAAGTGTAATTACTTTTTCTTATTAAAAATTTTAATTAAGAAATAAATTTATTATTTAGTAGTTATCTGCTTTGTAATCTGATTTTATACGACTCTCACTGAAATACCGTATAAACTCGTGTATAAGCCAAATATTTTTTGACGACATCCTGTTCTCAAAGTTGGCGGGTCGACTTATACACGGATCGCTAAAAATTCGGTCTCGACTCCCATAAAGTCTCCCGCGGAATTCATCGGCGGATTTGTTTACATTTCAGACCTCGTGTTTCAACGTGATAGTTTTCTGACCTTCTGAAAATCATAAAAACATATGAAATACTTTCCCACTCAGAGTAGAATTCTTACAGGAATAGGTACCGCTGATATGATAAGTTAAAATCCTGATCCCGTTTCAAATTGAGACAAAAATTTCTTGCTTTCAGTAATGAGATACTTCGTTATTTCGCGTGTGAAATCGCGAGACACCGTGGACACTGCGTAAATCCCTTAGCTAGTATGATGGGCCATAGCCAATCAGGCATCACTCTTCGGCATAGTTTTCGCTGGCGGGCGTGTTTGGGAAAGTCCTCCGCTATATACATATAATGGCAAAGACATAGTTTTTAACGAAAGCTGGCAATTTTAAAGAAGGCGGACACGGTCGTGTTTCTTCTTGGATGAAAGAATTGTGGAATGCAACTTCACCAGAACGGTTATAATTTCCCTCGAACAATGTTGCATAAGAAATGCAATGAATGTTACTCTGGTTATTTGGAAGCTCCCACAGTGAATCGTAATTTGAAGGTTTTTGCAGAAGATATTCTCACGAACTTGCATAATTCATTACAATAAACATATTTTCCAAAATCTTGAAATTTAAGATCGGCTTACATGCGGGTCAAGGTTTTTTGCAAACTTTGATCTTTGAAGTATAGGAGTCGGCTTAGACACCAGATCTGTTTATTGCGAGTACATACGGTAAATGTCCTATATGGACCATTAAAAGTAAGATATGAAATCAGTAATCACTGCACTGATTTTTATTTAAGAATTTGGCGCTTGTAGATGTTTCGATGATTATGGTACAAACATGCAACCATTAAATACATTTACATCCCATTAAGCACATTTTAAATTTTAAGTAATTATTAAATAAGATTCGAATATTGACTTCTTCACTTAATGGACCACATGATTTATTCGCAAAGTACATGCCATTTATTTAAAAGCAATGACACTACAAATATTTGCTGTAACATTCATCAGTTTAATAAGCAAATGCTTTATTTATTAAAATAGCATTTGCTTAAATAGCAGTAAATGTAACACAAATATAAATCTGGTATGGAATGTAGTAAGATTTAAGTGACGTAACGCATTCACTGGTAAGTATCGCTTTTCCAATGACTGCTGTACAACAGCTTGAAACAACTCTCCGTGTACTTTTAAAAGATTGTTCAATCTGAGTATCTGAAATTTGAGCGTTGATTTAGAGAAATACAAGGATGCCATACGGTCTTGACACAGTTTTCCAACTTTTATGGAGATAGTTATCTAAAGAATAATTAATAAAAAAAATTATGCGGGAAAAACACAACGATAATTGAAATATCAATCCGTAGGTTTCCTTAATTAGTTGATGCTCTGTTTTGTAACACGGCAGTCACTTCTGCACTTTTTGTAATTCAGCGAAACTGGGAGTACGGGGTAATGTGAAGGCTACGAGGATTATAAGTCATAGATTTGTTAAACAAATGGAAATTCTTGTCAGCGTTTTATCACCTTTTATTTTCCTTTTTGTCATCGGTTGACGCCAGAGAAAACAAGTGCTTCTCCTCCATTATTACGTGATCGCAATCTGAGTGAAGAATGCCTTCGTTGAATAATGCACTCCGTTAAGATAGCAACACATATTCAAATCTCTGATAAAAGAACACTTTGACTTTAAGACAAGAAATGTATCTTGTAAATCCCAAATGGGTTTTCAATTTTAATCGCTACACACACAGCGCTCTCCTACCCACTCCCCACCAACAAAAGTAAACACAGTGCTCTTTGTTCCCACTCAATACCCACAAAAGGAAACACTGCGGCCGTCTTAATTTGTGACAAACACGATGCTCTAATGCTCAGTGCTAAATATACTCCAAATTAGGATCAAATGAAGTTACCGTCTTAAGTACTCAGGATTTTTCATCTTTTTAATACTTATGTCTCTTACCTTTCTAAGCAGCTCTAATTTTAGAAGATTCAAATTTTCAATGACACGCTGACCCTCAGATTTATTTTTCTGAGAAAGGGAGATTAGTAATATATATCTTTCTTTCGGAGAGATGATTGCTTCCAAAAAGGTTATATTTCGCACACGGGTTGCTAACATGGGTTGTGATGACCACCAAAACAGAAAATTGCCTGTACATTTAAGCAGCATCGCGGGTGATTCGCTTGTTTACCCCAATATCCTTTTGATGTGCCTTTGGAAAACCTATTGTCCATAATTTTCCTTGTTTATTTCTTTATCTTCTTCTTGTCCTGTTGACACCCACTGCAGGGTGTAGGCCTCCCCCAGTCCTTTCCAAATTCCTCGACCCATAGCCTGAGTCCACCATTTAGCACCTCTAAATGTCTGAAGGCCATCTCTCAATCTTGTTCTCTGGCTCCAACTTCGTCTCTTTCCATCTCTTGGCTACCATTCTGTTATTAATCGTGTCCATCTTTCAGATATCCAACATGTCCAGCCAATATGCACTTTGATTCTTTTATTATTTTTATTATATCTGTTATTTCTGTTCTTTCTCTTATAAGTTCATTTCTAATTCTTTCACTTCTTATTATTTCCAAACCCTCTCTAACCTTTTTACCGATACTCTGCTTTTTCACACTGTCGTTCTGTGATACTCCAAGTTTAACTTCCATAAATACGCGGTTAATACATTCATTGAGGATTTTTCTTTTTAAACGAAATGGAAGATCGCCGGTTAAATAATCTTTAAGTCTCCAAAAGGCTGCATTACCTTAGATAATTCTTCTATTGATTTATCTTTCTTGTTTTTGTTTAAGACTAACTACTTGACCTAAATGAATATATTCATCTATTTTTTCGATTTCTTTTCCTTCTATAAGAATCTGTTCTGTATTCTTTTCTGTATTGTTCATGTATTTAGTTTTTGCTTTGTTTATTGTCGGACATATTTTAGTACTTTCAATTCATAAGTCCTCTATCATATTTTGCATTTCACTATTGCTAGTTGTAATGATTTAGTTAACTTCCATTTATGTCTAATCCTTTTTCTTCCCAGTTTAAATTTAAAAAAATGTCTTCCAATACAGGGTTAAATAATTTTGGAGATAGTAGGTCTCCTTGTCTAACCATTCTCCGTAACACAAAATCCAAGCCCATGCTCTACTACTTTATTGTGGCTATAGCCATGCTGTATAATTTATTTATTAAACTGACATATTTTCTTTTCAATGTTTGGCTTTCTACTTCATGTTAAATTAATTACTGTTTCATCGCTTTGGAGCACAAGATAGGGGACGTGCTCTTTACTCTTTTAAAAATTTATCATTTTCGAGAATATTCTTTCTTTCTGCTTCTCTCTCCGATGCGATAACTACTTCGGCTCTTCCTTTAGTGTCCAAATGCATTTATTTATTCTTTTGTCGTGCTTAGCAATCAGCAACTCCCGAACTTATTATCAATAATAAATGAGATTGAAGATGAATTAGTTTTCCCTGCTTTCTCAGAATATTTCCTTCATCAAATTATACAGGTCAAAAAATGACAATATTATATTAAATTGAAAATGTAAAAGCCCTCTTTAATTTTTCCTGTACTTGATATGAAAAGAAGATGAACGAAAATTACCTTTAATCTCCATCCTCTTTCATTATGACTGAAGACGCTGTTGTCCTTGACGAAAAATTCCGTTGTTTTCTTGCTGTTCTGCAACATATCTTTTGGAGGGTAGCCAATAATTTCACAAATGTATTTCATCTATTTGAAAAGAAAGAAAAAGAAAGAAAGATCTGTAAATTTCATTTATCTTTGCAATGACACTAACGTGATTATCACATAATGCTGTACATAAACAAGAAAATAGAAAAGAAATATTATATTGTTTGCACATTTTCGGGGCTGACAAGAAATGGCATATAACGTATGTGGCATTCGGAGTCGTTGCTGAAACCTTTTAAACGCAGAAATTTAGAAAAGATATGAAAAGCAGGTATTTGGAGTTTTTATTATCGAAAATACATTCTCGTCTTCCTATAATGTTAAAGTGTCATCTGCAATGACTCAGCTCAGCAAGGTAACTCCCATTTATCCACTCATGGCTACGTAGGTTTTTATAGAATTCTTGAGTGTTCGAAACACGCGGTCGGAAACTAATACGGTGAGGCAATCCGCCTTTATTCTGAATTCATATAATCGTCATCAACGAACATAATAATTCAACTGTGGCAAAGATGAGTGCCCAAGTCTCATCCAAGCTAGTCCCTTTTACGTCAAGCCCGCATACTTGCAAATTTCTTCAGCACATCTCCCACGTAGTATTATTCTGGGCTTTTTTTCGTATCACTTAGTAGAGTTTTTGGGTCACAACTATAATACATTGTTCTAAATACACTAATACATGCTCGCGTGTGATGACAAATATATGATTATCTCACGTTTGGAAAATTTTATGCGTTTGGTTTTTCTTGCACTAGAAATATACGAAAAACGTCTAATCGAAAGAAGTAAACTGGGGTATAATATTTCGTTCCCATCACCCTATCGGCATTATTACACTGCATATGTGGATGAACGCAGACGTAATTATTTTCTGGCCACCTTCAACATATTCCACGTTTTGTCGCTCTCACGGTCGGAACATTAACAGAAATCGTTTTCGCAAAAATTCTGTAGCATACTAAATTAAAAAGACGTCCCAGTGTTCATCTGTAACACAGAATTCTGTTTCCTTTTTCAACAATTATTTCAAAGATGAATTTGGTAATCCAAATTATCAACAATTCCGAATTTACATTTCTTAAACAAAGAGTTATTTCATAAATATCCTAATATATAATTTGCTAGAGCCCTCCTCTCCTTCCGTGCCACTTTGTAAGTCGTCATAGCAACAACCGAGAAACAAATGTTTATGACGTCACGCTTAGCTTTTCATGTGTTCGTGTAGGTGATGTCATAACCTACACGAGCACAGTACACGCGCATATCACTGTTTTGTTGTCATAGCAACAAAGAACACAGCTGCTGGTGTGACGTCATCTAATCTGAACCATTATCACATGACGTCAGAGATGCTTTGCGTCACACGGTCAATTTTTTAGAGATAGAAAACTTTACATCAGGAATTTTGGTTCACTACCTGAACTGGTGTTCAGCTATCTGTATATGGCAACGTCAAGAGTACGACGATATGACGACGTCAAGATATAGTTAACGGAAAATAATATATGAAATTCATACAAGGTTCACAGTCAGTGCATACGAAAAATGTTGTGTACAAGGAATTCTTGAAGAAATAGGGACTAAAGGTTTTACAAATCACACAACAAACAGACAGCCCGTCGTATCAAATTTCATATACGACGGCTTGGGATATTTTCAGGAAACTGTGAGCTAACGTCGTCATCTATTGACGTGCAACTCAGAAACTCAAACAATAAATGTCAATAATTTCTGTATCATAAATTATATTTTCCCCGTCTTTATGGATGGGCTTTCATCTAGCTAATCTAAAACATGCTGAACTAACATGCACGATGGTTTTACCGAAGATAATGAGAAAGGTGTCATAACGTTTTTATGAACTGACAGAAGTCGTTCAAATTGCACGTGTTGGTAGAGTAACTCTTCCTCGATAGTAACCCTTCATCTTTATTGCATGTAAATAATGGATTCCTGCAGAAGCAACGTGCCGTCCTTGAGTTCTTGACGAAGGTTACAGAATGTTTACGGAGATGTCACCATTGAGAAGAGCAATGTTCACAGATGGATGAAGAAGTTTAAGGAAGGGGAAATCAGCGCTGAAGATAAACTACGCAGGAGTCCATCATCTGCAACCACAAGCACGAAACGCCAGCGAGTGGATGAATGTATTCTCTCGGAGTGACGAGTTATAATCCGGGAGCTTGTTGTACAATTGGACTCTAGTCACAACACCGTACAGAAGATGGTGGACGAGTTGAGGTATTGGAAAGTGTGTGCAAAGTTGGTACCTCGGCAGTTGACACCCGATTAGAAGAAGAGAACGGTGGAACTTTGCTCTGATCTGCCGGAAGCGTTTGAAGCCAATGAAGACACGTATTGTTTCGATCTGGTGAGAGGTGATGAAACGTGGGCTTATCTTCACGATCCAGAAACGAAGAATCAATCAATGGAATGGCGTCAAACATTCACCAAGGCGAAAGAAGTTCTAGAGCCAGCGATTAGCACAGAAGTCATTGAGATGCTTTTTTGGGATGACAGGAGTGCAATTCTCTTAGATTTTCTGGAACGTGGCCGTACTGTGACAGGCTAGTGGTACATTAAGACGCTTAAGAAGCTTAGAGAAGCCATAAGGAGGAAGAGACTGAACAAGAATCTGAAAAAGATCCACATTCACCATAACAATGCGAAACCACACACATCTTTGGCAACAAATCAGGAGATCGGCAAATTAGGCTGGCCGGTCGTCCATTATCCACCAAACAGCCCAGAACTTGCACCCTCCGACTTCCACCTGTTCGGTACAATGAAAGAGAGTCTCCGGAGACAAAGATCTGATGACACAGACGAGGTGAATGTGGCTGTGAAGAAATGTGTACAACGGGCCATACCTGATTTTTTCCCAAAAGGATTTGACCGTTGGGCTCAACGATGGCGAAATGTATTGATTGAGATGGATATTATTTTGAGTAGTACCTTTGTATAGAGAAAGAGTTACTCTATCAAAATGTACAATCTGAACGACCTCCGTCATTTAATAGAAATTGTTATGCCCACTTTTGCATTACTTTTGGTACAATCCTCGTACACATAGTGCTACTGTAAGAGACCGGGTACTTAACTCATTGTACAGGTAATTATACGGCGTCTATATAGCAGTCACTGGATTCCTTAAGACAAAAGATGCTCCAGCTATCAATAGTAAATTTTACATTTAGGAGTTTTGTAAAATAGTACTATAAAAATTATATTCTCTTTTTTAAAGATATTTGAAAGTCATTATCAGTTTAAAAATGTCAAGCTGCGAAGCATTTTGTTATTTCTAAAAATCACGATGAAAAATGCTTCACTTGTGACAAGTCCCTCCTACAGAAAAAAAATATTACATACCTATTCAGAAAATAAATGAGCTCCAACAGAAAATAAAATAGCTAAATCACTCACATTGATGAGAAAGTAACTTTCATCGTCGCGCTATTTGTTTTTTCGATGAACGTGATTATGTTTTCCTAGTGTTTCTGGCTCAGGGGTTAAAGACGCGCGTTATATGTTGAACCAATCCCAAATACGGGGGTTCTATCTGGACGGCTTTGAATAGATTATCTAGTGCAATGGCTGAAAAATGCAGGTTCTTCGATTTTGCGAAATTTCAGTTTAAATATGAAAAAACCTAAAATGGACTTTTCTCAAATAGACGAAATTTCTGACTACGGAAGATCTGTGAAAAGACGGGTTATAATAAACGGGCACTTTCAAACACGGACATTTCGTGAAAAGACGGACGCCTTCCGGCAAATTTGCTTCAACTTATTTTCTGAAATTTTCCGTGAATTCACACCTCTTATCTTTTAATGTACACTGTGCAAACATTTCGAAAATCAATCATCACCGATATTCAATAATGACAACATTAAAAAAAATATGAAAAGCCTGCACATTTAATTCTCAGTATTGCAGACTGAAATTTTCAGGAAGCATGGAACTTACCATTTCATATTGATTATTTCCAGGAAACAGGCGTGATCTTAGTAGCAGTTCAGCACACACTACACCTGAAGACCACATGTCTACACTTTCATCGTATGGAAGACCCAACATAACTTCTGGAGCCCTGCATATGAAAGAGGGAAATAGTGATTAATACTTTTGACTATCATACGCACATATTACGTTCAAATGCTTCTTAAATGTATATCGTAAATATCAACACAAAATAAATTTTCAAATAATTACAAATCTTTAGAGTTACGGTGGCAACTTTTCATAAAACTTCTTCAGATAATCATATGTAAAATCTGATTTTAATTTCATGATAAAGAAAATGCCTCCTGAGCACTGGGAGTTTGTAAATTTCTGTGTGATATTTTAGTTCAATCGATAATACACAGTCGATTCACATTATTTTGGCCACCTCCTACATTTGGCGTCTACAGTGCGTAGCCAATGAAAGAAGGCACGTGATTTGAGCTGGCTTGAAGAGTATATAAGATGTGCTGTAAGCATTCTGAAAACATATTACTCGTTACTGCCATGGATAAAAGGAGCGATTTATCAGATTTGCAAAAAGAGATGGGCAAAGGGTGGCACTACTTCTGAAACAGAGCAGTTTTTGGACTGTTTGTGTGCTGCTGTTGTTAAAGTGTATCGTGATTGGAGAAATCGCAAAATTGCGAATAAGTGACGTGGAAACTACAGAGCACCACGTGCCATTGATGTGAGAGGTGAACGTCGGCTTCGAAGGTGGGTGAAGGCCTATCGACACCCTACAGTGGAGCAACGCACTTGCCGGATGAGCAAGGGGGCTACTGGAAGGGGGTCTAAAACGACAGTTCAGTGATTCCTGATGCTTAATGGGCTCCGATGGTCACTCTACCTATGCTAACAAAGGTGCTTCAACAGAAAAGGCTTACATTTGCACGGCAGTATCGGAATTAGACTTCAGCTGATTGGTAAAGCATCGTCTTCTCCAATGAGTCACGTTTTCTCCTTCATCGAACGGATGGATGTTGGAGTATAAAGCGAGAAGCTTCGGTGAGCAAACACCCTTCAACCATTGCTGGAAGAACACAAGCTGGTTGGGGCAGCGTTATGGTCTGGGTAATGATTTCGTGGCATTCTCTAGGTCCACTCATTCCTTCGGAATGCATTATGGACGGAATACGTCATATATCTATAATCGTAGATCACGTACACACATAAATGCTGATTGTCTTCCCTGGGGCGGATGGGATTTTTCAGCGCGATAGTGCGACGTGTCGCACTGGTAGAAATGTCTTGAGTGGTTGGGAGATAACGATGAGAACATCAAAGTAACTTCCAGGGTCCCCCAATTTCCCAGACTAAACCCAATTGAGCATCTGTGGGACCACCTTGATTGTGTTGTTCGTACTATGGATCCTCCACCACTCATCCTCCAGCAGCTGTCAGATGCACTAAAGGCAGCACGTACCTGTGAGCAGCTTCTAAATCCTTATTGAGTCACTCCCAGCCCGTCTATCTACTATTCGCGCTGCATCAACCGGTTACTCTGTATATTAGCTGGTGGTCACAACAATGTGAATCGACCGTGTATACTTCCTGTTGTAATACGGCAAAACAATCATTACCCTATCACTTCTTGCATGTGTTTGAGAAAATTGTCAGGGGTTCTAGATTTCGCTCAAAGCAGTCGTTTCTCCAGAGCATTTTTTTGTTATTTTGCAAATATTTCCATATACTGTTTTCTTTTATCCGGAATATATTTTTTTGCATCTACAAAGCCTTTCAAAATTATGTACTTTGAGTGTAAAAAAGAATTAAAAAAACTCAGATACTATTTTTCTTTTGTTTTTTTTTTGTTTTTGAAAGTTTTCTCATTGCTGTCCTGTATGAAGTACGTCCGCTGTTGCTGCCTTAACATTTCGCCATTCAATATCCACAAGCGTTTTCCGGGATGGGGTTCCAATTTTCAAGTAACTTTTAAACATTTTCCCTAAATTCCTGGCACTCTAAGCTACGATTTAGGGCTGCGACACAGTGTGTTCCAATAATTTTGGGCTCCTAACTACTGTATCTGATTACTGACACTGAAAATACATTATACCAAAAAGAGACTGCTGGACTTTTTAATTGATGACACGAGTTATGTAGCACACATAAGAACTGAAAATTTTACTATTCCTCGATTCTACCAAATGAAACGAGATGTTTATATTCCCAACAGTTACTAAACATAAGTTAGATTGCTTACTTCTCTCTCTTCAGATGAAATACACTCACGGAAAATGAAGTTTGCGCACCAAGGAAAAAACATGCTACAACCGCTAAATTTGCAAATAGTTAGAGTGCGTGCAGGTATGCAAACGATCCACGTTTGGTGCAAATGCGCATGACCGAACACGCTGGGGTGGTGCTGCAAGTACGAACTACCAGCTTTATAGACCGGCGTGTAGTCAATGCCCCATGAACGCGAAAAATACAGGCCGACGCAAGCAAGAACACAGAGTGACAAGGATGCCGGGTAGATGCCAGAGACTTCGATTTACGCAACTTACGGACTTTGCGTTAAGCCTGATGATCGGGCTGAAAACCGCATGATGGTCGGCGAGCCGTATAGTCCGCCACGTGGATCGCTCTGACCATACCGTCAGGCTGTGTTGGGACAAAGGCGGAGCTTCTCCGGATTGACCAAAAGGACCACTGGTATAAATAATCGATGGATTGCGTGCCAAGAATGCACGAATCCCTCGCGGACCCGGTTGACTCTGGAGGCAGATGTAGCGGCACGTGGGTGGCAATGAACCCTTTTTCGATGACTGGCGAAAGCAAATCTGCGATCACAGCGCCCCTTACGGGTCGTCTGTGTAAAGATTAGGTTTCCTTGCTTTTGGGTGTAGCTTGCCAGAAACGTTGAATGAAAGCCAGTTCTTCTGAATTTTCCAGAAAGTGAATAAAAATTCTCCTAAATAAATCATTCTTTGAAATTGCTGACAGTTTAGCCTTTAAAAATATAATTATCATTTCATATTGATTTTCCACAATAGTAGGCAAAATACAGGTGGTATTTTTAAGTGCAGGGGTGCATCATACTAAAGTACTGTGCTTTCACTTTGCACTATGAAAAAAAGGTAACCTCAGTGCCACTGGGACCAGTAGCGGCGTGCCTTTGATTCCATTTTATTATACCCATGGAATTTTGAAAAATTTCCGAATAAAATCAGATATAAATACATCTTACGCAAACGCTTTATACTGTATATCTGCAGTGCATGAAGTACTGCCGTACGAAGCAAATTTACATTCTCACTGAAAATATCACGCAGAGAGCCCGGACATACTGCTTTTGTATAAAAATTAATTAAAAACCTTTCTAACTATTTTCTTTTGATCTCCCAAATTTCACCAACTCTATTACGGCAAAGAGAAAACATTCAATGAAGTAGGAATCTTGTCGATTTTGAACAATTTAAGAACATGAAAGCTTGTGATGTTGTAAAATACGCATACTGAATGTATCCCTTTAAATTCTTGAATATCTCCAACTACATAAAAGCGACTGTGAAATGTTTTCTGACGTTTCCTAGTTTCTTTCGAAACAGAACGCAATTATGATATTCTTCTTCTTTTTTTTACTAATGGAAAAAATTTACTTTAAGGAGAAAATAACTGTAAATCAAAGACATACACCAGAGAAAACTGAAATTATTTTTACTGCTTTATGTAGGTGTTCCATTTTCTTCCTCTTCTATGTATTTGTGATCAGTACTTTATCTCAGACACGAACTTTGTTTGAAACGAAAGTTTAAAAATTTCAATCTAGTCTGATTAAATAATGTAGCTGTACTTGAACGCTTTTCGAAACGTAAGATTAGGAAATCAAACTATGAACTTAAAACAGTTTACCAGACTTTTGCCTGAAGCCAGTAGATGAGAGCTCAAAACCAAAGTTACAACACCAAAGTTAATAAAGATGCTAAGATTGTTCTGAGGCACAGTATAAATACTAACTGATATGAAGTTACCCAACACATGCTTAAATTATTGGATGAATATAAAGCTGTAAGAATTTGTAAGCCTGATCAGCCAAATTTTATATTTGGTATACAAACTCAAAAAACAAAGCTTAAAAGATAGTACTAATAAATAGTTAACATGGGTGTCCCCTGTACAAATTCAACAGACCCAAACTGAACGCAAGGGATAAATAGGAGGAGTCAGACAATAGAGCTTCCAAACAGTGCATCGCTATTGACGAACATGGATAAACGTAGTGATCTGAGAGTCTGCGATAAAAACGCATTATCGGCTGAAGATAGATAGGTCATTCTTTCACCCAAGTGGTAAAAACCCTACGGTTCCAGATGACATACGTAGCAAGGCATACCGCGAGCATAGCATCGACGCATGTACAAGTGCCTAGAGAGCAACAGCTTACTGACCACAAGCCATTGGTTACCTGTATCAACGTAGAATGTCCTGTCTCGTACAGACCGAATGCTTAGCAACAGCAACCCAAATCATATCGGGGTTAAACGTCGCTGGTCCATGAAGTATCAGCGGGCGAACGATACGTCGCACTTTGCATACCCTGAGCTACATCAGTGGACGCTCTACTCGTGTGCCATTCTTGACTGCTCGTCAACGGATATTACCCCCAGTTTTGTGCAGTGAACATAAACTAGGACGTCTGCAGATAGGCACCGTGTGGAGTGGTTACATGGACCACATTTTCAGCTTTCCCGAACAGACAAGAAGGTGCGGGTGTGGCGATGAACTTTTTGAGCCAGATATGCTATGTTCAAGGAGGTGGCGGCTCTGTGATAGTCTGGTAAAAATTATCATGGGACACAATAGATCATTTAGTGTGTCTGGAGACATCCTTACCATCTGTCTCCTGTTAGCATGTGTTACCTCATCACGTTAACGCTTTCACGGTCTGCGCGCTTTCTGAGGCTGATAGTCTGTTTCAGAAGGACAGTGCGCCTCTAACTAAATCATAACCACCATGTTATGGTGGGAATAATACTAATCTGAGTTTGGAACCGTCCAATGCCCACAAGGTTGACGGATTTAAACCCTGTGGGAGTACTAGGGATGCTACAGAACGGAACATCAGATCCACAAATCCAGGACCGACGTCTCGGGTGGAGTTGTGGATAATGCTACAACAGGCATTGATAGCATTACCCCGGTAAATGAGCATGCTTTGGCGTGTACAGGTCTAGGGGCCATTCCATATCCCTTGCTCTAGATCAGGTGATATTGCAAATGGAGATCACCTGCTCTGTAACTGAGCTGAAGTACTCGGTTAGGTCGGTGGTGCTCTAGAGTACTTGCCTCGTACTTTCCCTAATAAATTCCATCATGCAGTCCATAATTTAGGGTCACTGGTTGGAGAGAAGGGGGAAAGCCCATGTCGTGAGACAAACACAGCATCCATGCTCACCAGGATTCGAACCCTGACCCATTTCGTTCGAGTGATCAGAAGCGACTGCTTATACCACTGGGCAACCACGGCGGCCAAGACGATATAAAAAAATCTCTTTCATTCAATGCCACGCTGTTTAAATGCAGTTATCTCTGCTCGAGGTGGCTTCACACTTAACTGAGTATTAAAGCGATAAAATTTTGTATAGCTCCAGAAATGCAATCAGTTATCTCCTGTAACTTGTGAGATCTGTAATATAAATTTTGTTCAAATATCGCGATTTTTACTTGATGTTGCAATTTTCACAAACAGTAGTGATCATGCATGGATAACGGATACATCAAAATTCCAAATTCTCACTTATTTTCTACAATTTTAAATACATCGATCCATAACTGTTGCTCCCTATGTCCAAAAACGAAGTTCATTTTCTTAGTTGAAATCAAATTTCACCTTGGCTTCTCTCAAAAACGCAATTTTTCCAGCAATAAGAACGACTTAATATTCTTTTTGTGACTTTCGAACCAAATTATTCATTTAATTATTAAGGAAGTGTGTTCAGTGCGGGCTCCTCGGAAATTTCTGCGATACAGTTTCTGATGAAATTGTAGTTTTCAAACTGAACACTCGGAACACACGGTTTTCCTTTATAAAGTTAATATTTCTGTTTCTTTAATATATACCTCATGTCCGGCACTTACAGAAGGGCCGACGCATGATTGTTTCATCTAGGTGCTGACTGGACGAAGTCTATCTACAAAGAAAAATAATTAATTGGAAAAATGAAGTTTGGTTCTGCCAACCTTCGACGACAAATAATACCACTTATCATCATCATCATCATCATCATTATCGTCAACCATTATCAATTCACTGCTGGACGAAGGTCTCCCCAAGTTTTCTCCACAACGGTCTGTCTTGTGCAAGTCTCCTCCATGTCACTCCCGCATACTTTCGAATTTTATCCACCCATCTCCCATGTGGTCTTCTTCTGGGTCTTTTCCTGTCCCTTGGAATCCAGTCTGAAATTTCGTCAGTTCATCGATGGTCTGTCCTTCTGGCAGTATGCCCAGCCCACTGCCATTTCAGGGATTAAACACTTATCATGATGTATTCCACTCTTGTCATTTTTCGGATCCACGAGTTCCTCTTCTTATCTCTCCTGGTTATACCAAGCATGCACCTGTCTATGCTTCTTTGAGTTGTCTGCAGCCTTTGTATATCTCTTTTAGTTAAGGTCCACGTCTCTGCACCATACGTAAGCACTGCAAGGATGCATTGATCAAACACTTTTCTTTTAAGACATACGGGCATATCGCTCTTGAAAATTATGCTGTATCTTCCAAAAGCTATCCAGGCAAGTTTTGTACGCCGATTAATTTCTTCATCAATGTGACCCTCACTTGATATCTGCTGTCCAAAATAAACGTACGTGTCTGTTATCTCCAGCTTTTTCCCATCAACCGATAAATCTTCATTTCTTGTAAAAGCATTGAACATCACTTTTGTTTTCTAAAAGATCATTTTTAATTCCACTTCTTTACTCTTGTCAGCAAGTTCTTGGATCATACTCTGCAGCTCTGATGGGGTAGTTGCAAAAATTACTACGCCTTCAGCAAAAGGATAGTGGGTTAGATAATCTCAATTGATCTTTATTAATTTGTTTTCCCAGTTCAGTGATTGAAAGACATTTTCCAATGGGGCATTAAAGAGCTTCGGAGAAATGGTGACACCTTGTCTAACTCCTTTTACAATTTTTATGTATGTTGTATTTTCAAACAGCCGAATCTTTGCACTGCATTTTCATAGATGTTACTAATAATATTAATGTATGCATCTTGAATACCGCAGGATTTCAGAGCTATTGTAACTGCTGATGGTCTCACCGAATAAAAGGCTTTTTCAAAATCGATAAAAGCCATGCACAATGAAAGTTCATATTCCCTCGCTCTTTCAATTAGTTCTCTCAGTACGTGGATATTATCTATTGTGCTGTATCCACTCCTGAATCCAGCTTGTTCTCTCGGTTGAGCCATGTCCAATGTTGCCTTCAAATGGTGTGAAAGAACTTTAGTGAAGATTTTATAAACCACTTACAGGAGGCTGATAGGTCTGTAGTTCCAGAGATCCTCAATGTCACCTTTTTTATATAGCAGGATCATTGTTGTGTTGTTCCAATCCTCCGGAATCTTCCCTTCATTAAGGCATCGAGTGAAGATTTGGGCGAGTACTGTTTCGATTTCTCCACTTGCTTCTTGTATGCTATCTACAGTAATTCTATCTTCTCCTGGAGTTTTCCCCCGCTTCATATTCTTGATTGCATGTGCAACTTCTGCTGGGAGGACTGGAAGAACTCGGGTAATGGTACCATTCATGATGTCTGGAGTACATGCATCATCCCTTTCATATAACTTGGAGTAAAAATCTTTCACTCTTGTCAAAATTTCACCTCTATTTCTTGTTACAGAACCATCTTCTTTTCTCAGTGCCATAATCTGTTTTCTTTCCTTACTGAGATTGCCCTTTGCTATCTTTAGGATTTAGTTGTTTTCAATTGCTTTCCTCACTAGTTCACAGATGAATTTCCTTACGTCTTCAGTGATAATTTTTCGTACTGTCTTACATAGCTCTATATATTCCCCTTTGGAAGTCATATCTTCTTTAGTTGTCGTCCTCTCCCTCCTTTTTTTGCATCAACATTTTGGTTTTTCCTGATAATTTGTTCACATGTAACTTGTTCTTTGAACCAGCTAATTTTGTTGCTGTTCCCATAGGAGCTTTGGTTACTTTTCTTTTACTTCAGAAATATCCACTTCTTTCAATGTTAGGATTTCTAAAGCAGAGAATCTGTTCTTCAGTTCCAACTTGAAGGTATTATGGTGTTTTTTAAGGTTGGTTATGCCAATATATTTTGTTTGTCTTATGAGCTTGCCACGTTCGAGTTTAGTGTTGAGGTGCATTTTACATCTCACCAATCTATGGTAACTACCTGTGTTGAACTTGTTTAGCACACTGCAGTCTTCCATGACGAATTTTTTGTTACACACAATAAAATCAATTTCACTTGTCCGATTTGGATGTCTCCATGTCCATTTCCTATGTGGCTTTTTCTTGAAAAAGGAGTTTAAGATGAAAAACCCTTCTGCCTTTGCAAACTCAACGAGAGTATTTCCACGCTGGTTTCTGTTGCCGTGACCGAATTTACCTACTGAAGTTTCATTCTGTTGCCGGTGCCCTATTTTTGCATTGAAATCTCCCATAATTATCTTCAAGTGCTGCTTACCTTTATTATTTAGATGACGGATTTCCTCATAAAATTCTTCAATTTCTTCTTCAGGATTACTTGTGGTGGGTGCATAAGTTTGAATAATCTGAGCCTGGTATCTTCTCGATAGTTGAATAACGAGTCGCGCAGTTGTGTCAGAGGAACTTTCAACTTCTACAACTTTATACTTCAGTTTCTTGTTTATTATAAATCCAACACCATTAGTTCTGCCAGTATCTGTCCCACGATAGTAGAAGAGATGTCCACTTTTCAGTTCAACGAGATCTTCTCCTTTTCTCCTTACCTCACTTAGCCCGACGATGTCCCACTTGATCTTTTGTAGTTCCTCTTCCAATTCAAGAAGCTTTGAATCAGAAGATAGGGAGCGTCCATTATACGTAGCCAAGGTCAGCATAAGATGGCAGCCTAGTCCGGTCCTCCGAGGATACTTTGCTCCCTCTGCCTTCATGTTGCACTGGCCGCTGCCATTCTAGCTGTCGGAGACTGAGGGCCAAGATTTAAGTTGTGGAGTTATTTTGGAGGGGTTAGGCGGTAACTCACCACGCTGGCCAAGCGGGTTATTGAGTGTTGCATAGCATTTCCTCTAATCCCGATGGTATAGTTATACCGCTATTGGCGGTCGTCAGAGCCCCTTTAGTGTGAACAGGATGCACCACGAGAAGGCGGCGTTGACATTTGTCAAGGAGAGGCTGTAATGTTACGCATCACCTGACCTTACATCCAATACCCCTTATAAACCTATTTATATCAGCTCCTTAAGAGCATTATTGATCCCTTATTACAATAAAATCCCAAAGAATGATTCAGTTTAATTCTTTAGTAATATATTTTTCAGATTATTTACTAAAAGTCTTTGCACAGTATATTGAAGTAAGACTTACAATTTTTTCCGCTTAATATTTTTCTACCTAGATATTTGAAATTCAAAGATTTTCTCTCTGCGTATACATTAGTATTTTTAATATGGTTTCATGAGTGAATTAAATACCACCATATTTCGTAAAGTTCCTATCAATCTGCATATCATTGTGCACTCAGATTTACCTGTCTTAAATACAAAGTAATTTTCCCAGAAGCAATTCAATATTTGCCAACACACAAAGGTTCCATTTGCATCTGAAGATATCTTTTGCAACAATGACAAAGTGAGGTTTTTGGAGTTGTTTACGTGAATAAGTGTATAAATTCAAATATTTGTGAATATAATGCTTGCATCTGTCAGCGAGTAGGAAAATCACTGGGGTTTTTTTCATACACTGTAACTTTTTCATGCTTAATATTGCTATAAATTATACTCTAAACAAACACTTATATGATTTAAGTAAGGGCGTTCAGAACACATATGGACTGCATCTGTCTCCATGCCAGTCTGGCAATCCGGCAATTTTATAATTTTTCCAGGGGATAGTTATTACCTTTAACTGTTGATTCGATGCCTATGAAAGTACAAACCCCTCTTATAAATATTTTTGAAACCACGGATTTTAGCTTTCATCGAAACAGTTCTGTTTTATTCAAGACACATCTATTCTAGTTCGAGAATCAGCGATCACTACACGCAAATAAGGGTACAGAAGGCAGTCGATCACACCTTTTTTGTAAACACAGCCGGAAGACAAAAGCACCATCCCTGCCTATTCAGGGACCAGCTTACCTTAATTGTTATAATTTTCTAAGGACCACTTGTATAATCCAAAGTCAAGCGGATTAGTATTTTTCAGCATATTAAGTAGCGTAGCCATCCAATAAACGTTTTACAAAATTTCTTTTGCGACAATGCATTTTCTTTACTTTAAAACAATTTCATTTATCTATTTAAGTTAATTTTACGCCTATTCGGTGGCAGTGAAATTTGAGAACCCTTGTTTCACAGGAAACTTCTCTTATTTTCAAAAAACGACTTACATTGAGTATGTGCATAAGTTCAACCCGTTTTTGTAGGATAAAAAGAAAAGAGCGGAACACAACAAATAACGTATCTAGGATTTTACATAATTTCCATCGATCTGTATAACCTCTTGCCATCTGCCTATGAGTAGGTGAATCACGAGCCGGAAAAACTCCTGCGTTTAGAGTCAAAGAAGTTACGGCAAGCCGTTTTCAGAACGTCCACATCATCTAAGGAATGAAGAGCGAATGTATTCTGTAACGATCGAACAATGTGGTAGTCCGTAGGTGCCAGGTCAGGGGATTACAACAGGTGACGTAAATCTTCCCAACCGAAGTCCAGTAATTTCGGCGTAGGAAGTCACTTTGGCGTCGGCCTTGCAGCGCGATCCCAGGAGAACAGACAACATACTTTCTAGGGCTGCCGTCTCATGTGCTTGTGCGACGCAAGCTCTGCGGATTTCCTTTAGGCCCGCTTCCATTTCGTCTCGTCCTTGGGAAGTGACCTGAGAGTCCCTAATAGCGGACTCTACTTCCCTTGGGAGAGAGAAGATGCGGCTTAAGAAGGCCTGTGGTGTTGACAACAGGTGTGTCCTGGGATGTTCGTTGCCCTCCAGAGTTACCTCTGGAAGGTAAGCAGACGACCCCACTGGAAACCGAGAGGACTCGGTTTGGGGTGATGATGTCCCCTTGCTTGCCATAAGCGGAAGTGGCAAAATCGTGCTTTCGCCACGTTTTGACTGAGTCGGCTCAGTCGAAGGGGAGGCCCTCTTCGTGGGTGTAGTGGCCGTTGAACCCTTCGCACGCATAAGAGACTTCGAAGAAGGCCTCAACCTGGCGCTGGGATTTAACTTCCGGTTGGTCTCGGAAGTGGGGCAAGGTCCATTAGAATTACCGACAGGGCTATGTAGTTTTTCGGCCATTACCTTCAGAGTCCGGGTTGACCCGGACGGTTTAGGGGCTTTCCCTTTGTAATTGCTCTACCTTTGTGGGTAGCTGACATCTCTATGAGAGAGATAACTCAGGAAATTTTTCTAAGTGCTGAGTGGGCCCCCCAGGGTTCTCCCACTCACGCTAAAACTTAGAATACCAGGCGCTCGGGCTTTGGCCTAGCCAAGGATCAAAAAGTCCTTTGGCTAGTGCGACCAGTACAGCAACGACTTACCCTAAGTCTGATACTAAAGTCACTGTGTGGGTTGCACGGTACTTCGCTTTAGGAGGGCGTTTTTCTAAGTACGTAACTGCTCTGATTTGAGGCAACGTAGAGGTGATGGAATCTGACTGAATAAGCGCGAGATTGGAATAAATCCCTCTCTCGCGCACAAGAAAATCAGTTCTGCTAAAGCAGCGCAGTAAAGCTCAGCCAAAGCACACACAACTCGCTCCCAAGTTCGGTATCAGAGCGACCGGTCATATAATATTGTTAACGACCAGCTGATGACCATTAACCTGTACCGGCCAATTGCGGACTCCACAGCGTTAAACAATCTCTCTCGAAATTAAAAGTGACGGCGCTGCGAGTAATCCTGCCAGGATCCAACAGTCCTCCACCCCGGTAGGATCGGTCCGTATACCCGCAGATTGCTGCTGCCCCGAATACTGGCACCACTCACCTCTCCGTCATGACCTGTGTGTGCGTGCCAATTCTACAGGGGATAGAAAATATCTCATCCCCTGTCTAGGAGAACCGATTGCTACCGTGAACTGTTTGGGGGACAGTCCTTTATTCAAACAAATAGGTACATGCACATTTATACACTGAGGAAATAACCTTTACGAGGGAAGTAAATCCTTTGCTCAATCAGCCCTCTCACACTTAAAAGTATTGAAACTACATATTTACTTTGAAACTATTCACACTCATACTTACATCGCCACAGGACTAGGGCCAGTTCTGTGGTGATGACTCTGGGCTCGAGTCATCAGTTGCTCTTCTCCGTCTTCATCTCTATTCTAGCATCTGCGGCCACCCCTCAATTAGGTAGACGGTTTGCTGCTCTATGAGGTGCTTGACCACCTCATAGAGCAGCAAACAGTCTGGAGCAGGAACGAGAGGTCCCTCATCTCTGCCAATTCAGGCACCAAAGTTGTTCTCTTACCCGACAGAGAAGCACATTCCAGAATCATGTGTGCGACATCTGCAGTCTGGGCACCACAGCTGCACACTCGCTCTCTAACCGCGATCTGCGGAAGTACTCCGGCGAAACACCATGACCGGTTGGTACCTGCTTAAGGAACACATTACTCTCATTGCGCCTAATCGAAATTCGGGGGAAAATACGGCGTGTTCTCCTGCCCGTGTCCCCTTCATCCCATCTATGTTACCACTCCACTAATTTGGCTTTTTTCAGTTGTGTGCGCACGCTTTGCAACGGCTTTCGCATCTGAAAACCTATGCCCTCTTCTCCAGCAGCTTTCATCGCTAGCTATTCTGCCCGTTCATTTCCAACTGTACCGACATGGCTTTGGATTAAGTGGAAGGTAACCACCATACTTCCCGCTGATTTGAGTAGCGCTTCTATGTCTCTGACAAGGGGAGTCTTACTTCCAAACTGACCAAGCGCTTTCAGGGCCGCTTGGCTATCAGAGAATATGCTACAAGCCACTTCGCTGTTGGTAAATAGCTCCCAACGCAGCGCTTCCCTGTTCGCCAAGAGCTCGGCTTGAAATACAGAGGAGTTGGGCGACAGTTCCACTCGTTCCGCATGTGTCTTGGTGCCCTCCGAGAGCACGCGGAACCCCGCGCCAATACTACCACTGATCTTCGAACCGGCCGAGAACAGGTTCTTCCCCTGTCATGTGGGGCAGAGCTTTGTTCCAGGTCAGACATAGCTGGTTGGCTGGGTGGCAAGTCCAGTCCATTCTCAGTAGTTCCACCTCGGACGAACGGTACTGGTGTCCGAGGAGAGAAACATCGTCCTCGTAGCGGAGGGTCTGCATTACTACTTCCCTCGCTACGACCACATCCGCCGGTTCACGCCCAGCCAGCACTTGTAGCACTGCTGTGGAAGTCATACGGAAACACCTCGTGATGCTCAGTAGCGCTCTGCGCTGAATTTTATTTATTCCATTCCTCATTCTAACCGGGTCTGGCCAGCCGGCTGAACACGCATATGTTAGCATGCGTTGTACATAACGTTTAGAGAGTACCTTTTTAGTTGCCCAAGTCAGCCGCATTCCATTGATCTTATTAAGGATTATGGTACATCTATCCTTCAAGAAGATGAGGTGAGGAAGCCCCAACAGCCTGGTATCTAGGATGATTCCTAGGTACCGCATCTCTCTCACTGCTTTAATAGTATGACCATTGAAGCGAAACTTCTGGGGAGTGACCAGTTAAAGAAAACTTTCATTTCCTGAGAGGAAAGGCGGTAGATGGCCTGTGTGCCAAAAGACTCAACAGAAAGTACTGTGTCTTTCGAATTGCAATCGCGTTGATTGTAATTCTTCCTGCTCTTGAATTTCAGACGGGTTTCAACCAAGCGTTTGATCTAGTTTCAGGTGATTTAACGTTTGACCAAATAACAGATGGAGAACGACGCTGGCTACATGAAGCAATTCTTTTCACATTTCTTACAACGGAGGTACTGCCATCTATCAGCGCTTGAGGTAATTTCATGGTTCAAAAATTAGGGCCTGACAGTTTGAGAATGTCCTTTGCTTTACCGCATATGTTTCGTAAAATTCAGTTTTGTCATCGAAAAAAAACTTCTGTGCAATATTTTAGTTTTACACAGATTGATCATTGAAGTATGACAAATGCATAATACGTACTTCGTAGGTCTCCTTTTGCCCTCAGTGCAGTAGTTACACCACGTGCCATCGATTCAATAAGGTATCGGGAGCAGACGGGGTGTATGGCTAACCATGCAGTCGCTAATGCGACATTTTACCAATCACATTTCAAGTGATCGGTGTATCCAGACGCCTGACATGCCGTTTAATAGTTTACTACAAGTGCTCTATGGGACTGGTATTACGGGAGTTCTGAGGTCAATCGACTTCACTTTTTTTCTTCATTTACTCCTTTCGTTTTTATTTAGTACTTCTCTATAGGAATCTCGGGCTTTGTCTGTCTTTGGTTCCTTGTTGCGCTCTGTTTTATAAACTATATTTCGTGTACTATAGGGCAATGTTCAGCAAAACAAGCAACTGAAATGTAAAAATCAAACATGCTGGAAGTCTGAGCTGCTTAAACCAACAGCTGCTTTTTCTCCCATAAATTTTGACAATATATCTAGGATAGAGCGGGGATAAATATGGAAAAATCTGGGATTGAGCTGATTGATCTGGAAAATCTGGGTATGAGCTGAGTTTTCTCCCATAAATTTGGACGAAATATGATATAGATGTTTCCAACAGAAACCTCTTACTAGCTACACAATATCAACAACCCTTTGTTATTTAACAGAAATGTTACCTTCTCAAAAACGCATGGTTGAATATAAGGAACAAACTATTCCTCACATTGTGAATATAGATGCCACGAACATAATTTTTTTTTAATTATTTATAAATTGCGAATTCATTTGTCTCATATATATTTGATTTTTATATCGTGAACCTGTAGAATTTATGTCAAATACTTTATTTTCAAAATTTATCCTCACTTTTATTTAAAAACTTGCATTTTAATTATTGCCAGTAAGAAATTGGAAAAATTATGTATATAAAGTTAACTATATAAATTTCGTTATAATCACTTGCCTCTAAAATTCGTTCACAGGGATCTGTGGATCCCTACCCTATGAATTATTGATAATTAGGCTGCTTGCGACTCAGTTCCTGCATTTTCCCTGTTAATTTTGTTGGCAAGAAACGTTAAAATAATATGTATTCTTCAAAGCGCTGTTAAGTGCAAATTCTTTGCGCTCGGTATATATTGATACTCAACGTTCCTCTGTGTTGCAGTGATGTAACTGGATACCACTGAAAGAATATCATGTGTATCAAAGATGCAGACAATTATTTACTCTGAAGAAAAAGAAAGATTTTCTTTTCTTACGAATGCAGCGATATTTTAAAATATTTCCATCAGCCATTTGGTCCGCCGAATTTCGAGATACCCTAAAATACGACAGATAGAAACACGCTTGATCTGCAAAAGAATAGGAAGCCTTCATTCACTAGCCGCTTACATTCTGCGTTTTTTAGTTAGATAGAGCTTAACCAATTCACATATCGTACATGTTAAAGCGATCGATGTGAGAAAGTTTACCAATCCGTAATATTATTCTTTATTTTTCCTTTCTGCTTCATGAAATTGCATTTATAATGATATGGTGCAGGGCTCATATTGATGAGGAGCAATTTGCACAATATAAGTAACATTATCGGCCTTTTTGCAATTACCGGTAAATAAGACGCAAAATCGTAACATTGATTCCATTTTCTTTTTATTTCAAATTACTCGGTATAAATAAACAACAGTCAGGGTATCCTCTTCACAAAAATACGCATTTTAAATATAAATCGGCTAGTAAGTGTCAGTCCTTACTATTGTTTTCTATACAACCAAGAATGCCAACTCTGTGGCGAGAGTGGCCTGAGCTCTGGTTTCCGATCATTATATCTGCAATGTATTCCACAAAGTGCAGTTAAGACTACGAAAGCTATGTTATTTACATGGAGCTTCATTTATCCTTTGAGTGTGTAAATGTAACCATTATTCTTTATTTATGCTTCTCGTATTTGTTTTTTAAACATTTTCCCTCATTACACACATTTGGTATAAGAAATGTGTACAGCACAGGAGTTTACATCTTTCACAATTTGAAATCTGCCACTGCTGCCGTGAGTCTGTATTATTCCTTGAAAACGTATTTACGAATTACGAATCCCTTGTAAAACTTTTTTTAGAACGATACTTTGGGAACCAAAAATTTTCGGTAAAGAACATACATCTTCTTTTAAAAGCGGAAAAGAAATTATATTACGTTCTATCCGGTTAATTAAAAAACTTCTTTCAGCCAACGATATTTCGCACTAAGACGATCAATTTGTGATTTCCTGATCTTACATTTCTGCCAATAGTGAGCGTGAACAGCTCATTCACTTGTGAACGTTTTATTGATTGCAGAGCTGTTCATTTTATTTGAACTGGTTTCATTTGTTATGTAGAACACTGTTCATATTGCGTGTTTGAAAAAATGAGTAGTTTGCAATTAAGAATGTAACCCTTGCTTGTTTTCCAATTTTTGGTGTTACTTTTAAAGATTTTTAGCACTTCGTTTGAAGCGTTTGCCAACCTAAAGTGTTCGTTAGAAGAAAACTTTTCAAGGATTTAAAAAAAGTATTTAAATACATATTTTTTTTTTAAAATACTGAAAGCGAATTATTTAATCATATACGTCACCGTTATTTAATTTCGTAAATGAGTGCTTTGGATTTTAGAGAGAAATAAATGCAACAAAATATTTTAGCATCATTAATTTATATTTATATATCTCTCTCTCTGTCACATAATGATTCAAGAAAGTGCTGTTTCTATATGTGCATACTCTTTGATCCACTTCAATCTGTGGGAGACTACATGGTAGCATGCTTAAAATATTTTTTGCTCTAAGTATTATATAATTTAAAATAAAACGACGTCATTTGACCAACTGCATTGCCAACTTTTGTTTACTTCATTTCTTAATTCTAGCTTTCCATCGCACAAATCTTAACTCTTATTTAATTTAAGAGTGATATTTCTCCTAACAGAGTGATATCTCTTCTTAACAGTGGCAAGTAAGGGAATTTGTAGGAGAATGATCACTCAGGTACATTTAAAATTATTGTTTCAGAATGATGGAGTAAAACCAAATTTGCAAAAAACAATGGCATAGTATACCTGGCAGACGTTGTTAAACACCTATCCCCCTTCTTATCCAAATAAAGTACTTTGAGTGATTAAAAAATTGAGGAAGCTAGATGGAGTCAATCTCAGAAATTTCAACATTAATAGCGATGCTTCAAGAAGGTATAGTATTAGTTTTATCAGGATGCATTATTTCATACAGCATGGCATTCAAGAGAAATGAAAGGAGATTTATTAGTAATTCATTGCCTATATTTTATCGGACGACATCTTCTCCATGTCTTATCAAACGCCATTTTTCCATGCCCAAAGGCAATTCTTTCTTTGGATACTGACATGTTACTGCTTTAATGTAATCGGCAAGACGTTAGTAAGAGGGATTATCGCATTACAGCGAACTATGAGTATGAGAAAAGGAGCTAGAGGATTCTTTGTTGAAGTCAACACATTCGATTCACCTATTCCATGTGTAGATTGTTCATATTCAGGAGTGTATTAATAAGCTCTGTTCTTGCAGACGAAGACTTTGGAGTGTCGTGAGGAAAGGATTTGCGGTATCAAAGGATCCTGAGCATTCAGAGGTGGGTCGTATTCAATGAATTGTTGTGTGAAATACGTTCTTTTTTCTCTGCATGCACGTGATTGAATTTCGTGTTACTGTTCTGGGTTTAGTATGTTCTTTGGGTCTATGTAGTTATTCTATTTTTGTGTGCAAATATTGCGGCGTATCAACGTCACAAGTATCGAGAATTTTGCATTTGGGGCACTATTAAATGCTGTTCACTAGCTTAGCAATATGTGTGAGCAGCTGTCGTAACTCATTATTGCGGATAAAATATTCAGGACAGTTTAGCTCACTGGTGCCGGGGATATTTTGTAGCGAATTAATTTCCATAACCTAATATGTTCGGGCAGTAAATGCATATCATTTAGTAGCTAAATTAATAACAGGCGTGAAAAACGTTTCAGCCATTACAAATATGCTGCATAGTTCCTTATAATATATTGTTCATTCTAGTACAAAATGAATCTTTCTCCAGGTTGGAGTCGTCATGCGTTCACGACCTGGACATACAAGAAATTAAAGATAAGGAAGGTAAATCGGGAACAACTATCCAATAATCTGATGCGATAGTTGCGTGGTGTCCTACTTCTTGAAGAAAGTGTAAAATATTGATGAAAGATAAATTCCCTTAAGCATTGCTGCAGAATTTTAGGGAGCTGGTGTTGATCTGCAGATTATTTTCACCCGTTTATGATTCAAGTGTTGGGTTCAGTAAGCTGTATATGTTAATAAAACTGAATAATTCATGTTGGAGACAGATCTTGAGGTTTCGGAGATAGCATTGACAGTTATCAGCTTTTATAATAAGAGGGAGGGTCGAAAAGTAAAGCACATCAATTTTTTCTCTTTCCAGGTTGCAAGTAGCAGATTACAGTTAGACGGACAACGAATTTGAATATCACGCTACAGACCGGTTTTGCTTTATCACATGTGACAGTGCTGGAAGAAGTGTGAACGACGGCACAAAGATGTCGCTTTTTTCATAATGGTTTATGAAAGAAAGCAATGCGGTGTAGTCAGAATTTTGTGGGCTAAACGGAAAACTCTGACGGAAATGCACAAAGAAATGGTCGAAGTGTATAATGGTCATTACCTGAACCTCAGCAACATTTCCAGATGATGCAATTTATTTGCAGACAGCTGTGTGAACCTTACGATTTGCCAATTTCCGGTGTACCTATAACCGCGTCAGCAGCTGCCACTATGAGAAGCATTGAACAGGCGATTCTGAGTGAGCGGCATTTCTCTGCACATACTGACACAGAAGTTCAATGTTCCGTACTGTATAGCGTAAGATATTGTGCATGATCAATTGCAATTTCGCAAGGTCCCTGCGCGAAGAGTGCCCAAGAACGTGACAGACGACAAGAAGGGGCAGATAATTATGCCATCCTTGAACCACTTGACGTGTTACTCAAAAGAAGTAACACGTCAAATATTGAAAAGAAGTACTGACGCCACGTATTCAGAGAATTTTCCCTTCAGAAAGACATGAATTACTGTCAGGTGTAGTCACGGGCAATGAGTGCTGGGCATGGCACAATACTCCCGAAACAGAGAAGTCATTATGGTGGAGAAACCTTTCAACACACCGCCACCAAAAGAAAATTATTCACCGAATCTGCACGAACAGTCGCCATGATGGAGTTCTGGGACATGTTTGTCGTTCTCCCGGTGAAGTTTCATCTAACGGGCGCCACTCTGAATGGTAAACCTGCTATACGTAACACTTTAACAAAGTTGCGTGCTGCCATTCTATAAAACAAACCCAACAGAGACGCTGCAAATATCAGATTGCTTCTCTACATATTGCTCAACACGTTCGTGAAAAATTTGCTCAATTTGTCTAGGAGATGCTCAAGCACCCACGGTACTGTCCGCACCTGGCGTCTTTGGACTTGTTTCTGTTTTGTCCCTTGAAAAATTCCTTTGCGACCAACGCTTTCATTCTGCTGAGAAACTGCAATCGGTTGTCCAGAGATGGATATACGCCCACAAAACGGACTGTTATGTACGTCACTTTTTACTCCAACCTCATACATGTTCCCCCTCGAAAGGACACCATAGCAATGCATATGGTACTGTGATTGTGATAGGATTTGTAAATTTGAGATAACCATCGGTAGTATACCGTGGAGGGTTTACCTCTTGTTTAGTCGTTGTTATGTTATATGAGGACTGCGAAGTAGTAGATCTTTTGTTAGATAGTTTGCTATGGGCGTCGCAAAATCAATGTAGATAAATCTCACAATTCACACTTTTAAGTCATGGATAAGTTGAATTACACTTAGGTGTTCAGGCTTTTGTAATTCTTGTGTATAACCCTTTAACATTGCAGTCGTTTCTTTAAGAGATGAGAATCTATTCCATTTTGTAGTATGGAACTTTTCATTAGGATAATATTTTAGGGAGTCAACTCCGTGTCAATGGTGGATCTTTATGTCTGCGATTCGTTTTGTTTAGCAGAAAAATCGTGCTTTGATTTTAATGACTGCGAAGGAACTTCTGTGCTGACTGTTCGGTGAAGTAGATTTATCAAATATAAGATTAAATGATCTCAGTTTCATTGCTGCTACCATCCTCTGAAATATCAATGTGTATATCATCAGGGTGCATGCTCATTCATAAGAGATATGTATACATGCCGACTGAGCGTTTTCTTGCTTACCTCTGTTTCTCATGTGGTTCTGCTTTTCCGGTTTTTCTAACGGCTGAAGATAAACTTCTTGCCACACACTGTTTGTTCGATGATTTTTTCGAACGAAGAGAGCAATGGAATCACTTTCGTTGGAGTTGTCTCTTCGGTAAGCTGTAGCATTCTGTTCTGTATCGGATTCATATTTGGGGTGTGAGTCAAAGGAAAATGAGAAATCGTTATAGTTTCATCAGTGTATTGAGATATGGTTTTGTTTGTGGTGCTGTTTCGGACAATGGATGTATAAGGTGTACATGTATTAGGCGCTCACTAGTACTGTGTATATGGTGCTGGCTCACTTGCCCTAGTTGTCGGGTTTCGTATTTACTGGGCAGCAAGTCTTGATCGTTGGATTCCTTTGGCTTTTCCGGATGTGGATATATCGAGCCGACATGGCCACTTACTTCACAGTTGAAAATATTGCACATCAGTTGCGATACCAATTGCATAATATTAGCTCTAATATGACCAGCTCGTCTTTATGCAAATCGAAAGAACTGCAGGTAATCGACGGTGCGTGTAAAAGTCATGAAACATATTAACACCATATGCGTAATACTGACACACTTTACGTGGATTAGGAACATCAAACAGAAGTCATCACTCTTTCCACGTTGATAATCGCTCTTTCTACATATATATAGAAGAAAAAAGTTTTACAAATGCTGTCAGCGTACGATAAGTAAAATCATAAAAAATTTGCAGCATAAAACCAAATTTATTTACAAATTAAAATAATTTAATTTAAAAACCAAGAACTTTCGGGGCACTCATGACCCCATCCTCAGCCTACGTGTCGCAAGAATACAGAGTCAACCATTATAAAGTACATGTAATTACCCACAGTACATCTCACCATTCGTTTAGAGAAGGTGCCAGGTTACAAAAGTTAAAGTTCAAAAACGAGAAATAAACAACCTAAGAACTTCATCAACAGCCGGTTGTCCGGAGGGAGCCACGAGCAGGGCCTGATTTCGGCAGGTACACAGGACCTCAGAATTTGGAAGGGCGTCCAAACGATCCTAATAATAATATAATTTATCAGAACCAAAATATATTTTTTGTTATAGCACGAAATTACTATATGGTTCGGTTTCAAAATTTCGGATGAGATTTTGGAAACCAAATTGTTACTATTTCATATAATAAAGCACAAGCGTTGTACTGAAGTCTGTACTGAGGTGTGATCAGCCAGTGTTACATCTTAATCTGACCCTTTTTTGTAACAATCAAAATGCAATGGGAACAGGTATCTGCTTTCTCTAATTCTGTGTCTAGTTTCGTAGAGAAAACGGATTACCCCCTTAAAGCAGGTAACACCAGTTATGCCTCATTTGTTGAAGATGATCAGATACCAGCGCCTCACACTGCTGAGGCACCGAAGCGACACCTGTTATTAAACACATGTGCACACTGTTGAAACAGGTCACCTGATGCATCAGCCTGAGAACATGTATTCATGGGACATCGGATAACATACTCTACGCATACTCTGTTACCTTATTATTATCTTTTTTCTTTTCTTCGGGAAATTTAGGAAATTATTCAGGTAAACAAAATAGCTGATGACATTATGATGAATGTATAGACCCCCAGTTGGAAATGGGTGCGGCGTACAAGTAAAATTAACCACGCCGGAAATGTGTTATACTAGACTAGACAGCAAGGAACTGTGCGAAGCCTAGAATAAAACTACTTCCGAGGTGGATGGGTGAAATTAAAAATCTGACAGGTGTGACCTACAAAAGAAGCTGAGAGGGTGTTTCCAAAACTGTGATATTTTGAAGGTACGTGAGCTTTGAAAATGCTGGGTAAATTATGTTGTACCTGAGTCACAAGTGAAAAGGTATCTCCCTTAAATCTGTACTTTGAGTCTATGTGACGCTGACTGGAAAATGTATCGTATCTAAATTTTAAATCCCATGATCAATCCATGAAAGATACTTTTATTTATATACCTTTTGTTCACGCATCACATCACCTTATTCGTCTCAGTTCTCACGAAAAGGCCATGTATATTTCAGAAAATATACAATCACATTTTGTCTAGAAAATCACATACTTACTTACACTAATGTTTTTGTTCTTTCAAACGCTTCGAGATCACTGAAACGGTTAAATTAGTATTTAAAGCTTCTGGTGTTAAACGTTTTATATAAATTTATTTTCTTATAGAGTACTGTGCACTCCTACTTTCAACGAGGTTTGATGAAGGATGTAATATATTAGAACACATTTTTCATGCAGTGAATTTTTAAAAATACATCATAATCAAGGCATTGGTAGATATGAAACGATATATCTGTATATTGCATGATTGTACATATATAGATCCGATCAGATCAGACCCTAAGTAGAAGACTTTATGAAGTGTGGTCTGACCGCAGGTCTTAAACTACCCTTAAAAATACGAAGCTACGGTATTTGGGCCAGAGTGCCCTATAGGAAAGTGACACGTAAGCGAGGTAGAAAGGGGGAGGAAGACGCCGTTACTGATCTCCATGGAACCAGTACCTGGTGTCCGACGGCTTAACGTGCCCATCCGACGCACGCAGATATTTAGTGGCTCTAGCGTTCGTACCTTCCTGGCATCGAACCTGAGGCTTCTTCGCGGTAGTCACGAAAGTTGCCCAATACGCCATCCGCGGAACTGTATATGTTCACAGTTGTGTCACATTATTGTGACAACCACCAGCTAATATCCAAAGTAACCGTCGTGTGCAGCGCGGGCAGCAGCTGGACGGGCTGGGAGTCACTCAAAAAAGTACTGGAAGGTGTTCACATTATGTGGAGCCCTGCTGACTGCAATGCATCTGACAGCTGCTGGATGGTACGCGGTGGAGTATCCATAGAGCGATCAACCAGATGTTACCGCAGATGCTCAACTGAGTTTAGGTCTGGGTAATTAGGACGGCTGGGGAAACACTTTGAAGTCTTCATCGAGCTCTTCCAACAACTCTCGGACATTTCTAGTTGTCTGAGAAGTCATATTGTTATGCTGGGAGATGCAGCAGCCTTAGGGAAGACAATCAGCATGTATGAGTTCACGTGGTCCGCAAGTATGGATTCATAATGAATTCCGTCCCTAGTGTCTTTCACAAATATTAATTGACACAGGGAATATCACGAAAACATTCCCCAGACCATAAGCCTGCACCCACCAGTCTTTGTTCCCACCAGTCTGTGCTCTTCCAGAAATGGTTGAAGGGTGTTTGTTCGCCGATGTTTCTCGCATTAACGCCAACGTGCATCCGTTTGATGAAGTAGAAAACATGATTTATCAGAGTTCCAATACTGCCGTGCAAATGTAAGCCTTAGGTCAATTGATCATCCGTCTTCATCGGAGCACCATACGTAGCAGGTGTCGCTGCACTGTTGTTTTAGATCACTAGCTCATTCGGCAAGGGGTTGCTCCGCTGCAGCGTGTCGATCGGCCTTCACGCGCCTTGGCAGCAGACAATCACCTTTCATATCAATGGCACTTCCTGTTCCGCAGTTTCCACCTCACTCATTCGCAATGGTGCCAGTTCTCCAATCACGATACACTTTATCCACAGCAGCATGCGAACATTTCACAAACTGTGCTCTTTCAGAAATACTGCCATCCTAAACCCTAAAGCCGATATTCATCCCTTTTTACAAATCTGATAAATCGCTCCTCTTATCCATGACAGCAACGAGTCATATGTTTCCAGAATGCCTCCTGCACATCTTGTATACCGTCCAAGCCAGCTCACGACACGTGCTTTCTTTTATTGGCTACGCGCTGTTGACGTCAAAAGTGAAGGTTATCACAATAATGTGACCCGACTGTGTATATGCCATGGCTATGACTTATATATTTACCTGGTAAATACTACCGGCAATCATGAATAGCAAAATGGGCCATTCTGCAGGAATCAGGAACATTCAGTGTGATACGGTCATGCCACACCACCATAAAGTAAGTTAGGTAAATTTAGGCTGTGCTTTAGCTGCCACGCCGAATGTCATTATTGTGTAGCCTAAATGCCTTGAAGCAACAGCAAGGGAAATGCGAATTTGTACGCTACGCAAAATGAAAAGCAAAATGATCCGCCAGCTGATGTCCTCGGTCGAAGAATTCATCGCCAATGTCCTCGGTAGAAGAATTCATCGCCAATGTCCATAATTTCGGTGGAAGCAATATTCTTAATTTCTTAAAAGCCCATAAATATCTAAAATAATACACAACGTCCTGCTAGAACACGCAAAGCCACATTCTACATATATAGTTCAACATATATCTGATTCTAAGAGCCAATCATGGCCTTCATCGTATATCTGTTACTTCGGTAAAAGCCTTTTATTTACTCTTGAAGCTTCCGTAATGCAGAGTTAAATTTACTGCTGGTATGCGATAGCCTGTATATCTCTTTGGTCGTGTATATTATAATATATATTGAAAACGTATCTATACAGATACGTTTTCAATATTTCCCCTTTTATGCTATGCTCCGTGATAAAGATTAAAAACATTTACCCCCTTTAAATATTATCGCCTTTTTAGGTAGGCGGCGTGCATTTGAAACTTTTACAGTATGTTACGTGCGTTTAAAAACCGGCTTTTGAAAATTTCTTTTATATCACATCAGTTTTGCCATAAACCACTATCTAAAAATATTTTCAATAACTTTTGGTAAGATAACCGGCACTGTAAAGTGTATTCCGTTCTGTTCTTTCCACAAACACATGACTCAAAAAGTGTTTCGGTACAAAAGATTTGCGAAAAGCGAAAATAGGAATGCCTGGAGAAAGAGAAATAATTTTATGCAGTTATTTTGAATAATATCATTTGTGTCTTTTACATTCTCTCAGTTATACTTTTTATGCAATTTAAGTGTAAATAAGTGTGAGTTTAAGATTTTCAACATTATGTCCGACTGTACTGCATGCATTAACTCAAAATATTGGAAACACAATATTAGCTTTTAATTGTAAATAAAGTGTTTTTAATCTTGACCTACAATTTGAAAATTATGTTTGTGAATGACCGTACGTGTGACAGCATCGGTAAATTACTTTAGTGACAATTCATTTCAGTTGAAGTTTCCTCAATTTTAGGTTTTGAACGGTAAACATAAAGCAGAAATTTAAAGTGAGCAATTGCTACACTATTGCAATTTGAAAATGGGAACCAAACTGGTTTCGTATACTTTTTCTTTTAATGAGTTCATTGTAGCCTTTTTATATGTACGTCCATCATCATTAAATTTTGAAACTCTAATCAGTGATCCTCCGAATTCCGCAAAACAGTGGTATCTTCACCTGTGGTAGCGTCTATTCTGTTAACAAAAATTCGTTTCTTAGCTTTAACAAATCATGGCATACGTATTAAGCGTCAAATGTTTACCTTCAACTGCGTCTTGTTTTTATTTCGAATTACGTTGCAAATGTTCACATGATTCTCCACCTGGAAAGTAGAATCAGATTGGTTCCTGAGTCAGGTACTAACCGGCCATGGTGCATCGGCGTAGCGGTTTCTTCGTTTTGCCGAGAAGAAACGGGCGTGAGGATGTGGGGTCCAGTCCGCAGACGTCGCCCACATGAGTCAACATTGTGTTTCACTTTCACAGAGAAATAATATTCTCGCTCCTGAGATGGAAAAAAAACCAGAATCCTCGATCCTGCTTCCTGCTCGGTCATCTCAGAGTAAGACAGCAGTTCATCGAGCTGGTCAAAAACTTCTTTGCTGGTCACAAAGACTTGCTGAGAACGTGTGGCGGAGGACGTGAAGTGCAGAACGGTGACTCTGGCACAGAGTCAACACCATAGCACCCGAGCATGTGATATGGACTTGGTAAGATAATATAAATACCATTTTCAATTTTTAATCTCTGTGAGAGGGCTCATGTAGTGAATTACGTTTTCCTAATAGTAAAGAATGTCTGGGAGTTTTCCAAATACACGACTTCTGACAGTTAAAACATCGACTTTTTAAAAATCAAAGTGCCGCAAAAAAATATTTTCTCTACATCGCGTGCATTATGCCGCACTAGCGTGCAGTCCGCAGATCCAAGACATATCAACTCTCTTGGCAGATAATTTGAATATTATGTAGGGAAAAATACAATATATAGATTTGTAAGTGGTACATTTCCACCGTAAGTGGGCTTTTTTCACGCTGCACTTTCTCCCACTTGGTTGACTGATATGGTCCAGCGGGCAAGTCTCTTTTAATCTGTTTGTCGCTTTAACGGTCCCTACGTTCTTAGGCTTTCCCGCACATTCTGACAGCTCCAACGCCCCTTTCTGGACGCATCTTTTGTCTTCAGCTGACACTAACGGGATTCCACTGGATTTGCAAGGAGTAGTTCCAGAAGCGGAAGTTACCCATTACAAAAGCAATGAAAGTGAAATAATAGGATTTACTGAGGAAGTGCGAAAGAAAACCTTCACATCCAATGGCTCCTCTCTTGCTTAGCAAATGAGAGCAACATGAAAGCTCTAACAGACCAAAGCAAAAGCAATTCTTCAGATTCCGTTGGGATGTCTTCATGCTTTGCAAAAGGCAGCTTATAATCGCTAGTATATGGTTGCAAGCAACAGCAATTCTACAAAAACATTAAATGCTGACAAAGTATCATCTTTAAATACATACATACATACATATCACTAAGCAGTTCTCTGAGATTCAGAGGTTAGTTCCACATAGAAAATACAAAATACCAAATACATTTTTAACTAATTATTTACTTATTCTTGCCGTATCAAAACTTCTCCATTTACAGCGATCTTGAATCGCAACTCGGGCTTCACTGACATCTATCATACAGAACCTTCCATACTTCAAACTCATAATCCTTTTCTGATGTAGACACTCCTGAATCTGATCCTCCCAGGACTTCCTGGGCCATCTTCTGCCTTTCTTTCCTGCCACTTGGGCTAAAAATATTACTTAGTAAGCATATCATCACTCATTCTTTCAACATGGCCGAGCCACCGAAGCATATTAGTCTCCACCTTGCTTAAGAAATTTTGCTTCACATTATACAACTAAAACACATCTTTATTCCTCACATGGTCAGAACGCGTCTTGCCACAAACCCCTGTAAGTAACGCATTTCTCAGCACACAAACGTCTCCTATGTTTTTTCTGTAGAACCCAGATTTCACTGCCGTACATCAGAGTAGGAACAGTTACATTTTAATAAATGGCCGTGCGGGATCTGAGTTACAAGTACTTCCAGAAAGTGTTTCAATCTTTCCAAAAAGCCAGTTCCTGCCTTTCCTCCTTCTCTCTTCTACCTTATGCCTGACTAAGGGGATCCAGCTTAGCTGCTTCACGCTTCTTACAGAAATATTGATCCACATAATTGCAATATCCCCAAATAGGTTTCCTTCTTTCTCTTCACTGCCTCTCCAATCTCGCTGTTACACAAAGCATTACCTCCATTGTAACCCAGTATTGTGGTGCCAGAGGCCTCTTCAGCGGCAGTGAAAACACCGTTCTTAAAACATCCCCACTTTTTTGCTACATCCCTGTCACATGATTTAAGCTGCTCAGTCGTTCTCTGAGTAAGTTAGAGTAACGCAGATGTTCTTCAGGGAGCATTTAAACCTCTATTCTTTCCATCCTGGGCCTATTCCTATTTTTTTCCTCCAACTAACATTCGGTTTCACTCGCTACTCTACCAAGTAATGATCAAGGCCAACATCCGCATCTCTCTACATCACATTGTAAATAAAATTAATCCAGTTAAAATCACCCCTGACAATTAGTGATCAGGAAAATTAATTACTTAAAGCACAAAATTAAAAGCTTGCAAAAAGTAATTTTAATCAGAGTATGAAACTTAGCTTTACAACTACTTTGCATTTTGCGAACGGCAGCTCATACACTTTCATTGTAATTTTTCGTTGCTTTTACTTTAAAGCTTTCCTATCTGAACACCTGTTCCTTTCTAATTTGAAGAAGGTTGGGCCTACGGCGTCACACGTTTCCCGTCTGTTAAGAAGCAATTGAATTGTATACGTGCAACTAAATCTATTGAGGGACCAGTAAACGAAGACGGCTTTCAAAGTTACTGAAGCTGCTCTTCCGAATTTTGAACCTTCCGTGCATGATATGGCACACCTACTTTCTATAATGTGCTACTTAAACAGCATAGTTTGTTTTATTGTGTTCATACGATGCAATGTATTTAAATCATGAGACTTTTAAAATTATTAAACCATGTAACACCCCGAAATTTTTTAACCAAATTTATTCCGAAGTATACTTTTTTCTTGCTAAAATGTATTACTGCATTAATATTACGAATCATAATACTATGTAGAGATGTGCATGATTAGACTCAAAAGATAACTGATATACGACAAATTGAGTTTTTTACATGTAATAGAATTCTATGAAGAGGAATTTATGTTCTTCATGATTGTAAGTTAAAATAAAAACGCCATTTCAGATATTTTTGTTTTTAACTTACCATCATTAAGAACATAAATGATTTTTGCACTAATTTATTGAAAACATAAAATATAAATAATAATTAGAGATATAATGATCTGATTTATTGGTGTCAAAGTAATAAAACACACTAATTTCACTCCGCAAGCTTTCTCTGTCAACGGACAGCTTCATCAGACGGTTACATAGAGAATACAGAAACAAAATTGTAGAATGAACGTAAATTCTGATATGATAAATGAAATCATGCATGAAGACCGCACATAAATAACCACGGAACGTGCTGAATACAATACCTCAAAAGTTAATGCAAAAGCAAAAAAGGTGAACCTTAGGAAGAAACTTGAATCATGAAGTCCATCTTGCGATGCCTAGCAGATGGTTCCAAGCTACCGGTAGTTCGAAAGAGACATTTTTGTTGCACACATCCTGCCGCGTTTATATTTCGACTGTTTCCCTTATGGCAGCTGTTCTTGCGTCTCCATATGGTGCGATCTTCGAGATATTCTGCCATTGAGGTTGAGCCTGATGGTTAGCTACTTCTTTGGCAAGGGATGTAGAAAGCTTCTTTTGTGCAAGGTCGCTCTTGTGCTCATTCATTCTCTCCTCAAAGGACCTTTTTGTGAGACCAACGTAAAATGTAGTAGAGGAGTCTGCGTATAACAATGGGAGGCAATAGATGCCCGCATCTGTGAGCTTCAAGGTACCATTACCTCTTGTTGTGCAGAGGACGGTTGCCATGGGTTTAGAAGCTTTTATGCCGACATCCAATCCTTTCTTCTTCAAGTGATTTTTAATAAAATAAGGTATTTCGGGGATGTACGGGATCGAAACAACAAATTTAAAAGGTGCTCTTCTGTTCAGTGCAGAAAGTGCGTTGGTTTCAACTTTAGCTATTGTATCCTCTACGCGGGAGACGTCAAATCCTCCTGCAAAGGAAATATCTTTCAAAGACTTAATTTCGGCATCATAGTCAGATTTCAAGATGCAAAGATCTTTGGCTCTTTTAGCCCGGTATTTGAATACAGCATACTTGTGTGTTGTTGGGTTGTACGTGCATGGGTTTCTAATAGACTTTAGTAGAGAGTGTACCTGAAGTCGAGTTTTTCACAAGTACAGCTAAATAAGGTAACTCTCCTTGATTTTCCATTTCTATCGCAAATTTAATGTATTCATGTATGTTGTTTATGTATACTCTAAAGTCTTGTAAGTAAGCTTCTCTGTGCTCTCAGACAAAAAAGACATCATCTGCATAGCGTAGCTATACTCTTGGTGTCCTGGGAAGAGTGGTGAATACGATCTCTTCAATAGGCCTCATGATTTCTTCAGCGAGCATTAGAGACAAGGCTGAACCCATCGGGACTCCTTTTGATTGCTTGTAGACGTAGGGGCCATAGGCAAAGAAATTGGATTCTACAGCTAAGTCAATAACAGCAAAGATATCATTCAGAGCTTCTTTATCATAAAGGTTAGCTCAAGTCAGGGTTCGTTTGATATTTTGCGTAGCCTCCGGTATTGGAACAGAGGGGTAGAGGGAGATAACATCAAAGCTGCCAATAAGTTTATGTTCTGCAAGTGTGATACCTTTTAGCTTGGAGATGAACTCGTTCGAGGAGCTAAGGACTCTGTCTGTGTTCGGAAGGAATGGCATAAGAAAAGTTCCTAGGGCTTTCTCAAGTTGTGCTGATGGTGCTCTCTTTCTTGAAACGATCGGCCTGATTGGATTGCCCTCTTTATGCTGCTTTAATCTCCCGAATAATTTTAATATGGTTGCTCCAGGAGGGAGTTTCACTCCTAGCTTGATGGCGTCTAGAAAGGCTTTAAAATTAGCAGCTTTCCTGACTCTTGCTTTCCATCTGTTGAGAGGGTCTTCTGTCTGCATAACAGCGTTCGAATCAATGGAAGAACGAAGTTTTATGTCGTAGTCTTTCTCGTCCATTATGGCGATCTGTCCCGACTATCAGTTAGTAGGAAAACAATCTCTCTGTCATCTTTGAGCCTCTTTAATTCATTAGGGTGTTTCTGAATGTAATTTCTCCTCCGTGTCTTCGTGATCCTTGTAAGCATGGCTGAGCATTTGTATCTGATAGGGTCACGTTCAGCAACTGGCAAATGCCGTAGGACACTTTCGATTTGTGGTACCACTTCTTTCTGTAGGATCACAAGCTCTGAATGTGTTAGTGTCTTAGAATAAACATTAATGACCTTAAATTATGTAATCTTGATGCTGAGCAACGTTTGGGTGCTGTTCTGACCAGAGCTTATCTAATTTCTTCTTGTGGCGAGACCGTGAGTTTTACGCTCTCTGCCGGACAGCATGTCTATTTCTCTTAGAATTATATCTAGCTCCAAAGGTGAGACTAGATGCGTTAGAGTAGTGTGAAACCATAGGATTTGTATTCCAGCTCCATGATTCTAACTCTTTTGGAGCGAATGAGGTTCTTCAGAGTTTGCTGCTGGAATATAACCTTTTTACATCGGAACCAAGGTTACTCAAACGCCGATTGAAAATTGACGAAAGGAGGAATCAGGTCTCGCGCTCTGCAGTATTGTAAGAAGTCAAAGTGCGATCGTTCCATCTGAAGCTAGATTCATAATCTTCTAAGCGTATGATATGTGTCCATTATATGCTGGGAAACAGCAAAGAAATATATAGATTGTGGGACACTAACACCAGAAAAAATAACTAGAGATATAATGATCCGATTTATCCGTGTCAAAGTAAGAAATCAGACGAATTTCACTCCGCAAGCTGTCTCCGTGAACGGACGCCTTCATCAGGCGGTTACATAGAGAATACAGAATCAAAATTGTAGACAGAACGTAAAATCTGATATGATAAATTAAATCATGCGTGAAGACCGCGCGCATAAGTAACCACGGAACGTGCTGAATACAATATCTCAAAAGTTAATACAAAAGCAAGAAATGTGAGCCTTAGGAAGAAACTAGAATCATGAAGTCCACCTTGCGATGCCTAGCAGATGGTTCCAAGATACCGGTAGTTCGAAAGAGACATCTTTGTAGCATACACCCTGCCGCGTTAATATTTCGACACTTTCCCTTATGACAGCTGTTCTTGCGTCTCCATATAGTGCAATCTTCGAGATATTCTGCCATTGGGGTTGAGCCGGATGGTTAGCTACTTCTTTGGCAAGGGATGTAAAAATCTTCTTTTGTGCAACGTTCCTCTTGTGCTCATTCATTCTCTCCTCAAATGATCTTTTTATGAGACTTACGTAAAATTTAGTAGAGAAGTCTGTGTATAACAAAAGAGTTAGAATCATGGAGCTGGAATCCAAATCCTATAGTTTGCACTTTCCTCTAACGCCTCTAGTCTCACCTTTGGAGCTAGATATAATGCTAAGAAAATAGACGTGCTGGCCAGCAGAGAGCGTAAAGTTCACGGAGCTCGCCACAAGAAGAAATTAGATAAGCTCTGGCCAGAAGAGCACCCGAACGTTGCTCAGCATTAAGATTTCATAATTCCAGTCATTAATGTTTCTTCTAAGACACTAACCCATTCAGAGCTTGTGATCCTGCAGAAGGGCCCGAAATTTACATTTGAGAGACCTTTTAGATTCAAAGAAGTGGTGCCGCAAATCGAAAGTGGCCGCCCCGGTGGCGCAGTGGTCTAAGCGATGGCCTCTGATCATTCGTCCGTAAGGGGTCCGGGTTCGAATCCCGGTGAGGCATGGATGTTGTGTTTGTCTTACGGCACTGGCTCTCTCCCTTCCCTGGAACCAGTGACCCTAAATTAGGGACGGGCGACTGCTTATAGCCCATTGAGTTGCTCACGGTGGTCGTTAAACATCCAATAAAAAAAAACAAAAAAAATCGAAAGTGTCCTACGGCATTTGCCAGTTGCTGAACGTGACCCTATCAGATACAAATGCGCAGCCATGCTTACAAGGATCGCGAAGACACGGAGGAGAAATTACATTCAGAAACTCCCTAATGAATTAAAGAGGCTCAACGATGAGAGAGAAATTGTTTTCCTACTAACTGATAAGTCGGGGCAGATCGCGATAATGGACGAGAAAGACTACGACATAAAACTTCGTTCTTCCATTGATTCGAATGCTGTCATGCAGACAAAAGACCCTCTCAACAGATGGAAAGCAAGAGTCAGGAAAGCTGCTAATTTTAAAGCCCTTCCAGACGCCATCAAGCGAGGAGTGAAACTCCCGCCTGGAGTATCCATACCCAAGTTATTCGGGAGATTGAAGCACCATAAAGAGGGCAATCCAATCAGGCCGATCGTTTCAAGGAAGAGAGCACCATCAGCACAACTTGAGAAAGACGTAGCAACTTTTCTTATGCCATTCCTTCCGAACACAGACAGAGTCCTTAGCTCCTCGAATGAGTTCATCTCCAAGCTACAGTACAAGGTATCACACTTGCAGAACATGAACTTATTGGCAGCTTTGATGTTATCTCCCTCTACCCCTCTGTTCCAATACCGGAGGCTACGCAAAATATCAAACGAACCCTGACTGGAGCTAACCTTTATGATAAAGAAGCTCTGAATGACATCTTTGCAGTTATTGACTTAGCTGTAGAATCCAATTTCTTTGCCTATGGCTCCTACGTCTACAAGATATCAAAAGGAGTCCCGATGGGTTCAGCCTTGTCTCTAATACTCGCTGAAGAAATCATGAGGCCTATTGAAGATATCGTATTCACCACTCTTCCCAGGACACCAAGAGTATGGCTACGCTATGCAGATGATGTCTTTTTTGTCTGAGAGCACGGAGAAGCTTACTTACAAGACTTTATAGTATACATAAACAACATACATGAAGACATTAAATTTGCGATAGAAATGGAAAATCAAGGAAAGTTACCTTATTTAGCTGTACTTGTGACAAAATCGACTTCAGGTACACTCTCTACCAAACTCTACTATAAACCCATGCACGTACCTAACCCTATTCCACCTGGATCAGCCAACCCAACAACACACAAGATATGATATATTCAAATACCGGGCACAAAGAGCCAAAGATCTTTGCACCTTGAAATCTGACTATGATGCCAAAATTAAGTCTTTGAAAGATATTTCCTTTGCAGGAAGATTTGACGTCTCCCGCGTAGACAATACAATAGCTAAAGTTGAAACCAACGCACTTTCTACAGTGAACAGAAGAGCACCTTTTAAATTTGTTGTTTCGATCCCGTACATCCCCAAAATACCTTATTTTATTAAAAATCACTTGAAGAAGAAAGGATTGGATGTCGGCATAAAAGCTTCTAAACCCATGGCAACCGTCCTCTGCACAACAAGAGGTAATGGTACCTTGAAGCTCACAGATGCGGGCATCTATTGCCTGCCATTGTTATATGCAGACTCATCTACTAAATTTTACGTAGGTCTCACAAAATGATCTTTTGAGGAGAGAATGAATGAGCAGAAGAAGGACGTTGCACAAAAGAAGATTTCTACATCCCTTGCCAAAGAAGTAGCTAACCATCAGGCTCAACCCCAATGGCAGAATATCTCGAAGATCGCACCATATGGAGACGCAAGAACAGCTGCCATAAGGGAAACAGTCGAAATATCAACGCGGCAGGATGTATGCAACAAAAATGTCTCTTGCGAACTACCGGTAGCTTGGAACCATCTGCTAGGCATCGCAAGATGGACTTCATGATTCTAGTTTCTTCCTAAGGTTCATATTTTTCGCTTTTGCATTAACTTTGGAGATATTGTATTCAGCACGTTCCGTGGTTATTTATGCGGACGGTCTTCACGCATGATTTCATTTATCATATCAGAATTGCGGAAACCCATATCCAACTGTATCTACTCTAACGCAAGCAGCCGAAAACTCGGTCTGCTTGCGTTATAGTAGATACATTTGATTTTGCAGTATAACCTTCATTCGCAATAGAAAAAAATAATGGGCTTTTTTGCACATTATTTTAGATGTACTAGGATTTCAGGTGCAGGAATCTTCTCCTGAACGGTAACGTATCCCATTTTGTTTTTTGGTTTGGTTGGAGTTTTAACGATTTCCGTGTGCAACTCAATGGGCATTAAGCAGTTTCCCGTCCCTAATTTAGGGCCACTGGTTCCAAGTAAGAGAGAAAGCCAGTGACGTAAGACAAACACAGCATCCATGCCTCACCGGGATTCCAGCTCACACCCTTCACGGACGAATGGTCAGAAGCCAGCCCTTAGACCACTGAGCCACCGGGACGGTTATCATACATAATCTCAGTGAATTAGTATTTGATAGCTTTATAACAATGCGCTTCAATTTGTGTGAAAATTCTTCTTGTAGCCATTAAGACGTGTATTTGGATAGCCACGATATTCTGGTACGTGACAGCTGTCAGAGGTCGCTTTGCAAGGATAATGGGTAGGAATATTTCACAAGAAAAAATTGCTCAAACTATCCCACTTCCTTCATCAACCTGTGTCGTTCCCATAGTGCATCCAGGTGAGAAGGCTTCCTTGGGATTTAAACATCGCGCATGAGCTTGCCCGCCTACATGGTGTAATAGAAAACTGGATTAGTCATACCATGAGGCAAACGTCCAGTCTTCTATTGTCCAATGTCGATTATTACGTGACCAATTAAAGCTTTTACGACGATGAGCGGCTGTGAGCATAGACACACGAATGTTTCTACCGTTGCGGAAACCCATATCCAAGAGCATACAATGAAGTGTGTGTTCGGACATATTGGGACCTTCATCACAATTGAAATAATGGAGAAATGTAGCCCTCCTGTTACTGCGAATAAGACGAGATTGCCTACTCTGACTTCAGGCATCAAACAGTCGTGACCTACCCGCGTTTTCTCGATTTCTCGGAGTGTCACCAATTTTAGGTGACACTGCTAGTCATCGACAGGTATTAACTACGGCATAGCGTAAGCAGCCCACCAGCGTCGTTGTGTCGCGTAAAATTACCAAAGCGTTTTGCAATAGAGATATGGCCTTTGCAGAAAATATGATAAATCCTTTGCTTTTGCCATATTGAGACGAAATGGAAAACAGTTGAAGAATACTCCGATCCAGGTATTATATTTATACTTCGCGACTTTGGCTCGTAAATCTGATTAGCTGTACGTGCACTTATTTGCATAACACCGAGGTTGTTTTAAGGTTTTGGTTGACCGTTATATCTGATAAGGCACTCTTATACATGCCAAAGCGCCGAACATAGTGCTGACTACAAAAATATGTTCAAAAAAAAAGAAAAACCTAGTGAAAATTCAACAAGTGCAAATTTCAAAATAAAATACCTTTGTTTTACGGAGAGTTTGCTAAAAATTCTAATTTGTTTGGGAAAGTGAATAAGATTCTAAGGCTAAAGTGTTTTCTTTTTGGCGCGTTTTGATATTTTCTACTCCGAGAGTGACTGGGTGTGATACTTTCAAATACGCCTTGGTGTGAAACTTTTCAGATAATAAAAAACATTTTCGCAAGATACGTCCGCGTATATAAAAATCATAAATTAATAATCATGGATAAAACAACAAATTCGTTTAACACATATTTTGAAATTCAGGATAGGAAAATACTGTGCAATTAATTAACATGCTAGTAAGAGTCAGTAAATACTTAATTTAGAATATGAATGGGAATCCACATTTTTAAGGGCGAATGAATGCACGAAATCGGGCAAGAACTGAATTTCAGTTTCGTTTGAAGTTTCCTGCATGCATTGGGTCGAAAACGCGTTAGCTAAAACCCACCTCGGAAACTGAATCCATTTATCGCTACTAATAATATCAAACATAACTGTTTGTGATTGAAAGCCAAAATATATTTTGCAATAAGAACCCAAGCGAGAAAAATTTGCTTGGTACTGTTATACAAATTGTTGATAAAATAATGTGCACTATATAATTCTGTAAAATAAATATCATCAATAAATTCTATATTCAAAAATTAAAAAAATTATAAAAAAACATTGTTTTGTTTTTTTCAGTAGTACCTCTAAAACATTTCGTAAGACGCCTGTTGTGCTAGATTTGTCGATCACGCGTATACGTTCGTCACAACCACGCAGGTTTGTATCTTCATATCTTTGTCGAAATATTTACATTGCATAGTGGCACATGGCGCCCATCACACCGATCGGTAGCACTTCGAAAAGTCAGCTAAATAAAATGTCCTCCAGAAATAGAGAGTGAATGAGAAGATCTGTGTATTTTCGAACTGTTATGTTTCAGCGATCTTGTTTACGTTTCCTTTCAGCGATCTTGTTTACGTTTCCTTTCAGCGATCTTGTTTACGTTTCCTTTCAGCGATCTTGTTTACGTTTCCTTTCTGACGCTTGGTGTTGGCTACGCTGTGTAATTCGTTCCAGAACGAAATGACGAAAGACTTTAAGTGCTTGTGAGAAGAATAAAAACAAGCTTTCGTAAAGTCCCGTAATCTTCTTTGCTTTCTTGGGAGATTTTTCATACCAAGATGGATTGACTTTTTGAATTTAATAAGGTTTACAAGGAGACTTTTTATTAGCCAGCGGCATTTTTAATTGGACTCGATTGGACAGTGTTATGATGCACTATTAATATTATCGGTTTTCTAGTTATATCCCAGCTGCTTCCATTCCCCGGATAGGGCACGCACACATATCCGGATAAAACTCCCCTCAAAAATAACCATCCTTGGTCTGAATCGGAAAAGCCAGCACCTGCATTCTAAACAAGAGCATATGTGCACGTTGCGGAGGTGTACACATGTCTCAAAAGACAAAACACGACATCCATGCCTCACCTGGATTGGAACTCGGATCCATCTCCGATGAATTATCAGAAGCCGTCACTTAGATTACGGTTTTAATTTTTCTGACACCGAGGAACCATTTTCTCCCCAAAGACCAGGACAAGGAGCCACAGTATTTTTTGCTATGCCCGCGTTTACAATTCAGTGTTAATTTGTAATTATACAGATAATCAGCCCTGAAGAATTTCATCTCTGGGAAATCTAGGAAGTATTTGTTTCATTTCTGAGAAGTACAATGCACATCAAGTATTCGTAAGAGAAAAATATTGAAATGCGGTTCTCAATGCGACAGTTGTTTCTTCTCCGTACACAATTCTTTCACGTCCGTCTCTATGGAGGACAGTTGCATCGCATGTCCTTCCGTGCTTCCGCTCTGTTGCGATATTTGTATTTTGTGGAAACTTAGGTTGAAACACAGGTACTTACTGAAAACCGAAAGGAGTATCCCAGCCACTTTCTGTGGTAAACACAGGTATTGTTTCTTGTCAATGCACAAAAGTTCTTAGCTTATCAAAAGGTTCTTTTATAGAGGTGTCAGATATCAGATTGATAAAATGTTCATATTCACATACAGTCCCGCTGTGGTGTTTATCTTTAACTGCACTGACAATGGACATTACTTATTTCTTGTAGAAACTGATTGAATTCTCCAAAAATGTCTTTAATACTCACTGGAGCTTTCTTCACGCTGTTTCAGGAAGTCCGTAACTGACTGGAAGCTATCGGCCTCACGGTTTCGGAAACACGCAGTCCAGATATTCATCCTTCTCTTGAAAGCACGAATTTTATCAGAGCCCGAGGAAACCGTAATATTCCCTCCTTTGAGACACAGGTTAACTTAATCAATTTTTGTGAATATGTCAGCTAAATATATGTAAGTCTAAACAACCACAGATCATTATCATTCAGGCTTTCTTCCAAGCCAAAACGGTGGCCAATAATGAAAATGGGTGATTGAGCTCTCATGACGATTTCATGGGAGTTCAATAGCCAAATCACAAGGGATTGTTCACCGAAAGCATCGCAGAGCACATTTAGATATTTCGCAGAGCCACTGAATACCGCAGAGTACACATTGAGAACCAGTTGGGTAGACCACTGCGCCACAGGGGCGGCCATGTTTACAAACATGCTGGTATTTCTTGTTTTCCATTTACATGCTTTCCACTAAGGGAATTCGGATTCTTTTTTTTTAAATGTCGAAAATAAAAATCCGTTAAAAACTTGATACATGCATCAGTCATCATTTAACTCTTATTCGGATGTGCTCGAGAAATGAAATTCTGATTATTTGTAATGTTAATCTACAGAAAAATTGGACTCTCATTTCATTCGTTTCCGTTCATGCGGATCTAGAGTGAAAGGTAAACACAATTTTCGATTCATGCTTTCGTTAAAGACACGTGTTGTTTTAAGATGTTTTAAAAAAATGTTAAACATTAGGCGAATATTCCTTGTCTCCCAAGGCCAGCTTAACCTGCAGTCTTCTAGTAAAATAAATTGTTATATTTATAATGAGAGTTGTTAATTTTGGCTAAATTTTCCGGAATTTGCGATTTAACACCTTTTTAAAAAAAGTTAAAATTAAGCATATAATTCTTGTCTTTGAAGGCCTGGTTATCCTGCAGTCTTCAAGTAAAATAAATTACTATTTAATAATTAAAGTTGTTAATTTTCCGTATTTTCACAGGGATATACGGAGTCGTGGAATCGCTTGTAAAAGCAAAATCTTTGAAGGTATGAAAGGGTTTTCTGATAGAATTTGTTTACCGGTAATATCATTTCATTATAAAAATAAAAAAAAAAGTGTGCTCTCTTCACTTTTCTTAAACTATGTGTAAGATGCTGTCTGACAAATGCAGTTTGATATAAAGTGAACTTCATGGCGCCTAAGCAAGAAATAGAAATCACGAGTTTTCGTCACATAATAGCTTAGCAAATATAAATTTACTGCCTAATTTATTACACCGAAACGAAGAATTTATTGTGGCACAATGATAAATAAATAAATAACATCTAACTTCAGCCTCCGTACAACAAAGTCAGATTTTACCCACAATTTTAGTCAATGCACGCCTGACAACCAAACAGTTAACAAAGTCAAACTCTGAAGAAATTAAGTTGCTTTCATCATTTAGCATTCCGCCACAGATAATGTATATACCCTGCAAATTCGATTTTCAACACATTTGCCATTATAAACGTCACTTCACTTCTCTTTTCAGAGACGATGGACCTACTGCGTCATGTCTTTCCCTCTTCACTGACCTGTTACGCAATGATAATTAGGAGACTGTATCTTGTTAAGGAGCAACAATTCTGAAGCCCTATTTAAACCATTTATTGATGCTTCGTCTCAAATTTTGAACCTTGGTTTCTTGTGTATTTCGTCGAAATGTTTCGTAATGAAATGGAGCTTCTCGTAGATCTGGAACAACTTGATAAAGTGTACATATCAACAATATTCTCTCTAGTTGTTAGCATGTCCGTTAACGTTTCTCACTAAAACGAATAAAATGATGTCGTGAAATAATATGCGGCTTTGCTCTATGACATCGAAGATTTTTATTATTATTATTTTTTAATACCGAATGTGAGAACACGGTTTTGAATGGAGAATGAAACAAACTTCAAAGGTTCTTAAAGCATAGCAAACAGAAATAGGAATAGCTATTTACCGAAATTCGTTGGGACAACGCTTTTTACAAAAATAAAAATATATATATATAGAAATGGTTCCCCATAAAAGAAGATATACGTAGTTGATGGAATTTAAGAGAAATTGGTATGAAGGTATATGCAGCATTGTTGAAAATTTATTAACGATAGCATAATAAATATAATTTCTTCGAAGAAAACTACGGTGACTGAAGACTCTCAGTTCTCACGATATTCAACATGGAAAATCAAAGGGAATTTAAGAATCGCGAAAAGATATATATTTTTGACCTCACGCCGCTACTGTGAGAATTGCAAATTATGAAAAAAATATATATGTGAGGAATGTGTTTTACAGTGAAAGCTGGGTGGTGAATATTAATGTTTCTAATACCACGTTCCGACGGCGGTGTAGCGTGAAAAAATATGTAAGTATGCGTAACAGATCAAGGCAAAGGAGAGTTAATTAACAAGGACAATGTTCGCAACGTACACATTAGGGAATGCCACATACTTCTCAAAAAGCATTATGAATTGGACTTTTGGAACCTGATGTATTTTTGCAAACACGTATCGAAAGGAAACCAAGAATTTCATGTTAAGCCCCACGTGAGGTATTTTTTTAATACATTCTGTAGAAAATGCGAGCAAACTCGTATCGTAGTAACCGATATGACTATAAATATTAAGGTTTTCAAATAAATTTTATTTTTGAACCAGCTATTAAGGCTGCAAGTATATTGCCAGAAGTTACATGGCTTACTTTTTCCTTTGGTAATTACATAGTTTAATGAACACTGTTAGCAACTCTAAAGAATACGATAGATCGGCCATCTGTATTTTGGGCTACTGGTTTTACAGAGGGTAAGAAAAATCTATGCAAAACAAACAAAAAGAAATTACAAAGGCCGTTCCATAAAAACCGAGACTATTTTCTTTTAATTGTAGCAGTGCGAATGGGAAACTTATGCACGCAAACGAGTAACTGAATTAAGGAAGTATCTATGGCAACAGTTATAAGCCGGGTCAGACGATTTAGATACACAACAAATTTGAAATGAAAACAACACTTCCAGCTGCGACATCAAATTATAATACCTGTTGCTTCTTGCACCTATATCTCACGAACATGTGACATAATGGGCTCCATTACATTATTCGCATATCTCGAATGCGTACACCCGCACCGCGATTTGCATGTTTGTAGCACACGTCCTTCTGACTGGAGCAATTTGAATGTCAAGGAGTGTATTTATGTGTTTATTCTAAGAAAGTCACACGTTTCTTTGTATGAAAGAAAGGTAAAGCAAAGCATTTCCGCAGCAGATATTCTGAACAATTCTGATCTGAGTGTGCAACAAAAAGTGGTGAACGAATTTCACGAATACTTTTTTCATTAAATTAACATCTGCTGTAAGTCATATGACGGAACAATGATGATTATACGCAGATATAAATCTGCGAATTTCAACTATGTAGGGAGAGTAATATTAATGGCAAGATAAAATGTAAGTATTAATTTTCAAGAAACTGCGCAAATTGTTCCACTATATTATTCAAAAGATGAAAAAATTAATGAAATAATTTCCGTTCTTGTTGTTGTAAGGACGAGCATGGTCACTTCACCGTACCTACAGCTTAGTTTTATGGCTCTAGCATTGTTCGTTCCTAACTTATTTGGGGTGTGTTAGGACATTACTTTTCATCCTGTATATAAAATATTTCAACATTTTCAGTGCTACTCTCATAAGGGAAGATTATCCTTTTTCAGAACCTTACTTTAGATACCACTTAAAACATACCTCAGTTTCTTGTCGCAATCTGTCGTCATACGGTGTCATTAAAAGCAATCCAAGCGACATGGATGTATCCACTGGAGTTCGTACGTTTGATCATTAGTCAGTGAATTCGAATTCCTTTTTTAATCAGTCCAGTTCATCTTTTACTAGTAAAACACATGCATTCACTTCCGTATCTGTTGGAATTAGTCTTGAAGGTTATAAATAGCTCTTCTTCACGGATATCGTTTTTTCACCAAAACTGGAATGTTATGACCTTTTTTGAAGAATTTGTGGTTCATGAAGAAGAAAATTAAAAATGTTGGAAGAATAGCAGATGAATTCTTCCAGTACACTAGCCTGTACACGATAAAAAATAATTAAATTTGTATTGTTTTATCGCTAAAATCTATAAGTCATACTTTCACAAAACATTTTCATATAGGGCCTCATTCATATGCTTCAGAGGTATCCTAGTTAGATTTGATTTTACAAATATAATTTCAGGTTTATATGTAACAGTAAAATCGAAATTTCCTACTTTAGCAAATTTTGAATTCTACACTGGAATGCTTTCTTATAAGAGAAGACATTAAAGGAAAAGGGTGTTAAGTGCAAAGTGATTGGTCGTTTTGAACCATTCTTGCTGGAGCTCGTATCAGAAAAAGTAGTAGATATTTGACAGTATGGAATTTCATTTAATCCACACCTGCATATATTTTAATTTCAAAACAATAATGTATAAACGCCGATTGTTATATATCTATTTCAAATATGCAAGTGGAGTGATAAAAAGGGTTAACTGTAATTCAACCACTAAACTAAGTTCTTTATAAAGAGATTTCAGTAAATAACCTGAAAATTAAATTAATGTAAATAAATTAATACTTTTCCTATGATATTTTTGTAAGCATTGATGGTAGGTACAGGGAAACGTCCTTAAAACCAAAGACATCTGATATGCTGAAAAGCCTAATACAGTAAAGGAGATTACAGGGAGTTTTATGGGTATTCCGTGGTAGACCATTTTCTTTCCTTTTGATTCATATTTCTCAAATATTTTTACTTGTGGTTGTCCCAACCTAAATCAAAGGTAACTGTTATAGCGACTTACTTCGCCCTAACCAAAAATAACCGTAACTATTACAGCTACTTAATTCGTTCGCACATACGTTCTCACTTATCAGCGAGCTTTCCCATGCGTTCACACTTCACAGGCTTGGTTTGTTCTTTGTTGGGTCTCTAAGGCAAGGGTGAGTAGCAAAGCATTCCCACTACTAACAACTGATAACGAAAGTCTCATTTGATGTTTTGTTTATTGTATTGTGTGTTCCGAAGTCATCAAATGTGTAGAATCAGTTATGAGTAATAACAAGCTTGGCATTGAATGTAGTGCGGAAAACGATGAATTAAGTGGTGTAGTATCCGTTAGTAAAGCCCGATCGCCAATAAAAGATGCCCCTTTCGACAGTAGGGAAAAGTGTAACCACGCCAATCAAGTATAGGAAAAGAATATTCGGACTTAACAGTGAAGAACTGGATACAATGCAACATGTTAAAAAATTCAGGGAAGAATGACTAAGTGATGAACATTTTAAATGTTGATTTTAAACTTTACCAGAAAACGATGCACGATGTAAATGCACGGCTTGCAGTTGCACTATTCTTTGTGGCAAAAGTGAGCTCATGAAACATGTTAACATTGAGAAGACTAAAAAAAGCATTAAAGCTATAAAGGGATATCCAGCAGTTGATAGTTTTTTCCTGATGCGAACAAATCCAAATGACTCATATGACTATAAAATTAAAGCAGCAGAAATAAAACTTGCTACATTTTTTGCTAATAATAATGTGGCATATCAGGTAGTTGAACAGTTGGTCCCTTTATCCCAAAGTGCCTTTCCTGACTCCAAAATTCCAAAAAAGTGTGAAAATGGAAAGGCGTAAGTGTCCCAAACTCATTTCAAATGTCGACGCTATAACAAAGAACAAGGCAGCAATTAAAAATTTAAGAAAAACTGAATTCTTGATTTTAGTTGATGAAAGCACAGATTTAACATGTGAAACGTTTTGGTGCATTTTAGCTAGACATGTATCTCCAGCAACAGGTCGTGTACAAACTGAACGGCTTGAACTTGTAGAGATTGGTGTTTTAGATGCCTCTGCTGATAAAATTTACTCAGCATTCAAACAGTCCCTGGAGAATAAAGGAATTCCACTGGAAAATATTGTAGGCATTGCATATGATGGAGCTAATGTCATGATTGGACAGAACGATACCTTTGAAAGCCGACTGCGCGTTGATGTTCCAGGAGTAAACGTTTTGCGTTGTGTTTGCCACTCAGCAGCACTTCTAGGAAATAAAGCTTGTGAGAATCTTCCAAGGACTCCGGAAGAACTTATTCGGTGTATAAGCACATATACATGTATTTCCTCCAGCGCCAAACGATGTCGCCAGCTAGTTGAAATTAGAGTTTTTTTATTATAAAGACTAAGAAAATATTAAAATTAGCCAAAACCAGATGGTTAGGTTTATTGGAGTGTGGTGAGAGGATTTAAGAGAACTGAGATTTTTGAAAGCCTTTTTTGACATTGCTGCATTTGAGGATAAGCTACTAAGTTCAGAATTCATTCTAGCACAGCTGACATATGAATTTAACAAATGTTATTTCCTGTTTTTGAAGTTTGTTCTGAAGTACTTCAACACTTTTAATGCATTGTTTCAAGAGAGATCTGTCTTTATTCATACACTGACCGATAGCTTCGCTTTGATGATGCAAATGTAGCACATCCAAGGAATATACTAGTTCTGAAAAATGTATACGTAAATCAAGAGTGTGTGACTAATCTGACAACGTTTCCAGACATGCCGGAAGTAACTGAATGTCGACAAAATTGCCTAAAATTTTACATAACAGCTGCTGAGGAAAGTCAGAAAAGGGTTCCTCTCAAATGTGAATTTCTTCGTGATGTCAGATATATCCACGGTAATGTTTGTCTCAATCCATTTGTCGGTGTTTGCAATATTTCAAAAGTATGTGATGCTGTTCAAAGAAGACATTGATGCTGTATACATATAATGGAGGAATTTACACTATGCGTTCCAATCAGATGTAGTTGAGGTAATGAAACAGAAGAACTTGAATGAAATGTGGAACACATTCTCGAAGAAAACGGATTTTACTGAAACTTTGTATTTTCCAAATCTAAGTGTTCTGGCAAATATTGTGATCACGTTGTACTACTCTAATTCTGAAACGGACTGTATTTTTGCGTAGTTTCTGATGTCAAAACAAAGGAGAGAAACAGGATCAGTCGTGAGGTGTTAAACGCTGTGGGTGTTCAGCGTTCTAGTTTTGCTGCAAGGATTATAGATTGAACAAATTTTGAAGTTACAGATGAACACATCAAGCTTCACAATGACTATAACTACGGAATAACTAGTGATATACACTGGCGGAACGTGAAAAAAAGAACACCAAAAAGGAATTGGCGGACGATCAGGAAATTTACATATCATAATGGGGTCGTGTTTACTTAGGTGTGATGTTAATTTCGGGACCAACCGGTGAGCGCTTACGCCCCAGCATGGTATAATATGGAAATTATCGTCGGTGGTATTTAAGGAGTACGGCAAAGTGAATGTAATCAGTCGTAGGCGTACGGACACGTGCGAAGACATTGAAGAATCTGCAATGCCTGGAGTTGGAAGACGTGTACGATTTCAGCAGTTATCTGACTTTGCGCGAGGTCGTCTAGTCGGACTCCGCGAGGCCGGGTGGTCGTATCGTCGTATTGTGGAGCGAATTGGACGGGAAGTATCGGTGGTGGTACGATGGTGGCGTAGATGGTCCGAGGAACATTCCCACACGAGAAGACTTTAAACGGGATTCACAGACGGACTGATGAGCGGACCGATCGACGCATGAGAAGAGCGGCGTTGTCAAGCAGAACATCCACTGCGACGCAAATCCGAGCTGCTGTTGCACCTGAGGTGACTGTGCGAACAATCCGCAACCGTCTACTGGATGCAGGACTAGGTGCACGTGTGCCTCTGGCATGTGTACCTCTGACTCCAGCCCACCGTCAGGAACGGTTGCAGTGGTGTCGCCAACGTCTGCGCTGGGGAACGAAATGACAATCTGTCGTGTTCAGCGTAAAAGAAGATTCTGGTTGGAAGCCTCCGATGGCCTATGCGTGTTCGCAGACACACAGGGGAGCATCTCCACCCTTCTTGCATCCGCCAGCGACACACAGGCTCTACTTCTGGTCTCCTGGTGTTGGGAGCGAGCAGTTATCACTCCCGTACACAACTAGTGTTTGTACCGGGTACATTAAACAGCACCTCCTAAATTTTCATGAAAATAAAGTGTTTAATCAATGCTGAACACAACAATCAGACATATCTGAATTGCCTGCACTTACTCTTTAAATAGTACATTAATCACATCTGGAAACCTGAAACGATATCGCCCTGGGGCGACAAAAGGTTCACCATCTAGCGGTATGTAATTTTCAGGTTTTCCTGATGAGTTAAATTTCCGTGATGAACAGTAAATACAGGCAATTCAGAGATGCCTCATTTCTGAGTTAATGATTATGTCATATTTCCACGAATTACGAGAAGAACATTTCTTCAACATTATTTAGAGTATGCATTCTTCTAATCCTTACTTGTGGATCAGAGACATGGAACTCAACTGTACAAGATATTCAGAGGTTTAAAACTACAGGAAAAAGTATGGAGTGATACGTACTTGGTACAACTAGAAAGGATAAGAAATAAACTCATTTATCAGGAAAATGACAAGAGTTGAAGACATGATCACGGAAAAATCCCATAAATGTTAATGATGTCGACATATTGCTAGAACAAGAATAACCTAAAAAATTCAAATACAGTATGGGATACCAATCGAAACGAAAAGATCCACACTAAGAAAAAAACCACGTGATTGATGAGAGGAAGAAATTTAAAAGCATAAGAGAATAACACGGGGAAACCTTATTTAAGACAGAAACTTGTGGAAATTTTTGCAATGTCTTCACCTAGCAGTGGATGCTTAATGGTTTATACATATAAGAAGATAGTGATTATAATGATACAGTAAATTTAACTACATAAAACATACCTTGTACAACATAAAAAAAACTGAATTCATCATCACGAAGACACATAATATATTACATACCGGGCAGTCACGCATAGTTTTAATTATTTCTTGAGAAACTGCAATGCAAACACAGCGAAGAGTTTCGACGTGGACTTTGTTCTCATGATTATCAGAACAGAAACCTTTCAATACTAAAATATCAACAACAGCACAGATGCCAACTTCAGAGTCTGTCATAACCAAACGTCGAAGCACTACACTGAATGACATTCTCAGTGGCATTGAAAAACATCGATTTTCTGGGTGCAAATCTCATAATTTTGACATGATTGTTTAGGTGAAGTTTTAATGGCAGCATCGAGAGAAAAGTCTTTTTTGGGGAAAATATCTCTCAATTATTGTGATGTTGCGCGTTTTTGTCCCTTTAAAAAAGGAATTAAAGTCATTTTTTGTTTCTAAGCCAAGTGTTTTGAAATTGCATCTAAGATAACTAAAAAAAGAACTTTGAAAATGCGAAATTTTTTGTTCAAATGAAACGTCGACAAAGTTTCAATAAAGGGGAAGACATGAGATTATAAATTCCTCGACTGGGCTGATTGCGTGATGTATGTCTCTAAACTTTTCGAAATGGATTTTCTGTGATAAGAATTTGGAAGAAAGATTGTTATATTAACAGCACTAATTTGAAACGAAAAACTCAAGTCGAATTCAAATTCGTTTTGCCAAGTTTTATCGCCAAACGTATGAAACAAGTGTATCTCTGTACTCTTCTTTATAACTTATGTAGCCATGTATGAGAATGAGACTAATACCTTGCGAACTGCTTTTACCGCGTTTCTCTCAGGTGGCGAAGAAATAAACATTCACCTACTCCAATATTTGGAATGCGTAATAAGATTTTCTTAAAAGCTAGGAATAAAACATTTAAGAAAAATCAGAATTGACAGCAACTTGGAGTTATGTTGGCTTTTATTCAGCATTTCGTCCTTTAAGTACATCTTAGAATTATCGGAACTTATATTTCAGCTGGTTGAATTCTCTAGTATACGGATTGGGATCTGCAAAAACCCATGTACGAAATTCTATTATTCTTAAAACATTCGATAACTGACATAATGACATTTCTGCCGTTGCTCGTACGCATACCATGCGTTCGAAAGCTAATTCTATTTTACTACTCAACACAGACAGATCTTTGAATAGGTTTTCGAATAGTAGCAAAATTTAAGTTATTTTCAGGCAAAAAGATACACTGAAAATAAGAATTATGCACATGTTTTCAAATATTTTTCAGACGAAACTATCTGCTACATATTTTTTCAACTTCCTTCTAGATTGAGCTTTTCCTGATATCAGTGTGTCTTCATTAGGGAATGTATAAAACTTAAAAGTAGAGGTATATATCATGTGGTCTGAAATTACATATATTTTCGTTCAATTGTTTTCAGTAACATTACTTTATAAAATGTTGAAATTATTTTACTGAAAGTGTAATAATCTTATTTTGTAAAATAAGAATATTTTGCAAAATGAGGAAAACTGACTAGCTTGATAATACAGATTAAAATACCTCACACAATGCAACGTCTACGGAATTCATTTAAAAAAAGGAGTGCACAAATAAGTTAAATATACCTGTAACTAGAGGAAAAACGTCAATATATTCAGTTGTACGTGTTTATGACGTAGCTCGTTTCATCACATAGTTTCAGCGAGTAACACCATTTTAGGGTCCAAATGTTACCTATTTTCGTCAGGAACATTTTACGTACCGACATAATTTATAAGAACGTAGCTCACTGACGTGGAAAAAGACAAGGAATACAACGCGACAGTCTGTTAAAAGTAGTAATGCATTTTTATATAAAGTGATTGCTCTGCTTCCTTATTAAACTTTTAGAGTTCTCATTATCAGAGAACTCTAAATGTTTAGAAAGACACGTATGTTTATCCTAGCGGTGAATTCAATTTATACTGCAATTTTCATATCACCTAGATATATACTGAGAATTTGGTGGTATGGAATGTCTCATCTAAACAATTTGAAATTCCATTTATTGTTTCAAAGGTATGAATGTCAAGCAAAAGATTCCATTGGCTTATGGACAGCTCTTCTGCACCACAGCACTAACTCGTAAACAACTAGATAGAACTGAAATTTGTGTAGGAAAGTTTTAACTTGAATATTTATGTACATTGCAGTCGCTAGGAAATATATACCATACTTTCAAGAAACATTTTAATTTAGAGCCTTATTCTCATTTTTCTAAGGTATCGGATTTAATTGAGATTTTATAGCAATAATTTCAAAGCCATCTGTCTTGCAAAAAATAGAACATTTGTACGTTGTCAGATTGTTATACGTACTCGGGAACTCGTTCCTATAAAATAAGACATTAGGAGAAAAAAACGTTAGAGATATTCTGAAATATGAAGATTTCGTACTTGATAGATGGTAATGAGGAACACAAGTTTGCTGTCTGTAGTACGATAAGTTAAAACAAATCCCTAAAACTGCCGAATAAAACTCAATTTATTTACAATTTTAAAAACCTTTTTACAATAGCTAGCTAGCACTTTCGGGGCTCACATGGCCCCATTTTCAAGCACAAAAGCCCCGGAACACAGAGGCCACGACTATATAATCTAGTTATTCGTGACTAAGCTGAAATACGTCATAAAAATAATACAGGTGATGCCATTTACATTAAGAAAAAGAGGAAATCAAAGCCCAAAAACAAATACAGAACAAGTTCAAGCAAGGGTCTCACCTTCTGAGTGTGTCATGTGGAGAGCGATCATCTGTCTCCAAGGTCTTGGGACTGAAGTCGGAAAGTAGGTATTGCAGCAGACGTCGTGATATTTAAGAATAAACAGGCTTTCCGAGAGGAAAATGGTATCCTTGTTAACAGAGGAGTTTAAAACTTTAGCATTTTTCCAGTCCGGTTTGTAGCTTTCCTGTTTGACTGCAATGGCGAGGGCTGTGGTGATGTTTCCACTTCGTAGAGAATATTGGTGCTCCTTCAGTCTTATATGTAACGATAGAATTGTCATACCTCATAAGAAGTACGCAAGCCCAACTCGTCCATTAGAGGCAACCTTGGCTTCATACTTGAAACCCCTCATTATAAATTCCTCAGTGTCTATCAAAAGCACTACACAGGCTCTCGACCTTGTTAAGGCTTTTACCTCTTTTGGAGCTAATTTTATAATGGCATCTCTTGATGCAGTGTCTTTATTTCCAAATGTACCCCGTTCTTCCGTCCATTCTATTATTTTTGAAAAATTAACTCAAGACAACTGTATTTCCCCACTTGAAATTGATGATGTCTTATCCGCCCTTAAACGTCTTGCAAAACGTTCGTATTTTAAATTCAATGACCAGTTTTTTCATCAAACAGAAAGTGCTCCTATGGGGTCCCCCTTATCCCCCACTTTAGCCGAGATCCTGTTGCTGTCTATAGAGGAGACTGTCTAAGCAAGATTTTCTGTCTAACATTTACTTCTTATGAGGTATGTGAATGACATGTTGGTGTTCTGGCCTTACTCTCTCTCTCTCTCTCTCTCTCTCTCTCTCTCTCTCTCTCTCTCTCTCTCTCGAATCACTTTACTAAATGTTTGTCTTCCCAATATCCAACAATCATTTTTACCCAGGAACTTGAAGTTGAGGGAAAACTCCCTTTCCTTGATATCTTATTAACAAGGCATTTAACCTCGAATCAACTTCAGTAATCTGTTTACAGAAAACCAACGTTTATTCCCTGTATTATTCCTTTTGCTACTGCTCACCCTCAGGAACATAAATCTTCTGCTCTTCGTTATTTTATTAAAAGAGCCTTTACCCATTCTTCATCCCGCAAGATTCACATTGACGAATTAAATAAAATTCAAGCTCTAACCCAGGAGTTCGGATACCCGAACTCTCTCTTTCACAGGTTACTCAGTAAGTTTTCAAATCTACGATTTACCACTTTGGTTAATGAAGCTCCTCCGTCTAAATTTGTTGGCAAATTGGATTTTATTCCCCATATTGTTTCTTACTTGAAAAAAGTCTGTCACCGACATAATTTATCTTTTGGAATCTGTACCGAAAGATCTTCTCACTAGTCCGTAGAGACCGGGATAAAGTCAATATGTTTAACAAACCGGGTGTCAACTTTATACCCCTGACCTCAGATGACCCAAACCGTGACTCTAAGGTTTACATCGGTTCGACCCTACGATCGTTACATGTAAGACTGAAGGAGCACCAATATTCTCTACGACGTGGAAACATCACCACAGCCCTCGCCATTGCAGTCAAACAGGAAACCTACAAACCGGACTGGCAAAATGCTAAAGTTTTAAACTCCTCTGTTAACAAGAATACCATTTTTCTCTCGGAAAGCCTGTTTATTCTTAAATATCACAACGTCTGCTGCAATACCGACTTTCCGACTTCAGTCCTAAGACCTTGGAGACAGATGATCGCTCTCCCCATGACACACTCAGAAGGTGAGACTCCAACTTGAACTGTTCTGTATTTGTTTTTGGACTTTAATTTCCTCTTTTTTCTTAATATAAATGGCGTCACTTGTGTTATTTTTATGACGTATTTCAGCTTAGTCACGAATAACTATAGTATATAGTCGTGGCCTCTGTGTTCCGGGGCTTTTGGGCTTGAAAATGGGGCCATGTGAGCCCCGAAATTGCTAGCTATTGTAAATAGGTTTTTGAAATTGTAAACAAATTGAGCTTTATTCGGCAGTTTTAGGGATTTGTTTTAACTTATCGTACTACAGACAGCAAACTTATGTTCCTCATTTTCGTTAGAGATATTGTTGGCATTGATCACGCTGAGCTGATCTTCCGAAAGCCTACAGACTAAGAAAGAGTACGAGCTTGGCGAAATGAAACCGTTTGAATTCACCTTTTCTCTGAATGTACATTCGAAACCGCAAAGCATATACGCTGATAAATATATACACAGCCGAGTAACGTAATTGTTGTCACCTCCTACTTTTGAAGTTGACAGCGCGTAGCCCAAGAAAGAAGGCACGTGACGTGAGCTTGCTTGGAGTGTACATAAGGTGTACTGTAGGTATTCGGAAAACATATCAGTCGTTGCTATCATGCATAAAAGAAGCGATTTATCATATTTGTAAAAAGGGATGATTATCGGCATTCGGGCCAAGGGTGGAAATAATTCTGAAACAGAGCATTTTGTGAACTATTTGCGTGCTGCTGTGGTTAAACTGTATCGTGATTTGAAAAATGGCGTCATTGAGAATAAGCAAAGTGGGAACTGCGGAGCACCACGTGCCACTGTGAGAGGTGAACGACAGCTTAGAAGGTGCGTAAAGGCCGACCAACACGCTATAGTGGAGCAACTCACTGGCCGAATGAACCAGGGGGCGAACGGAAGTGTGTCTGAAACGACAGTTCAACGAACCCTGCTGCGTATGGTGCTCCGATGCATACGGATGGTCATGGCATCTAGGCTAACGGAGGTGCATAGGCAGATAAGGCTTACATTTGTACCGCAGTATCGGAATCGGACCTCCGCTGATTGGCAAAGAATTGCCTTCTCCGAAGAGTCACCTTTTCTCCTTCATCGAATGGTTGGACGTTAGCTTATAAGGAGAGAAACATCGGAGAACAATCATTCTTGAACCATTGCTGGAAGGGCACAAGCTAGTGGACGCAGCGATCGTGTTGTTCGCTCTATGCATCCTCCACCACGTACCCTCCAGCAGCTGTCAGATGCACTGCGGTAAGAAAGGCTCCACCTACCTGTAAACACCTTCCAGAACCTTATTGAGTCAATTGGAACCCGTCTAGCTGCTGTCCACGCTGCACACGGCGATTACTCTGTTTATTATCTGGTGGGCACAATAAAGTGACTCGATCGTGTATTTACCACAAATATGCAAATAAAATAACAAGAGAAAGTAAGAACACAACTCTTGGTCTTCCATCTCCTGATCAACAGGTTTCAGTAATTAAACTGAAACTTTTTATTCTTATATTGAAGAAAAATTCAAGGTTTACTCCTTTAAAGCAGTAATGAATGTTCTAGGAAACGCCTTAATCGGGTTTTCTGTAAAAGCTAATAGCATCAGAAAGCTTTGAAATCGCCTATATATAAAAATATGTTTTTAATAATTTTCTAACCAGGTATTAAAAGCAGAGAATTTCGTGACAAACACAAGTGTTTTAAATAAATACGATTTCCTACGAATTAATATATACATTTCAGTACGTTGAAAAAACTACATTTATCTCTTATTGTGAACCATGTAAACACTTTTACTCGATAAGAGAAACCAATTCGTTTCATAAAAAAGGAAAGGCATTCTTTATGATCAGTCAGGAAGTACGGAACGAAATATTAAAAATTAGGGAAATTTGGAGTTTCAGGTCCTTTACTTCCAAGAATGATAGATAGTTTAGTTTGTCCATTATATGAAGCAAAAGAATCCAAAGCGCACGAATTCGCTTCCAAAAAGCTCCGTGAATCATTAGTTTAACACGTTACTCTAACATATCTAAAAAAGATACAATTTCTTTCTTCCCTGAGCTACAAAAGATTACAACTTTTGCGCACTTGAAAAGAATAATAGCTGCTTAAATTCAGTGGATGAGTAATTGTGGTCAACCATTTTCATTTTTAAAGGCTTTCTTTAGTTCACAATGATTGTAAATTGCGCGCTAGAAAGACCGCTGCAACCATATCACATTAGTTTTACTCTAGCATGGCATGTAGTAAAACCTCATTAGAAAGGAGCCATTGTGTCAATATGAAGCTGCAGAATAAAATGGGTTGTGAAAAATGTGCTACATCTCATATCACTTCAAACAAAGTAGGAAAATATTTGTCAAATATCCTGGCATTTCTATATTTCTTGAAGAGTGTTGTTATTGGCTGGGACATGGTTAGGGCGGGGTCTTACCTGACTTCCATAAGAAAAATAATTTGACTTGAATTATGAAAGTTTGACTGTCACTAAAATTAATAAGTCTGAATGAGACAGGAAATGCGCGAAACGGATAACAGGGCTAATTTTTTTTTTTTTTGGAGGTGAGGGCAGACAGGTCATTGATTGCTAGGTTTATTTCCCTAATTTAGAAAGATGACATACGTAGATATAACCTGATGTCTTTTTTTTCTTTTAGAGTTATCTGCTATTCACAGCTGTTCTGAAACGCTTTCATTACCATTGCTTCCGCAGTTAATCAGAGATGGACACGGATTTCTCATAGGTTTTCTTTATGTTTGTAAACGAATAATTCCACCTGCTTGCTGAAGTTTTAAATATGATATTCTGATGGAAAATATGTTTGGCACGTTATGCTATGATCAGCACGATTATACGATGAATGTATTCCTCTTAGTCTTTCAAACTTCAACTGAGTTTGAATGCTTTCATTAGAAGCTGTTATGCAGAAGAGTGGCAAGTGATGTATTTATTATTTCAAAACGCACGTGTGCCGCCCCGGTGGCGTAGTGTTCTAAGTGATGGCGTCTGATCATTCCTCCAAAATGAGTCCGGGTTCGATCCCCTGTGAGGCATGGATATTGTGTTTGTCTTACGGAGCTGGCTGTCTCCCTTCCCAGGAACCAGTGGGCCTAACTTAGAGACGAGTGACTTCTTATAGCCCACTGAGTTGCTCACGGTGGTCGCTGAATCCCCAATAAAAATTGGTCAATTCGCTAGTTTTAGGAGAGGTTCATATTTTAAGAAATAAGTGCTTCGTTTTCCTACCTAAATCTAGATTTTCCTTTTCGGACAGAACGACACGTTTTCCTTTAAAATACATACTTCCCTTAAAACTGGTCACTTCCATTTCTCTGAACTGCCCGGAAATAGAGGACGATTTGCTCATAATCTGTAGTTATATTTATTCGCGAAGGAGGGCAAATTCATTTAGAAATTTTAACTACAAAGTTTGAAAAAGTGCTACTCATCCCCACACCCGCACACGCAAAAAAAATTAGCATGGCATCACTTTAACGGAAGATGACAGATAGCGATCATAATTTTGCTTATTTAGTACTCGATATATTACAGTCGATAGATAAGAGTATGACGAATACCTCCCGATTTTGATAGGCTGAATTGTCCAGTAAATCATCGCATTTTAGTTTTTTTCTTTATGAAGAAAACATTATACTTGAAGTTTCTCGTAATATTCCCGACTATAGCCTATTGAACAAGAATTAAAATTGTGAGCAGTCGAATTTTATATATTAGACAACTACGAACTGAGTAATTTCGTTTTGTTTTTGTGTGTCCCAATTCCGTTACTTTTCAAAAAGGTGTAACACCACAATATGCAGTACCTCAATACATTTTAATGTATATAGCTTTTGTACTTTTTCCTCACCATTCATCAGTCCTATGTACATCACACCATTTATCACATCATGTATATTTGAGAAAAACATTAAAACAAAGGTTTCAGCATGTATGCTAAAACAAAGATGTCCTCTAGTACCCCATAAGAATTTATATTAAGTTAGCTCAGCTTTCACTTTTAATTTATTCAGATCTTTAACGACAAAATGCGTAAAAGTATTCAGCAATTTAGAAAGGCACTTACATTTTGAAGAAAGATTTGTTGGATAAGACACTGTTGGACAGCAAGCAAAGTTTGTCTTTCATATTCTTATTTATCTGCACTTTGCTCAAATTTACAGTGAACTGTTAGAGCAAAAATGCATATCATTAGTAGTAACCTATATGCGCTTTTGTATTTTTCTCCTTTATAAACTTGTCCCTTTTTCTGCCTGAAACTCTAATCACATTGATTTGTTGAACATTCTCTGTTAATTGTAAATTTTACATCTCTTCGTAAAAAATATAGTGCTAAGCATTTTTTTTGTATTCTTTATTTTGGAATCCATAAATTTGTTTGAGCAAGATGGTTACAATCCGGTGGTTCGCGATTTTTTCTTAATCAGACTACTTATTGAGATTACTAAACACGGCTGACTGCAAGAATCCACATGCTTTGCCATTTTAGAAGTGCTCTGACCCAGCTGACTAACAATTACAATTCGACCTACGTCCGCTGCCTTTCTTAACTGAAGAGCAAGAACAACACACCTCAGCATCTGCTATTTATAATTTATCGTTTCATGACCCTCACACTGGCTGTAGTTTACCTGCAATTGTTTTGATTTGCATAAAGACACACTGGTCGTAAAATTTTGGTTCTTCGATGTACATATAATTTACTTTCCTTAAACTTAAACCAATATCATATAAAGCCATTTCCCATTTCCAGTTTCATTATTATTAAAAGTATACACATTTCTGTTTTTTTCTCTACGTACAACTTTATTTTTTAACATGAAATTATTTCATTTATCGCTTAGAAACGCAAAATATTCTTGTTACACATATTTCTCATTGTTATCACAGTTCCATTAAATGCAGAGACATATTTATTAGCATTTAAGTGGCATCTCTAGAAGTAAAATCCGTATCTGTACTAAAACATTACATCAGCAATCGCACAGAAGACCCAGAGGTAAAGCTTCAGCAGAGGCTCATGGCAACAATTTGGCGCCGAAGATCCAATAGAACAGCGAGACAGTGGAACGACATGGCAGTAAAGCGTCGGAACCATAACCATGGAGGTCTACTTTTATTTCTGTTTCATTCTTTTTTTCATGAGTGTGAAACTCTCTCTGCTGTGCTACTTATGTAGCAGCTGGTACAGTATCACGTGACAAATGCTATCATAATTTTATTCTCAACTATTGGGGCGCTGTTGGATATGCGAGTGTTGAATCTTTATATCCTCCCTGTGAAGTATCCAAACCATTGCTTCCCAGAATATACAGGAAGATAAAAATACACAAGAAAGTTGATTCTCCAAATTTTACAAACAAATTTTTTTAATTATTTTAGTGAAAAAATAATTTTTAATAAGCAGAGTATTTTCAAGTGCAATTTACTACTTTACGAACTGCTTATTTCTAGCTAGGATAATTTAATTTGGGTAAAAACATAAGTAATTTAAAATGTGTCGAAGTAAATAAATTTTTATTGAAAGAAGAAATGTCCTCGAATAAATGTTCTCGATTTCCATGGAAAATATCAGTTTACTAGGGCGCTTGCTTTACTCGCAATCCAGACAAAACAGGTTTTTGGCTTTACGGAATTCTTTTACGGTTTTCTTTGTTTCATGACTTTTATTCTGCAATATTATTAAAATATTATGTTGTATATGTTACGCTATTAAGCAGTTCGGTCTTTTTGATGTAAAAGATAAATTATCCTTCTGGTAGAAGATAGAATTCTTCGTCAAGTTATGAAGAACTTTGCGGCAAGTGCATAAAAACTGAGTTTTTGTTTCCTGTATTTGACCAAATGTTACAAATTTCCTAAAGACTATTTAAAAAGATGTTTATCAGACATGTATGCCCAATTATTTAGAAATATCACAGATATTGGATTATGATCTGTTCCTAAACCTTTTGAAAAGCGATCCTCAATGTATTTCCTAAGTCTCAAGTTTAAAAAAAAAATGCATTTTGTATGAAGCGTTTGTGTAACTTTTGCCATGCTTGATACGAACCCATTGAAATTCAACGTTCGATATCAGTCTGAAATGCGACTTTATCAATACGTCTCCTAAAAAAAGTAGAATTGCTAATGTACTGGACCTGGAAAACAGAAGGAATTTCAATTTGTGATCAGAACTGTCTTTTCTATATTCAACAAATTATTTTGTCATTGCGGTCTTAAAAACATGAAAGCCGTCCCCGCGGCGCAGTGGTCTAATCGCTGCCTTATGACCATTCGTCCACGGTGGGACCGGGTTTCGAATCCCGGTTAGGCATGGATGCTGCGTTTGTCTTAAGGGACTGTCTCTCTCCCTTCCCTGGAAACAGTTGCCCTAAATTAGGGACGGCAGACTGATTATTGCCGATTCTGTTGGTCATGGCAGTCATTAACGCCCAATCAGAAAAAAATACATGAAAGAATAAGTGAACACATCATTCCTTCAAATGTTCTGCATATGCCGTTAGCATTGCTTATAGTTTAAACTAAAAAGTACATTTTCACACATTTTTAAAGTTCTCTTTTTCGACATTTTTCTCCGACGTAGACTGATTTTTAATTTTTTTTATCTACGTTTGAAGTTAATCTTCAATTTGCTTAGTTCAAAAAAACATACGATATTATTGTAACACCAACAGCCGATGAAGTTCCGATTCCCCAAACATGACTTGGTTCAATATTAACTAACATCGGTATACAAGTTGCTTAATAGGAAAAAAAGAACACACAAATAACTCATGCGGTCATTGATATAATTATTTTCGGTACTCATGTCTTCACTGATGCTATTCATCCGAACATTGCTTCTCAAGTTTGTTTCGTCCAATACTTACTTTTATTATCGCAAAAATCGAATCTGATTAACATCAGCCTAGTGCAATTTCTGACTTTTCTACTTTTGTTAAAACGAGCATTACTTCAGTACCATTTAATCCAAGTATATTACCCTTTCAATAGCCTTTGGCGGAACTGAACTCGTCTGACAAAGTCCTTGCTTTTCTAAGGATGTCGTCATAGTCTATGATAAGATTGCTTCAATAATCATTTGGACAATATTTCTATGTAGAACTGAATAAAAAATAAAAAATAAGTGGTGCATCCACCAGTTCAGTTAGACCCCTTCTTCAATGAATATTCGTCCAATGTTATTTTTTTCAATAGTGTTTTTCAAATATGGCGATGTGTCGTCTCTTACTTTTTTCTTTAAGAGTTATCCACAGAAAATAATCTCCTCAGCGGTATTATTCCTATATAATATCATTCCGTACAACTCTACACTTCGTTGAACTCTGTTATCAGTGTGCTACTAACTCGTAGGTCGAAAGACATTCAACATTTATTTATATATAACTTACAGAGCCAAAGCATTTTACTCATTGGTATTTCACAAACATTTAACTGCTGGAAATGGGATTTTAGTTAATTTAGTATTACATTGCCTCTAAAAGTAAGGTATAATGAGCAAAATTATCAAGTTCTATTTAATAATATCAGTAAGTTACAAAATACTAAAATGGAGAATGGAAATAATAAACATTAAGTCTCTTACTGAAGTCATTTAATACTTTTGTTCTTTTTTTATAGTAACTTATTTTATTATCACCGATTATTTGCAATTATAGAGATAGTTCGCATCAAAACCTTGATAGTAATTTTGAAATTTAAATGCGCCGTTACTGCTGCTTAGAAACTGAAGACATAGTGGTCCTAAATCTTCTACATATGCATTAAAATTCTGAAATAGTGCTTCGGTGAGGACCAAGGTTATTCATGAAATTTGGAATGCATAATTCTCAGACCGAATAATCTGGAATGCACCTGTACTCTGAATATTCTGGGAAATGCAGATGCGTTCTTAAATCCTTTAAGGAATACATTGCGTTAAACGAGAGTTATCCTGCGAAAGCAAACCTCCATACCTGTTAAGGAAAACTTAATGCTTTGGGCGAATCATTTTGTGCATCTGCTGCATTTTCGCTGAAAAGCGGTCCGAATTATTGATCGTCTTATCCTCTCGGGATGTGTATGAGGTATCAAGCGGATAGCATAGAAGAGGAGTGTTTAGGTGGCTTGGAGGTCTCTAACCAATGTACCGATGGCTTTTGCTTCGTATAGGAGATCCACTTTTTATCCAAACAGCTATCCGATGAAGTAATCTCACTCACCCATTCTTCGCGAGGGATAAAATGCAAACCTCCAGATTGTTTACCTCCTTTGAGGTTCTTGTATACATAATTTCTCTGATTTAAAAACATTTATTTCAAAAGCAGGTTTCACATATTTTTCGTGAGGAAAATGTTCTCTCAAATGTGCTTTCGATAGCGAAAATAACATTTCGTAATGTAAATAATTTTACAATTGCAAATTTATTTGAAATTGCAGTAATCATTTTTAATTCAAAAGCTTTTAATTAAATGCAATTTGTTGACAACCAATGATTATAAATGTAATCTTTAATCCAAGTCGTATTAATTCTTCCGTTGAAGTATATTTACAGCGTTTTCTTAATTAGGTATCTTATATCATATTCTTTCTTCAAATAAAATGAAAGACCCTTTTGCATGAATCTTGCAAAAAATGACACAGATACATGATATGATGTTTCCTCAAAAATGTACGGTCATATCTTAATGATTATATGTTTCTCCGAGCTTTGTGTCCGAATTTAGGTATAAAGTTAATCATATTCCAAATAAAATTTAGAGGAACGTACAGAGAACCAGAATACGATCTGAGTATTTAAACGACATAAAACACTTTGACTTGAAAGACGAATACTGAGCTCGATAATTTTTATTTCGCATTCGTCACCGCAAATTATTTAGTCATAATATTCCAGTATTGCTGCCCAAGAAAGAGATGCTATATAATTTTCTAATAATATATATCGGAAAATATTGTTAAATAAACAAGTGCTTTTCTAAAAAAATTAGAATTTGTTCGCTTCTGTTTGAGTTGGTTTAATTAAAAATAAATCATCCGGTTTTTTTTTTGACAATTTACTTCTTAGTTTTTTATTCATATAAAATTTATATAAGTGTACTACTATGTAAATTTTAATGCGTTATTGTATTGTTATTGGGTTTCCCCAAACGCTTTTTCAAGCGATACAAACTCCTAAAACATGCAGAAATTTTACTTTTTGTGTTATTCATTGTTCAATAATTTAATGAAACTGCTGAAAGCATGGAATTATTTGGGCTCTTACATAAACACTTGGATGGCGGGCAACGCCGTTTAAAAAAATTATTTGAAAAAATATTCGACAAAATATTGTTTGTTGAATACGCAGCTTTTTCAACACACGTCAGGTACCCAGTTTTTATTTACTTCGGCAGTGGAGATAAAAAGAGGTGCCTATTAGATTTTGAAAAAACAATAATATGAAACCTTCCATATACGAGATTTTCAGAAAGTAACTCATGGTTTTGTTATTTGGCTAACGTATTTTATGTAATTTCTAAACCGTCTATTACCCGATCAATAAACCGTGTGACATGTGTTTTGCACCCAAAAATGTATGTATTCCCCTTTTAGAAAGACTCTTTCAACTTTGGGGAAGATCATCATCATCATCATTGTCAACCATTATCAATCCACTGCTGGACGAAGGTCTCCCCAAGTTTCCTCCACAACGGTCTGTCTTGTGCCAGTCTCCTCCATGTCACCCCTGCATACTTTCGAATTTCATCCACCCATCTCCCATGTGGTCTTCTTCTGGGTCTTTTCCTGTCCCTTGGAATCCAATCTAAAATTTCGGCTGTCCATCGATGATCTGTCCTTCTGGCAGTATGTCCAGCCCATTGCCATTTCAGGGATTTAACTCTGATCATGATGTCTTCCACTCTTGTCATTTTTCGGATCCACGAGTTCCTCTTCTTATCTCTCCTGGTTACACCAAGCATGCACCTCTCCATGCTACTTTGAGTTGTCTGCAGCCTTTGTATGTCTCTTTTAGTTAAGGTCCACGTCTCTGCACCATATGTAAGCACTGGAAGGATGCATTGATCAAACACTTTCCTTTTAAGACATAATGGCATATTGCTCTTGAAAATTATGCTGTTTCTTCCAAAAGCTCTCCAGGCAAGTTTTGTACGCCGATTAATTTCTTCATCAATGTGACCCTCACTTGATATCTGCTGTCCAAGATAAACGTACGTGTCTGTTATCTCCAGCTTTTCTCCATCAATCGATAAATCTTCATTTCTTGTAAAAGCATTGAACATCACTTTTGTCTTCTGAAAGTTCATTTTTAATCCCACTTCTTTACTCTTGTCAGCAAGTTCCTGGATCATACTCTGCAGCTCTGATGGGGTAGTTGCAAAAATGACTACGTCATCAGCAAAACGAAGGTGGGTTAGATAATCTCCATTAATCTTTATCCCCTTGTTTTCCCAGCTCAGCGACTGAAAAACACCCTCCAATGTGGCATTAAAGAGCTTCGGAGATATGGTGTCACCTTGTCTCACTCCCTTTCCTACTTTTACGTGTGTTGTATTTTCAAACAGCCTAATCTTTGCACTTGCATTTTCATAGATGTTATTAATAATGTTAATCTATGCATCTTCAATACCGCAGGTTTTCAGAGCCATTGTAACTGCTGATGGTTTCACCGAATCAAAGGCTTTTTCATAATCGATAAAAGCCATGCACAATGGAAGTTCATATTCCCTCGCTCTTTCAATTAGTTCTCTCAGCACGTGGATATGATCTATTGTGCTGTAGCCACTCCTGAATCCAACTTGTTCTCTCGGTTGAGCCATGTCCAGTGTTACCTACAAGCGGTGTGAAAGAACTTTAGTGAAGATTTTATAAACTACTGATAGGAGGCTGATAGGTCTGTAGTTTCCGAGATCCTCAATGTCACCTTTCTTATGTAGCAGGATCATTGTAGCGGTGTTCCAATCCTCAGGAATCTTTCCTTCATTAAGGCATCGAGTGAAAATTTGGGCGAGTACTGTTTCGATTTCTCCACTTGCTTCTTGTATGATGTCTACAGTAATTCCATCTTCTCCTGGAGCTTTTCCTCGCTTCATGTTCTTGATTGCATGTGCAACTTCTGCTGGAAGGACTGGAGGAAATCTGGTACTGGTATCTTTCATGATGTCTGGAGTGCATATATCATCCCTTTCATATAATTTGGAGTAGAAATCTTTCACTCTTGTCAAAATTTCGCCTCTATTTCTTGTTACAGAACCATCTTCTTTTCTCAGTGCCATAATCTGTTTTCTTCCCTTACTGAGATGTCCCTTTGCTATCTTTAGGCTTTGGTTGTTTTCAATTGCTTTCCTCACTAGTTCACAGTTGAATTTCCTTACATCTTCAGTGATACTTTTTCTTACTGTCTTGCATAGCTCTATATATTCCACTTTGGAAGTCACATCTTCTTTAGTTGTCCTCATCTCTCTTCTTTTTTGCATCAACATTTTGGTTTTTCCTGATAATTTGTTCACATGCAATTTGTTCTTAGACCCAGCTAATTTTGTTGCTGTTTCCATAACAGCTTTGGTTACTTTTCTGTTAACTTCAGAGATGTCCACTTCTTCCGATGTTAGGCTTTCTAAAGCAGAGAACCTGTTCTTCAGTTCTAACTTGAAGGTATTATGGTGTTTCTTAAGGTTGGTTATGTCAATAGATTTTGTTTGTCTTATGAGCTTGCCACGTTCAAGTTTAGTGTTGAGGTGCATCTTACATCTCACCAATCTATGGTCACTACCTGTGTTGAACTTGTTTAGCACACTGCAGTCTTCTATGACGAATTTTTTGTTACACATAATAAAATCAATTTCACTTGTCGTCCCATTTGGATGTCTCCATGTCCATTTCCTGTGTGGCTTTTTCTTGAAAAAGGAGTTCAAGATGAAAAACCCTTCTGCCTCTGCAAACTCCACGAGAGTATTTCCACGCTGGTTTCTGTTGCCATGACCGAATTTACCTACTGAAGTTTCATTCTGTTGCCGTTGCCCTATTTTTGCATTGAAATCTCCCATAATTATCTTCAAGTGCTGCTTACCTTTATTATTTAGATGACAAATTTCCTCATAAAATTCTTCAATTTCTTCTTCAGCATGACTTGAGGTGGGTGCATAAGTTTAAATAATCTGAGCCTGGTATCTCTTCGAGAGTTGGATAACAAGTCGTGCAGCTCTGTCAGAGGAACTTTCAACTTCTACAACTTTATCCTTCAGTTTCTTGTTTATTATAAATCCAACACCACTAGTTCTGCCAGTATCTGTCCCGCGATAGTAGAAGAGATGTCCACTTTTCAGTTCGATGAGATCTTCTCCTTTTCTCCTTACCTCACTTAGCCCCACGATGTCCCACTTGATCTTTTGTAGTTCCTCTTCCAATTCAAGAAGCCTTGAATCAGAAGATAGGGAGCGTCCATTGTAAGTAGCCAAGGTCAGCATCAGATGGCAGCCTAGTCCGGTCCTCCGGGGATTCTTAGCACCCTCTGCCTTCATGTCGCACTGGCCGCTGCCTTGGCCAGGTACATTCCAGCTGCCGGAGACTGAGGGCCAAGATTTAAGTTGTGGAGTCATTTTGGAGGGGTTTGGCCATAACTCACCACGCTGGCCAAGCGGGTTGGTGAGTGTGGGATAGAATTTCCTCTAATCCCGATGGTATAGTTATACCGCTATGGGCGGTCGTCGGGAAAATATGAAGACAGAAGTCCATTTGCTCGCTATAAAATGTTTTTTTTATTTGTTGCAGTTACCAAGGAGGTTAGAATTGATGGAGTTGGAAACGGAGTGACTTAATACATATATTCTAACACGGCTTGCACACCGGGACCGACTGTCTGGGAAACCACTTCCTACGATAATCCGACACCCTCGTAGTCCACCGTACCATCCTCACGGCTCAATTGTACGTCGACAGCATTCTTTGTTTTGCTGTGTTAGTATTTCTGTCGCGGTGTTACGGAGCAATTTTGAGCACGAAAATAACCGCCCATACACGGCACATCGCCACCTGGTCTACTACCACAGTGTATACACGCATCCATGATCAGCCCGATCTCCAGATCTCTCATCATTCGAACATGTTTGGGACATGATGGGACGCCACGTACGCCAGTCCCAAATGTCGGCGAACTTGCCTACAGTTTGTGCATAATGAGGCATGCCATACTTTTGGATAGTATGCGGCAACTGCATGCAGCTATGCCCCACTACGTAGAGGCTTGTATCCGAGACAGAGTTTGTGCTACTATGTACTCACTTGTTCCACTCGTGTAGCAGTTTCGTTCTATAGCTGAACTGATATGGAAATGCAATAACTTCCTTTTTTCAGTATGAACTTCAGAAAAACAAATTTTCTTCTCAGTCGTTCTGTACACTTTGTTTATTATGGCAAAGAATATATTTCAAGGTCAGTAGTGACATAATTACTGTAGATAATTCAGCCCTACTTGATCTTATCGGGCTGAAGTTGTTTCGATTACATTTACTGATATAAAAAATGTAATCCCCAGTAATATTGTTTATTAGCATTCACTAACATCAATATTACTAACGATATCAGATGTAAATTAGAATAGATGCTCTTTTCTACATATTTATGTTATGCACATATCCTAATTGTTTTATAGTTTTGCTGAAGAAAAATTAAAAAAATTTAGGTGTCCGAAATACTTTGCTACATAAAGAACATATTTAGGTAGGAGAACTTGTATTATTTTGCAAAACACTCATGATTACGTTTAAAGTTCTAAAGGATGAAGAAACGTGTGATGATTTCTGAAACCTCTAGACGCAAGATACAAATAAGCGTCGCTGTTACAGTACTCAGGGTTGGTAATCACATAAAATCATTTTTCTGATTATTGTTCGGAACTCAGAATATTCGGTGTATATAGTCACAGAACCCGTAATGTTTCACATCATAAAGTCAAAATTGCTATTGAGCCATAATGCGTACACTATAAATGCACACTTGCCCTCAATATTTCTAATTTGATCTATTGGTTTTTGATGTTATACTGCCCTGTAGTGTATTTACCTTTGTGCACTAACTGAATGTTCCTTTTCCGTTGTACTTAAGTGAGTTGATAACGACACTGTACTGTCATATTATGCACCATGAAAATCATCGGAACAATAAATTAAAGTAAAAATTACTTTGTAAAACTAATCTTTTTCTCGGTAATGGACACATAGGAAGCATATATTAGATCACGGAATGTTACCGTTCCTGATATCTTGAAGAAATGAAACTTGTATCTCAAATTCAAGTGTTTTAAACCATGATGTATTTATTTGGTATATCACACTTTTTAAGAATTTCTATTTGGCATGAAAACCACATTTAAATGGGTGACTGTTAATTTAAGGATTATATAATAGGAACGGTAAAGCGAAATTTCAACACAATATATCATTGTTAATTCTCCACAGAACAGACCCTATCTCCTAAAAACTGCAACTGTAGAAACAAATTTAAACAGATTTTCCCTCAAAAAATATGTTCGTGTAATAATTGCGTTCGTGAGTATTAAAGTCCAAACCAAGCGAGTTGATAATTCTAGTAATGCCTAAAACCAGTATTAAAGCGCGGAATTCCATTTTGCCGTTTCTGTGATTTATGTGTCACTTCTTATTCGCGAGGTCTTGAAGATGAATTTGTAGTTAGAAATGCACTATCTTGAAAGATAGTTCATTTCAAACAGAGATGTATATTATCTACTTTTGAGATGTATATTATTTTTCACCCCTGAAATAGAAAGGTGGAAACACTTTAAGAATACATTTTTTTTTCAGAATGAGATGCTGAAGACTTAAATATGCACCGAAACATAAGGAACAATACGTTTATGTTTCCGTGCATGAACTAACATAACATTTGCAAAAGAAAATTGCTGGTTATTAAATAATTACTCTAAATATCTTACTTTTCTCTGTCATTTTTGACGGGCTTTCACCTAGAGCTTTGTAATTTCATATTCCTTTTAAATATTTAAATAATTCTTTTACGTCAAAAACTCACGATTTGAAATATAATAGACACAATATGGAATGTTTGATTACGAATATTAATATTACATCTGGAAAATTCTGTGAGGTAACACAGACTACCCAGTTGGTAACGAAAGTGTTACTGGCGCACCCAAGCTATAATATGGCACACATATTTCATATTTATATTTTAAGTCTACTTTGCAATTTTTATACTGCAAATAAAATCCTTCAAATTCGTTCTATAACTGCATATTTTATTTTTCCCAAATTGCATGTTTCATGTCTATTTCTATATCATACGCACACATCTCCTTGCCTATTTTCGCAGAATGCATGATGATTGTGCTGTGCCCCCATGATTTACACAACGGAAGCACAAATATTTATTTCCAAGTCAAACCTCAATGCATGGCGAAATAACAGTGCTTCAGTGCTGTCCCAGGGGTGCAGAGAAAAATATTATACGTCAATTTCGTTGATGAACCACAAAGTCAGAATTTGTTGATGGGCGGTGAGTCGGTGTGTTTCAATACGCTTGTGTGTTATTTTGATTTTGGATCAAAATATTTTTCCATTACTCGCTGCAGGTGTCAATTGTATTCGAAAGGTCAGAATCTCTTTCCACTGTGTGTAAAAAAGCATTGCAAATGCAGATGTGGCATTGTTTTTGTTCTTCAGTGTGATCATTTGTCATCCATCTTGAATAAAAATTAGACAATTTCTGGTGCGATTTCACAATCATCCATCGTCATTCGTTACTACTCCAACATTCAACTGCAGTGTCAAATCACGAATCGATAATGATCCAACGTCTTTCAATAATGCTTCGTCTTTTATGAAGTTTCATCGGTCACTGATGTTTACGGCCGCCAGCTTATGGGGTCATCCTGCCCATTGCTTTTGCCGTCCTTGGAATGCTTCGACCACTTGAATACAGCCAAACTGCATACATCTACTGTACCATATCCTTCTTGAACCACCTGACACACTTCTATCCACATTTTACCTTACTTAACACAAATGCAATAGCAATGTTTGTCTGGAAATTACCGGTCCATCCCGCTGATCCGCCATTGTAATACACATTAAATGTAAACTATTACACTACATTAGCATTAAAGAGTGCATTTTGCTATGACTCAAACTAACCATAGCGCATATGACAAAATCATCTCCATCGCAAACCCGTAACGCATTTGCACGGCGCAGTACAGAAAGTCCGCGTACTTTCGGAATAGCCTACGAATATTTGAGAGGAAAACAAACTGCAGTAATTTATTTAATTGTTAAATGATTCTATAGTATTGATTCTGGCGGGATGGGCAAATCGATTTTTTCGTGCTCTAGGCGAAACATTTAGAAGTTGAAAATGAGTTCAATACATTTTCGTAGCGCTTTGAATTTAGAGGAAATGCAGCATCTTGTTTCCCATAAATAATGAAATACACGTTTGTTCTCATCTCCGGGAGAATGTTATGGTATTTAAAATAATAATACATTGACATTCTTACCAAAATTGAAGAAATTCTTGCGAATCCGTATTTACAAAATATGCTATGATTGTACATATTCTGAAATTTTTGATAGTATAAACTGGATAAATAATGGACTTTTACACGAACCAAAAGTAAACGTTGACTGAAGACAGATCTTGTAGCTGTAACGAAAACAGTATTACTGGGCATTTTTTGTAATATTTTTGACACAGTAGTAACATCTGTAGCTGATTACCACCGAAATTTATATTTGAGATTAAGATTTTCTCAGAATTCTAATGTGTACATTTAACAAATGTTCTTTGTTGAGCAATCCTATTGTCTGCAAAGTGGCGTTAACACATTTTAAAAAAATTAAGCCCATACACAACCCATAGGGAACGGTAAATTTGATGTAAAAAACGGCAAATAACACCTAGTGTCTTTTCGTGTAAAGGAGATGTAACGCCTCACTTAATTTCAAAGTATTTTCATTATTCAAGACATTCTATTTTGATGGTTTGTTAAATTTTTTCTCTTAAAAGAAAAGAATGAGAAATTCAAGATCTACGGATAAAAAAGATCTCCAGATTTGTAAACCCAAGACGGAAAATAGAAATTTCAGTAATAGTTTGCACCTATATGCGGTCTGTGAAAACATTTTGAAATGGTTTTCTAGCGATTTAATTCCAACATTCTCCTTCTGTTTGAATCTTTATTTTGGTATGCCTTAGTTTCTACAAGTCCGGTGGGCTGGACTTTGTAAACCATTTGTAATTCTTCACCGTGATAGTTCTCTTTAAAGGTTTTTTTCTTTTGTAATTCTCTTATGCTTTATTTTTCAACTTGGGATGTTCATGAATACATGGATCCTAGTAACTACACGAAGAAGCCGAAATATTTTGACTACCTACCTATAATAAATATGGTTTTTGGTCCTCCACGTGCTGCTGAAAGAGCTCACCAGGAGAAGCATGGATGCTACAACATTTCTAAAGATGCCGTGTGACACCTGGTATCAACACTTTACCAGCAAGGATTTTAGCTTTTGCACATTTCTAGTTTGAGTTGCCGTAGATCGGTTTTATCTTTTCAAAACAAACCACACATGCTAGATTGGATCGATTATTTCTGAGGAATTCGTAGGCTAGGGTAACTTCTGAAGTTACTCCTAATGTTGCGCATTCCAGTTTTAAACAATCCGAGCACTGTGGCAATGTCACATTATCATCTTGGAAGAAGGCACTAGTAGAAGTGTGTATCATATTTTTGTCATGAAAGGATGTACTTATGTAATGGCGTTTATGTAACTTGTGGACGTCATATATCCCTGCAACAGAATGATTGGATCCTGCGTTTCCCAGTATAACAGTTCCGAAAGCATTACCATCCTTTCACACGCGTCTTATTGTCCAGCCTTTTGTGATTTCTATGGTGAACCATGGTTAACATGGGAACTAGTAGCGGCCGGCCGTTACGATTTCACATTGCCAGCAGCGTTCGATGTAGTGTTTGTTTTGACACATTCTCCCTGTCACCAGATTCCAAATTGATGGCAAGTTGCGCCGGAGTATCCCTTCGTTATTCTGGTACCATATGGGATAGCTCCCGTTCTCCTCTAGCATCGATAAGCAGTTGTCAGCCTACACTTTTCCGTCGGTTTCCATTTTCGCCCCATTTTGCCAATTTACTGACCGCGGCATGCCGTCTTGTAACGTGTCTAACCAAGGCTTGTTGCCTTTACATTATCCCTCAGTTAAACTGGTTAAACTTCGCTGCTTCTCCCATATGAAGAACAATAATAACATTGAATAATAAGCACAATATCACGTGTAATTTATAACGTTTTATAAACTTAACATTCATAGTTTTTCTCCTAGAGTTTCATCGATTTACATATAGACCCTATAGTCATAATATTTTGATTATTTCTTGTATCAAACGGTTGACAGTAATATCTTTGTATATCTATTTTTTTAAATTGATAACTTCAAAGATTTAATGGCTTTGCATCCTCTTAGTGTTTCGCGGAAGTGAGATTTAGCTCACAACTGGTACAATTGAGATGTGCAAACCAATTCTTTGGATTCGACTCACTGGAAAGACTCGTTCGGACAGATTCGGTCGTTTGATTCTTTTGGATTAGATAACTATATGTGCTTGGGGAATCGATTGTTAGTCGGTTCCTTTTGGTCAGTGATATTCCGGTTTAGGGAACGATCTGTATCCATGGGTAATTTCCTGAATCAGATTCTTTCTTTCCTTGATAATTTCCGGTTTAGTGGTCATTTTTGAAGTATAAATTTGCTTTAAATTCTTTCGGGAAATTTTATCCTACGTTTTGTTAAGAGTTCTATTCGAAATGTTCACGTGATTTATTGTATTTGTACACTTTTGAACAAGGGACGATTTTCAAACTAGAACATGGACCTCGCCAAGACACCCTAAAAACATTTTTACCTATAGTAAAAAGTAATTCTGCTGATTGATTCAGGGAATCGACACTTTTACGGAATCGATTATTTACTGGAAAGATAGTTCATCAATGACTCAATTTGATGATTCTTACTTTTCCAACGAACGTTTAGCGAACGGCATATACCTAGCTAACAGATTTTGTTAAAAGTGCAGCTACGTTGCATTACTTAAAATTTGTAGTTTCCTTCTTTCAGGATTCAAAACCGATCTCGTAACGTAATGTTCATTTCGCAGTTGTTCCTGTAATGATACCAAACGTACTTTCAAAGATAGCGGCGTAATATGTATAAATAGAGGAGTATATCTGTTCGACGGTTACTAAATTAAGGCGGCACACAGAGCCAAATCATATGGCAGGTAATATTTTGATAGCTTAATAAAGGGATTGAATGCAAGATTTTGGTAGTAGCATGTACTATCCAGCAGCTTGTTTTTGGTTATTCCAAAGGATGTGGTTTACAACTGCTCCGGAGGTATTCGTTCTTTTTCTGCTGATGGGCGTAACATATCTTTCCAATAAATCTAATACGGATCAAAGCAAAAATGATATCTCTAGGGATTTGGCAGGTGCCGATTACACAAGTGCATTGATTTTGTTTCATGAAACCCAAAATTTTCTATTTGCCATATTATAATGTCACACCTGTTTTTAAAGGAAAGCATCATTCTTTTTATGTCGGTACGTATAATCTCAGCATGTAGAAACGCTACCGAGGTACTTCAACTGCAACTAGTTTTACAAAAATGTCTCATGAGCCTCACGTTTAACGAATGAAACATGTACCTTAGGAAAATAGTCTGTCTTATGTTTTAAATATTCTAGAGCAAACGCAACATTTCCTCTATAATGGCACTTTGTAGTTTCGGACAGAACTCGTGCGGAATTTTTCTAAACATCATCTGTCTTGGCTCAATTGTGTAGCGTTGTGTAAGATAAATATTTTCCTTTTTTCCGTCTCATGGTGACACACCACTTACTTTCCCTCAATCGCTGGTGACGATTTACATATTTTTGTCACAAGTTGCGTGAATTTCGGGTATGCGCAGCAACTTGGTGCGTCTGATGCACAGACATTCTTCGATTCTTTTGCATCGGAAGCACACTCCAGTTCACATTATTTGCTGTCATCGAACAACCTGGATTTATGGCACGCAGATCAAACATTTTGCGCTAGTGTATGAAAGTGAGCAAAATTCCCCTGTGAATTCGTCTCTAAATAAATAAATATCTTCGTCGTCCACTAAGAGTACGATTGTATATCAACATGTACGTAGCGGGGACAGACTGATACCGCATAATTTATAGGATCAGCGTCTCGTAGTGCCGAATTTTTTTCACTACATATTTGCTTGGTTTATTTCGAAAACCGGCAGCTGAAAGTTCGACGACCAACACTGGTTAATATGCCATTAATGTGGGAAATCAAAGTGATATTTTGTTTTTTTGATGTAACAATGTATAACTAAATATTGTTAAGCAACGTATGAATATGAACCAAGTAAGGCGCAATTAAGTGGACTCATAGAGTTCGTCTAAAAGTGCGTCTGAACCTCACGCGATTGTCTTTCATCCCAAGGGCAACATTATCGACTTTAGACATAGTAGGAGTGCATGTATTGCCGCCACCCATCTGTGAAAATATTGAAAACATATACTGTTTAATTATTGGGTCGTTACATAATTATTGGCCGATGCCGACAAGGTGAATTTGCATAGCTGATTACAAGGGGCGCCTTGTGGGAAGAACTACCAAACGACGATGAAAATTGAATCGGTTCAGCCCACGTATAGAAAACGCTATTTCAGACAGATATCAGCAGTTGAGGATATGATGGATCACCCCGACGTAGGTCAGTGATTTTGCACGAATTCAAACTTGGCCGGAATGTGTGAGAAACGGTCGCGAATGTCAATTGAGCGTGGGTTGTCGGAACGACGAGGGACAGAACTGTCCGTATACTGTTTTCCAAGTTCCATGCCGGTTACACGAACTCGCCGAATAGCAGCAGATACGGCGCCTGGAAACATGCATCGCCCTCGAAAAACGTGAGGCTAGTGCTCCCTTTCTGCATCGCATCTTTGCGGTTGATGAACAAAGGGTGCTTTATAATAAAAGCAAGCGAACAGCGACGTGGCTCGATAAAGGGGAACCACTCAAACACATGTCCAAACCCAAGTTGTACCCACAGAAAGTTCTGATCTCCGTGTGGTGTACTGCCAAGAATGTGTTTCATTGTGAGTTTTTGCCGGGAGGTCAAGCAATCACAATGAACGTGTGCTGCTATCAGCCGAACAAAAATCACCTGAAATTATGAAGCAAACAACCATCGCTCGTCAATCGTTTGGGTGTCAAAGCCCATCGTGTAACTGGTCAAAGCCCATCCAAATCTGGCATGGAACGGTTGCCGTCAAAAACACGCCTACTTCGAGCGTTCCAGACATACTTGATTGGATAAGGTTCGAGAGAACTGGCCGGGAATATATATTGCAAATTTTCTGCCGTTATAGGTATCTTTCTACCAGCCTCTGTCGTTTGCGACGGGCTATTTATCTTGTAAGAGAAATGTATCTCATATGGCAACTGCAGGAGAGCAGATATTGTGATTAATGCGATCATTCGTACAGAGTGGAAGATTCGTTTTTTTTCATGCAAGAATACTGAAACCTGTGTATCCATCTAATGAGTTAACATCACAAACGACCACGCTACCAATTTCGCGAGTGACTTTTTCAAGGAATATCAAACATTTAAAACCTGTCCACCTTTCTTCCTAAACCAGCGTACGACTGGATCATCTATCAAAATAAATCTGGACTTATTGGAGAAGAGCACAGATATTCAATAGTGTTTAGTTCCGCTAATGAGAAGTCTCACCGAAGACAAATGTTTCCCTCTGTTAATCGGTGTTACCAGTCGTCCTTGGATGTTGTAGCCCTAAGTCATCCTTCACCGTAGCATCAGAAATATGACTGATTATTTTGGAATTGTTTTACACTCTGTGGAAACCAGACAGTCTCCTTCGCAGTCACCACGAAAATTCTTCTTCACTTTGGCTTGACTTTAGTTTTAAAATCAATCTCCTAAACATTTCATTTGTTAAATTATGTATATCACCCACTACAGAAAATCTACTATCTCAAATATCTTTCTTTACACTCCGCAGACGACGAAAGGCGCAATTGTGAAGCAATCCTTTCTATGCAGCTTCTCATTTTACTTAAACATCTGCATTGACAACTTATTTGCACACGAATCCCTAACAAGGCATTGCATTTTACAAAATACACCATATTGACCAAAGTCACCAGACGTAACTTCAAAAGGAAATGAACCGATTCTCTGTGCTGTTAAGATGCACAGTACAGCTGCAAACGGTATAAAAGCAAGCTTTCAGCTGACCACGATCATATCGCACTCTGAGGTTGGGTGAAAATGTCACTGCGGCAGAGAACTCTCTTTGGGAGAGGAATTATTGTTGTGTGTTATATTAGTGGGTTGTCCATAAAAAACGAGAGATGTTCAAACATACCCAAATCAACTGTTCTGGAGGTACTGAATAAGTGGAAGACACATAACGTACCTGAAGTAGCAAAACGTACCGGCTGACCAAAGAAAATCAGTGATAGAGGACGTCGAAGACTCAGGAGAGTCGTTTCAGCTAATCGACGGAGTACCGCACTAGACCTCAGTGTGCAGGTCAGTAAAAATGCTGGAACCTCGGTATGTACACGTGCCATTTGCAGATAACTTTATTCGATGGGTTACAGTGGTCGTGCGACTGTTCATAAGCTTTTCATCTCCACTTGGAATGCTACTCGTCGTTTAGGAGGGTGAAAAGAACATTTATCGCGGACCGTAGATCAATCGAAACGACTTCTATGAACTGATGAATCCCGATACACGATTTATCTGTCTGATGGTCGTGTGTGAGTTTGGCAGCAGCCACGGGAACACTATTTATCCCAATGTACTGTTCCTACGGTCAAGTTTGGAGCTCGAAGTGTATTTGCGTGGGGGTATTTTTCGTGGTATGGTCTCGGCCTTGGTATCGTGGAGAAACCTGCTAACCAGTAGGTCTACCTCAATATTCTGGACAATTAGGTCCGACCAACTCTGCGGGAATAATGTGGAACCGAGCCTTTTTGGTACCAGCAGGATAATGCACCGAACCCTAACGCAAGGACTGTTACGGCGTGGTTTGACGATAATTTCGTATCGTGCGTGGACTAGCCAGCACACTGCCCTCATCTAAATCCCATATAATACCTATGTGATTAATTAGAGTGTCGCATAAGAAGTTTAGAAACAAAGCCTACTACTAAGCAACAGTTATCAGCAGAATTATGTACTGAATGGAAGTGTATACCAATCGCTGTGTTCCAAAACCTTGTCAAAAGCATGTCTCAAAGTGTCCGTACATGCATTAAGGCCAAAGATGGACCGACACTGTACTGATGTATGTCAATAAATGCTATGTTCTAATTTCTCTTCTGGGTGTCCGGTAACTTTTATCAATGTAGGGTACATCAAAGTTTCGGGTATTTCGGATTAATTTTTCAAATAATCAGAAAATAAAACTGCGACTATTTGAAAGAAAAATACAGTTCCCAAATATTTGTGACCAGTTCATGTGATGTTCGATATAGAATTTTTCGTAGTTCATTGAAGTGCTTTATTATACCAACAAACTCTAGAGTTGAAAACCGTCAATGGTAATTCTTCTCTAGAGTCAGATAATCGTAGCGTCAATGTGTTTCTTTAAATCTTGCTGATATTAAAATGGAAATAACATAAATTTTTAACAATGATTTTCACATAAGTTTGGAAAAATAAATGTTTAATACCTTTCATACTCTAAAATTTGAAAGTTTTTTTAAGCAGTTATGTGTTGAAGAAAGGAGGTCTGATCCTCAAGCAGAAACTGTAGGGTCAAATTGTTAACATCGTTGTCCAGTATGTTCCCAATACACATAAAAAGTTGATATATGTTATTATCTCAGTAAAATGAATTTATTAAATAAATATCTTCTTTCGAAATCATGAGTGACTGTGGAGTTAATGGGTGGAGAAGCTGTAGGAAGCCGCCACGGTGGCGCACTGGTTTAAGCGATGGCCTCTGATCATTCGTCCAAAAGGTGTACGGGTTCGAATCTCGGTGAGGCATGAATGTTGTGTTTGTCTTACGGCACTGGCTCTCTCCCTTCCCTGGAAGCAGTGACCCTAAATTAGGAACGGGCGACTGCTTATAGCCCATTGAAACGGTGGTCGTTAAACCTTCAATCAAAAAAAAAAAAAAAAAAAAAGAAACTGTAGTAAAACGTGATCATACATTCCTCATATATAGTTTTATTCATGAACTTGACTATGCGCTGCAGTGGAACAATGACATATGCCCTGATTTCTGACCAATTGTGCAGAATGTGTTCTGAGTGCATTTCGTGAGAACAACAGATGTTGCATTTCGCTCACAACAATGACTCTCTTCTTTTCTCAAAACATTGGACATAATATTAAAGACTGGGGATGACCTTTAATCCATTAAGTTGCTCACGGTTGCTGTTATACCACTAAACAGAAAAAAAAAGAAAATATCTTGATTTAATCCAAATCCTCAATTTTAAATTCTTCTGCAGCATACATTCTGCTTGCAATTTGAATTACACTTACTACACCTATGTTCCCAAAAATTTATGAATATTGGTAATACATCATAATGTACCATAATATACATCCTATTATTTTCTGTGCATTCATTTGAAAATAATTATAATATTTGATTAATAATTTTAAAATATTAAAATATTCGTTGTAAATCCACAAGTACTGAGCTACAATAGAGATCGCATTTTAGGAGCCCGGTTTTACCATTTATGATTTTTTACATCGGATTTAACGAGAAAGATAAGTTCTTTTTTTTTGTTATAATGTTAATTTAAAGCACATATGATCGCTTATGTTCGAACAAAATGCTATAAAATCTCATATGATTGAACAAAATGTTATAAAATCCCGTATTTAAGAACGTAGAAAAAAGCTACGATGATAATTATAAGCAAGCAAAGTAGCAAAATCAAATGAAATTCCATATTTAACGAAGCAGAGGAGGTCTGCTGTTCACTGTCCTGGAATGAAGGAATAGAAATAGTGGTATACTGGAGGAGATTGAACAATGAAGGAAACTTTTGATGCCCTAAATAAAGAATGTTCATAAAAAGCAATGGACGACGGAAATATTAAGTGTGCAACTTAATTCTCGGCCCCTAACCGCAAGCGATCATAGAACGTCGGCAAATGCAAACAGCTGTGTGCGATAATGGCTGATTGAAGCGCCATCCATCAGCTTTTCAGGCCACCGTAACCGCTCACAGCTATACTGACAAAAGGGACGAAAGTTGACGGTTAAAGCTATGTCGTTCGAAAAGCAACATCTGAGGCACTGTCTCCTGTTCGCATTTAAGCTGAACAAAAGTGCCGCGGAAGCCCAGCAAATGACCTGTGCTGATTTGTGTGAGGCTGCTGTGTCCTATAGTACGTGTAAGAAATGGTTGCAGCGGATTAAGCAAGGAAATTTCGATCTCCGTAATGCAGAACGTCCTGAACAGCCACAGAAAGTTGAAGATGAGGAACCGAAACAACTGTTGGACGCGGATCCCTGTCGCATACAGTCAGAGTTCGTCCAGGTACTCGGAGTAACATGGTAAGCCATTGCAAAGCGCCTGTATAAGCTTGTACGGATTCACAGGGAGGCCCATTGGGTGCCCCACCAACTTACAGCTGCGAACAAGTCTAGGCCCTACGATTTTGCTGTGCACTTGCTCTTCAGATTCAAGAAGAAGGATTTCCTCCATAAGATTTTGAGCTAAGATGAGAAGTGGGTCCTCTACGATAATCCTAAGCGGCGCAAATCGTGGGGTTATCCAGGTTAGCTTACCCCATGTACCGACAAACCGAATATCCATGCCAGGAAGTTATTGCTGTGCATATGAAGAGATCAGAGCAGTGTCGTACGCTATGAATTGCTCAAATCTGGTGACACGGTCAATGCTGAGCGTTATTGTTTGCAATTCATTCGTGTGAGTGACGCAATGGAGGCGAAAAGGCCATACACTGGCAAGGGCAGAAGGTCGGTCGTGTTGCTTCAGGATAACGCGCGTCCTCACACCGCGAAAACGACTTTAAACATCATCACCGACCTGGGATTACAGATTTTTTATCACCCGGCGTATTATTCTCCAGACTTCGCCCCGTCAGATTTTCACCTCCCTTCACTTCTGTTGAGGACCGCACAAGTAGTGATGATTTTAGCAACTCGAAACAGCCCCATTTTTTCCGCAGTGGCTTTCTGCCGCTCCCTGACCGACGGCTGAAATGTATGCAACACGAAGGGAATTATTTTCCTGATTAGGTAGGTATTCGATTTGCTATATCTTGTCAACTTTTCAGTGCCTGTGACCGAGAATGAGTTGCACACCTAATACATCAAACACTCAATAAGCGAACTGTGTTAGAGACTGTTTCTGCACATACGCTAAGGACGCTCGACAACCACGACAATATTGCGATAATTTGTGATGGGCCAAGATTCGTGAAGCAGGAACAGCACCCATGTGGAACACACGAAGGGATCCCATCGCTAACGGGAAACATTTCAGACACAAGCAAATATTTCCGCCTCTCCCGTAGTGCGACTGAAATATACACTGGAGCACACATTACGCAGAACTAAACTTTAATAACGTCTTTTTCACCTCAGCACACGACTGTATTCTCCATAGTACAACTCTTTGTTCCCGAGGTGCAGTTCCTTTACCATTATTCTATCTCCCAATCTTATCTCCCTGTCCTAAATACTAAAGATCAAGAGGAACAAGATACCCATTACATATCCTTCTGTACTGACTGGAGTGTCCGTTGACCGAATTCAAGGCGTTATGTTGCTCGGACGTGATCCTTAATGCCAATATTACGGAGTCTGTAGTGCAACAACCAAAATTTGCCATTGTTAGGTGGTGTCCGTTAATAAAGCTTTTGCTGGATTATAAAAACACAGAGTACCTCCAATTTCTCTAGGCACACACGCACAAATGTGTAACCTATGTTTTGTGCTAGGTTTGAGATTGCAAAGAACCCATGAGCTAGTGATAATTCAGCAATTCTTTCTAGTATTTATGTAAAAAAAATATCAGTTCTGTTTTATTAATTTTGATTTACTTTACCATTTAGAATTTAACAGTCGGATGCTCCTGAACCCTACTTATTGGAACTTGTTAAACTTCTGTCTCTCTCAGTCCGCACGAAACACGTTCAGAGAGTGGGATTCCCTTTTCTTAGAGAAAATCAATAAAGTTAAAGCTTCGAAAACTCAAAAATCTATTATTTTTATTATGAAACATTTTATTTCAGCTCTGTAATGCACACTTTGTTTAACTCAAATATAGTTCATAATAAAGATATTATTTCATGTATAGTGAATATTCTAATTTTTTTTTCATAACTTAAAATTCTGAAACTCGATTGGAAATTATGTAGTAAATCTTTTATATGCTTTTGTTTGGAAACAAAGCTTGATTAAGAGGAAGCAAATATGATCTGTTTGGAACAAGGTCTAATGCAAAAACAATGTTTTATGAAACCTGACATTTTGTGATAGAGGTTTACTTAATCAAAATTTATCATATTTAAGGAAAACATGCTGTTCCGGAGAAAAAGATCTGTCAAATAATCTTTACTGTAAGAAAAGTATTTCAATTTATGCTGAAGCTGACCTTTAATTAAACTTTACGATCTTTGTCCCACTGAGGATCTTTTGTCAATAAGCACAGATAAACCAAACTATGACGAAAAAACGAACTTCAAAATTAATTTCACATGAAAGCAACGAGCTTTATTTCTCTTAGTTAACTGGCTAAAATATTGCAATATCAAAAGCCTATTAATGTGTCAAGTCATTTAATTTTACTCAGTTGTTCCCAGTCTTGTTGGTCTCAAGTATCCCTTCATGTTTGAAATTTATCATTCGTCTCCTTAATACTGTTGTAGCATTCGGTAAAAACAAAACTTTATTATACAGTAAATAACTAACTTTTTAAACATATTTGTGTTAGAGAAATACATTACTAATAATGAACACTTTTAATAAAGGCATGAGAATATCAAAAAATACCAATTACCAATATTTATATTTGTAAATGTTGAAGATTTAAAATACCGATATTATTTAACGCAAAACAGAACGTTTCAGCCCTGTTTGTCAGTAAGATGAATGCGCTTCTTTGTTTTAACATATTGCCTCAACGTGGGGAAGCATTTTGGTTATAGCAACACGCAATTACCTTTCAGCATTCATTTTTAGCAATACATTGAAATGAGTAAAGTTGCTACAGAAAACTTGCTTCAGACAGGTATGAACTCGCAAATGATACTAAACTCTCATAGATTTGCTGCACATGTGCGGACCCTCGGTTGTCAGACATTTCAAAAATTCGGGTGTGAACGTAGTAGGAAATTTGTCTTGCAACATTGAGTCTCAGGACTGAAGGATTATATGTTTCTCTTCAGGAGGTGTGCAACCTGGTGGCGAATATGTTTCATAAGTTTTTAAGAAAGATATGTTCATTGTTATTAACAGAAATATTTCGTTTTCATTCGGAACCAGCCAATGATCTGTAAACAATCATTTCAGATCAGTCGGTATCTGAAGCTCATTTTCTTGCAAAACGTTTTTCAAACGAGGACTGCGATATGGTTGGTTTTAGTTCTTCTACTGCTCCCTCCCGTATGACGTCGGATACAGCTTATCTCAGCTTCCGAAATCCTTATTGAGAAATTTCTTTTCTTATTGCATGCCATTAGCTGCAGTAAAAATGGGCAGCTTTATGGCCATAATAATGCATAGCGTTCCCGCGAGTGAGAATATACAGGTGTTTGACAGAAATAAGGTGAACACCCAGGAAAAGAATGTCTTGCGTACCTAGTAGGGAGTAGGACCACCTTTGGTACTCAAAACCGCCTGCATCCATCTTGGAATGGACGCATATAAATCCTGGATGGTGGTTAGCGGGATGTTACAACACTCTTCATGCAGATATTGCTCCAGGTCCTTGAGAGATGCAGGAGGAGGATAACGGGATCTTACTCTGTTTTACAATACCGACCAACATTTTCCGAAAAATATTTGCGCTTGCTGATTGTGTTGAACAAGGAAGGTGTGAAAGTTCGTCCTCGTGTTCTTCAAATAATTATTGGACATTCCGACCTCTGAGAATTCGGGGGTTATCATCTTGGTAGATGCCATCCCTTGCAGGAAATTATACCTGAGCCATTGGATGGATTTGGTCGGCCAGCAAGGTATTGTAGTGAACTCGGTGGGGATCTCTAAGTATTTGATACAAAACAAGAGAATGAATAAGAGAAGTTATAAATTATGTGATTCCGTTGTTCTTTTGACCTCACTGGTAATCAATTTGACATCAGAGAGCTACTTCCAGGCTTGTATGTTCAAGTAAATGAATGCGAAACAAAAGCATTTATAAAAATCGTGTTACTGGGAGTTTAAAAGAAATGTAGAAAAATATCACATACACTTTATTGACAAAAGTCACCGGACACCTAAGAGAAACACAACATAGCATTTATTAACATACATTAGTACGGTGTCGGTCCACTTTTGGCCTTAATGCATACGCTGACAATTCGAGACATTTTTTGGACAAGGTTTTGGAACACAGCGATAGGTATGCTATAACATTCAGTACATAATGCTGCCGCTAACTGTTGCTTAGTAGCAGGCCTTGGTTCCAAACTTCTTATGTGACACTCTAATTCATACCATAGGTGCCCTATGAGATTAAGATCAGGGCTCTGTGCTGGCCAGTCCACGCACGATAAGGAATTATCATCAAACCACGCCGTAACAGCCCTTTCTGTATGACTCGGTGCATTATCCTGCTGGTACCAACAAGGCTCAGTTCCATAGTATTTCCACAAAGTTAGTAGGGCATAATTGTCCACAATATCGATGTAAACGCGCCGGTTAACAGGTTTGTCCACGATAAAAAATGGGCCGGGGCCATACCACGAAAAACACCCCCACCAAATACACTGTCACCTCCAAACTTGAGCGTAGGAACAATACTTTTTGGTAAACAGCGTTTCCCCGGCTGCCGCCATATTCACACACAGCCATCAGACTGATGGATTGTGTATCTGGATTTATCAATCCATAGGACCCATTTCCATTGATCAACAGTCCACGATAAATTTTATTTACACCATTCTAAACGACGAGTAACATTCTGAGTGGAAATTTAAGGCTTATGAGCAGTCGCACGACCACTGTACCCCTGGAATGAAATTATCTGTGAAGGGTACGTGTACATACCTAGGTTAAAGGAGTTTTACTAACCTGTACACTGAGGTCTTGTGCAGTACACTGTCGATTAGCTGAAACGACTCTTCTGAGGCTTTGTAATCCTCTATCACTGATTTTCCTTGGTCTGCCGGTAAGCTTTGCTGCTTCAGGCACTCCATGTGTCTTCCAATTATTCAGTACATCCAAAACAGTTGACTTGGGTATGTTTAAAAGCCTCACGGTTTCTCTAATGGACAACACCACTAACCTAACTCTCAAAAATATTTCGTTTTTCAAAATCTGTTTTTTTCCTCCGTGACATTTTAACTCCACCTCACAGTGCGATATGATCACTGTCAGCTGCAGGCTTGTTTTTATACCGTTTGCAGCTGTACCTCGCTTCTTAACAACGCAGCGGATCCATTGATTTGCTTCTGAAGTGGTATCAGATGACTTTTATCATATAGTGTATATCACCAACTAATGATTGACTGTGAGAGAAAATTAAAAAGAAATGTTGCGTTTTAGATTTTAATGCATGTGACGCTCTGCGCTAATTTCTATGTGAAGTTTCTGCATCATGTGTAAATGATTTGTTTTTGTTCAAGGGTTTATTAGGTACCTATTAAATGAAAACAACATTGAGGTGACTTTTTGTCTATGTTCTTGCAAAGAAATTTGACGTTTTTTTAAATTTTAAATGGATTGTCCGAAACAAATCCTTTAAATATCGTTGGTTCTGTTGTCTTATAATAGTCATAATTTTTCTAATATATGATTGCAGCACAGTACTTTAAATTCTACCGCATATGTGCCTTATCTAAAAGTGAGGCAACTTCAGAATTTTTCTGAGATTTGTTTAGCAGAAGAGAACTTTAGAGTCTACCACATGTACACGTAATTTAGAAGTGATTCAACTTTTCAACTAAAACCATACACATTATTCATGTCCACAAAACTGACTTCGAAGCTGAAATAAACATTACCTGGTAGCTGGCACAGGTCTTATACACATGGGTTCAATTCAATCCTAACTCTTATGTGTTAAATCTCATTGCACGTACTTCCTGTTAGGCATTCAACTTTGAATTGCTTAGAAATCCTTATTAAAATATCTGACCATAAGTTTTCAGTCCAAAGATCGTGTTACCCTAGATTTCTTAACAATAGTTGCTGCCCAATTATTATTATAATATGTTTATATAATGACACCATTGGCCGTCGTACTCAACTTAGATTTGACGTGAAACATCAGCTGCCTTTAAATTGTCAAGAAGTAAAAGTCTCACTCTTCAAATTGCTGAAAATCAATGATCAGACCCATTTGTAATATTCGTTCCACGGATTGTAAATTTATGGAAAAGTTATGATCATTCAAAAGAATTAACTGGATGAAAATCCCAAGATCTGATGAAATGATTGACTACGTTACTGACAAAAATTACATTTATAGGACAAACATGTGTAGGATTGTGTAGACACGTAAATATTCAAATGTAGGGCTGCTTTGGAGAACTATAACCTCTGTTCTCGTGACATTTTAGTCTTTCTGTAAATGAGGTTCTTCAAACATTCTTAATAGTTATCAAGTTATCAAATCCAGGCCAGTGAAAGCAGGGACATTTCTTTAATTATTCATCAATTTGGGATCTACGAATTCTGCTATACTGCACTTCTGTATCACTCGCTAGTTCTCCAGAGGTAACGTATTTTCTAATGTATATAAAATTAGGAAAGAGCTAGACTGCTAAACACTTCATTAGCGGAAGGCTCCTAATTAATGATGAATACTTTGCGTTTATGAGAAACTAAATGTATTTTGAATAACATTGTAATGTAACGACTGTTTACATACATACGTCCTTAAGTTAATAATGCTAAAGCATGAAAAAGCTAGAGATATGGTAAGCAAAGTTGTAGGATGAGCGTGTAAGATCAGTTGCATATGGAATTTTTGCTGACAAAATATTTTATTAAGTTGCAGTAACTTGACCACTGTAACTTTATCAGCTCACATTATTTCTTTGGTATTGCATTAGGACTACGACTGATAGAGAAAAGACTTTTAGGTTACAATGCAGGAAGGAACGTAATACCAAGATTTATTTGTTTTGTCAAATCTGTCACGATATGAGTATTTTAGTTTGCCTAAAGCGTCATTCAAATCTTGCACCATTTCCCTTTTGAATTTAAGTGCTAAAATATGTTTTATTGAGCGTTTCTACTCAGAATGATTAACACAGTAGTGTGCTCTCGCTCACCAGAAGGTAAGGCACACAATAGTTGTGAAAAGGAGACGATTATTATGAAATATTTTAATAGTTGTATCTTTTTGTGGGAGTGTCTTGCTATTCAGACTATTCAACGTAATCATATTATTAACCCATGAAAGTGCTACTCTGTGTAAATCTTAACTTTTAGTGTACCGTTCCAGAAAGCTAAAAGTGAAAATAATGGCAAATAACTTTGACGATCCTTGAAGCTAATTTACTTGATCTGTCACTTGACTACCAGCATAAATTAAGACTAATCATGTGGATCAACATATCTAAGGGAATTTCAGAATCTCTTGTATAAGTTCTCACATCGAAGAATATTTTGCAGATTTTAAGTTAGATGGAAACTGTTTTTCTGCAACAGGACAGTACCAAGGCATGGTATTCATTCCCATAATTTATACAAAAGGTGGTCGAATTACATTTTTCGAAGGGTTTTTAATAGGATACCATTGTTATATTAATTTGGTTTGCTGATACAAAAAGCAGAAGAAATTTTAAATTAAAAAGAAATCAGTACAATGTTTGAAAAATAAATGGCTGCAAATTTGAAACTTTAAATTACGCACTGCTTAATATATGAACACTAAGTGGCCACTTTATTATGACCACCTGGCAGTTTTAAGCAAATGAGCTATGACTGTATGGTGTTGCAGCCAGAAGGCGATGCTTGTATAAAAAGGGAAAGCTTAGTGCTTGCGACAGTAATAGAAGTGATTTTGGGGTGACGAGATAGGTAAAAAATACGATATCACGGACTTTTAACGTGGGATGATTGTAGGAGCTCAAAGCCATGGAGCGAGTTTCACCGAAACCGCCGCATTCGTGAAATGTTCCAGAGCAGCTGTTGTTAAAGTTTTTAAAGACTGGATTGTCGGCCAAAAAGCTGGGTCTCTACGTGCAACGTGATGTCTTCAGCGACAAGTGACTGCTCGGGCGGAACGAAGAGTGTCCCGACTGGTAACAGACAACAGAAGGGCAACAGTGGAGCAAATTACAGACCATCTTAATCAAGGATCACCTCAAATGATATCTGCACGCACTGTTCGCCGTACACTGCATCGGATAGGATATGGCAGCCGAAGGCCTCTTCGAACACCTTTGCTGTCTGCAGTTAACAAGAGAAAACGTCTCCAGTTCACACAGGATTACAAGAATCGCACAGTCGATAATTTGAAACAAATTATGTGGTCCGATGAATCACGCTTTGAGTTGCACCATGCCGATGGCCAAGTGAGAATTTGGTGGAAACAGCACAAAAGCATGGACCCCAAATGCAATGCTACAACCCTTCAAGCTGGTGGAGGCAACGTTATGGTTTGGGGAATGCTTTCCAGGCATGCTTTGGGCTCTTTAATTCGTGTTGATCAAGGTCTGACTGGCACATCATATCTAAACATCGTTGCGGACCAAGTGCATACTGTCATGTGGATGGTTTATCCCAATGACGATGTCTACTTCCAACAAGATAATGCGTCCTGACATAGTGCCTCGTATTGTACAGGATTGGTTTCAGAAACATGTCGGTGAGTTTACTTTGCTTAGGTGGCTGCCTGAATTTCCAAATCTCAACACCATTGAGAATTGTGGGACGAAGTTGAACGATCCATCAGACAGCTGGATTCACAACCCTGCAATCTCATACTCCTGGAAAGAGCTATTCATCAAGCATGTTCTCAGATTCCACAAACCACCTATCCACGTCTCGTGGAGTCCATGCCACGAAGAATCGACGCAGTACTAAAAGCAAAAGGTGGCCCAACGAAGTACTGAGGGGCGGTCATAATATAGTGGCCACTCAGTGTATAACAGAGGTGAAAGCAAACATTAAAAATCGGCACGTATCTACATGGTGAGACGCGCGCTCTTATCCTCAGTACATACAGACCGAGATTTATGCCTCTACTAAAAGTGTCATACTTATGCCTGGAAAATGTATAATAATGAATCTAAATTTTATTATCTCACGATCTTCCATGAATTTGAAATATCTAGAAATAAATTTCTCAACTTCTTGCAATGGAAATGAATTTATATCTGAAACTACTTCCAAAAGTTATAATGTTGCGTAATGTTTTTAGCAGGATAACGCTTTAAATAGAATCTGAACAACACGGGTTTCTAGAAATGCTATTGTGACCTGGTATTTTATAGGAAAAAATAACTATATGTAAATACTGGGAGTTTTTTTTTTTGTGCGTTAAACTTGTGGATCAGTCATTACTCATTCATGCTCTTTGTGAGCGAAATCTGACAAGGTATAAAGCTGACATGCGGCGTTTAGCAACGATCAGAAGACAGTGCTTATACCACGATTTGTGATTCCATTTATTATTTTATAATTCATTGTACTGTAATTTTATTTCTCGTATCATTAAAATGTTATTCATTATAGCTTTCCTCGTGACGATTTTGGAAATATTCTTAATCCACTCACAATGTGTAGTTGTAAATCAATTAGATAGGAAGGAAAACTGAATTTATATTTTATAGGACGATTATCAAAAGGCAAAATCCTCTCACAATGTTCTTCATACACTTAAACACGTGGGGAAAATATTAGACGCCTCAATAACGCAGTGGTATTAGCACTGTCTTCTGATCAGTCGTTCAACTTGTGTCCGGATTCATATCTAAGCGAGGCATGGATTTGTGTTTTTCTTGCGGCGCGGTTGTCTCCCATTCCCGTAACCTGTGACACTAAATAAGGAACAGACGACTGCTTATAGCCCATCCAGTTGCTCACAGTGGTCGCTAAATTCCAACCTGAAAATTATTGCAAGTATTGTGACGTATGTAATCACGTACGTCTAAAGAACATTAAACTATGACATTTGTTCTTTTATTTTGAATTTTGGCTCAGGTTTTAACAAGCTGATGAATATTCAAAGAATATCCAATATCCAAACAGGGAAGAAACTATCAGTAAAATTGTGCTACAAAACGATAATCTCAGTGAAGCGAATTTAACATTTTGTGCTTAAATGAGTAGAGGTAACACAGTATCATAAATGTAAATATATGTTCTCAGTTTCATATTTTTATAATATGAGAGAATAAATGAAAACACACGACGAAGTGTTCATAGGTTCCATGAAAATGTGTAATGTATTGTTAAACCTAAGTATTTTAACAAGATTTACAATATGTACTTTCTTCATCACATTATCTACATGTTGTTTCTTTTAGAGCACATTGTCGGCAGGTGATATTTATTTTACTATTCATTTGAAAAGAATGATAATTATTAGTTAGGATTTCATTTGTACATTTCAGGTCTGCAAATGTAATCGGGTAATGAAGCAACGTATGTTATTAACGTCTTACAAATTTACGTAAATAACTGTTACAAATGAAAAGAATTTCATAAAGTGCTAATTTACTCCATTGCCTACAAAAGGAGTAAGAAATAAATAAAATAAAAAGAATAAAAACGAAGGTTTCAATCAAAAATGATTGTAGTTTATTGAAATCGCCAGTTCTGGATAAGTAAGGACTGAATACATATACAATGAACAGACAATTAAATAGAAAAATTCAAGACTATAAGAAAATAAATCTGGTCTTTATACAGGTGTATATGGGATCATACAATATCTGCCGAGCTTTCGCTCACGAACGGATAGCATTTTGAAGGCACTATAACAACACCCAGAATAAAACCGCAAAACGCAAATAGAACAAGGGTTAAACATGAAATAAAATAAAGTCAACAGTGATCGCTTGATATTACGTGAACTAAATATGTCGTGGTGTGCACATGATAAAGTTGTTTTTGTATTTAGCGTTCAAAGGAAAATCCGTTCTCGTGGTAGATCGATTAAAACATAATCATTGTACGCGTCTCTGTCAGATTGAGAATTGGTGTGATCTCCCTCAGAAATATTCATTTGCTGTGGTGTACAGAGCAAAATCCTTAAAGTCGTTCCTTTGCGGGCTTGTGTCGTGATTTTATACGTGATTTAATACTTCCGTTGTCGTATTGCATGACATGTGTTTCAGCCTACTGCTAAGCTTATATAAGAAAGCTTCTTGCTTCTCTTGTTAAAACTCCTGACATCATTTTAAGAGATAACAAGCTTGCTAAATATCTTCTTCAGAGATAACCTCAGAAAGAGTTAAACGTTATCTTATGGTTATACTTTGTGACCCACGCTCCTTCACTACGTCTTGATTCAATATATCGCTGATTATGTTGTTCAATGTCAAATAGAAACAAGATAAAACATCGCAGTATTTCCTGCAATATCCTTTTCACATTATTTAACTCTGTATCAATATGCCCATGTCATTAAGTTTTTAACATTACTTAACAAACTCTCTTCACATGACTTTTGTGTTAAGATAAGTTTCATGCAAGAAAAATATAGTCATAGAGTGAAAACTGAGAAGTTCAAGACAGTTCCACTCTTTTTTTCTCTATTTCAACAGTTTTTCTTCTACATCAGGATGATTCTCCATCTCTCGGTGCATATCCAGTAAAGAAACTTCCTGTAGCCAAAGTGGGGCAGAAGGACTAATAAGCTGGCACTAAATCAAACCTGACAACATCGGTTTCCATATCTGACAACCGAGGATTTTTTGTGGAGTTATTTTAAATTCCAGGGTATAAGAGACAACCTTGCAAACTGCAATACCCAAGTGAAGCCATTCGCTGCTAGGTGTGTTACATTAACCCTGACATGTTACATTTGGCGGTCAGTGGAGTTGTCGCATGAATGCTGTTATACCTCGTGACGGAGGATTTTTTGAACAATTAATGTCGTGAAAATGCCACCAAATTTGTACAAAATATTTATTTTCGCTGAATTTTGTTCTATTTGCAAATCTTTTATTACCCATTATTGGTGATGATTTAGACGAAATGTATTTCTTTGTCAAACAAAATCCCTGACAAACGCCATACGCACCATAGTACACGAAATTTTTCTCCGGTTATAATGTGTTAAAATTTATATCTGTTATACCTCTTGGCGAAGGATATTTTGAACAATTAATGTCGTGATAATGCCAGCAAATTTGTACAAAATATTTAATTTCGTAGGAGTTTGTTCTATTTTCAAATCTTATGTGGCTCTCTGTTGGTGATGATTTAGACGAAATTTATTTCTTTGTCAAACCTAATCCTTGACAAACGCCAACCACAACGTAGCACACGAAATTTTTCATCGGTTACAATGTATTAAAATTTAATTGAAAGAAATACATTTCGTCTAAATCATCACCAATGATTTCGTCACTTCGTCTAAATCATCACCAATGATTTTGTCATTTTGTCTAAATCATCATGAAATACTACCGGGTGCTTAAATAAAAATAAATATATTTAAGAACCAGGTAGTATTCCGTATATACAGGGTACCTGCTTTTCTTGAAAATCCAATATTCTTTCTCATATGAGAAAGAAGTTTTGTGTAGCAAATTCCACCAGGGACAACTTTCAGCATTTTATGAAAATAAATATATATTTGTTCATAATTCAGAAATAAAATTTGATTAAAATTAAGTCCAACTCCCTACTTCCAAGAAAAGCGAGCTGAACTCGTTTTTAAATATACTCAGCTGGAAAACCTGACAAAATATCTGTGGGTAACCACGATTTCAGGAGGTGACTGCGTTTCTTCATTTCCCACAATTGTTCATGTTTCCGATTTTAAGAAATTTCGCGTAATTCCTACATGATGTACTCGGTTCGGTTATCCGGTTAAATGGGATTTTGACAGATCGTCTCTAACTACAATCTATAAATAAATTAGAAATGTATCCCAATTTGGTGCTGCATATTCCTTTCCAGGAAGCTTCACAATCAACTAGAGACTATTAAACCAAACACAAAGTTATTTGTTTTACATATCTTAAAATCTGTACGGTGACAGTGCAGTAAGTCGTGTTTTATTTACGAAATACAAAAATAAGTAGATTTTGTTTCAAAGAGATGAGTTTTAAGTAAAATATGACATAGCTTATATGTATTTTCTAAAATATATTTGCATAAAATTTTTTGATGTTTCACATATGTTACAAACAAGATGGTGTTTGCAGCTGCGAATTTTATAACTACCTGCATATACTTCAGCACGTAAGGTTTTTGTATACTGAATTCTGCATGGAATGAATGCTCAAATTAATCTCGAACGTGTTCAGTTTCCTTTGAAAAAGACGTCATAAAACTTTACGCACGAAATCTCGATTCAAGATATGCAAGAAAATTCGACGGTAGAAACGAGGGCCAGTTTCACACTGCAAGATATGCGTTTGTGCTGACGTAAATCGAATTTTTCATTCGTGAAATGCCAACCTGCCATTACGCAGCTGCTGCTGAACAAGGGAACTTATTTGAAGCAGTTCGTAGAAATTTCGTGGGCTGGTTAGAAGCCTAACTGCAATCATGGCGCTTTCTTACATCGAATTATCTCCTCATTGCTACAATATCTCTCTCAAAATGATATTCATTTTGAACTAAATATGTTGCCGATTGGCCTATCATTTGGGTTTGTGCATTATTTGTTACAAATTCATGATCTGCATGACAAAGTCCTCCAATGATAATAGAACATTCTTCAATTCCAATTGATCACAAGGTTATGAAACATATGATAACTACCTAGAAACCGGAGTAAATGGGAACGAATTGTAAATGAAATTCAACACTACTGGAATGCTGGTAAAATAATAATGGCTGTTGTTTGACTAAAGTTACTAAACTTTTGCTTTAGAAACATGTCCACGTAATATTTTCATTTTGAGAATCGCTCGTTCAGATTTTGCGAGCCGTTTGGAAAGTTAACTGAAACAAAGGATGTCGTTACACTACTTACCTGTCTTAAGACTGCAGTCTCTCTGATTAGAAAACAATAATTAATTAAATCTCTCAAAATCTTATGAATGGAATTTATTCAGATCTGTTGTAATCAATATTCTAAAAAATAGGATGCCTTCTCGGATTCTCGATTTGTTCATTTCCTCATTGTCCACCCGTAGAAGAATTGACGCTTTCATGTTATCTCTTCAGCTATATGTTATCCGGTATTTGAACATAGCAATTTTCTCACCATCTGTCTGGTTGAACAAAAGTATGGTTTATGTTAACGTGTAACATTAAACAAGTAAGTAATTCGATCATAAGCATGTATATTTGTATAGGATTTCAGTTTTGCTCTGGATAAACTCTTATTTATACACTGGCGGAAAGAGAAAAAGGAACACCAAGAAGGAATCAGTGGACGATCATGAAATTTACATATGTTAATGGGGTCAAGTTGACGTAGGCGTGGTGTTAATTTCGGGACCAACCGGTGAGCGCTTACGCCACAGTACGGCATAATATGCACATTATCGTCGGTGGTATTTAAAGAGTACGGCAAAGTGAATGTAATCAGTCGTCGGCGTATGGACACGTGCGGAGACCCTGAAGAAACTGCAATGCCTGGACATGGAAGACGTGTAAGATTTCAGCAATTATCGGACTTTGAGCGAGGTTGACTAATCGGACTCCGCCAGGCCGGTTGGTCGTATCGCCATATGGCGGAGCGAACTGGACGGAAAGTATCGGTGGTGGTACGATGGTGGCGTAGATGGTCCGAGGAACATTCCCACACGAGAAGACGTGGAACCGGGAGTCACAGACGGACTGATGAGCGGACCTATCGACGCATAAGAAGAGCGGCGAGGTCAAGCAGATCATCTACTGCGACGCAAATCCGAGCTACCGTTGAACCCGAGGTGACTGTGCGAACAATCCCCAGCCGTCTACTGGATGCAGGACTACGTGCACGTGTGCCTCTGGCATGTGTACTTCTGACTCCAGCCCACCGTCAGGAACGGCTGCCGTGGTGTCGCTAACGTCTGCACTGCAGAACGCAATGGCGATCTGTCGTGTTCAGCGAAGAAAGCAGATTCTGCTTGGGAGCCTCCGATGGCCGTATGAGTGTTCGCAGACGCACAGGGTGAACGTATGCACCCTTATTCCATCCGCCAGAGACACACAGAGCCTACACCTGGTTTCCTGGTGTGAAGAGCGATCAGCTATCACTCCCGTACACAACTAGTGTTTGTACCGGGTACGTTAAACAGCACTTGCTACATCAACAACATCATTCAGCCCGTTGTTGTGCCATTTGTAAGGTCGGTTCATCATGGTGTTTTCCAGCAAGTTAACGCCCGCCCACACACTGCACGTGCAACTCAACACGCACTTCAGGGTGGGAGACAACTTCCATGGCCTGCCCGTTAACCGGATTTGTCCCCCATTGAGCACGTGTGAGATTTTATGGGACAACGACTTATCCAGTCTCCACGGCCAGCCACGACCATCCCCTATTTACGCGTCCAGGTTGAGGATGCTTGGAACTCAATACCCCAAACTTAAATCCGACATCTGTACGACAGACCCCATGCCAGAATTGCACAGTGTGACGCAGTTCATGGCGGTTCAACCTCGTACTAACCATGTTACATGTAAATGTTATTTTTCAGTTTACCAGCAAATACAGCTGTATTTTGCCATAATGTTTTGCTCACGTTATCCTCTGTATTCCGTTGTTATGCTGTGTACATTTCGTTGGTATCAGACGTCTCCTTCTTGGTGTTTTTTTACTTTCCGCCAGTGTATTTGCGCAACTCAATACTTGGAGAGTTAACAACAAAAGTTAGCTCCTTCACCCAAAAGAGGATGTTTTTCAAGTGCGAAGGACGGTGTATTTGGTAAAGATGCTGAGCACGGCTTTGCAGCCTGTAACCAAAATATTATGTTGCTGACACCTGACAATGTAACGTTTGAAAAGTCTAGGTTTTATACATTAAATGTCGCTACCCCAACTCAGGGTATTTACAGTTTCGCCTTAGTACACTTTGTGTGGGAGGTTCACACCTCTCTTTAGACATGAGTTCCTTTTAAAGATTTAGCAAGAAATCAACAAGAAGTGTACATTTACATATTGCAAAAGATAGAAAATATATGTTATTTAGGGTATTTGCGTGTGTGTGTGTGAAACACTCGTTAAACATATTTAAAGTTCTTTTACCTCAATAGTATCAGTATAGTCAAATAATTACCAAAAACTTTTATTAATTTCCTGATAATTTCACTACACAGATAAAGCTTTGAAAAAATAGCCACGTTGAACGTATTTCCCAAACTAAATAAAAATGAGGAACTCTTGAGAAAACTAAAGGATTAACACTTCGTATAATTCACATGAATTACTTAATCTCAAAGTAAAATTTTTACTTTAGACTATTGTAATAATAGTATAGATTATGCAGTACGTTTCGTCCTTGTTAATATACTCAATCGACAACAGATTAGGGATATCTTACTAATAGCGGGTTGGCCCTCCACAAACAACTGTACACGTCAAGACATCGATTCCACCAGATGCTACAGTGATTAGGTAGGTAATTCCCTCGAAGCCTGTTGCAATATTCTTCACTACTACGCTAGCCGTCAGTACGGGATCCAGGAATCTGATGTTACGCTTTACTGCATCCCAAAGAATTTCCAAAAAGTTTGAATCCGTTGACCGTGGGGTTCAGTGAAAGATTTCAAATTCATGTGAGTGTTCCTCCACCTATTACCTGATGGTTCCGACTTGGTGGGGGCGCATTGTTCTGCTGATAGCAACCATCGTCAGCAGGGTGAGGAAGGGACATGAGCGCGTTTTGTTGATCCGTCGGTACAAGCTTGTGGCGCTTATAGGTTAAGAACCTCCCCTGATACAGTAAGTGGACTAATGTGACCCATGAGGAGGCACCCAAAACCTTCACAGTGCCACCACTGCCATGAAAAGAGCTGATCTGGCAAGACAGCGACAAAGCATCATGCTGTCGACATCACACTCGCATCCACCTGTGAGCTCCGTCAACTAAAATCGAGATTCATCTGACCAAATAACGAGGCTCCACTCTACAAAGTTTTTATGTTCCAGGTATCGAGGGAGACGTAAGCAGTCAATAAGGGCCCACGGTTAGGACATCGGTTCCTCTAGCTCAGGTTGTGCAGCGTGCGCAGTACAATTATTCGCTAATGCTGCTTCCTACAAGTAACATGCATGTGATTTGAATCACCATTGCCAAGTGGTCGGTGTGTAGGAACCTAGTTAGTCTATGTCGAGCTGGTCATCAATGCCTGTGGTTGGCAAGTGCTTGCTCTCCGGGCTCTGATACGTCATTTGATTACACGTTCGTGGTACACTCGTGATTCAAGTTGACGCCAAAAACAGTAGGATTCTTATCACTAAAGAAGGTCCCTTCTATCTTTCGCCGACAATGAGCACACGATCAAAGTCGCTCAGATCACCACTTTTACCTAAGTTAGTCCATTGGCATACATTGTTTGGAAGACCTGCTACCCGCGTGTTTGTCGCTTGCATTCAGTTTCTCTACGAGCGGGATGTTCATGTAAACCAGACACCATTTCTGTTTCTAACGTTTTGTGTACTGAGTGCAGCTAATCCATGTTACGAAAACGAAATTTCATAAATGTACGAATTTGAAATTTTCAAATTACTAGTGATGCAGGGTCGTTCATTTGTGCACGTTAATTAGTATATACACTCTGCGTGATGACTACATCGTTAAATTACATAATGAGGAATGAATGCAGATGTTGGAGATGCATTTACAATTTTGGATGTAGTTCGTATTGTTAAAAATGTATTGTTCTAATGCTGAATGCATTTTTCATCATACGGGTAGTCACGTTTCATGTATCAATAATCTCTGCACGGATTTTGCAAATAGCAAGGCACCTCTAAATTTCATTTGCTTTCATACGCAATGCAATTAATTTTAGGCTTCGCTTTGTGACACAGGAAATGATTTTAGAATAACTTATGATCCCTATATCGTCAAAAGACCAGAGAAAAATTAAATTTCTGAGAAAACAAAAAGTGAAGTAATTTCCAGTAAAGCTCATAGTACTCATAAGAAATACACAATATGCGGTCGTGGCTTTGTTTGAAATATAGGCCATGACAAGCATTATAAATGCGGTGTCAATAATTTAGCAAACTAATATAGGAAGACTGGTACCTTAGAAAAGTTACTGTATTTTAATTCATCATTATCTGCCTTATCTCTACACATTTATTACAAAGCATCTTTCTGCTTTAAACACCTCTGGCAAAAACACTGTTTCTTTCGCTAACTATATATTACGTGCACTGCCAATATACATTGTTGCCACACAAAATGCAACACCAAGAAGGACACGAGATAGCAAAGCCAGATTTACTGGACACATAACAACAGATACAAAGATGAAACTATTGAGCTTACAGGCCCGTGCGACTTGTGGAAGACATCAATAGTTCGTGTGGCCATCATGGCTGGCAATAACGGCCGCTAAATGTAGCGGCATCGAAAGAAAGAGGCTTTGGATTTGGGCTTAGGGTATATCGGTCACAGCTGCTTCCACACGTTGCCACAGTACATCAGGCGTAGCCGCGGGCCACTCGGTTTCCTATCAGCGACCAGACGTGTTCGATGGGCGACATATCGGGAGAACAGGCGGGCTACGGCAGCAGTGACACCTGGTGGGCCGTGAAGAATTCTTGCACGATGCGTGCCACGTGCGTGCGCGCATGGTTTTGTTTAAACGTGGCCGTTGGTACGTCCTGCAGGTAAAGGAGGACTACATTCTCCAAAACGTCGGAGATGTAGCGATGGCTATTGAGTGTATCAGCGATGCGTACCAGAGGTGTGCGGGTGTCATATCCAATTGCGCCTCAAACCATAACGCCATGCGACAGACCGGTATGGCGATGCATAATGCAGGCGTCATACAGTCTCTCGCTGCGGTGCCTCCACTCGCGGATCCGAACATCGTGGTGTTGCAGGCAGAAGCGGGAGTCGTCGAAGGAGACATGGTCGTGCCATTCCGTATTCCACGTGCGGCGTTCAACGGCCCACTGCCGCCGCACTCGCCGGTGGTGTAATGTCAATGGTAATTGGAGCAATGTGCGCCGTGCGACAAGTTCACACTCCTGCAGACAACACCGAACGGTACGTTCTCACACACATTGTTGCACAACACACCCTATTTCCTGCGCTAACGTTCGTGATGTGGCGGTGCGAGCCGTCAATGCCCACTGCACAACATGCCGGTCCTCTTGTTCGGTGGTGGGCCGTGGCTGCGGCAATCGCTCACGTCGCTCCGTCCGTCACTCCTGCACCCACCGAATCCATACTCGCCTCACTGTGGCTTGGATGTCGTCTCACACGGGCACCGATGTTTCGCTACGATAAACCGCTGTCGCGATAAGCCGCTATTCGTCCTCTGTCGAACTCCGAAACGTGCTGGAATGACTGCCGTATTCTGCGACGCGGCATCAGAAAGCTTCCCACGCACAGGTCCGGCAGCACAACAAATTTCCACTACTTACACCCCGCCTTCTGTGCACCCTTCTTCTAGTGCTTCTCGGTGGCATGCCGGGCGCACATGATTTGCATATTCCCTGCAATGCTAATTCTTTGCATGTCCTCTCGCGGGCGATGTATCCTGCGGATTTCAGGCCAATCGGATGCTTCCTTCTTGGGGTTGCATTTTGTGTGGCCAGCAGTGTATGTATATGAACTATATATTGACAGTGCACCTAACATCAACGTATGTCTGTAAATAAGGTTCCTTTAGATACGTTTTTATCTCAGGAATTCACATTGATTAGAGAGCGCTACAATTCGGAATAATTAGAATGAAGCAGCAATTTAAAGTACAGATGTCAGAAGAGATCCATAGCTCTGTGTTACTATTGCTCTGTAACATTGTCGCCGGCAAACAGATGACTCCTCTTGAAAGTTAAGTATGTAGGATACAATAATTACCCCTATTGCTATATTTTACATACATAAACGCACATAACGCCTCCGATATTACAAAAGACTAATGCTATCACCTTGTTAGCAGGTGACTCTCGTCGAAATTATTTAGGCTACTAAGGTGCACAATGTCGCTGACCCGCAGAACATTCTTTAGCCTCTAATTCATAGCGGTGAATGCATGTTCCGTCACAAACGCTATTCCGTACCAAAAGTAGAAGAAATCTGTGCAAAAATGTGAGAATAGATTTTGCACTATCACATCGTGGAGTTTCTGTTGTGGAGTGAAATATTTTGCCACCTATTTGGCTGGCAGTTCGCAAATTTGACATTCCCAAGTTGTGCCCAACGTTAATATTTCCTCGAGCTGACTATGACACATTTTTATACGTGTAGCAAATGATCTATTTTAAACTCATTTACCCAGTTCTAGATCGCGAGGTGGAGTGGAGAGTCATCTTATATTTTTACCGTTATCATGGATTTCCTTTTGTGTGCAATCCTTTAACTAAAAAGCCCCCTAGATGACGCACTTTTCTTTTCTGTTGAAATTTATGTTCACAGAAACTTTCATTTCTTCCCGACACAAAGAGAGAAACAGCCAACAATGAAGCGTAGTTCATATTTGGGCCTTTATTTATAAGATGAGTGATATCTAACATGACTGGGTTAAAATCATTCCAAAAGTGTGGCAACTGCTTTAGGACACAAACTGTTTGTTGCTCCCTAGTCCATAACATAACTTAAGTAACGACTTTTGAAAAATCGTTACCTAAGTAACTTTGGCCCGTTTTTAGGGATATCAGTAGCACCCAAATCATCACATGCAAAATACGTAAACAAATCTTAGTCCATGAAGTAAGCATCCAGCAACAAATCACGAACTAAACTGCGAAATTTAGTAATTGTAAAACCGAATTTACTTTCGGACGTTCTTCGACGAAAGACTAATGAGCTACATGTCTGCCGAAACTACGGCGGCTTATATTTATACAAGTGGCCACTGCTGCCCCGGACAGAGGCACACATTGGAGCTATGGGTTTTACATTAGAGCTAGATTCACCAGAACGGCAATCCTACGTCAGTCATTTATTGTGACTTGATAACAGTTGGGTTTGCTTTGCTCCATTGTAGAAAAATATTGGTAAATTCGGGTCATTGTTTCTTCATTTTGCATGAATGTCATTTCCTTGTTACTTTGAAAATGGCACTTTCCATCCATGAAACGGCGCTGAAATTTCACACAGAATTCTCGAGTCTAATAAGGTATCGCTCTCATGAATTTTCAAGGCGCATATATGATTCGTTCTCCCCTTACGTGTATTTTAAAAAAGGATTGTAAAACGTATTATTTCATAAGATGAAAATCGGGTCAGTGAAAAAATTGCAAACGACACGTTAGAAAAGTTGTTCAGTATAATTACAGAAAAAATGAGTTATTTGCTTTTATAAATTATGATTTCTTATTTATTGGAATGTGATTTATTCCTTATTCGGCAGAGAAGCAAGAGAAATTAGACTAAATAAATTTTCTTTCAATGTGGCGTGACAGTAACTGTTTTAGCTCAGAATTTAACACACTGCTTTCCAAATAGGTTGCTATAAATTTCCATAATTGTTAAGATTTCTTTCCTATATCAGGGCCGTTTAAGTGATGCATCTAAAACTCATACTCAACCGCATACTCGTCGTCGATCCAGGTTTAAAGTGGTAAAACCATTATGGATCTACCAGAACGAACTGTCAAAAGCCGCCCCGATGAAACAGCGATCCAGGCGCTGTCTTCTGACAATTTGTTGGAGATGCCTCCCGGTCTGAATCGCAGTGAGGCATAGATGTTCTGTTTGTATTACGACACTCGCTCTTTCCATTTCCTGATACTAGTGTTCCGAAATTAGCAACGAGCGCCTGCTTTTAGCTCATCGAAACTGGGGTGTCTTTAAATATTTAATGAACACTTTTAATCAAAATATAATGAAGAGAAGAAGGATAATATATGATTTTTTGAAGCTTCATTCCAAAACAAGTGTTGTGGTCAACTGTAAATCACGATATGTTTTAGGAAATAAATTAACCATCAATCTCAAAAATTAATTCAGCTACACAAAGTAACATTGCTTTAATAGTAATTAACTACACCGCTATGGAAAACGAATTAGGGATAAAGTGTAACACAGTAGATTTATTTCAAAAATCAGCTTTTTCGTTTTTCAGGAAAGTACTTTGGTCCAGGAAACTAAAATATCTTCTCGTTCTTTAACCATTGGCAGTAATTATGCTGAAAAACTTTACTACATTGAAACCTAAGCAAATGCACAAAGAATTTTAACTCTGGATTTTTTTTTTAATTGTAAAACACTTTCAAAAGTGCTTTCAAACGAAGTTTTCCAAAAGTTAAACTGAAATCACTTGCAGCTAGCTTGTAGATTACTCTGAATCCGTTATATGAGTACTTTTGTAGGTATTAAATTCTTGGCGAGTCAGACTAGAGCATTTGAGATACGGTTTTGTAACTACTACAGTGCTTTACAACAATTTAGAACACAATCTTCTCACCATCGTTTCGTACTCAGTATCGTCCCTCCAATGACACATTCTTCCGTCGGTTCCCTTCAACTGATTCCAGGTTAGAAACAAAATTTATAACCAGAGCATGCTTGGACGGTTCCATTGGAATCGGACCATTTCTTCATTTTTGTATCGCATGCTCTTTTAAAAAAAGCTAAAATTGAAAAATGTATTTACAGTATCCGTTTCTGCTAAGATAGACAGGCCATCACATGTAGAATTTCTTCTTATACATAAATTAGCAGCTCTTTATGATAGAAGAAGTTTACTTATGCACCTGGACAGTATTTCGTAATAATTGACGTGCGGGTCCCCGAAGCTAGGATCATAGGACACTATCTCCAGTTCTGTTGTCGAATAGGCAACAAATTGGTCCAGTAGACCATGCATATCAGCGTCTACATCACCTTTGATTGTGTGTCAGACTACTTATAATTCTACTGAACAATCACTATTTCACAAGCCAATCACAAAACAAAGTTGCATTTACATTTTTTTCACCAAGTGACGAATATCCGTGCTGGTTTTTCTAAAATGAAGTTCCCCAAATTAAATATGATCAATAGATAGTGACAAATATGAAACTTGTCGGTAGTTATGGCTTAGCCCAAATAACCGAACGTGTGATCTGTCCACTAACACGTGTTTGTCTACGCAGTTTTGCCGTATTTCCCATGCTGCATAAAAATGTGACATAATGTCAAAAGTTTCACTTTTACATCCTCCTAGGTTGAGCTCATCTAACTTATCAATGGTCCCAACAAATATCAATTCATGTGCCAATTTCGTCGGAAATTTCATATTTCCGAAAGATCAAAATGTTTTCACGTGTATAGTTATGTAGAATTCAAACGATGCTATTCTGACAGATAAATATACAATATATCATTCCTTGGAGCATTGAAGATTCCCCAAGTTTACTTCATTTGAATACATACGCTGTAGAGCAATAGTTCTCCGAAGTCACATTAAATTAATTTCTTTGTATGTAGTCTTACTTTGTGCTTCATGGTCTTGCCCCGCATACTGTATCACGAAGAATTGTGAAATTCAGTCTGGAAAAACTAACAAATAGTAGAGTGCACATTGTCAATCGACAAAAGTTAATGCAACATGATTTTGACGAACATACTGTATATACAAAGAAATTACCTGAGAAATATTTTTTCGTATGTGAAATTCAAATAACGTCAATTCCCATGCTTTCTGCATCAGCTATCGAGAGCGTCAAATAACAAACATAACTTTCAAGATTTGATTTAACATTAATAATTGATTTAAAAATTCAAGAAAAGCAGACGTGGTAATAATTTTTTATTAAAGTAGGAGAGGACATCCTTCACTGGTGAAAACTAGTATATTGAATAGTACTCAGTTTCAATTACAGATGCGGATTAAGAGAACAACCTGTTCTTTTTCACCAGTTCCATGTATTGAACGGGAACAGCCTGTTCTTCCGTTTACAAGATATCGGCGCACTGGAGTCTGCTTTGTAGAGATGAGTGTGTGTGTGTGTGTGAAAGAACTTGTTCTTTCTACTAGCTAGTTCCTGCTACTGACGTCAGTGACTAGAGCGTGACAATCCGCTATTGAACGGGAAGTCGGGAGGCGGGTCTAGTGAAAACTTTATTATTTAACTCGAGTTGCCAGGTTATTGTTACCGCTGTGGTAACAGGCTGATAGCTGTTAGGGAATGATACTTCTTTCTTCCCTGTCACCCCTGTTTTCTGTGATTAGACCGATCCAGCTTGAAACAGCGTCAGTCTGGCTTTCAGGAACATATTCAGTTTGACTGTTCTTTAATCTTTAGTACGTTCATGTTCTCTGATATTGAATTATATTCTTTTGTGCGCGGAACTGAAAACGCCGTTGGTCGTCGCTCTGGTGTTTGAACATTGTTCTTTCTGAGGGGAGCTGGAAATGTGTCCAAGCCATCTAGCCTGCGATTCAGTTTCTGCTCCGAACACGCGGGAAAAACAGTGGGTGTTTTCGTTCGTGTTGCTTGTTCGTGCTCACCTGCTCAAGCACGTATTTCCTAAAGTATGGAGCGGAAGTCTTCTTTTGTATGGACTCAATTTACTGTGAATGATTCGAACGCGTGCCGAGCATCTTGCTCCATATGTAAACACGCAATATCTTATAAATCTTCAATTTGAAATCTGAAAAGACATATCCAAAATAAGCATCCCACTGTCAAATTAAATGTTGGAAAACGGAATTTAGTTTCCAATAATGATGGTACAAAGCAGAAACCACCTCAGCAAAAGATGAAATAAATGAAAGGTCGGTCCATGACATCATACAAAATAAAGTATAGCTCCTACAAGTACACAATCCCATATCGGACTGGTGAAAATCCTCCAAATACGTGGTGTCAGTAAATAAATAAATACATCGTTCTTTCCACGTTCCAGAAACACATAGCAACCGAAAAATTGTTTTCAGCCGCCGCCGCCGTGGAAATGAATCACGGAACTCTCGATATCTAGCCGAGCGCGTTAACGTCACACTAGGGTGGGCAAAAATCCTCGGTGCTATGTGTATTTTTAAGTCGGCTTCTGACATCATAAATCCGTAAGATGAGCTCAGCTATTGAGATGTGTCCATCTGGTTGGCATGAACGGCACTGGCTATATATACATATATATGGCTTTTATCGATTATGAAAAAGCCTTTGATTCAGTGAAACCATCAGCAGTTACAATGGCTCTGAAAACCTGCGGTATTGAAGATGCATACATTAATATTATTAATAACATCTATGAAAATGCAAGTGCAAAGATTAGGCTGTTTGAAAATACAACACAAGTAAAAATTGGAAAGGGAGTGAGACAAGGTGACACCATATCTCCGAAGCTCTTTAATGCCACATTGGAGGGTGTTTTTCAGTCGCTGAGCTGGGAAAACAAGGGGATAAAGATTAATGGAGATTATCTAACCCACCTTCGTTTTGCTGATGACGTAGTCCTTTTGCAACTACCCCATCAGAGCTGCAGAGTATGATCCAGGAACTTGCTGACAAGAGTAAAGAAGTGGGATTAAAAATGAACTTTCAGAAGACAAAAGTGATGTTCAATGCTTTTACAAGAAATGAAGACTTATCGATTGATGGAGAAAAGCTGGAGATAACAGACACGTACGTTTATCTTGGACAGCAGATATCTAGTGAGGGTCACATTGATGAAGAAATTAATCGGCGTACAAAACTTGCCTGGAGAGCTTTTGGAAGAAACAGCATAATTTTCAAGAGCAATATGCCATTATGTCTTAAAAGAAAAGTTTTTGATCAATGCATCCTTCCAGTGCTTACGTATGGTGCAGAGACGTGGACCTTAACTAAAAGAGACATACAAAGGCTGCAGACAACTCAAAGAAGCATGGAGAGGTGCATACTTGGTGTAACCAGGAGAGATAAGAAGAGGAACTCGTGGATCCGAAAAATGACAAGAGTGGAAGACATCATGATCAGAGTTAAATCCCTGAAATGGCAATGGGCTGGACATACTGCCAGAAGGACAGATCATCGATGGACAGCCGAAATTTTAGATTGGATTCCAAGGGACAGGAAAAGACCCAGAAGAAGACCACATGGGAGATGGGTGGATGAAATTCGAAAGTATGCAGGGGTGACATGGAGGAGACTGGCACAAGACAGACCGTTGTGGAGGAAACTTGGGGAGACCTTCGTCCAGCAGTGGATTGATAATGGTTGACAATGATGATGATGATGATGATATATTATAGCAGTTAAATCCAAAAGGGCGAAATCCAAGGTAAAAATCCTCCAAATACGTGGCTTCAGTAAATAAATAAATAAATACATCGCTCGTTCCACATTCCAAAATAAAAAGGTGACTTTAACTGCCCGGAAGAAAATTGATGCAACTTTAATGGAATTATTTACAAAAGATTTGCTGCCTGTTTCCATTGTGGAAGATAGTAGTTTTTGAAATGGCACTGCAGCTTTAAATTTGCAGTTTACACTGCCAGACAGGAAACGATTTTAAATTCAAAGATTCCTGCTAGCTGTGAAAATGTAAAATCTTAGGTGACCGATTTACAAAATGTTTGCAGCCAGTTTCCATTGGGGAAGATAGTGGTTTTCGAATTTACACTGCAGCTTTAAATTTTCAGTATGTACTGCCAGACAGGAAAACAATTTCAAAGTCAATGATACCTGCTAGCTATGAAACTGTAAAATATAAGGTGACCGATGCACTAAAAAGTGCCGAACATGTAACAATAACAAGAGACTGTTGGACGTCTGTAAATTGTGATCGCTTTTCAGCCGTTACAGCGTAGTTTGTGGGTGATAATTTTCAAATTACATCTGTTTTATTGGAATGTGACTTCATTAATGAGCGCCATACAAGCGAAAATTTATCAGCATCTTTGAAGCGAATAGTTACAGAATGGGGTATTGAGAAAAATATTATTCTGACAATATATGGTAATGGATCGAATTAAAAAAAAAATTTTTTCGAAGTTCTGCAGTAGAAGCATTTGATTTGTATGGCACATACCATCAACTTTATTGCAGAGGACGGTCTAAAAAAGTAAGCACTTTGATTGAAAGAGTGAAATCAGTTGTAACATTTTTCAAACGTAGTTCAGTTGGTGCCATCGAATTAAAAAAAAACTCAAGGGGGAAACTGCGTCCAAAAACGTATTCAGAGTGTCTCTACTCGGTGGACTTGGACATATTACATGTTAAAACGATTTCTTGAGTTAGGAAATGTCGTAAAACATCCTTAGCACTTGTGAATCCTGAGACAACAAAAAATACACCCCCGCTTACAACAGCGGAGTGGAAGCAATGTGAGGACATTGTTGAAGTTTTGAAGCGGTTGGAAGCCATAACAACAACATTAGTGGAGAAAAATACGTTTCCTGTTCGTCCATTATTATCTTGTCAAAATGGTTGCAAAATGTACATGAGGAAATGAAGAAAAAGATACATTGCATGATTATATCTGTAAAACATTGGTCTCTATTCTTCTGTTTTGAATTAAAAAGCTACTGGGATTTTTAGAAAAAAGCAAAACATTACGCTATGCAACGTTCCTAGATCCTAGATTCAAGCATATAATTTTTGAAGAAAACACTCAGAGGCTTATAAAGGATCATATTAAAAAATATGGTTGCTCGACACATTAGATCAGAGCATGGTAATATGGATACCATGTCACCTCTTCCATGTAGCATTAAAGACGACATGTCTGTCTAAAATAGTTTTGACAGTAAAGCTGCACACTTCAAGCCGTCAGGAACAGCGGAATCGAAAGCAATTATAGAGGTGCAAAGGTATATAGATGAAGATTTACTACAGGAAACTGAGGACGCACTAAAATGGTAGAGCATGAAAAAGTACATGTACCTAAATTTGAAAAACATTGTTCGACCACATTTTCCTGTTACGGCTACGTCTGTTCCCTGTGAAATTTCTTTTTTTAAGTCGGGGCAGATGTTGAACGATAGACGCTCTGTCGTCTGAACAAAAAAAGTGAAACTGCTGTTTTATTATAGTAATCTTTCCTGCACATAACTGCTTATATGTAATGAATTCTTGTATTTGGATAATGATTTTTTTTCAGTGATCTTTTCAAGATTTTAGCCCTTTCTGTGTGGTTTGGGAAGAGTATTGTGTGGATTAATATCTCTGACAAAATTTCCAGTGTTTTACATGTTGTTGATAATGCACAATGTTATAATGTGAATTTAATTGAACCGTTGAGGGAAACAATTTGAGGAGTAATTAAGTCCAGTAATATCAGGAGTACATGACAAAACATATCGTACTTATTATATAACATGGATGTTCTTTGTTTATATATATTCACACACTGATCGCCACCCAAAATGCAACACCCAGAAGGAAGCATCCGATTGGCCTAAAATTCGCAGCATGAGTTGCCCGCTAGACGACATGCAAACGATTAGAATGGTAGGGCATGTGCAAATCATGTGCACCGGTACGCCACCGAAAAGCACTATAAAAAAATTGTGCACATAAGACGGGGTGTAAGTAGTGGAAGTGTGTTGTGCTGCCGGACCTCTGCGAGGAAATCTTCCTAATGCCTCGTCGCAGAATAACGGCAATCATTCCAGCACGTTTTGGAGTTCGACAGAGTACGAATAGAGGCTTATCGCGACAGCGGTATATCGTACCGAGACATCGGCGCCCGTATGGGACGCCATCCAGCAACAGTGAGGCGAGTATGGATTCGGTGGGTGCAGGAGGGACGGACAGACCGACGTGAGCGATTGCCGTCGCCGCTGCACACCACCAAACCAGAGGAACGGCTTTTTGTGCGTCGGGCATTGACGCGCCGGAATTAGGGTGTGTTGTGTAATAACCTGTGCTGCACGTACCGTTTGACGTCGTCTGCAGGAGCGGGGACTTGTCGCACGGCGCCCATTGCTCTGATTATCATTGACGTTACACCACCGGCGTAACGTCAATACGGAATGAAACTACAGTGTCTTCCCCGACGAATCCAGCTTCTGCCTGCAACACCACGATGGTCGGATCAGCATGTGGCGGCACCATGGCGAGAGACTGTATGGTGCCTGCATTATGCATCGCCATACCAGTCCGTCGCCAGGCTTTATGGTTTGGAGCGCAATAGGATATGACACCCGCACCCCTCTCGTACGCATCGCCGGTACACTCAACAGCCACCGCTACAGCTGCGACGTTTTAGAGCCTGTAGTCCTCCCTTACCTGCAGGACCTGCCAGCAGACACGTTTTAACAGGACAATGCTCGCCCGCACGTGGCACGCCTCGTGCAACAATTCTTCACGGCCCGCCAGGTGTCATTGCTACCGTGGTCCGCCTGTTACCCTGATATGTCACCCATCCAACACGTCTGGTCGCTGATCGGCAACCGAGTGGCCCCGCAAGACTCACCTGCGGCTACGCCTGATGAACTGTGGCAACGTGTGGTAGTAGCCTGGACCAACATACCCCAAGCCCACATTTAACGCCTCTTTGTATTAGATATGCACAAACCATTCTCAATGCCGAGTTCGATTATTCTTTCACCATTATCATTCACACTAGAATCATTAAACTTACGCAGAACATTGTCAGAAATTGTATTTTGCGCACCTACTCCAGCATTGAAATCCCCTGTTATTATAAACTTTTCTGTAGCTGCAAACTGGCCCAAAACAGCTTTTAGCTCATTCCAGAAATCTTCCTTCTTATCAGAAGGTTCCGAGTCACAAGGAGCATACACAACAACAAATACAATTATCTGAAGTTTCACTTTCATACGAATCCAGAGAATTCGGGGCACGTTGTGCAGCTGAAAGAACCCGTTTTGCCTTAGAATGCGCGACCACCGTGAAGGCGTGTGGGTGGTCAGCCAACACATGTTGGTAGCGAGCAATGGTACAAGACCTCTCCTGACACGCTAAGGCATCTAATGAACCTTATAGAACCCTAAACTCAACCATCACAGAGAGGACCTAGCACGACGGAAGCATAGTGTCATGTTGACAACTCCACATCCACACCCTCCCGTCAACTCAGTACAACTGAAAGAGCGATGCATATGACCACACGAATTTCTTGGAACCAGTCGATGCCTAATTAACGATGACGAGCAGCAAACAGTGGCACACGAGTAGGGCGTCGACTCTTGCTGACTAGGCTATGCAGCGCGTGGCGTACGGTTTGCTCGCTGACTGCTTAGACTCCCAATATTTAACCTGAATGTTATTTGCGTCGCCGTTGTTAAGCGGTCGGCTTTTACGAACCTAGGTAATTTTCTTCGACCCTTATATTCAATGTTGTCTGATCTTTGAACACGAATAATTTTTTCGCTTCAAGAAATTTTCGAATGTCGTTGGAAGTAAATTTATTAGGAAAATTCAAGTTTTACAGAATAACTGCATTGACGGAAACATCAACATTTCGATTATCGTTCAAATCTCACAGAACTTACACACATCTGTTTTGAAAACTGAATGCACTAATTGATTTTTACTTTCATCAGGAATCAAAATGTGATTCAACCGTTTGCGGGTAGTTTCAGCAAAAAACAAAAAAACAACAAAAAAACTGGTCGATTCGAGATACCAGAAGGTTTTTAAATTAATTTTATTCCGTTATCTTGAAAAGTGTAGTTTCTTGTGACCCGCAATTCTTTCAGCTGAAACCGAGAAAACCTAAATTACATTAATAACATGAAAAATATCTGATTTCCCGCGCGTTCGAAATATATATAAATGGCTATAATACAGACGTTGCATTTTATTAAAATCACTGTGATTTTATATTTCAAAATATGTCAATTTTACAACTATTTGGAGCATTTAATCATAAGCTTTGTGTATTGAAAGTGTTTTTTTCCAACTGCGGACGAAGTCTAAAAAGTTGTGAAATTCAGAAAAAGTGTTTTATCTTCTTTAATCATTAGTATTCAAATTTCAGCTTATGTTAGATAAAGGTACTGTCTTCGAAATAGAAGTACCGATGATCTTTGTTGTCAAGCATAATGTGTATAGGTAAACCAAGTGTTAAACTAGCACGGATATCATCTTCCAAAATAACTTTGGTATAACTTCGCAGATAAAACTACAATAACTGTCATCTTCGCATCAAAAAACTGTACCTTTCTTTCGTCAAACAAAGAAACAGCTTATCAGAGTGAAATAATAAAAATAGTACAAAAAAAAAATAAAAGGTTCAATTGCACTAAAAAGAACTTGATAGCAAATACGGTTATTTCTGATTTTTTCGAAAATTTGGAAATGCTCTTCCAGTCAAAACGTTCACTGAATTTTTACTTGCTTACACGAGAATTTCTAAGTTACTTGCAAAGGGAAATGTAAGGAAGACAAAAGATAAGTTGTAAGCGTAATAGTAGGTCTGATATCATGACTTGCGAAACAGACTTTAATGAAATTCTGGTGAGACTGATATCCCACCGTGATGAAGAATAAACAGTATATAAAAGTGACATGCAATGTAATACATGACAAGAAAAAATGCTAATGTTTCAGAGGAGTCTCATCGTCTGGTGATAAGAAAAGTGCGTCCATATCTTATGCAATAACTTCTTCTGGAACAATCCATAATATAAAACATGAAAAATAATAAAACTAGTATCCTCATCTCCAAAAGAAGCAGCCATTAACTCAAAGAATGGGTACCATACATATGAGGTAAAATCTTCTCTTCTATGTCGTCCGACATAGCGGAAAACAGTCCTTAATTTGCACTACTAACGGTAGAAACTTGAATGTCAGTCTTGTTTGCCACATCTTCTGGCGTTATGTCGTATACACCGTAATCGTCGGAAGTATGACCATAAGAAGGAGGTGTAAGAGACGTAACTTTGCGGATTCCATCCACCTCACTGTCGGCCTTCTCAAGGGATTATTTTTCCTTCTTGCGACATTTATGTTTCAGCAAAAGGCTCAGAATCCGGGAGAAGATTAGCAACGTTAGAATTACACAGATGACAAAGAGAAGAACTATGAAGTGTGGTCTATGGAAGAAGGCCTTGTAAAAATCACCTGAAGAAAGATTGCGGACATGTATGCAGTAACTGCAATCATACGTCAGTTATATCAATAGTATGAACAACACATACACAGAGTAAATATTAATAAACTTGCTTTCATTTTAAAAGAAAGAAACACGTTTCCAAATACAATTACTGATATTGGTATTTATTACTAAAAAGGGAACCGGATGGGATAGGTACTAAAACAAGTCCTTTTTAACAGGTCTTTTGTAAAAAAGGATCGTACTTGTGTTACCATTTTGCCCGTCAGTCTACTGGCACCACATCTGCGCAGTTTTCATTCCGATTAAACAGAAAAAATATTCGCATTGGGAAGCGTGAAATGTGGGAACGATGACCCTGCATTCCGATTCTTTTATTCACAACTTCACCGCTAGATGGCGTAGAAGCAAATGATATTGGTTTCAAAATACTTTTATTTCATACATTTGCTTTTTAAAGCCTGATTGAAAAAAAAAATCATCTTCATTTTTATATAATTTATCCCGAAAACAAATGTAGGTACAGTGTCTTTTTCAAGCAATCCACATATTTTCCCTACGGTGTTTATAGGTAAATTGCGTTTTCCCCGATATCTCTGCTACTAAAAGACCTATTTGAAATTTTCTTCTACAATTGATGCATCGTCTGATGGGGAATAACTCTGCGCAACATTTCCTATTTTTGGTAAAGAATTGTTTGACAATCAGGGCTTGTAAGTGTTTATTTGGGCTTATGATGTAAGTGCAGGAAAAAAATGAGTTTTTTTTTTTAGCCGAATACAGCTCACATCTGAAAACCTTTGATAACACCACCTGCTCCAAATAGCTCATAATGCCATGTAGCGTAGAAGTATATCTTATTTTGCTCGATATCTCTGGTTCTAAGAGCACGATTTGAAAAATTATTTCTTTGTTGAAGAGCGTTTGCAGTGCGAAATGTTTCTCATGCAACTTTAAAATTTTCTCAACAAGCAAGTGTGCCGCTGGATGAGTTAAGCTCACGTTTTCATTTACATCAATATCTAGTGGCCTAAAAACTTGATTGAAAAAATTATTTTTATTAAAACATCTTGTGTGTTTAGTTTTTAATTGTTAAGTAATAGAAGTAACTTTTTTCTAAATTTTAGGTACATGCTATTGATAACATGATACGAAATAATTATGAGGATTAGGATTTGAACACTTATTTGAACATGAACTCCATTATTCTTCTGAATACTTTATTTGTACATAAACTCCATTCTACTTTTCTTTTGTGTGAACGGGAGTGTTACGTTTTCACAAAAACGTTTCTTCCGAGTACTTCTTCATATTTAAAGATAATGTTCTTCTCTATTGCAAATCAGCCAAGTTGCTCTAATGCACATGTCCTTGTGAAGCTCTAAGATATTTCTTGATCCTTTTGAATACAGAGAAACGTCTTTCGGCAGTTGTAGTTGTTGATGTAAAGATTAACATTAGGTCTGCTAATTTGTACACCTCAATAAACACTATGTCCAATTTATTCAGCTTTATGTAACAAGTAATGCCTTACTAATTTGTTTTGTATTCATCAAGGGAATAAAACAGCTTTTAAACTTTGAACATTTGATGAGCTAAACAAATCACCACACTTTTCAGCAGAAACGTCAGTTGAGCTTAACAGGCTCAGCGTAAAAAGAACTGTTTGGGTTTGGGCAGTTTCTTTGTGTGCTCCGGTTTTCTTTCCCTCCGATACTGTGGTCCACTTTGACTTTCGGGACATTTTGCAAATGGATGTCGTTCACTTGTATATTAAAGTTTTGTACTTTAGCGTCCTAAATTAATTCGTGGGAAAAGTGCGACTTACAATTTTTTTTCATGCGAAATAATGGGGAAAAGTGCACAAATATAATATTTGTAAAGACCAGGAAATAATTTTACCGAAGTATTTACCTGGGAGTAGAATGGTTTGGAAGAATACATGCGGTAGGCCTAGGACGACAGAGCGGCAATGGCGTCAGGGTATAGTCCGGTAAATGGCAGTTTCTTTGAGAAGGGCAAGTTACGGGCGGAAGAATACAGCAGGAAGCGGTTGAGCAGTACGAAGTCGTCGAAGTGGTTTGCAGGAATACGAGATCCACTTTACCCAGCATTGTAAGTGGTGTTAATAACTTTTTCAACAGCGTTAGTTGCTCTTTCCAAAGTCGTGACTCTTTATACTTCATTTCGGATTTCGTCAGGGCTTAACATTTCATTCATTATCCTGCCCAGTACAACAACAAGCTGTTGGACTCCCTGCCATACTACGATTTTTGATTTGAAGGAACTCCTTCATTTTCAAAATTATCCGTTTAAGTATGAAAAATGTTACTACGATGTACGGAATAACAGCACAAGTACAAATGAATTAGTTGAAGAAATCTACTACCCCTGTACAGTAGCGTAGCAAGAAATTTCTTAAGGGGGTGGTCATGGGTTTGTTTCATTGGTGAAGGCCTCCTATGCACATATCATCATCATCATTGTCAACCATTATCAATCCACTGCTGGACAAAGGTCTCCCCAAGTTTCCTCCACAACGGTCTATCTTGTGCCAGTGTCCTTCATGTCACTCCCGCATACTTTCGAATTTCATCTACCCATCTTCCATGCGGTCTTCTTCTGGGTCTTTTCCTGTCCCTTAGAATTCAACCTAAAATTTCGGCTGTCCATCGATTGTCTGTCCTTGTGGCAGTATGTCCAGCCCATTGCCATTTCAGAGATTTAACTCTGATCATGATGTCTTCCACTCTTGTCATTTTTCGGATCCACGAGTTCCTCTTCTTATATCTCCTGGTTACACCAAGCATGCACCTTTCCATGCGTCTTTGAGTTGTCTGCAGCCTTTGTATGTCTCTTTTAGTTAAGGTCCACGTCTCTGCACCATACGTAAGCACTAGAAGGATGCATTGATCAAACACTTTTATTTTAAGACATAATGGCATATTGCTCTTGAAAATTATGCTGTTTCTCCCAAAAGCTCTCCAGCCAAGTTTTGTACGACGATTAATTTCTTCATCAATGTGACCCTCACTGGATATCTGCTGTCCAAGATAAACGTACGTGTCTGTTATCTCCAGCTTTTCTCCATCAATCGATAAATTAATTTCTTGTAAAAGCATTGAACATCACTTAAGTCTTCTGAAATTTCATTTTTAATCCCACTTCTTTACTCTTGTCAGCAAGTTCCTGGATCATGCTATGCAGCCCTGATCGGGCAGTTGCAAAAATGACTACGTGATCAGCAAAACGAAGGTAGGTTAGATAATTTCCATTAATCTTTATCCCTTTGTTTTCCCAGTTCAGTAATTGAAAGACATTTTCGAATGTGGCATTAAAGAGCTTCGGAGATATGGTGTTACCTTGTATCCCTGCCTTTCCAATTTTTATGTGCGTTGTATTTTCAAACAATTATTTCCTTTTCTCTAAAAATACTATAACTTTGCATTTTCCCCATTATTTTGCGTGCTTAAAAATTTTACGTCGCACTTTTGCCATACAGTTAAATTTTTCCGACGAGAGAATTTAGGACGCTAAAGTATACATTCACTAAGCCGTTAACACTGAGTGAATACTTACCTGCATAGGAATTTTCATCCGAGTCAGCGGCAAGTTTATCCGAGTCAGCGGCAAGTTTATCCGAATGGAACTTTCTCAAATGTTTGTCCAGACTTTGTTTTTCTCCAAATGTTACATCATAGTAGTAGCATTTCAGTCTCTTTGCAAATACAAGGTTCAAGTATAATGGAAACATCAGGATGATATTTTTTTAACATGCTTGTTTAAGCTATTTTTCAAAGCGAATGAAACATCACAAATTGAACAGCTGAATCCGTTCGTAGTATTCATGGTGACCGCCAAATATCAAAATGAAGCCCGGTAAATATCAATCAAAACAAGCATTCGCAGTAACAATTGTACCCGCCAAAAATGCGCTATTGCTCTGCAGCCTGTCTGCTGTGTTTCCATCATCATATGTCACGCACGCCAATTGGTGGCTTACGTTTTGGCTCCTGGCCAATGAGATAACGGAGTGGATGTTCCTGAGTTTGTTTCGTGTCGGTCTCCAGACGCCAGTGAGTTGCTACTCTCTGCATGCGCAGACTTCTGCACATCGTTTGCAGAATTGAGGATGCAATGACGATAAGATTCGGGAGTCTGGGAGGTAAAGAAGGTTAAGAAAGCTTAACACCCATCTTGTTTGTTGAAAGGATTTCTCCTCCAGGAAATGCTATGGCTGTCAGAAAATGTGGCAATGTGTGGGAACAACACCGTGAAGTGTGCAGAATGGACAGAATCTTTGTAGTCTAACTGGTAGATTTATTGCGCAGTGCTGGGAAAGGCATGTAGACGTCCGTTGTCGTCCAAAGAGAACATTTTCACGAAAACTGTGTGCCTGGTACGGATCACTTCGTGTATGTGCAACATTTCAGGAAAATAATGGTCAGAGGCAGTAGTCTCATCGGCAAAAAGAAATAAATGATAGATAAAGCTGGTAGAAGACCACCACAAAAAATCATTAGATACGGCAGGTGTAAAGTTTTGATCCCTGATATACAACTTTGTTTTCTTCATACCATTATTGTATGAAACGAATATTTCTACGGAGGCTACACTATAATGCCCCTTTCCCCTAGTCTCTGCCCTGCACAGAAGAAAACTTACATCTGCAAACGAATTTTTTTTTGTGGCAGTTGTCAATAGGTGCAGCACTAAGACATACATGATTTTACCTCCCCACGATCACCAGTCGCTGAACCAAAGTCTAGTGTCATATTCGGACCTTCGCTATGACCTCATGATCGACGGTCAGTTTTCCGTGCTTGAGTGTTCATGATATTCTCAACTTTTCATCTTTTACATATCCCTGTTAACCGACGACGGAGCGCATTTGTAACGAATTTTACACTGTTTCGGATTTTACGAACCGTCGACATACGATGCGCTCGTTAACATTACCATACCTTAAAGCCAATAATACGAGGTCCGATAAAAACGTTCCGAGACTAGGCCGATATACAACAAAGTAATTACATAACTTAAGTCTGGCTATGATTTCAGCGATACACCGCTGCCAGCATTTTTGCCACTGTTGGAACGCTCTCTGGAAGTCCTGTTCGGGAATCGTGTCAAGTACCGTCTGCGATTCACGCTGGATCTCGTCCATGCTTTCAAAACGGCGACACTTGAGATTGAGCCTCGTCTTCGGAAACAGAAATAAATCACTGAAGGCCAAATGCGGAGTCGAAGACGAGTGAGGAAGGGAAGTCATGCTGTTACGACTGCAAAACTGACGTGTTTCTAACTATGTGTGTGCTGCTGCATTGTCGTGATTGAGCAGGAAATAGTCCCTGCTTCACATTTCAGGTCGTTTGCAGCGAATGTCTTCCTTGAAACGTCGCAAAAAACACGATGAGCATGCGTTTGGTTGCGATCTGCACCTGTAAGGCTTTCTTCGGTCGTCGAGATGCCGGGCTCTTCCACTGCGACGAGGGTTGTTTGGTCTCCGGGTCGTAACTGTAGATCCAAGTCTCGTCCCCAGTGATGACCCTGGACAGGAACGTTGGATATTTCACCAGCTGCTGGCGAAGATCTTTTCAGAGTTCCACACGGATAGCCTTCTGTTCGGGATTCAAAATCTTAGGCACAAACTTTTCAGCAATGCGGTGCATGTTGAAAACCGACGTCAGGATTTCTTCCACTGTTCCGTATGACACTTTGACGATAGTAGCAATGTCTTGAATGGTCGGTTTCTCTAAGTTTGCAGAAGTTCTCTAACTTTGTCTACATTTTGGGGGGTTTTGCTTGTGGACAGTCGATCTGAAATTTCGTCGTCTTCCAGTGCCATTATGCCGCTCTTGAATAGCCAGTACCCCTGCTTCACTGCCATAAGTCTGCCGCAACATTTCATGCGTCTCCGTTCTAGATTTGCCGAGTTTTACGCAGAATTTGATGTTCGCTAGCTGCTCTACTTTGCAGTCCATACCGAAATGTCAGCTGTGTACTGCACGTGGTCACCAAATATCGTGAAGCACAGCTCCTGATGTTCGCAGAACGACGCCACTTGGCACAATAACTCATGAAGGTCACTACTCTCTTCTGCTGCTAGCGCATTGGTGTACGGCCATCTGTTGGAGCGCTGCGTACCTAGTCTCGGAACTTTTCGATCGCACTACGTATATGCTATGGAACTGCTCTAATGATGTTCGAATTAGATCTCATACACTCAACTAGTCTGTTCCTACAATCCCTTTTAACTGAAGCCTGTGCAATTGTAGTTGAGCCCTTTCACTAAATGAAGTACTCAGCGCATACATCAATATGCACTGACTTTGTTATATATTATATATGACGTCGCTGGACTACACGATTCTGCTCTAAGCGTCGAAAACGTGCTTTCTCAGAAAGCGAACTTGTCATTTGCACCAATCCAATAATTTCAAGACGAAAACTGGGTGTATAATATTTGTGTGAAAAACATGTTTTGCTAAGTTAGTTGTCAGCTAAATCACAAGTGGTATACTAGGTATCTCTTTGCGCTATCGCGTGCATCATTTGATTTCGCTGAGAAAACTGTTCCTGCCAGCAAGTTTTCTACGGAATTTTATTCATGATATAATTTCATAAATATTTGTAAAATGGATTGGAAAAAAGAAGCTGAAATTTGGGAAATGTGAGACTTTCTTGTCCGTATTATGGTGTTCGTGGTGCCATATGAAATGTTTCGTACCAGTAAAGAACTCAAATAATATAATATTACCAAATATATTTTGCAAAAAAAAGTATTGTGCAGTATATACGTAATGAAAAAAAGAACTTGGTTTGAACAAAAGCGTAGTTAGTTGGTGTTCATAATATCAAGCATCTTGGTTTGTATTGTTTATGTGAGTTAAGGTTGATGTGAGAAGACTCGTGTTATTTCATTACATTTGTTTATGTGATGCACGTACGATGATCGCAAGTAACGCAAGACACATCTTTCCAGAGGAACAAATGCAAAGTATAAGATATACGATGTCAATGGTATTAAAATACAAATGATGTTTTGCTGTAATTGTTTCCTTCAGCCGTACTTTCGAAATTCAAAAAACAACATAATTTAAAACCGAAGTTAATTGACATTTTAAAATCTAACTTGAAAACTGTCTATACAGAATTAATCAGTTGATACTGGAAAAAGAATGAATTGAGAATATTGCCTTTCTGAAAGGAAATTCCATTTTTACAGACTACTTCATGTGAAAACGTAAAACTGAATGCTCAATAGGAAGGGAGGTCGCGTTCATCGTATTATGGCGAAAATGGGCAATGATAAAATACCAAAGGTGAGCAACTCCATGTCAAATCATCAAGACCCTCAACCTCACATTCTATGATTTTTTTAAAACTTTGGCATACTGAAATGATATATTGAGCCTTTTAAAACATACAGGTTCGCATCCTTTGTATTTACGAAGTTATAGGGGTGGTAAACTTTCAATCTCAATTATTTTTTTTTACCATCTTGTTCACTTTCACGTGCAACAGTTTGGTAACCAGGGCACTAGTTCAAGTGATTCAGGTGTCCTTGAAAACTTCTTAAAGATATTTTTCATATAAGATATTACTTCCTTATATTAGGGAAACAATTTTAACCGGTGAAATCAATATTTTGAAGTCGTTTTTCGAAACCGGGTTTTTATCTTTTTTTTCAAAATGTATGTCGTGTACACTGAAGAGCAATTGAATTAGAGACAGCTGGCGTTATGCAAATGTGGCGTTGGGGGCGGCCCTGTAAACGGAAACGACATGACGTATGCAGCGATCCGACAATATAAGGAGTGATGCGACGGGAGTCTGTAAGAGTCGGACGCAGTATGAGTAAGACGAAGGATCTAAGCGCATTTGATTGTGGCCAAATTGTCGGGGCCTGACGAATGGGTCACTCCATCTCGGAAGTCGTGCAGGCACTGGGATTTTAACGAGTCACTGTGTCACGGGTGCACCGTGAGTACATCGAATCCGGTAAAACCATCACTGCAAAGCCCAACTGCCGTGGTCGAGCGGGTCATCGTCGGCTAGCTGGCATTGTAACAGCGGATAGACGTGCCACAGTGCAAGAAATCACTCGGCTGTTTAACTCTTGTGCTCAAAATGTGGAAGCAGCCACAACATCCAGAACTGTCTCCCAACTATGGGGTACAGAAGCCATTGTCCCACGAGGGTACCGCTACTGATCGCACATTACAGGGTGCAAAGATTAGCATGGGCGCGGGAACATCGCCACTGGAAACTAGACATGTGGAAAAATGTTGCCTAGACTGATGAGTCGAGATTCACGTTGTACATGCGGATGGCACGATACGAGTACAGCGCAAACCACATGAAGCGATGGATTCTTCTTGCCAGCAGGGTACTCTTCAAGCTGGTGGGTGTGGCATTCTCGTCTGCCCACTGTTTGCGGGGAGTGAAATGTGACCCCTGGTACGTGTGATATCGTACCTTACAAATCAACGTTACCGGGATATCGTGGACGACCATTTGCTCCCGTTTGTGCGTATTCGACATTCCACTGTGGACCTGATAATGCAACAAAACAATGCACCGTGCCATCTCTCCCGAATTGTATCCAAATGGTTGGATGAACACTCCACTGACGTGACATCGCTTTCTTGGCCATCTAGGTCACCTGACCTCAATCCCATCGAGCACATCTAGGATGCCGTCGAGAGAGATGTTCAAGGCTCTGACCCCTCCATCAAATCTTCGTAAACTGTGGGAACTTGTTCATGGGCCGTGGATCCGTATGGCTTCCCAACGCTTCCGGTGTCTTGTCGAGTCCATGCCGTGACGAATAGCCGCCGTCATCAGGGCGAAAGGTGGTGCTACACGTTACCAGACAGATATCTCTAATTCAATTGCTCTTCAGTACTACCACTTATTTTCTGTGCCGAATATAAAGATATGATGCCAGTGGGAAATGCAGTAAAATTTGGAGTTTTTGTTCTTGCGTGTGGATTTTTTTAATTGAATATATTTTAACTAAATGAAAAGAGTATAATACTTAGCAAGTTTAGCAAGATTTACTGACATTTCAGCTCACACGTTTTGTTTCATCCCGCCTTTTCAAAAGTGGTTATCAGGAATTTCGTACAAAATTGGAATTTGTGCACAGTGTTGATTAATTCTTGGTTAAAAGATATTTCTGAAATATTACTCAAATAATAAAAGAACTTCCAAAATGTTGAACAACTGAAAGCAGAGTATGTCGCGGCAAGAGCTTGAACATCTCTGAAAGAGAAAAGTGAAAAAATGAAGAACGGGTGCAATTATTTTTTACTTTACGCATGCGCATATGCTTCGGAGTAAAATCGTTTCGTAAATAATATTCGCAACAAGCGATATCAAAATATCTGTTGTTCGTAACCGAAGAAAGAATTCCGATGCGTTTTTGACGTAATCTGCGGCTTATTTTGAAAATAATGGGGACCATAGTTTTCCCGCCAATTCTGTTCTAATGATTTGCTTCCCTTCCGAGTAAATATGTGGCGTGCTTAAGGTAACTGTAAAACATCAAAGGACATACACTCGTCGTCAAACAAATAGCTGCACCCAGGATGAAGCAGTCGAAAGGTAGATCGGAGTGGGTAGATCTCACATCGTGAGACATGCAAATAATTAAAGTATCGCAATCGGTCGCGCATGTAACGTGAAAAGAGAGGGTTCGTAGATTTGTGCCCTACCGGCTGCATTATGTCGTCCCGTAACGTGTGCTTGTCATTCTGACTCGTGCTGTTGTGTTGGTAGTATCCATTTTAAGTGACGTACGCCTCGGAGAAAAGTTCGGAAGCAATTCGAGCAGTTGGTGGAGTTGAAGAGGAACCTCATCATCTGGCTCAGAGAAGCGGGAGAGTCTTATCGCCGTACTGTGTGCCATATCGGTCGTGCGGATATCACCATAGCATGCTGACAGCAGTGGATTAAACAAGCATTGCACGCAGCATTGACAGGAAGGGTTTGGGAGACGTAGACGAACCACGAAGAAAAAGGACCGACGGGTTGTCCGACATGCCCGGAGTGACCCATCAGCCAATGATTGCGAATAATCAGCGAGCAGTGGTGCCCTCAATGCATCGTCCGGTTAGTGCCAGCAACATTGGTGGATATCTGTATGACGTAGGACTACACGCAAGGAAACTGTTTCGACGATTGCCCTTAACACCACTGCATCGTAGCCAAAGACTTTTATGGTATCTTGTTAGACTGTCAGGATTGGTGCTGCGTTTAGCAAGAACAACGCCGCAAATGTTGGCGAACACTTGGCGACAAATTGATTATCGCTTGTATATCTTACGTGCCACGAAAGGTGCGTATGTCAAAGTGCTTAAGCAATCTCATGTATTGATTTTACAGGTAATAAAATTTTTTGTTGTCATCTGTCATGTTCTGTTTCTGGTTTTAATTTATTGTTTCCGGTTTTCCGAATATATGCCAATGGAACCTAGACAGTAATTATGAATCTCCCTGAATAGCTAATTTCGCCGGTTGTTCCAAGGGAAGCTTGGCAGGAGGAAGAGACTTAGGGCGAGAATATCATCCATTCCTCTTCTAAGAATCGAACACGGGATTATCCCAAACGGATAATTTACAGTTAGTGCATTATACCACTACGCTACAAAGGCGGTTCAGTGTTTCTGATAGAACGTATCATTGTACTTAACGCAAACCTGTCAACCCTAAACTCACTGCGCTGTGGATAAGAATTAAATTTTGTCAAGAACCACTGCATAAAACTGGGAATGAAATAAACTATTTCTCTTTGCATCGTAAATGCGACGTTACCAGAGCTTCTATGCACGTTGGGAGAGGCTGTTACGAATTTTCTTTCTCAGAATGTTTACCAGTTGAGAGATGTGCATTGCAGTAAACAATACGAGCTCCTAGTATTCATAGTATTTGCAGGTAACAATTGCTGTCAAAATGAGACATAACGTACATGTACAGAACATAAATTACAAAATTGTTTCCTTAAAACTAGGCCTTTGTTAACTCGATTTTACACAGTTGACTTGACTCTAAGGTACAGGAAATAAACATTTATCAAATTTATATATTTAGTTTATTTTATGAAAATAAAACTGACAGCTTTATCATGTTCTACGTTCACTACAAATGAACACACTAAATTTCCGAAAAAACAACAACAAATATACACGTTTACCGTAAGTGTCGAATTTTTAAGATCAAATTCCTGAAATAAAATTATGAGAGCGAGCTTTACACCAGTAACTCTTCTGGAGGTACAAAATGTAGATGTACAAAGTCATTTGGAATTGATGCTTGTCGTTAAATGTAAACTACGTCCTTTGTTTTTAAGTAAGCTATGTCGTCCGTTTTCCTTTCAACTGGGGTGAGTGGAATAAGGTTCACAACAGCTTTTAGTGTGAGATATCCTAATCGCCCTTAAACGTTAGGAATTCTGAGGTCAATTAATATCGATGTTATCTCTCATATCTTTCATTAGTTGGATTGTCCGACAGATTAATCAGAATGAATTATGTCTGAGCTAGTATATGTAATAATATCATTTGCAATATTCCAACAAAACATGTATTTACACTGTTAATTTCAATTGAAGAATCCTAATAAAAGGCATAATAATAAATTACTTAACTCTAAAAAAACATATTTTTTTATATACAGCGTGATTCATAGTAATGATCAGGATTTCCGTAGCCTGACATGGTAAAACCCTAACCGACCAAATTAAACTGCCTACAGCACAAACCAGTACACCACGGAAAGTTTTATGTGGCATGCCCCTAATTTGACTTCATATTTCAAAATAGAGACTGTTCAAGGAAAAGCAATGTGTGTAGTTCAGATATCCTTCTTCGTATGATTTTTTTAGCGGAATTACACAGCAAAGCTGCAGGTTGAAATATAATACTGATCTGCAGTTTTTCAACTTTTTCTGTTGTTTTCAAATGAATAGGTGTATCTGAATGGATTTTGTGCGCAGATTCCGAAAATGACATCCAAAATTCCGTATAACATCAGGGTTTTTCCCAAATGACGGACATGTGAAAATTTAAAAAACCGTTATTTTTTAATGACATTGCTATATGGCAACGTTTCTAACGTGTGAAAATGCTCTCTGGAGGGGCGGAATGATTGTTTAAGGAATAGATAAACATAAATACCTATTACAAAGCAAACATACCTAACATTAGCCACTGGGATCCCCTTCAAACTTCCTCTTCTTGGATTATCTTCGGTGTGCGTCCGTGCAGTCTCTGTTCGACATCCAACATTAGTCGGCCATCATATGTACAGTCCACTTTCCTTGGTATCTCTTTTTCCATCACTTTTATATCCTGATGGAAGCGCTCGCCATGTTCTTCCAAAAAATAACCAAGATTGTTAGGAAAGTAAGTTAGATGAGCATGAAGAAAGTGAACTTTGACGCTCATGTTGCAACCAAGCAGTTCATAGGATTCCAGCATGGCCTCGACTAAAGTGGTGTAATTTGAAGCCTTTGTGTCCAAATATTTGTGTACCACATTTCTGAATGCAGTCCATGCTCGCAATTCGCACTCACTCATGGTTTCCTCGAATATGTTGTCTGTCATTAATTATCGTATTTGAGGGCCTATGAAAATGCCAGCTTTAATTTCTTCCGACGTTTTTGATGGCAACTTACTACAAGATACTGAAAGCATTTACTGTCCCTGTTTAAAGCTATCACGAATTGCTTCATTAAGCCAAGTTTGATGTGTAAAGGTGGCAACAGTATTTTCGAGGGATCAACCAGTGGAAGTGAAACAATGTTTTTTTCGACAGGTGTGAATGTTCTTCTGACTGGCCACTGCTGTCGAACCCAATGTTCCGTCCTTGCTCTGGAGTACCATTCGCACAAAAAGCAAGGAAATTTGGGTGTAGCGTGCTTGTTGGCCGAGTAATATTCCAATCACCTTGAAATCCCCGCACAAAGACCATTCATGAAACTTGTACTGCACACTTTCCAGCAGTAATGTAAGGTTATCGTATGTCTCTTTCAAAGTCACAGAATGTGCTACTGGAATGGGTGGATGGATGGATGTTAGTTATTATTGTGTAATAAAACACTTTTTAAATTGGATTTGCTGGCATCTATGAACAACCTCCACTGTCCTGAATAGTAAATAATGTTGAAGTATTTCATGACTGCCGGAATGTCTCGACAATATACCAAACCGCCTTCCTCAGCAAGAAACGGAACCAATTTTGCTTCTCGGTTTCTGTACCAGGATAATCTCGTATTAGGACATAGTAAATTATTTTCCTGAAGTCGTGATCCTAAAAGCCCTTCTGCGTCTTCATGTAAATTTAGATCACGAACCCAATCATTCAGTTCATGCTGTGTAAATGGCACTGGGGTCTTATCCTCCATGCTGTTCGGTTGGTACATTTCATCACTTGTATCACCGTCTCAATCGCTGTCTGTTGGGGGCTTGATATTGGACGGGGATGGCACAGGGATGGATTCACTAATGGGCTCTGCTCTTATGGCAGATGGGATATTGGAATGCACAATGTTATGCTTACTGGTTCCGGTATGGCCCACGATATTCACTGTACAGAAGAAGCAGTCGTCACTGTGATTTTTAGGCTCACGGCACACCATGGGTACACCGAAATGCATTGATCCCTTTTTCCACTTTTCCAGTTCCTCAACCCCTCCACACATGCACGGTACACATTGTGAGGAGACCAAACTTTGTCCTGATCTGCTAGTTTAATGCCGAAGTATTGAAAATAAGCATTTTTCACGAAAGGCGTAATATTTTGCCTCTGTTTTTTTTTCTGTCGTATAACAGCCACATATGTAGCAAAATATGTCAGGATGATTTACAAAACCACGTGAAGCCATTGCACACGCCACAAAGAAACAACCGAAAGGGACCAGCCCCTTCTTTGCACTGACTAGTGTAACACGATCTGCCCCGAATGGCGCCACATGTGACCAATAGAAGGAAGGGAGCAGTGGCGTGAGGTATGCGTCATACTGCCGTGCCAAGATATCTCATGTTCCGCCTTTGTGAGTGGCGCAAATCGTGACGTCATACAGGCAAAACAGTTGCATTTCCATTATCAGCCATACATTTATGTTTATCTATTTCTTAAACAATCATTCCGCCCCTCCAGAGAACATTTTCACTCGTTACAAACGTTGCCATATAACAATGTCATTAAAAAATAATGTTTTTTTTAATTTTCCCGTATCCGTCATTTGTGAAAAAACTTGACGTGATATGGAATTTTGAAGGCCGTTTTCGGAATCTGCGCAAGAAATCCATTCAGATACACTTAGTTTTTTCAAAACAACAAAATCTTGCATATTAGTGTAATCTCTCTCTGCGTGTCTGTCTTTCTCGTCCCATTTAAGTTATTTAGAATTCAAACGAGTTTGCTTAAATCTTCTTAGGCAGAAACTCAGGAAGAAAATATGTAATTCCAATTGGAGTGTGTCCCTTTAATGTAAGTGCATGGCTGTCCGGACAGATTGAGCTTCTCCTTATATAATATTTTTAATTAACAATGCGTTCACAGTGAAATAATATGCTATTTATTAGGTAAATCATTATTTCGCTGGTTAAGCGGTCTGCGTAGATTACCGTATCATTTGGAATTGATCTTTAGATATAGGTTCAGGTCTCGTGTTTTTGGATTTCGTGTTTCTCCAAAGCTGGAATTTTAGGTTCTTTTTTGAAGAATTTTTAACTAATGAGCATGCATATGAAATATGATAGAATAAGAATTGTAGCTGCATTCTTCAACAAACTAACGTGTATATGATCCGAAAGAATTAAAGAAGTTCGATGGGAAGATTTACCAGAGGATTTCTATTCTTTCCAATCGATTTGACTTTACCTTGATAATTTCAAGAATATCTGCAACACAAATATAGAACTTTCCTATGTTGGTAAATATCCAATTCTTCTCAGGAATAACTTCTTATAAGGAAACAATTTTAAAGAAAATACGTGAGATGCAAATGCCATTGGTCGTTTTCAGATGTGCTTATGAGAATCTACAGTAGCGAACAAAAGTATTTGGCGAAACAATTTTTCGACCATAATATTTTTTCTGCTGGACCAAATCGGGTCATTTTGGGATATGATATGTATTATTCAGTTGTAAACATGACTCATATGCAGATGGATCGGAAACATCAACACAGATCAGGTACCGAGCTTAATCGCAAAGATCATACAAATTGACCCACAAAGTAGGTGTGTATCACATTCATTTAATGCAACGATAACAGAAAACAAGTACGAGAAAATGACAAAACAATAACTAATACTTAGTGGGATAACCACGAGACTTAATAACAGCTGCACAACGGGCCAGCATCGAGTCCACTAGCTTATCGACTGAGACCTCCGGAATTTGCGCCCATTCTGCAGAGAGCTGGTCGAACTTCTGGATTCTATTCCGGCAGGTTTTCTTCGAACATCGTCTCTCCAGCTCCCCCCACATGTGTTCGATATGGTTGATGTCTGGAGATTGGCTTGGCCAGTCTAGAAGTATGACCTGTTGCTGCTGGAAGGCTGCTTTCGCTACTCTGGAGGCGTGCTTCGATCGTTGTCTTGCTGCATGATCCATCCGGGTAGCATGTTCTGGTTTGCCCATGGGAAGACATCGTTGATGCATGTTCGTGTAGCTCTGGCCGGTCATTATTCCGTCAATTGTAATGATGGGGCCCATTCCATTGCGAGAGAAGGTGCCGTAAACCATGAGCAATCCTCCTCCGTGCTTGACAGTCGGCTAAATGAACTAGGGGTTCAATCTCTGGTCACACGGACGTCGCATCGTAAGTATTGGATGCCATTACTTCCGAGCAAGTTGAACCTGCTCTCGTCGGTGAAAAGAACCTTAATCCAGTCCGCCGCGGTCCAGAGTCAATCACGACGCGCGAACGCGAATCAGGCTCGTCGATTCTTGACTCCGATTAGTGGTTTCTTGGCAGGGCGTCTTCCATTCAATCCACCAGCAATTACACGACAGGAGATGGTCATTCGGCTGACGTTCAGGTCGTCGCTGTCGCGGAATTCGGTGGCGATGTCCACAGCAATCCAGGTGGGATCAGCCCGAGATCGACGGAGGATGCGCCTATCCTGACGCAATGTAGTGGAACGAAGCCTACCACATCGCGGACTGTTCTCGACGGTCCCAGTCTTCTTATAACGTTGCAGGATAGCTAAAATGGACTGGTGTCGGATCTTCAGGGCCCTCGTAATGTCGGTGACGCGCATACCGGATTCCATCATGTTCACAGCCGCCTGGCGAGCTCCAACAGGGATCTCCGCCTTTTTACCCATTTATGAAAACCTAAAATTAACTTGTTATCACACTACACATCACAAAACTCACAAAAATCACAAGAAAATCATTAATACATGCAGCAAACAAATGGGTAATAATTGGCGACTCTTGAATATGGCCCATTTCGAACGACAAATTCGCTCTGAGCGAAATACAAACTACGCGGCATTGTAACCCACGAATCAACACATATCATATCCCAAAATGACCTGTTGGTCCAGCAGAAAAACAAATTATGGTGGAAAAAGTGTTTCGCCAAATACTTTTGTTCGCTACTGTACATCCGAAAAATAAGTAAGCATTTCAAGATGTGGAGTTTCATTTATTGCACAACAACACTGATTTTAAATTCATAACAAAAATCCCTATACGCCAGTGCATCTGTATTTCAGCTATTCAATTAGAAAAATACTATGGGAAAACTATGAAGAAACCACTAAACTTCAGCTTTTGATTTTGCTTAAAGTAATATACTATATAATAAAAAAGGAATCTTAAATGTTAGGAAGTACAACTTTAAAAAACTGTGAAACGCATTTCTGAAAGCCTGCTTTATAAACTCGACGTTTGATGTTATTTCGGTTTGGCTGACCTAAATACTTAAGATCAAGCCGAAATAATATACTTCAGATGAAACCGACGTTCTGATGTTATTTTGGTTTGATCCAACCTAGATTCTTGGCATCCAGGTTGGTATATTTGTCAAGTTAAACCCTTTTTGTTTGTGCGTCTCTCATGAAACATTTCCTTCATATTTTAAATAACTTATATCGGGTAGGTCTAAAAAGTATACTGAAACTTGAGTTCGAGCGTAATAATAAATTCGCCACATGAATCGAACGGCATCTCAATGTTTATTTCTTCTGCTGGTAGAAACGTTTAGCTTTAAGACACTGAGCGCGATCCCAAATGCTATAAATTTAATTATCGGTTGTCCGCTGTGAGATATGACAAAATCCTATTGAAATCATTTGGAACTTAAGAGGGCGAACATTAGGTTTTCGATCTGTGCGACATCCGCATATGGGATTTCGCTCATGTGCGAGAGAGAAATTACCCGAGACACTCCTCATATGCCACAAGAATTGTATGTTACATTATTCTGTCCGGTATTGCACAAGGTGACTGGACGCCTTCCCACGTGAAGCCATTCACCACAATAGCTAGAGCGTCGGTGCGACACATAAGATATGTTGCGGTACTCAAAAGGGAATCAGCATTTTTCTCATAATTCTGACTCTGATCCGCGAATGAGTGCCATTGTGATCTATGGATATAAAACCTGGTGTTGTAGTTGTTGCATCCTACTGTCATTTCCTTAGGTATTAATAGTTCTATACGACCTGATAGTCCTTCTGAAGGTAGTTGAGCAGTAAATAAACGAAATAGCTTTTCTGTAAGTTTAGAAAAGAGGTTAAAAATGTTACAACGAACGGATGCTAGATAAGCGTCGTTGACACTTGTGCGTACATTCAACCTGGAAAAAACCACTACACGGAGTTTAGAAGAAATTCCAACAGAATTTTAATTGCTGTTGTACATTCTACATCTCTGTGTGCGGAGAAAACTCAGAAGATTAGAATACCACTGATCGAGAACATGGGAGTAACATTGTTAAACTTATTAATCATGAAAGTAAGAAGACAACTTTTAGTAGCATGTAACTTAGGTACTAATATCTACGGTTGAGAACCATGTTATCACTGATCGAGAACTAGGAAATAACGCTTTTACGCTTATTGAACATGGAAGGAAGAAATCAGCTGTCAGCAGCATGGAACTTCGGTATAACCGCCCGAGTTTCCGAACTATCTCTAACCTCATTAATTTCAAACAAGTAAAAGTTGGTTGGATAAAATTATTAGATGCCAACACATGCATGACCTTAAAATTTCCAAAGAAACTGCAAGTGCTAATTATGCAGGAGCGGGCATGTTTCCTAAGTAAAACAAACAACAAACGGACACCACACCAAGCATGTGCTCAATATGAAATAAACTTGTGTATTTTCGAAGCGAATACTGTCCAAAATTTTCATGAGAAAATAAGGGAAATTGCTTGTGAATAAACAGCAGCTGAAGATAACGCATAAGGAGTGATATCAGCATAGCCTCTTTGTGTCCCTTACTTTCGTACATCGCAATGAGAAAGTGATGAATATTTGAAATCTTTGCACTTTGCTTGTGCAATGTATCATTGAAAGACGTTCTCAGATATTTTGGTGAACGATAGTCTAAAGAAAAAACTTCCTAATATATGTTATGGTAAAGCGTAGAAAGAACATGTCATCAGAGTTATAATACACTTTATATTTTGCTCCATATATGGGAAAATTTGTAGAAGTTGAAAGTTCCTCTGACAGAACTGCACGACTTGTTATCCAACTCTCTAAAAGATACCAGGCTCAGATTATTCAAACTTATGCACCCACCACAAGTCATCCTGAAGAACAAATTGAAGAATTTTATGAGGACATTTGTCATCTAAATAATAAAGGTAAGCAGCACTTGAAGATAATTATGGGAGATTTCAATGCAAAAATAGGGCAACGGCAACAGAATGAAACTTCAGTAGGTAAATTCGGTCACGGCAACAGAAACCAGCGTGGAAATACTCTCGTAGAGTTTGCAGAGGCAGAAGGGTTTTTCATCTTGAACTCCTTCTTCAAGAAAAAGCCACACAGGAAATGGACATGGAGACATCCAAATGGGACGACAAGTGAAATTGATTTTATTATGTGTAACAAAAAATTCGTCATAGAAGACTGCAGTGTGCTAAACAAGTTCAACACAGGCAGTGACCATAGATTGGTGAGATGTAAGATGCACCTCAACAGTAAACTTGAACGTGGCAAGCTCATAAGACAAACAAAATCTATTGACATAACCAACCTTAAAATACACCATAATACCTTCAAGTTGGAACTGAAGAACAGGTTCTCTGCTTCAGAAGGCCTAACATCGGAAGAAGTGGATATTTCTGAAGTTAACAGAAAAGTAACCAAAGCTCTTATGGAAACAGCAACAAAATTAGCTGGGTCTAAGAACAAATTGCATGTGAACAAATTATCAGGAAAAACCAAAATGTTGATGCAAAAAAGAAGAGTGATGAGGACAACTAAAGAAGATGTGACTTCCAAAATGGAATATATAGAGCTATGCAAGACAGTACCAAAAGGTATCACTGAAGACGTAAGGAAATTCAACTGTGAACTAGTAAGGAAAGCAATTGAAAACAACCAAAGCCTAAAGATAGCAAAGGGACATCTCAGTAAGGGGAAAAAACAGATTATGGCACTGAGAAAAGAAGATGGTTCTGTAACAAGAAATAGAGGCGAAATTTTGACAAGAGTGAAAGATTTCTACTCCAAATTATATGAAAGGGATGATACATGTACTCCAGACATAATTAAAGGTACCAGTACCAGAGTTCTTCCAGTTATCCAGCAGAAGTTGCACATGCAATCAAGAACATGAAGCGGGGAAAAACTCCAGAAGATGGAATTACTGTAGACATCATACAAGAAGCAAGTGGAGAAATCGAAACAGTACTCGCCCAAATTTTCACTCGATGCCTTAATGAAGGGAAAATTCCTGACGATTGAAACAACGCTACAATGATCTTGCTACATAAAAAAAGGTGACATTGAGGATCTCAGGAACTACAGACCTATCAGCCTCCTATCAGTGGTTTATAAAATCTTCACTAAAGTTCTTTCACACCGCTTGAAGGTGACACTGGACATGGCTCAATCGAGAGAACAAGCTGGATTCAGGAGTGGCTACAGCACAATAGATCATATCCACGTACTGAGAGAACTAATTGAAAGAGCGAGGGAATATGAACTTCCATTGTGCATGGCTTTTATCGATTATGAAAAAGCCTTTGATTCGGTGAAACCATCAGCAGTTGCAATGGCTCTGAAATCCTGCGGTATTGAAGATGCATACATTATTATTATTAATAACATCTATGAAAATGCAATAGCAAAGATTCGGCTGTTTGAAAATACAACACACATAAAAATTGGAAAAGGAGTGAGACAAGGTGACACCATATCTCCGAAGCTCATTAATGCCACATTGGAAAATGTCTTTCAATCACTGAACTGGGAAAACAAAGGGATAAAGATTAATGGAGATTATCTAACCCACCTTCGTTTTGCTGATGACATAGTCATTTTTGCAACTACCCCATCAGAGCTACAGAGTATGATCCAGGAACTTGCTGACAAGAGTAAAGAAGTGGGATTAAAAATGAACTTTCAGAAGACAAAAGTGATGTACAATGCTTTTACAAGAAATGAAGATTTATCGATTGATGGTGAAAAGCTGGAGATAACAGACACGTACGTTTATCTTGGACAGCAGATATCAAGTGAAGGTCACGTTGATGAAGAAATTATTCGGCGTACAAAACTTGCCTGGAGAGCTTTTGGAAGAAACAGCATAATTTTCAAGAGCAATATGCCATTATGTCTTAAAAGAAAAGTGTTTGATCAATGCATCCTTCCAGTGCTTACGTATGGTGCAGAGACGTGGACCTTAGCTAAAAGAGACATACAAAGGCTGCAGACAACTCAAAGAAGCATGGAGAGGTGCATGCTTGGTGTAACCAGGAGAGATAAGAAGAGGAACACGTGGATCCGAAAAATGACAAGAGTGGAAGACATCATGATCAGAGTTAAATCCTTGAAATGGCAATGGGCTGGACATACTGCAAGAAGAACAGACCATCGATGGACAGCCGAAATTTTAGATTGCATTCCAAGGGACAGGGAAAGACCCAGAAGAAGACCACATGGAAGATGGGTGGATGAAATTCGAAAGTATGCGGGAGTGACATGGAGGAGACTGGCACAAGACAGACCGTTGTGGAAGAAACTTGGGGATACCTTCGTCCAGCAGTGGATTGATAATGGTTGACAATGATGATGATGATGATGATGATATATGAAAATAAAATAATGTTTTCCCTACGTGAAAAAATTCAGTTTTTTAATTTTATATTCAACAGAACAAGGCGAAAAGTGTCCCGAATATACTTCAGTTTAAAAGCAATAAGAGGTCCGCTTAGAATTGGTATTAGGTTTACACGGCTGTATTCGTCTGCATGTGCGTTCCGTATTCCAATTTTTTTACAGACTCACAGACATTCATCCGGGTGTATCTATAAATTTGTATTTTCCGTTTGAACTCTTCTACACTACCTACCTAGAAGTAATTGGACACCTGTGATAGCGAAGGAAAACGAAGTTTATTCACCTTCAATAGTTGGTGGTGCCTCCACGAGCGGCGATAACAGGTGCGACCCTCCGGGGTCGACCTGGCGTTGTACGACGGCTAGAGGGTATTTTTTTACACTCGGCTTGGAGAAGACAGGTCAGTTCTTTCACCGATTTCGGACGGTGGGGGCACCCCTTAAGTGGACGCTCCAGCTCGTCCCAGAAGTGCTTGATAGGGTTAAGGTCCTGGCTGTGCGCAGGCCAGTCCTTCGATTAACATTATTGTCACCACACTAAGCCATGGTGGAACTCGCAACATTGCAGGTGGCATTTTCATCCTGAAAGTAACATGGGTCTACCCCGTAAAACTGCCACAACGGAGGAAACGCATGGTAATCCAAAATGGTGCAGTAGGTCTCGGCGTTGTGTCTACAAGGAAATGCGACCATGGGTCCCGTGCCACACCAGCAGAAACACCCCCATAGCATAATTCCACCGCCGCCATACTTCACAGTTGGCACAATACATTCCGACAGGAAGTGTTCTCCAGGCAGACGCCAATCCCAGACCCTGCCTTCCGAACGGTAGAGGGTGAGCCTTGATTTGTCGCTCCAGAGAACTTGTTTCCACTGTTCAACGGTCCACTGTCGACGTTCTTTTCACCACGTTAGCCGAGCAGCGCTATTGAATTTGGTGATCAAAGGCTTGTGGCCGGCAGCACGTCCATGATAACCGAGCAGATGGGCTTCCTTACGGATAGTATTCATCGAAAGAACACTCCCGGATACCTGTTGTAACTCTTCGCGGATGCGGCCCATCGATTTGGTGCGGTTCTTCCGAATTTCTCACGGCAGCACCCGTCGGTCTCTAACTCCCAGTTTTGTGGGTCTGCCGGTCGGGGCACGTTTCGACACTCACCTCTCATCTGCCACTTGGCAATCACGTCGGCCACTGTCGATTTTGGGTACTTCAACCCGCTGGATATATCACGTATGGATCGGAAATTTCTGTGCTATCCGACGATTACACCTTTCTCGAAATCAGAGAGCTCTGAACTGCGCGGCATCTTGCATGCGACAGGTTGCGTTGTTGTTTCCCACACGATATTTAACGGCGGCGGCCGTGACGTGTATCAGGACCGCATATATATTGTCGATTGCAGGGGTGTCCAATTACTTATTGGTAGATAGTGTATAATACCAAGGAAAACGGGGAGGTTATTTTACCTGTTACAGAGGCTTAATTACTTAAATTTCCAAGTAGTGAATATTCTCATTTAGAAGGTGAACGTGCTTAACGATGACTCATTTATCATGTTTTGACTTGTACTCTTTCCCCGGTGCATGACTGTAAACGTCTGTACACTATAAGCAAATCATCAGAGCTTCATGGTTATCAAATTAACTGAACCCAACATGTGTGATCATCTGAATTTTGAGAGAGCCAGTGCCTTTTATTATGAAGATATGCCTGCTGCATATCAATACAATTTCCTTTGTTGGTTTGGCTGACCGATGTTCATATTTTTCTCGATTTTGTTGTAATAATTAAGTGTTAGTCTGACATTTGAAGATAAGGCATCGACAAATGACGACACTCGAGCAAAACAAAAAGACAAAACAAAAAAACACTCCTTTCTAAATATGTTTGGATGCAAGTAAAATGCTTTCCCTTTTTTAACACAATAGATTAGTGCAATCCTGCCAGGGTAAATTGGTAATGAAAGTGCATTGCTTACAACATGAGTGTCTTTATATCTGAATATTTCATGCTCTTTCATTGGTCATTGCGTACATAACTGGTGAAGCCTAACAATGGAAAATGCTGTGGGAAATAAGGTTTTGAAGTTTGAAGCAGAAACAAGGACATACACTATCTACCAACAAGTAATTGGACACCCCTGCGATCAACGATATCTGCGGTCTTGATAAACGTCATGGCCGCCGCCGTTAAATATCGTGTGGGAAACAACAACGCAACCAGTCGCATGCAAGATGCCGCGCCGTTCGGAGCTCTCTGATTTCGAGAAAGGTGTAATCTTCGGGTAGCACAGAAATGGCCGATCCATACGTGACATATCCAGCTAGTTGAAGTACCCAAATTCGACAGTGGCCTACGTGATTGGCAAGTGGAAGATGAGAGGTGACTGTCGGAATGTGCCCTGACCCGGCAGAGCCACAAAACTGGGAGTTATATATATATAGTATAAACTGGTTCTCTGGAGCGACGAATGAAGGTTCACCCTCTACCGTTCGAATGGCAGGGTCTGGGTTTGGCCTCTGCCTGGAGAACGCCTCCTGCCGGAATGTATTGTGCCAACTGTGAAGTTCGGCGGCGGTGGAATTATTCCATGGGGGTGTTTCTCCTGGTATGGCACAGGACCCTTGGTCGCAATTCCTGGTAGACTCAACGCCGAGACCTACTGCACCATTTTGGATGATGCTCTTCCTACATTGTGGCAGTTTTACGGTGTGGACCCATGTTACTTTCACGATGACAATGCAACTTGTCATCTTGCGAGGTCCTCCATGGCTTGTTATGGTGACAATAGGGTTAATCGAATGGACTGGCCTGCGCAGAGCCCGGACCTTAACCCTATCGAGCACCTCTGGGACGAGTTGGAGCGTCGACTTAAGGGGTGCCCCCACCGTCCGAAATCGGTGAAGGAACTGACCTGTCTTCTCCAAACCAAGTGGAAGAAAATACCCCTAGCCTTCGTACAACGCCTAGTTGAGAGTATGCCCCGGAGTGTCGCAGCTGTATTCGCCGCTCGTGGAGGCTCCACCAACTATTGAAGGCGAATATACTTCGTTTTCCTTCGCTATCACAGGTGTCCAAATACTTGTTTGTAGATAGTGTAATTCTCAAATATAAAGCATACAGCTCTCTACTAGAATGCTGTTTTAAATCTTCAGAGTTGAAGCCTATTCAAAGGTGTCAAGATAAATAGGAAACCAAATATAAAGCAGAACTTACTTTTCGAACTGTTATATGAAATAAATTTAAAATATAATAAACCAAAATTCAATGTTTATACTACAGTGTTGATGTTGGTATAATCATGGAAAAACATCATTCTTGACGATGATATGCATATGGGGTATATATGCGAGATATTCTCTTTCTGCTGTATATTACTAATCCTTTTGCATCATAATTTCATCACTTATTTCAGAAGACCAACGTATTTTTTAATTTTTCTAGTTTTTATATGTATTTTTAGTATGATTGAAGATCTATGTCATGACAGGGTAATTGAAACAACTGATGAAATATATATGTAGCACGCAGAACTGATAAGCACATAGCCTTTTATAGAACACTTCGAATTATTTATGTTGAACTTTTATGTAGGACAAATATTTGAGTTTTTCACAATTAATATGTGCTATCAGGACGTTTTCTGCTACTACCTAGTACACAGATTCATTAGGAAGGTGACGCAGAAAATTCTGGAGAGGATGCAGAAGTGGTGGATACTATACTTCAAGTGTGTTCACGAAGTTTGCATCCGATGAGATTAAGAATCTCGCGGACCGTTAGAAAAGGTTTATGGAAATGCGTGTCCTCTAATAAAACATTTATATAGTTCACACTTTGTTTTGTACTTATAAAAAATGTTCTGTACGATCAGATTAATATTCGTAGTAACGAAATGTTACTTAATTAGCGATATACCCTTCTCTGTGCCTAAACACAACGCTGTCAAATGCGTACCTAAAATTCTCATTTTACATACTTTCCTTCGTTCTCTACAAAAGCTTCATAATCGACATGTCCGTTTTTATGTTGATGTTCAGGAAGAAACAATGAAAAGTAGTTATGATTAAGACAAGGAAACATAACTGTACTTATGTAAATAGGTAACTAAAAAACTCAAGAAAACAATTACAAGTAATCCACAATAAACACTTGCGGAAAGTGAAAAAAGAACCTAAAGAATGATTTGGCAGACGATCATGAAATTTACATATGTTAATGATGTCGAGTTTACGTAGGTGTGATGTTAATTTCGGGACCAACCGGTGAGCGCTTACGCCAAAGCACGGCATAATATGCAAATTATCGTCGGTGGTATTTAAGGAGTACGACGAAGTGAATGTAATCAGTCGTCGGCGTACGGACACGTGCGAAGACCCTTAAGAAGCTGCAATGCCTGGACATGGAAGACGCGTACGATTTCAGCAGTTATTGGACTTTGAACGAGGTCGTCTAGTCGGACTCCGGGAGGCCGGGTGGTCGTATCGTCGTATTGCGGAGCGAATTGGACGGGAAGTATCGGTGGTGGTACGATGGTGGCGTAGGTGGTCCGAGGAACATTACCACACTAGATGACGTGGAACCGGGAGTCGCAGACGGACTGATGAGCGGACCGATTGACGCATAAGAAGAGCGACGTTGTCAAGCAGAACATCCACTGTGACACAAATCCGAGCTGCCGTTGCACCTGAGGTGACTGTGCGAACAATCCGCAACCGTCAACTGGATGCATGACTACGTGCACGTGTGCCTCTGGCATGTGTACCTCTGACTCCAGCCCACCGTCAGGAACGGCTGCAGTGGTGTCGTCAAAGTCTGCACTGTAGAACGCAATGGCGATCTGTCGTGTTCAGGGACGAAAGCAGACTCTGCTTGGGAGCCTCCGATGGCCGTATGCGTGTTCGCAGACGCACAGGGGAGAGTCTCCACACTTCTTGCATCCGCCAACGAGACACAGGGCCTACACCTGGTCTCCTGGTGTGAGGAGCGATTAGCTATCACTCCCGTACACAGCTAGTGTTTGTACCGGGTACGTTAAACAGCCCCTCCTACATCAACATCATCATTCAGCCCGTTGTTGTGCCATTTGTAAGGTCGGTCCATCGTGGTGTTTTCCAGCAAGATAACGCACGCCCACACACGGCACGTGCAACGCGACATATACTTCAGTGTGTTACACAACTTCCATGGCCTGCACGTTCCCCGGATTTGTCACCCATTGAGCACGTGTGGGATTTTAAGGGGCAACGACTTATCCGGTCTCCACGGCCAATCACGACCATCCACGATTTACGCGTCCAGGTTGAGGATGCTTGGAACTCATTACCCTAAACTTACATCCAACATCTGTACGACAGACACCATGCTAGAATTGCACAGTGTGACCCAGTTCATGACGGTTCAACATCGTACTAACCATGTTACATGGAAATGTTATTTTTCAGTGTACCAGCAAATACAGCTGTATTTTGCCATAATGTTTTGATCACGTTATCCTCTGTATTTCGTTATTATGCTGTGTAAATTTCGTTGGTATCAGACGTCTCCTTCTTGGTGTTCTTTTTTCACTTTCCGCCAGTGTATTTGCGTTGAAACGTGAAAAGTGTCAATAAAGAATTGCAGATATTTTAGCTTTCTAGCAGATTTGTGGCTAGGGCAATGGCAGTATTTTCATTTTAATTGCCATACAAACCTTTTTCTGAGGTAACCTTGATGAAAGTGCAAAACCATATACTTTATGTATCAAATCTTCGTTTAATTTGAGGCTATTTTATGTGTTTTATACTAAGATGAACTGCTTCAAACAGTTTCTTTTCACGAGAGTTTAGAAGGAGTTCTCCCACTTTACTCTTCAAAACCGTGCACACACAAAGCTTTCATCAGGAATATACCTGAATCATATGACATTACCATTTCTATCCATACCTAATAATAAAATTTACGTTTCTCTGAAATACTGGTATAGTGACATGAATTATGCAGAGTAATCCAAAAGCGTGGAATTGCTTCCGACCCCATCTTTTTCACAGAAAATTACATCACTCAGGTCGACATTATGCAGCTATTCTTTGTGCAGCATAATAGAAAACTAAAGCCACACTCTACACATGGTTATTAGAACAAAACGCGAAATGTTTTGATTGCGAATGCGTATCACTTATTATTCTCCCAATTGAAAAGGTTTCTTTCAACCAGTGTTGCTGCAAATACTGTTTATTGTGCTCCGGAGAGAGAAATTAAATTAAAATCGTACATCACATTTCTTTGAAAAGTAAAAGTGATCAACAATATGTCCATCCACCAAATGCTTGTGGAGAAAATATTTTCTCAAAAATCGAAACATTTCTTGCTGTTTGGCGTGCTTTAAGTGTTCTTCATTAAGAAACGTATAAAACATTTTAAAAAATGTTACATTACTGCTGTTCAAAAACAAAAAAACTATGAATTAGTATATTTATCCTGAGAGGGAATCGAATATACTGTGTGGAGCTGTTCAGCTATTTTTTTAGCCGTTTATCTTTTTAAAACTCGTCTTGAATCATTTTCGGCAAAGGATCAGAGAAGTATTCAAAATACGTATCCGTGGGGAATATAATTACAAAAACCACATATGTACATAATTTACTATTTCTATATATATTCAACAATCAGTTACGGGATTTGGGGTTTCTTTGTGTTCACATGTTTTTACTGCTGTACTTACTCAAAATGGATATTTGAATTTCATTTGTGCTATTATTTTCTGTGGAGTTAAAATTAAACAACACATCATTTTCAAATTTTGGACTTCCAACACGACCTTTTCAAATTTTGAAATTCCAACACGACCTTTTCAAATTTTGAATTTCCAACACGACCTTTTCAAATTTTGAATTTCCAAACGTTTCAGTAACCAAAATAAGTTACTCATATTTCTCCAACGGCTGTCTTCTTCCAAATAACTGTATAATACACTTTATTCCATATAATAATGTATATATAAAAAACCTGCACGACTCCATATCCAATTCTGGAGAAGATACCAGACTCAGATTATTCAAACTTATGCACCCACCAAAAGTCATCCTGAAGAAGAAATTGAAGAATTATTTGAAGAAATGCGTCATCTAAATAATAAGGGCAAGCAGCACTTGAAGATAATTATGGAAGACTTCAATGCAAAAAAAGGGCAACAGCAACAGAATGAAACTTCAGTAGGTAAATTCGGTCACGGCAACAGAATCCAGCGTGGAAATACTCTCGTAGAGTTTGCAGAGGCAGAAGGGTTTTTCATCATGAACTCCTTTTTTAAGAAAAAGCCATACAGGAAATGGACATGGAGACATCCAAATGGGATGACAAGTGAAATTGATTTTATTATGTATAACAAAAAATTCGTCATCGAAGACTGCATTGTGCTAAACAAGTTCTACACAGGTAGTAACCGTAGATTGGTGAGATGTAAGATGCACCTCAACACTAAACTCGAACGTGGCAAGCTCATATGACAATCAAAATGCATTTATATAACCAACCTTAAAAAACACCATAATACCTTCAAGTTGGAACTGAAGAACAGATTTTCTGCTTTAGAAGGCCTAACATCGGAAGAAGTAGATATTGCTGAAGTTAATATCTCCATCTTTCAAAATGTAACCAAAGATCTTATGGAAACATCAACAGAATTAGCTGGGTTTACGAACAAGTTGCATGTGAACAAATTATCAAGAAACCCCAAATGTTGATGCAAAAAAGAAGAGAGATGAGGATATCTAACAAAAATGTGACTTCCAAAGTGCAATGTATAGAGCTATGCAATGCAGTACGAAAAAGTATCACTGAAGACGTAAGGATATTCAGCTGTGAACTAGTGAGGAAAGCAAGTAAAAACAACCAAATCCAAAAGATAGCAAAGGGACATCTCAGTAAATGAAAGAAACAGATTATGGCACTGAAAAAAGAAGATGGTTCTGTAACAAGAAATAGAGGCGACATTTTGACAATAGTGAAATTTTCTACACCAAATTATATGACAGGGATGATACATGTACTCCTGACACCATGAAAGGTACCAGAGTTCTTCCAGTCCCCCCAGCAGAAGTTGCACATGCAATCAAGAACATGAAGCGGGGAAAAGCTCGAGGAGTAGATGTAATTACTGTAAACATCATACAAGAAGCAAGTGGAGAAATCGAAACAGTACTCGCCCTAAATTTCGTCTCGATGCCTTAATGAAGGGAAGATTCCTAAAGATTGCAACAACACTACAATTTTCCGGCTACATAAAAAAGGTGACATTGAATATCTCAGGAACTACAGACCTATCAGCCTCCTATCAGTGGTTTATAAAATCTTCACTAAAGTTCATTTGCACCGTTTGAAGGTAACACTGGACTTGGCTCAACCGAGAGAACAAGCTGGATTCAGGATTGGATACAGCACAACAGATCATATCCACGTACTGACAGAACTAATTGAAAGAGCGAGGGAATATGAACTTCGTTTTGTGCAAAACTCTTATCGATTATGAAAAAGCCTTTGATTCTGTGAAACCACCAGCAGTTACAATGGCTACGAAATCATGCGGTATTGAAGATGCATACATTAATATTATTAAAAGCGTCTATGAAAATATAAGTGCAAAGATTCGACGGTTTGAAAATGCAACACACCTAAACATTGGAGTGAGAAAAGGTGACACCATATCTCCGAAGCTCTTTAATGCCATATTGGAAAATGTCTTTCAATTACTGAAGGGGGAAAACAAAGGGATAAAGCTTAATGGAGATTATCTAACTCACCTTCTTTTTGCTGATGACGTAGTAATTTTGACAACTACCCCATTAGAGCTGCATATTATAATCCAGGAACTTGCTGACAAGTGTAAAGAAGTGGGATTGAAAAAGAACTTTCAGCAGACATAAGTGATGTTTAATGCTTTTACAAGAAATGAAGATTTATTGATCGATGGAGAAAATCTGGAGATAACAGATACGGTCGTTTATCTTGGACAGCAGATATCAAGTGAGGGTCACATTTATGAAGAAGTTAATCGGCATATAAAACTTGCCTGGAGAGCTTTTGGAAGAAATAGCATAATTTTCAAGAGAAATATGCCATTATGTCTTAAAAGAAAAGTGTTTGATCAATGCATCCTTCCAGTGCTTACGTATTGTGCAGAGATGTGGATCTTAACTAAAAGAGACATACAAAGGCTGCAGACAACGCAAAGAGGCATGCAGAGGTGCATGCATGGTGTAACCAGGTGAGATAAGAACAGAAACTCTTGGATCCGAAAAATGACAAGAGTGGAAGACATCATGATCAGAGTTAAATCCCTGAAATGGCCCATTGCCATTTCAGAGTTAAATCCCTGAAATGGCAATGGGCCATTTCAGGGATTTAATGGGCCTGATAAGGGATTCAATGGGCCTGTGATTCTGACATACTGCCAGAATCACAGACCATCGATGGACAGCCGAAATTTTACATTGGATTCTAAGGGACAGGAAAAGACCCAGAAGAAGACCACATGGGAAATGGGTGGATGAAATTCGAAAGTATGCGGGAGTAACATGGAAGAGACTGGCACAAGACAGACCGTTGTCGAAGAGGCTTGGAGAGTCCTTCGTCCAGCAGTGGATTGATAATGGTTGACAATGATGATAATGATGATATATACAGTATATGCAACTTGTTCTTAGTACCAGCTAATTTTTTTGCTGTTTCCATAAGAGCCTTGGTTTTTTCTGTTAACTTCAGAGATGCCCACTTCTTCGGATGTTAGACCTTCTAGAGCATATAATTTGTTCCTCAGTTCCAATTTGAAGGTATTATGTTTTTTAAGGTTGGTCATGTCAATACACATAGTTTCTTTTATGAGCTTGCCTCGCTGGAGTTTAGCTTTGAGGTGCATCTTACATCTTACCATTCTATGGTCTCTGCCTGTGTTGAAATTGTGCAACACACTGACAAATTTCTTGTTACACATGATAAAATCAATTGCAGTTGTCAAACCATTGGGCATTGAGATGTCTGCATGTTCATTTCCTTTGTGGATTTTTCTTGAAAAAGGAGTTCATGATGAAAACCCCTTCTGACCCTGCAAAATCTACGAGAGTTTTTCCACGGTGGTTTCTGTTGACTTGAGCGAATTTGCGTGCTGAAGTTCATTCTGCTGATGTCGCCTTATTTTCGCATTGAAATCTCCCATAATAATCTTCAAGTGCTGCTTGCCTTTATTATTTGGATGACGAATTTCCTCATGAAATTCTTCAATCTCTTCTTCAGAATGCCTTGTAGTGTGTGTGTAAGCTTTAGGTAATCGGAGCCTGGTATCTTCTCGAGAGTTGGATGCAAAGTCGTGCAGATCTGTCAGAGGAACTTTGAACTTCTGCAAATTTGTCCTTCAGTTTCCTGCTGATGCAAAAAAAAAAAAAAAAAAAAAAAAAAGAGAGAAATGAGGACAGCTAAAGGAGATCGAATGAACTTCGAAAGTGTAATATATTGAGCTATGCAATACGGTACGAAAAAGTATCACTGAAGATGTAAAGAAATTCAACTGTGAACTAGTGAGAAAAGCAATTGAAAACAATCAAAGCCTAAAGAGAACAAAGGGACATCTGAGTAAAAAAAGAAAACAGATTATGGCTCTGAGAAAAAATGATGGTTCTGTAACAAGTAATAAAGGTGAAATTTTGACAAGAGTGAAGGATTTTTACTCAAAACAATATGAAATAATGAAACATGTGCTCCAATCTTTACAAAAGGTACCAGAGTTCTTCCAGTCCTCCTAGGAGAAGTTGCACGTGAAATCAAGAACATGAAACGGGGAAAAGCTCCAGTAAAAAATGCAATTACCGTAGACACAATACAAGAAGCAAGTGGAGAAATTGAAAGAGAACTTGTCCAAGTTTTCAATCGATGCCTTAATGAAAGGAAGATTTCTGAGACTTGGAACAATGCTACAATGCTCCTGCTACATAAAAAATGTGACATTGAGAATCTCAGGAACTACAGACCTATCAGCCTCCTATCAGTGGTTTATAAAATCTTCACTAAAGTTCATTCACACCGCTTGAAGGTTACACTGGACATAGCTTAACTGTGAGAACAAGCTGGATTTAGAAGTAGCTACAGCATTATATATCATATCCACGTACTGAGAGAACTAATTGAAAGAGCGAGGGAATATGAACATCCATTATGCATGGCGTTTATCGATTATGAGATGGCCTTTGATTCGGTAAAACCATCAGCAGTTTCAATGGCTTTGAAATCCTGCGGTATTGAATATGCATACATTAATATTATTAATAAAATATATGAAAATGCAAGTGCAAAGATTCGGCTATTTGAGAATACAGCATACATAAAAATTGGAAGGGTAGTGAGACAAGGAGACACTATATCTCCCAAACTCTTTAATGCCAAATTGGAAAATGTCGTTCTATCACTGAACTGGGAAAACCAGGAGATAGAGATTGATGGAGATTATCTAACTCACCTTTGTTTTGCTGATGACGTATCATTTTTAGCACGTCTTTTGTAAAAAAAGATCGTGCTTATGTTATCGGTTTGTCCGTCCGTCCGTCTGTACCCACGGTATCTCTGCAACTATTAGTCCGATTTGAAAAATTATTTTTGCATTCGAAAACTTGAAATATGCGAATGATGATCCCTTATCTTGTTTTTTTTTTACGATGTACAATTTCGCCGCTAGAGGGCGTAAATGCCGATGATGTCGAATTCAAAAATACGTTTTATTCCACATATTTGCTTCTAAACATCCGATTAAAAAAACTTTTATCTTTCGATTCCATTTATGTCGAAGAGTATTTTGGATATAGTTTCCTTTTCAAAATACGCATAGATTTTCTGCTAGGGTCGTAAAAGTAAATTGCATTTTTTTCGATAACTCTTCTTCTGAAACTCCGATTTGAATTTTTTTTTTCAGCGGATACATCTCCTGATACACAATCTTTTGCATTAATTTCGAATTTTTGGTAAAGAATACTTTGGCCAACAGGGGGTAAGTGTTAATTTTTGCTTCTGATATATTTGCCATAAAATCTGAGCTTCTAAAATATCGATTGAAAAAATTCTTTCGTGTACTGATGCCGCTCACATCGATAAACCTTTTCGGAATATTTTCTTCACAAAATATTCTACACTTTCTCCGCCAGGGGGCGTAGATGTATATCTTATTTTTGTCAATATCTCTACTTCTAAGAGTCCGATTTCAAAAATGCCTTCTTTGTTGGATAGTGTTTTTTGTGTGACATGTTTTTCATATAATTTCCAAATTTTCAAGTAATTCATAGACTTTCCGCTAGGGGGCGTAGCGGTAAATTGCGTTTTCCCCTATATCTCATCTTCTAAATTTCCGATCTAAAAAATTATTTCTGCACCATACAGCTCCTGATGGGAAATCGTTTGCACATAATTTCTAATTTTTGTAAAAAAAATGGTTTGGCCACCAGGGGGTGTAAACCTTAATTTCCGATTCTGATGCATTTGCAGCAAAATATGAGCTTCTAAATTCTCGATTGAAAATAACTTCGTTTGTAGACCGATAATACTCATGCCGACAAACGTTTTAGAAACATTTTCTTCTTATATTAGTGCACGGTTTCTACGCCAGGAGGCGTAGATTTATATCTTATTTTTGTCAATATATCTACTTCTAGGAGTCCGATTTGAAAACTTTTTTTTTGTTGGATAGTGTTTTCCGTGTCGCATGTTTTTCATATTATTTCAAAATTTTCACGTAATTCATAGACTGTCCGCTAGGGGCGTAAAAGTAAATTGCGTTTTCCCCTCTATCTCTGCTTTGAAATCTACGATCTGAAAAATTATTTCTGCACCGGATAAAACTCCTGATGGGAAATCGTTTGCACGTAATTTCAAATTCTTGTAAAAAATTGTTTGGCCACCAGGTGGGGTAAGTCTTAATTTCCGCTTCTGATGTATTTGCAACAAAATATGAGCTTCTAAAATCTCGATTGAAAAAAAGTATTTTGTGGACCGATACTACTCATGTCGACAATTATTTTAGGAACATTTTCTTCTTAAAATAATGCATGGTGTCTCCACCAGGGGAGTAGATGTATATCTTATTTTTGTCAATATCTGTACTTCTAAAAGTCCCATTTGAAAAATTCCTTCTTTATTGGATAGTGTTTCCGATGCGAAATGTTTTTCCTATAAATTCAAAATTTTCAAGTAATTCATAGACTTTTTGCTAGGGCGCACAATGGTAAATTGCGTTTTCTGCTCCTAAAACTCCGATTTGAAAAATTCTTCCTGCATCACTTACAAGACCTGACGGAAAATATTTTTCACGTAATTTCTAATGTTTGGTAAAGAATGGTTTGACCACCAGGTGTCATAAAGAGTTAATTACTACTGCTGATGTATTTGTAGCAAAATCTGGGCTCCTGAAAACTCGACTAGAATTTTTTGTCTTGGACCGATACTGCTCATATGGATAAACCTTTTGTGAATACTTTCTTCCTAAAATAATGCATTGTTTTCTCACCAAGGGACGTAAAGTCAAATCTTATTTTTCTCGATAACTCTGTTTCTAAGAGTTCGTAAGCTCACGATTTCGTTTACAGCAATATCTGAGGGATTAAAGACCCGATTGAAAAACTTTTTTCTTCCGTCAGATAGTATTGTTTTCCATACCGGTTCCGTTGACTTTTAATAGCTTTGTTAATTTTAAATTGCGTCAGAACAGATTCAAAAGACGTGCTTATTACACCCTAAAATTCGGTGTCATCTTTCTTGTTACAACTACCCCAACAAAGCTGCAGAGTATGATCCAGGAACTTGCTGACAAGAGTAAAGAAGTAGGACTAAAAATGAACTTTCGGAAGACAAAAGTGATGTGCAATGCTTTTACAAGAAATGAAGATTCATCGATTGATGGGGAAACGCAATACCTACATTTATCTTGGACAGCAGATATTAAGTGAGGATCACATTTATGAAGAAATTAATCGGCGTATAAAACTTTAATGGAGAGAGATTTTGGAGATACAGTATAAATTTCAAGAGCAATATGCCATTATATCTTAAAAGAAAAGTGTTTGATCAATGCATCCTTCCAGTGCTTACATATGGTGCAGAGTCGCGGACCTTAACTAAAAGAGACATACGAAGACTGCAGAAACTCAAAGAAACATTTAGATGTGCATTCTTGGTGTAACCAGGAGAACAAAGAAGAGGAACTCGTGGATAAGAAAAATGACAAGAATTGAAGACATCATGATCAGAATAAAATCCCTGAAACGGATTTGGGCTGGATATATTGCCAGATGGATAGACCATCGATGGAAAACCGAAATTTTAGACTGGATTACAAGGGACAGGTAAAGACCTAGAAGAAGAACACATAGGAGATGGTTTGGATGAAATTCGTAAGTATGCTGGAGTAACATGAAGGAGACTGGCAGAAAACAGACCTTTGTGGAATAAACTTGGGGAGACCTTCGTCCAGCAGTGGATTGATATTGGTTGACAATGATGATGATATATATATATATAATATCATTTACAACCAATGAAAATGAAACTACTATATAACTTTTAATAACTTAAACTACATTTTCGTTTTTAAATTCTTTAAACAATGTACACTACTTTGTGAGAATAAAATTTATATGAAAAAAAGAATCTCATGATTTCTTTATTAATGTTGCCGCCCTGAACTGTTATTTCAGATGAATCCTCGTTCTCTGTAATTAGAGGCTGCGGTATGTTAAATAAACTATGTACAAGTGCTTACGTATTGCGTTCTACAGTACACGTATATTTTCTGTAAGTGATGTTTTTATGTATTTTAACAACACATGTGTTGTCGCAGAAGTATGAAAGGAAGTATAACTCAGTTAACTAGGTGCATAACGTGAACGACAAAAACAAGACGTGCAACCATTCTATGACGCAGTTAATATAACGGGTTCATTTACTTACATACCAAATGCATTTTACCAACTCAAGAACGCTCTCAAAAAAATTAATTTCAGTGTCAGCACGGGGTGTCTTACATCTTTTTTACCATCAATAGAAGAAATCATGAGGAAGTCTTTTTTTTCCAAGGATGCAGTCGTTTATGCAATCCTGCTACAAAACATAAATACCTACGAACGATACTACACCGGAATGATCACGCGTTCATTTAGATTTAGAATCCACGAGCATAAAAACTGCAGAAAAGACGGAAAAGTAACCACTGCCCTAACCAATGATGTCAAGTTCCAAAATCCTGCTGCTATGTGAAATGACATGAAGAAATTAGCTTCTTACTCTAGCCCTAAATCTACAGCCATTCGAGAAACCTTGGAAATCTCTAACAACACTGAAGCTTGCAGCAGCAGTAACAGAGTCCCTCTACAGTTTGTACGAATTTGGAAGCATTTTTTCAAACAACTCCTTTGCCCATCTAAGATACCGTTTACCCAGTCTATAAGGCTCCTGGTGTGTTTCAGTGAGAATTGCATTCGCATCTGTTTGTTAATTATCTGGTCAAGTCACCGAATTCAAACTGTTGAATCGTTTTATTATTCAGATTGAAGTTTGCTCTCTACCTTCCATGAAAATCCTCTGCCAGACATTCGAAAGCTCGGAAAATTAATATTTTAAGGGATATCTAAATTTTTTTTCTTGCTAATCAATACGCATTTCTTGGGCTTCAAACAGAAGCTCGTTGATAACATTTGAGATTTTTCGTCATACATTTGGTGGAGCTATTGTGAAAAGTTGATGATCCCATGTTTTACGTGGTCTTTGTTTCCAGGAAAGATGACTAATTCATATGTTACAATGATGAAGAATTAGTCAAACACATCATATAGATCATTTATGTGTATATTCATTATATTCCTTTGATACCAATTTTAGATAAATTTGTGCAAGCTGTTTTTCATGCAATGGGGTGGAAGTACAGAGCCATATGATAAAAAAAATTGTTCACAAACCTCAGATTATGATGTCTTCAATTTCACGCAGCTCTAAGTATCGGTTAAAGTCTGGTATCGTTTGTTGTAGTATGTATGAAGAAGCAGTTTCATTGAATGCTTGTAAGACACCAAATACCGCCAGACAGTTGCACTTAAAGAGTACACAATCTAAGTCCCCGCTCATATGCTATGAAAAGCGAATTTACTCAAATAAATTAAAGACGCATTTGGTTGCTCATGGATAATTCCAGCACTGTGCATTTCAACATAAACTGTTTCACAGTTTTCCGAGGGATATTTCTAGTCAGGATATTTTGCCCGCACGTTCTGTATCAAGATTCGCACGGATAGTTCACGAATGATCGAGGCACGTGGAAACCACCAGGCGACCTTACGATGTAAGTAGGATCATACAATATTTTTCTCTGCATGCGAACTGCACAAAACTTTCGTACCTTGACCAAGAGGAGTAAGTATGAGGAGAGCAGTTTTACAGGAATGTGTTTCAATCTTGTCAGATATATGAAAAATAGATAACTATGAATGACTAAGGAGATGACAAAGTCATATAAATCCGTGAAATGGTGTATAACCAAAAACATTTTATTGTGCCAAACTTTTGCCTTCCAAAAGGTTTGTTAGTTAATTGTATTTCTTAGTTAATTCTTAGTTAATTGTAGGGATTTAAACCTGATGTTTCTCAGGATACGTATTGTACATCCTTCAAGACAGGACTGTAGTATTATCAGAGAAGCAGAACAGACATTTACTTTCCGAAATTCGAAATAAACTACGATACATTAATTACTTAAGCCGTAGGTCTTATTCTAATTTCCAAGACTTTGCTGCAAGAAGCCATACAATTCTTCTGGACAGAAAACTGAGGATCTTCATGGCTATTTCTGACTCTGAGCTTCAAAAATTTCACTCTACTCATATTAACTATCTTCGTAATCTGGTGGCGTTGGATCTGGACATCAAATGCAGACTTTATCCTAATCATTACTGTCACGAACCATCTAATTCTTTGCAACCTTACATAAATATTAGCATTGTCAATTTAACTCATTTGCAGAAGCAGGCCCTCAACCGTGGTTTCATATAAGCCTATCCACCATCAAACCCTAAACGTTCCATTCGGAACAATCAGGGCAGTGTGGCATGTTGCATTTTCCTCCTGAAAGAGGGCACAACTACAAGGAGTACCGCTGCCTCGAAATACTGACACGACCTTTGAGAATTATTCCCTCTAGAAACATCAGCGCTTTCACCTGTTCTAGAAACGGAACCACCTGGCATGTGGCTTCAAAAATAACACGTCTTTCAAAGCTGTGGTTCTTTCTTGATGCATTTATAACATCCACTAGCTGGCATGCCCACCTAATTAACTAATAAACACAAGCACGTCGGGAGTATGCCTGCTTTTCAACCGTGCTCGCTAGCGAAACGTCTTAGTGACTGCCTAATCTAAAGCAAGATGACGTTTGCCGCGATGTATATGATTCAATTTTCTGTCTATTACCTGTACGTACATGTGTTCTGAATTTATATTTATACCGAAGAAACTGATATTTCTCTTTGCTTTAGGAATGAAACGGCATGATAGAAAATACATTTATAAAACGAAATAAAAATTCCTGATCATGGATATAACGAAGTGTTGAAAACCTTCATTGTATCTAAACTGCGTTTTCCTGTCTACATGAACTACGTTGTACACATGTAAAGTTATGTGTACACGTACTACAAAGCACTACTAGATTTAATGAATAACTTTTTATTACGGAGATACGGGTGTAACCAGGTTACAAAAGCAGTCAGATTTTTCAGTGTTGTTAAAATGTAGTACATTCAGCCTGCGCTGAAAATATAAAACAAGTCGTGGACATGCAGAAAGATAAACATATTGTTCACTTACCTGACATATTTTCCCATTACTTGTGGCCTAATAAAACGCGTACGTACAACGTAATCAACTACAATGTCGAGCTAAATTTTCCAAAAAGTAACCTGTAACATTTACAAAGATATTTTTTGCAACGATGAAGTTAGTCAATTATTCTAGTGACATACACCCTTGAGGACTTGTGTCATGTGAATAAAGAACTAAACAACAGAGGCACTGACATGGACAAAAGGGACTTTAAATATTATCAATAGTTCATATAATAGTCAACCATCCATGACGGATATATTATATCTGAAAGAGTAATTTCCGTCCTTTGCAAGACCGCAAACTGTTCAAACGGTTATATAAGCACAAAAACAGAAGTTTCATGAATGTAACAACTAAAACGATAATGACTGCTTAATAATAATACAGGAGATAAAGTATATCTGTTTTTACTTGTTTTTCTGTAAAATGCGTGCATGACGGTTATTAAAATTCTGTGAACATCATTTAGTAAATAAAAACTACTTAGAACTACCATCATTTCGAAACTTTTGTATCCCTGCATTATACCAACGGATGATTGCGTTAAACAATCCTTTATGCACCGCCTTACATCATCTGCATCTTTGTGTAACTGAGGGATACACATGCAATTGTAGAAGATCTTATGTTATGATGTATCATAGTTTCTCAAGAACTTGTTCTAATGATCATTATCATCATTTTGAAACTTTTGTATCATTGCATTATACCAACGGATGATTGCGTTAAACAATCCTTTATGCACCGCCTTACATCATCTGCATCTTTGTGTAACTGAAAGATACACATGCAATTGTAAGAGATCTTATGTTATGATGTATCATAGTTTCTGAAGAACTTATTCTAATGATCATTATCCCTCACAGAATTATTAGGAGATTAATTTCAAAACTAGTTAACTACAATATTTAGCGAAATATTACATTGGAGAGCTACAGTGGTTTAGAAAAGCGCGAACACTTTTCACTCAAGTTATACGAAACATTACCTCATTCGTACAAACGCTATGAACTCCACAATTAAAGAAATTATTATTTTTTGTTCATGCACTAGGCATACGTATAAATATTATTTCAGAAAACATTATAAGAAATGTTTCCAATTGTCTACATCAGTATTTCCTAACTGTCTGTTCATGGCGTGGTTACGGTCCGGGAGAAACGAGTGAATTTATTTATTTTTCTTTTGAATCAAAATGGAGTCAAAATAAGAATAAGTGTGTTCTTAAGTTTTGAACACCTGTCTTGGAAGATTCATGCAAACTTGGATCACTAATCTCTTCACAGAAGATCTTAACTCCTGTAGGCTAACTCACCAGCAAAAAGAAAGATTTGTTGAACTTCCCTCTGATGCTAGTCTGGTATCGATATTTAGATCCAAATCTCTGACTCAGTGTTTGGGTATTACGGAAAAAGGATATCCAAGTCTTAGCGACAAAGCTGTAAATTTATTGGTAAAATTTTCCACCATGCATTTATTGCGAGAAAACCTTTTCAGCTTTTCGGCAATCTAAACAAAGTACAGGAACGTAGTGGGCATCAAAGATGCCCTGTGCCTTGCCGAAACGATGCTCGAACCACGGCTCGAGAAGATTGTCGCAAAGCAGCAAGAACAGACGTTACATTGACCCCAGAAGAAATATTGACGGTGAGGAGACTATCATAGATTGCACTTATTAATAATTAAAGGCCATTAACAGATTAAATATATTTGCTGTAAGTCGGTGACATGGAATAATTTTTTGTGTACGTTATAGATTATACGCTGTGATCATTATGATATAGAATGAGACTCATTATAATATACACTGCTGGCCACCCAAAATTCAACACCCAGAAGGAAGCATCCGATTGGCCTGAAATTCGCAGAATGCGTCGTCCGCAAGAGGACATGCAAACGATTAACATTGCAGGACATATGCAAATCATATGCTCCCGGCACGCCACCGAGAAGCACTATAAGAAGGGTGCACAGAAGGCTGGGTGTAAGTAGTGGAAGTGTGTTGTGCTACCGGACCTGTGCGTGGGAAGCTTCCTGATGCCTCGTCGCAGAATACGGCAGTCATTCCAGCACGTTTCGGAGTTCGACAGGGGACGAACAGTGTCTTATCGCGACAGCGGTTTATCGTACAGAGACATCGGCGTCCGTGTGGGACGACATCCCGCCACGGTGAGGCGAGTATGGATTCGGTGGGTGCAGGAGGGACGGACGGAACTACGTGAGTGATTGCCGCAGCCGCGGCACACCACCGAACGAGAGGATCGCTATGTTGTGCGGCGGGCATTGACGGCTCGCACGCCACATCACGAAGGTTAGCGCAGGAATTAGGGTGTGTTGCGCAACAACCTGTGTCAGCACGTACCGTTCGTGCTGACACAGGTTGCTGCTTGCCGGGTGGTGGCCCGGCAATCACCACCCGCGGCTACGCCTGATGAACTGTGGCAACCTGTATAATCAGCCTGGACCGACATACCCCAAGCCCACATCCAAAGCCTCTTTCGTTCGATGCCGCGGCGTGTAGCGGCCGTTATTGCCAGCCATGGGGCCACACGATCTATTCATGTCTGCGTGTTCCGCAAGACGCACGGGCATGTGAGCTCAATCGTTTCATCTTTGTATCTGTTGTTATGTGTCCAGTAAATCTGGCTTTGCTATCTCGTGTCTTTCTTTGTGTTGCATTTTCGGTGGCCAGCAGTGTATGTACGAGATTAAGGGCTCGAAAATAACCTAAATCTTTTGTTTCGTCATTGCCGGTCTGCGAATGTAAAAAGGTTGGGAACTACTGCTCTATATCATGAACATTTGGAGGGTGTCAGGGACGGTGTGGTGAGTACGATAAAGAGTTAATCGAGGCCAGACATTTGACCACATGTACACCGCTGTTTCGCTTCTTATCTGAACTTCCTTGGTGGAGGTTCTGGCACTCACACACTTCGTTTCTATTTCCCAACAGGAGATACCGTGGAGTCCATTCGTGAATACAATACTTTGTACCTACCAAGAATCGTCAAGAAATGCACACATGCGCAAACATTCTACGCATCTACATAATTTTAAGGACGATTGAGATATGAGTAACAATTTCTTGGAGGGTGTAGGACAAAATGCTTAAAAGACAGCTGTATTTCAGTGGTGTATATCACATAAAACGTTTTTGTTTGAAGAATTTTCAGAACTTTTATTTCAATATAATTCGCTTACACATCTGTTTCGCTGGGAAATATATTTTTATCGAAACAGGAAACATTTTCATATTAGTAGGATATGCTGTATAAGCCACTTACTTGTGTTATATTGAATGTATATGTCCATTCGTTGAAATTAAGTTCTGCAACTACTGATAGAAATAACTTTTTATGTGTGTATTGGATACAATATAGAGAATAATAGTACAGGTATTTGTGACATGCGAATATCAGTCCATTGTTTTTGATTTTTGCGGAACCCGTGGTAATTATTATTAGTTCTTTGCAGTTTCCACAAGGTGCTAATGATACTTTCTTTTTCCCCTAAATGAACGATCACTTCGTGGAATCATTATCCAGATTCAAGCCACCTCGCAGGACAATACGAAATTTTCTACGTTGACAGATGAAAACAATTCAAGGTATTCAAAACCGACACTATTCAGCATATGACTAATTAAATGCGTTTCCAGTGAGGAGTACATCCCCGAGAGGAAAAAAATGTGTTTTGTATAAAAATTTATCTTTACGTATACAAAACTGAAAGACAATGAATTAAAATTTACTCATAAAGTACAAATGCTGATATCAGGGCATAATCATGCATAAATTTACCGAAGAGCCGGAACATTACTACCAAATGCCTAAAATGGTATTGGTCCTCCATGTACCGATAAAACAGCACTTAATCGGTTATGCATTATGCTACAAGATTTCGAAAGCTGTCTTGTATGTGGTACCAACACGTCATCAGCAGGACCTTTATCTCTTGTAAGTTATACAATTGAGTCGATGCAGATCAACTTGCTAATCCACCATAAATCATAGATGCTCCATTTGATTCATGTCTGGGAAATTCGGAGGCCAAAGCTACGACGGTCGGGGCAAAAGTTCTGCACACGTTAATCTAAAACAGAAGCTGATGATGCAATCGGGAAAATGATTGCGTCAGGTAGAGGTCAGACTCTCGGAAACGCAGTGGCGTCAGAACGACGCATTACCATTAGCTGTGGGGACCTGGGAATGTTTGAAAATGGAAGCGTGCAGCACCTCAGGTCGAGTCACGGCGTTGCACCATGCTGCTTCGGGCCTCTCGAAAGCCCGATCGCTGAGCATCAGGCTTTCGAGAGGGTCGAAGCATCATCGAAGACGATCACCACTCAGGCCGACCTTAAGCGCTGACAGACAAAAACGCTTCTCGAAGAAAATCGCAGTTTCACTGTCGAAGATATTGCTCATTAGAAAAATTTGTCCACCATGTCTGTTGACCGGATTTTTACCTACTCACTAGGAAAAAGAAAAATTGGCGCGCGCTGGTTGCCCCATCATCTTATCCCCGAGCATAACGCAGCCAGTGTGAGAATCGCACAGGGTCTCCTCCACAAGTTCGAAAGGGTGAGCGACACCTTCCTGAACAAAATTGTCGCAATTAAGAAGCCTTGGGCACGTGAGTTTGAGCCGGAACTGAAGTCACAATCCGTGGATTGGAGGCATCCAAGTTGCCCACGGCCTGAAATTGTCGTTGGCAACAATCCAAAATGAAGCAAATGATGATTTAGCGCACAACTCCCGGAGTGTTGTGGTCTCTGAGCAAGTGCCGGTCGCGCAAAATGTCAAAGCATAATATTATGGTGACTTTCTGAGGAAACTGCTGAGACCGGAAATTGGCCCAAATTGCCGGAAGCGGGAGCGATCTTGCTGCATGCCAACAACACATCGTGTCATAGTGCAGCATCAGTACGGGGACTTTTGTCGAAATATGGCTGGGAAAGTTTATCCCACCCACCAGACAGCCCTCATCTCAGTCAACCCGAGTTTGATCTTTTCTCAAAGTTAAAAATTAGGCTCCTTTGCATCCGCTACGAATCGCTGGACGAAGTGTCATTGGACGTGAGCCGAGTAATACGACAGCTGAACAAAGACGGCATACTACGGGGCATCCAGGACATACCTCACCGCTGGCAAGCTGTCATTAGCAGTGGACGAGAGTACATTGAACGGCAATAAGGTAAACGTTTTTCATAATTGTACACTTTTCTCAGAAATGGAAATTGTGCAGAAACGTTTTTTGGGCCCCCGTAAACCTGCAAGTCTTCCTAGTTTCCGCGAACCGTTCCCGAACAATTTGGCAAACGTGGCAAATAGGATTATCGTGCTGAAAGAAGGCACTACTAGAAGGGAATGCCGTTGCTATGAAAGGATGCACGTGTACTGTATATGTTGTAGGTAGAAGTCATCTTTCCTGCACATCAATGATTGGAACAATGATTTCGCAGCAGAACACCTCCCAAAGCATTCACTTCCTTGTCCGGCTTGTTTTTATCCCACGGTGCATCGTGTTGAAGGCGCTTCCACAGATAAATCACACACGTATACAGCCCTACAAATGCTGCAATAGAAAATGAGATGCAGTGAACTAGTCGACATAATTTATATTATTTTATGTCGGTGTTGGTGCTCGTTTCTCTACAGCCTGCTGCTATGCAAACCCATTTTCAGCAGGTTCGATATGCCCTGTGTTATGACACATTACTCTCGTCACCAATTCATATTTCTGGGAATTTGCGCCATAGTATCCATTCTGTTTGCTCGTTTTATACGGGATAGCATTCCCACGCTTATAACGTCAATTGCCTGCGTTCGGCCCAATCCTTGATGGCAGTTCGTAACGTTTGTTTCCTCCGACCTCTTTTTGAGCGTACCAATCACGGCTGCCTGTGAGCAACCCAGAAGACTTGTCGTCTTGCAAATGATCTACGTCATTTGCCTTAACACTACAAATCGTTTTTTTGCTAACTCGCTAAAATCCCTGTGTTTTGCACTAGTAGAAAGAGAATAGCACAAATTAACAGAGCGCAATATCAGGTGTTCAGTATACCGTTTCATGACATACACATGCGCTTTGATCAAACTGCTGTCGCTTCCATTTGCATAAAGACGAGCTGGTAATAAAGTGTTTGCTCTGAGGCATATGTTAAACTGAATAGATTAACCATTAATTTTTGGCTACACAATAGTATAAAATAAATTACAAATAGAATTGCTTAAAAAATTGGTGGTGTTTTAGAAAACATGGGCATTTATTTTTAGCTCTTTAATTCTAAATAACTCAATGTATCTTTATAGAATTTGACCTTAGTTTGGCCATCAGAAAAGCCAATATCTTTTGTTTTTTCCTTTGTTCTTTTTACTGGGAACCCATATACGAAAGTAATTCTATACAACAATTATTGCTGAGGTGAAATGAGGGGCTGTGTTCATCAAAATTCCGATCATCAAAATATATGAATCCACTGCTGGATAAAAATCTCTACAACTTCCTGTCCGAAGTCATTATCTTCCATGCAGCTCCCATATGATTTATATTTCCGCTGCCATCTGTCACGTAGCTCCCCTTTCGGCCCTTTTCCGTACCTTAGTGTCAACCCGGTAAATACAATTGCCAAACGGTGGTCAGTTATTATAGAAATATATACAGTCTGTTGCTACTCCATAGTCTTTGCTTTCACACAACGTCGCTAAGCCTCTTATTTTACTCATTCATGTGCTCTTTTTCTTATCTCTCTTTGTCAATCTGGTTACTCACTTGGCAAGGTACATTTCAGCCACTGGAACGGCGCTCTTGTTTGTAATTTTTTTTTGATTGGAGGTTTAACGACCACCGTGAGCAACTCAATGTGGGCTGTAAGCAGTCGCCCGTCCCTAATTTAGGGTCACTGGTTCCAGGGAAGGGAGAGAGCCAGTGCTATATAACAAACACAACATCCATGCCTAACCGGGACTCGAACCCGGACCTCTTTAGGACGAATTATCAGAGGCCATCGCTTAGACCAATGCGCCACCGGGACGACTTGTAAATGTGCAATTAATTGTTTATTTTGACCCTAACTCACCATGGTGGAGAAAAGGTTGTGTAGGCATAAAACTGCATTTTTTTCTAATATCCCTGGTACATATTTGCAGCTTTTCCTCTAAGAGGCGTACATGTATGTCTTACTTTTGCTGATATCTTTGCTTTTAATACTTCGATTTTATATTTTTTTTCGTTGTTGGAGTGCGTTCCGGAGAGAAATGTATCACATAATTTCAAATTTTTAAGTTGATGCACAAATTTTTCACCAGGGTCTGTAAAGGTAAATTGCGTGTTTCCCAACATTTCTGTTTCTAAAACTCGGGTTTAAAAATTTGTTCCTGCGACGGATACAGCTCCTGATGGCATTAAAACTTAGTTTGATCCGCAGAAAAGTCAAAACCTTTTGTTTAATTCATTCCAAAAATAATACTTTTTTACATGTAATTTCGAATATTTGGTACAAAATGCTTTGGTCACCAGGTAGCAAAACGCTTTATTTTTCCTTCTGACGTATTTGTAGCAAAATCTGAGCGTCTGAAACTCAATTGAAGAAATTATTTTGTGGATCGATAAATTTCATCTCAAAAACACTTTTCAAAATACCTTCTTCTGAAAATAATGCCCAGTTTTTCCTCCATGGGCGTAAAGGTACATCTCCTTTTTGTCGATACCTCTGCTTCTAAGAGTCCGTTTCGAAAAATTCCTTCTTCGTTGGATGGCTTCGTTGCAACGTTTCTCATGTTATTGATATTTTGTTTAACGCACAAGTGTGTAACTAGAGGTCCTAAGTTCAAGTTTATTTTTACAGCAATATCTGCAATGCTAAAAATCCGATTTAAAACATTCTGTTTCGGTCAGGTATAACTAACGGTGAAAAAATTGTGTGTATTTTATTCCCAAAATAATGTACGATTTCTCCACAAAAGGAGCCGAAATTTAATAAGTTTCTCTCAATATCTCAGCTTCTAAATGTGCGATTTAAACTATTCCTTCAAATCCAGCTGACATTTTCCTTTTTGAACATCTTAAGTTTGTATTTGAGCAGTTTTGAAGTTCACAGTTCTGCCGCTAGGTGGTTGTTTTGTAGTTGTACTTGCAGCCAAACCTCGATTTTTAGAAACTTTATTTAGAAATTTATTTTGCTACTGTATGCCGTTCGCCACCGTAAATATAGAGAACATCACCCTCTTTAAATAATGAACATACTTCCCGCTATGGGAGGACATGTCGAAACCTTTTTTTCGCTACTTCGGCTTTTGGAAAACGTACTTAAAATGTTCTTTTTCCTTACCACAGCTTTCGATGTGTAAAATATTTTTCACATATTTTTAATTGTTCCATTACTTAAAATTCTTCCACTAAACAGGGAAGAGTTACATCATGTTTCCTTTTACACTGCTTCTTCTCAGTTTTCGATTATAAAATATATTTGTCTCTGAAACCTTCGTTTTTCTATGAGAAACTTTTTGTGCGCCAATTTTTAATCATCATAACAAATTATTTCTGGTCGTTTTATCAATTGTAGAATTCCTGTTGATTTTTCTAATGTTTTCTATTGACTTTGAATACTTTGTTAAATTTTATTGGCGTCTGAAAGAATTCAAAGGAAGTGCTAATTTTAACCCAGACTGCTTCATGTGACCGTGATTTATTATATTTTGTAAAGAAGCATTGTCTTCAAAAAATAAGACGTCCCATGGAACACACTATAAAAATGCGCCCTGCTGGGTATCTCTGAAGTCCGTGTATCCCTCTCCACCGAAGGCAAAGTTTTCACTGATATTAATCTACTGAAAATGCAATGAAACCCTCTCAGTCATTCAACAATTGCAACGACCTTGAGTGTCTGACCTCCGTTAATTCATACATTCTTCTCCAATCGTACTATATTTCATTCAATTTCGTACTGCACAATACATTTTCAATCATTTCTTCATATATAAGTACCTTATGCTTTGGAACCATATTCTCAAGTTTTTGATCTCCAGGTCTCCTTGAGTAATCTACTGATTTAGGGAATTTTGCCCTATGTCATCTCTTACTTTCCCATCCCAAAGAATCGGAAAAGACAAAGTATCATTTTCATCTACGTTATCCAAGGTGGATCTGTCAAAACTACTGCATATGTACATTTAGATGCCAAAAGGGTAATTCCCTTTCGTTATCTAAAATCGAGTTTTGCAATGTTCGAAAGTGACATTTTATGTATTTTCCATTCCTCTGTGATATTTTCCATATCTCGTATGATTTTTTCCCAACTTGTGTGACTTATCCCATAGTGTGTATTCCTAGAATTTTCATTTAGCCATGACTCGAAATTCTTGCTTGATATTCCCAGAGAAGGGTTTTCGATTTAGTATCATTAAGTTTAGCTCCAGTTATCCTTCCATATTTTTCAAAATACACTGGCGAAAAGGGAAAAAAGAACACCAAGAAGGAGAAGTCTGATACCAACAAAATGTATACAGCATAATAACGGAATACAGAGGATAACGTGATCAAAACATTATGGCAAAATACAGCTGTATTTGCTGGTAAACTGAAAAATAACATTTTCATGTAACATGGTTAGTACGAGGTGGAACCGACATGAACTGCGTCACACTGTGCCATTCTGGCAAGGAGTCTGTCGAACACATGTTGGATGTAAGTTTGGGGTATTGAGTTCCAAGCATCCTCAACCTGGACGCGTAAATCGTGGATGGTCGTCGCTGGCCGTGGAGACCGGATAAGTCGTTGTCCCATAAAATCCCACACGTGCTCAATGGGTGACAAATCCGGTGAACGTGCAGGCCATTGAAGTTGTCTCACACCCGGAAGTGCATATTGCGTTGCACGTGCCGTGTGTGGGCGTGCGTTATCTTGCTGGAAAACACCCCCATGGACCGACCTTACAAATGGCACAACAACGGCCTGAATGATGTTGTTGATGTAGGAGGTGCTGTTTAACGTACCGGTACAAACACTAGTTGTGTACGGGAGTGATAACTGATCAGTCCCTACACCAGGAGACCAGGTGTAGGCCCTGTGTGCCACTGAGGGATGCAAGAAGGGTGGATACTCTCCCCTGTGCGTCTGCGAACACGCACACGGCCATCGGAGGCTCCCAAGCAGAATCTGCTTTCATCGCTGAACACGACAGATCGCCATTGCGTTCTCCAGTGAAGACATTGGCGACACCACCGTAGCCGTTCCTGACGGTGGGCTGGAGTCAGAGGTACACATGCCAGAGGAACACGTGCACGTAGTCCTGCATCCAGTAGACCGTTGCGGGTTGTTCGCATAGTCAACTCAGGTGCAACGGCAGCTCGGATTTGCGTTGCAGTGGATGTTCTGCTTGACAACGCCGCTCTTCTTATGCGTCGATCGGTCTGCTCATCAGTCCGTCTGGGACTCCGGGTTCAAAGTCTTCTCCTGTGGGAATATTCCTCGGACCATCTACGCCACTATCGTACCACCACCGATACTTTCCGTCCAATTCACTCCGCAATACGACGATACGACCACCCGTCCTCGCGGAGTCCGACTAGATGATCTCGCTCAAAGTCCGATAACTGCTGAAATCGTACACCAATTCCATGTTAAGGCATTGCAGCTTCTTCAGGGTCTTCGCACGTGTCCGTAGGCCGACGACTGATTACATTAACTTCGGCGTACTCATTAAGTACCAACGACGATAATTTGCATATTATGCCGTGCTGTGGCGTAAGCGCTCACCGGTTGGTCCTGAAATTAACATCACACTTACGTAAACTCGACGCCATTAACATATGTAAATTTCATGATCGTCCGCCCCGCCAATTCCTTCTTGGTGTTCTTTTTTCACTTTCCGCCAGTGTAGTTAATAGTCTCTGAGATTCATTTTTGATTTGCAATGAATAACACCACATCATCAGCATCAGCTGTGTATTTAATGTACTCATTGCTTATTCCAGAATTTGGGAAAACTTTGATGTGAATAATTTCCTGAATTTTCTTAAGAAAGAACTCAATTGTTAATATAAAAAACGTTGGTGACAAGGTGTTATTTCTCTTTTCATTGAAATAGTTTTAGTTTTTTTCCTGTTGATCCAAACTTTTGCATATGAGTTTGCATCCTCATGTATTTTAAAATAGCTTCAGTAGACCCATAATGTTTTAAAATCTTCATTAGTGCTTCTTGATTCACAGAGTCGAAAGACTTCTGATCTAATGAAAAGAAACCAAATTTTGTTTTTCTTTCATTTTGCATGTAAATTATCGAAAGCGGCAACACACATTCACAAACCTTAATATGACTGTACAAGAATATATAGTTTAGTGTCTCTATTTTTCTTTGCAAATATAAAACTACAAACTGCTAACTTAAATTTTGGTAAAAATTATTTCAATAATATGATTTACATATTGAAAAAGCAAACACTTTTTTTGATAACAATATTTCATTGATACGTAGCTTTGCAACATTTATTATCTAATATTTTAGACCACACAAAATAGGCAGTGACATACATCTTATAGCAGATGAATGATTTCAAGGAAAATGTCAAACAACAATTAAGCAGTTGACCAAATAATATTAAAGCTTTTCGTGATCGCAATTGTATATACCAGGTAGTTCGAAAAATAATTGCAGATTTGGAGGGGTCATAATGAACCAGACATAAGGGGATTAGTCCATCGCAATGTCAACTATACCTTCTTTGGCCTCAACCTTAGTTTAGGACGATGCTTCGGTGGTTCACCATGTTTCAACCACTGTCCAGATCGCTTACGATTGTCGTATCCCAAGTAGCACAGCCTTGCAGTTTAATGTTGACCCACAACTGAGCCACAGTCTTCTTTTCCTAATAGACGGCGGCTCAATGTCGGAACTACGTTAAATTGCAAGGCTGGACTACATGGGATCGCTCCCACATTTCATCACATATTACAGTGAGGTCAAGTAGAGGCTTCTTTTCGTTGAGAAGCAGAAGGTTAGAGCACATCTCAAAGCGTTGTTGTTTCTTATGCTCCGTCAGTTCGTGTGGGATCCACGTATCGAGTCCCTTGACCTTAGGAATTTGGTGGAGATATTCGGAAATAGTTGACACCGACGCATGTATGGCGAGTTCTCTCAATGACCGAATGCCGCCCTTGGCTCTTCTCATCTTGTAGACTAATGACCGAATGTCAGCGGAACGGTACTTTCAAACCACCGATGAAAAGTGCGTTCGGATATTGTCTCATCACTTCATAACTCGGGCCCTTTACGGAAGGTTTGTGCCGCATTACGACCCAATTTGAACACATGAAGCAGAATAACACGCAACTCATTCATTCTGAACATGTTGTATATTCCACTATGACACGAGTAGCAAATACTACAGCTCATCGGAATATGGAATGTATGTGGCATCTGAGTCGCCATTCAACACGTACGAATGGCGCTGCGAGGTGGTTGGTTTGTAAGCTTTTTGGGCGAGTTGAATGTGGCACCTCAGAAAATCATCCATTATTTTCCGAAGGCTCTGGTAGAAAAAAATAGGATTTGTGAAGGCAATGGTAATTATATTAGCGCAGTGGAATTATTTCTATATTTGAGCGTCTCACAATTTTCGATTATTCTAGCTACTCGTAAATGCGCACAATGATAATACTTTGGTGGGACAAATAATTCAACAACGCTGATCCAAATACTTTATTAATGGTGTTCAGATCAACCAACGTGTTATTTTTCCACTCTTAAGTAAAACAATTTCTTCTGTTCAATTCCAAATCAGACAAACTAAAAGTCTGATCCCGGCATTAAACACCACACCAAGTACCATTAAAAATTCTGCTTTTAGAAGACGTGCTTCGGATTTAAAACTTAATTTCTCAAACCAAATTTGAACGTCGACAGTTCTGTTTCTTCTCATTATGCGTTCTTTCCTATATACCGAATACTACTTACGACTTTCTCATTGATTCAAAAAATTGTTTCTAAATTTTGAATAAAAGGTCATAAACTCATCGCGTACTTTGTCGCGAGATACAAAAGTAAAGTACAATTGGGGGTATGAAAATGAACAGGCCGCCCCAGTCGCGCAGTGGTCTAAGCGATGGCCTCTGATCATTCGTCTGAATGGGGTCCGGGTTCGAATTCCGGTGAGGCATGGATGTTGTGTTTGTCTTACGGCACTGGCTCTCTCCCTTCCCTGGAACCAGTGACCCTAAATTAAGGACGGGCGACTGCTTATAGCCCTTTGAGTTGCTCACGGCGGTCGTTAAACCTTCAATCCAAAAAAAATAAATAAACAGATTTTGTAAGAGCGGAACGAAGTAACACACAACCAACCTCTCTCAGATCGGAAAAACACGGTATAGAATTTTTTAAGAATTGCTCGATTAGAACATTCATAATGGATTTCGGTGTTGTTTAAAACGTAGTGCGTGCGTTATGATAAGGACACCTGACTCAGTACAATATTTTTGAAGTGGTGTTTATCCCATGAGTAGGCTTGTGCTCGTTTCCTGTCCTCATGCCAAAAATAACCGTTCTATTTTGTTATTGTTTCTTTTCTTTTTATTTCGGAAATATCGTTTCGTGGAAAGCTAATCAACACCATGCAAACATATTTTATTATGAATGACATTACTCATAAATATTATGAAGTTCGTGGGATGAAAAATCTGCTGTGGGAATTAATATAAGGAAATTTCACTGATACCTCTACGTGAAATATAGATATTTTATTTATTTATAGTTGAAAACGTTCCTTTAGTTTAATAAGCAATGCATGGGCATAAAAGAAAAACTCGTTAGTAGGTTATTGCAAATCGATACTGGGGAAATAACTTGTATTCTAGCGTTGTATTTGCACCGAACTGAGATGCAGTGTAATTTTAACAGACTATCTATTAAAAAAAAATTCTGTTATTTCATGTTCATATTTTGTCACTGCTAATATTGAGGAAACGCTCTTACTGCATTATATAATATATATCTACATGTCTTCATTAACTTTGAGTTTGATTTTCTTGCGTTGGTAATTTAACTTTGGCAGACTGCCTTCACTTCTTGTAATCGGAAGTATTCCTTAAAACATCTCTCGCTTAAATGCCCTATTTTATGAAAAGAATCCGGCCACCCAATTTAAGTATGTGTTTGACTATATATCTCACAAGCAATTCCCATATAGTTGTGAAAAGTAATATACCACCTATGCCTGGCAAATGTAATAAACCCCCACAAATAGTAAAAAAAAAGCCCATGGCAGATCTCATTAACTTTCAACAAGGAAAGTTCATAGGATGCCATCTTAGCAATAAGTCATTTCCAAAAATAATCATGCTGCTACTACCCCGATCAACTGACACTTGATGTTATCCTGAAGTGTAAAGGCCTAAGACAAACAGCACAATTGTGAATTAAGAGATTCCGTAGAATGACAGAGAGGAAATGCTGAGTTTTAGAGAGAGGGGCGCTACAAAATCGCTTGACCTTTGTTGGAACACTCACTACCGAATTCCAAAATGTCACTCAAAGCAACGCTAACACCATCGAGGAATGTTCGACACAATGGAAACGGGATTCCCTTGAGAAGCAGCCCCACACACAATCCTGGCATCAGAAAGACAAACGTTAAGTGTTCCTTGGAGTGTTATACAGTTCATCCCAAGTGGACACAGGAGCAGTGAAATTGTTTTTTTTTTTTGAAGGGGTTTATCACTGTTCACCATCTAGCTGTCCTACGGATGAGCCTGGAAAACCGGAATGCCAGACAAAAGCCACCTGGCTGCCCGCGTTTTGCCAAATGTGAAAATTGGTGAAAAAAACACCTTATCCTTCAGGTCTGTTTTTTATTGTTCAATATAGGTCGCTAGGTTCCGGTTACCGGAAACCTACGTGGTGCAGTCTATAATAAAATTATCAGCAATTATGTGCTCCTTAGTATGGCAACAGCTGGGTGAAGACTTTTAATCCACAAAAATCGTTGCTCCCGTGTCGAAAATGTGAGGTCTGTGGAATAACACTGATCTGCAATTTTTCAACTTTTTTCTGATGTTTTCAAATGAATAGGTGTGTCTGAATGGATTTTTTGCACAGATTCTTAAAATGACCTTCAAAATTCCGTATCACGTCAGGTTTTTTCACAAATGACGGAAATGTGAAAATTAAAAAAAAACGTTATTTTTTAATGACATTGCTATTTGGCAACGTTTGTAACGTGTGAAAATGTTCTCTGGAGGGGCGGAATGATTGTTTAAGGAATAGATAAACATAAATACATATTCAAAAGCAATCATACCTAACATTCGCCACTGGGATCCGCTTCAAACTTCCTCTTCTTGGATTGTCTTCGGTGTGCGTCCGTACAGTTTCTGTTCAACATCCAACAATGGTCGGCCATAATATGTACAGTCCACTTTCCTTGATATCTCTTTTCCATCACTTTAATATTCTGATGGAAGCGCTCGCCATGTTTTTCTGAAAAATCACCAAAATTGTTAGGAAAGTAATTTAGATGAGCATGAAGAAAGGGAACTTTGACGCTCATGTTGCAACCAAGCAGTTCATAGGATTCCAGCATGTCCACGACTAAAGTGGTGTAATTTGAAGCCTTCACGTTCCTCAAAATGTACCACATTTCTGAATGCAGTCCATGCTCGCAATTCGCACTCACTCATGGTTTCCTCGAATATGTTGTCTGTCATTAATTATCGTATTTGAGAGCCTATGAAAATGCCAGCTTTAATTTTTTTCCGACGTTTTTGATGGCAACTTACTACCAAGATACTGAAAGCATTTACTGTCCCTGTTTAAAGATGTCACGAATTGCTTCATTAAGCAAAGTTTGATGTGTAAAGGTGGCAACAGTATTTTCGAGGGATCAACCAGTGGAAGTGAAACAATGTTTTTTTTTTTTTGCCAGGTGTGAATGTACTTCTGACTGGCCACTGCTGCCGAACCCAATGTTCCGTCCTTGCTCTGGCGTCACATTCACACAAAAAGCAAGGAAATTTGGTGTAGCCTGCTTGTTGGCCGAGCAATATTCCAATTACCGTGAAAACCTCGCACAAAGACCATTCATGAAACATGTACTGCACACTTTCTAGCAGTAACTTAAGGTTATCGTATGTCTCTTTCAAAGTCACAGAATATGCTACTGGAATGGATGGATGGATGTTAGTATTGTGTAATAAAACACCTTTTAAACTGCATTTGCTGGCATCTATGAACAACCTCCACTGTCCTGAATTGTAATTAATGTTGAAGTATTTCACGACTGCCGGAATGTCTCGACAATATACCAAACCGCCTTTCTCAACAAAAAAACGGAACCAATTCTGCTTCTCGGTGTCTGTACCAGGACAATCTCGTTTTAGGACATAGTAAATTCTTTTCCTGAAGTCGTGATCCTAAAAGCTCTGCTGCGTCTTTAGGTAAATTCAGATCACGAACCAAATCATTCAGTTCATGCTGTGTAAATGGCATTGGGGTTTCATCCTCCATGCTGTTCGGTTGGTACATTTCATCACTTGTATCACCGTCTGAATCGGTGTCTGTTGGGGGCTTGATATTGGACGGGGATGGCACAGGGCTGGATTCGCTATGGGGCACTGATTTTATGGCAGATGGGATATTGTGATGCACAATGTTATGCTTACTGGTTCTGGTATGGCCCACGATATTCACTGTACAGAAGAAGCAGTCGTCACTGTGATTTTTTGGCTCACGCCACACCATGGGTACACCGAAAGGCATTGATCCTTTTCCCACTTTTCCAGTTCCTCAACCCCTCCACACATGCACAACACACATTGCGAGGAGACCAAACTTTGTCCTGATCTGCTAATTTAATGCCGAAGTATTGAAAATAATCATTTTTCACGAAAGGTGTAATATTTTGCCTCTGTTTTTTTTCTGTCGTATAACAGCCACGTGAAAATCATCCTGATTTTCACGTGGTTGTGAAAATCAGGATGATTTTCACAACCACGTGAAGCCATTGCACACGCCACAAAGAAACAACCGAACGGGACCAGTCCCTTCTTTGCACTGACTAGTGTAACACGATCTGCCCCGAATGGCGCCACATGTGACCAATAGAAGGAAGGGAGCAGTGGCGTGAGGTATGAGTCAAATAGCCGTGCCAAGATAATATTCTCTCATGTTCCGCCTTTCAGAGTGGCGCAAATCGTGACGTCACACAGATAAAACAGTTGCATTTCCACTATCACCTATATATTTATGTTTATCTATTCTTTAAACAATCATTCCGCCCCTCCAGAAAACATTTTCACACGTTACAAACGTTACCATATAACAATGTCATTAAAAATAACGTTTTTTTTTAAACTTTCACATTTCCGTCATTTGTGAAAAAACTGGACGTGATACGGGATTTTGAAGGTCATTTTCGGAATCTGCGCAAGAAATTCATTCAGTTACACCTATTCATTTCAAAAGAACAAAACCTTGCATGTTAGTGTAATGGTTTGATGAGATAGGTGTGAAACAAATAATGTGGTCTGCACACAGAGTGATGTAAACCCCATGGAAGACGTTTGGAACGAATTGGAAAGCTGACTACAAGGTATGGCGAACAGCCCGACGCCGTTGCTTCACCAGACTAATGCTACTTTGGCAGAATGGGAGGCAATTCCAGCAGCAAAAAACCGAAATCTGGAGAAAGGTCTTCCCATTAGGATAGATGATACGATAACAGCGAAGGGTGGACTATTCTGATATTATTTTGCAATAAATTACAGGAAATGTCGGCATAAACAAGTGTTTAGATACTTTTTATTGGATGATGTTTTTGATTTTCATCATTTTGGCCTAGCCAAGACGAGCGATGCAGAATGGCTGTTGGCTTGCCAATTCTCCGGGCTGACATACTTTTCTTTGTCATCACTTGGTAGAAAGTTATGGAAGCTTGTTGCCCCTACGATCAGTTTGTTTTCTAAATGAACAGTCTATAGTTATGCCAGTTAAGATATTGCAATTTCAGTTAGCGTAGTTCTACATGCACAGCAGTCGATGTCAATAAAATAAATATTTCCAATTCCGCCAGTATAGTAACATCTAAATGTGCGGAAACTATTTGTTACAGTTCGTTTCTGTTTTGGTGGTGTGTGTGGGTTAACTTTCATAATGGAAAAAAGAAGAATAAGGGAGACAAAATCTCGTGGTTATGATCAATGGAGTTTTTAGGAAATGTTGGCAAAAATTCTTACGCTTGTTGTTCTTTACTGTTAAGAAGCGAAGATAATTTGCCGGAGAGCACCCGGTGCAAAACTTTTCTGAAATTTCAGGTTTCCCTTCGGTCAGCTTTCGCAAATGAATTTTAAGCTTCGGAAGTTCAAGTTGTAGAATTTGTCCATTAATAACGGATTTATCGATTGGTGATCTGTTCCTGTTCAAAATCTTAAGTAATATCTGAATTCGGAATATTTACGAGGATTAACTACATATACTTTCTCTTTCAGTTGTGATGACATAGTTCACGAATCATTCTTTGAAAAAAAAAACAAGTCAGAAAATAGAGTCATTGGCGAAGTAATCTTTCTTGGACAGCATCGATTCCGCAGAAATGCTGAACACCTGAATGAATCACTGGGTATTAATTTTCAATATATATGAAAATTTCACCATGACGTCTTGCTGAGCTTCATGTTCTGCCCGGAAAATATTACCTTATTCGGAAGTGTACAAATGCAATATATTACGCGGACTTTTCGAAACTATCCTATATCAAAACCTAGGACGAATCTCTCAGAAATAAATTTAAACTTAAAAATTGTCCGCTAAACAGAAAGTGTCAACCATGGAAATAGCTCCGCGATGTACATATTTCCGTGTAGTCAACGTGAAAAGACGAACGCATCCGAACAGAATCCATTCCCAAAACAGAAGTCATACTCCAAACCGGAGGTATCACGGAACTGTTTGTCCTAATCAGTCGTATAATTATTCTAGTGAATCTGAATAATTGATATTTCGAAATGATTGGCTTTGCCCATCGCCACTTGAAACCACTGAAACTTTGGGACCACCAACCGACGCAGGGAGTACGCGTGCATGTGTGTGTGTGAACGTATTTCAGCTTGTCCTTGTTTATCCTACATTTAATTTTTTTTAATTACATTTCATATTTTCCTCGTAAATTTTATTTTACTATTCAAAAACTAGGTGAAAATGTATTGGGAGTAGAAACTTTCTGACATCTATTCTATTTTTCTAACATTCCTCACCAACGTATAGATTTTTACATGTTCTACTTCATTGCGGAAAAGTTAAATGCCGACAATCTGACTTCATGAATTTAGCATGAGAGAAATGATGGCAATGCCTGATCTACTTTTCTATTTAAGGGTGCATACTGCCTTGAGAATTCATTGAAGATCTAATTTCTTCATTAAATCACTTCAGAGAAAGGCAAATAGAAAAGCAAGACAAAAAGGTAGCAAAGTAATTAGCCACTTAAAAATATCAGACAGTGCTTTTACAGAAATGTAATAATTGTAAAACAATAACACAGATTTTTGTTATACCTACAATGCGAATTTTTTTATACGAATAAAACTTAGAACGATAATACGCAGAAGGTATTTTACTTTTTGTTTAAAATTTAACCGTCAGGACGCTCCCTCGAATTTCCTGTGTATTTGTTGTTATCTTTTGGGACGTTAAATATTGCAAAGGCGGTATTCTGTCGTAGCACTATCGTTTATGAAGAAGACAGCTCAGCCAAATGACATTTTCGTTTTTTCATCAACAACACTTTGTAAGGTAAATACTTTTGTTAACCTCCTCGTTGCTGGCTCCGATCGGCGCTCTGCAAAATATATAAACTGCTCGTGTTCCTAAATTGTTTATATCTTACAGAGATATTTCTTCACCCAAATACATGCCATACATTTGGTCTCCTTTGAGCAGGAGTGCAGTGTCGTTCGTCAGAATTGGAACAGAATCTTCCAAACTTTCAGTCGATTTACAGTGAATTCAAACCCTACTGTAACGGATATTTTCGCAGTGCAACCTTCTATTTTAGTACACCTTCCGTAAACTCAAGGCAAAAGAACCTGTACGTATTAGTTGTCGAATCTTTCATATGTTTGACTCCAAGTTTTTAATCAATTATTTTCTATAGAGTCTTTTAACTTTTAAATGAATCTTCCGTTTCATTTTAAAAGTTAAAAGCTCGTTTCGTTTAATAAGTATTATATCAGACAAGAAATTGTATAGTCTGTCTTAAAATATATATCATACTAGAGTATAGGATCCCGGTTGAAAAACATAATTCTGGCGCCCTTGAGAAACATCATCTGAATTAATACGCTCAGCCCCAAGTCCAGTGCCAGGAAAGTATGAAATCGTTTTCCCGATTCCTGAAGAATCTGGAAAACGATCACCTCCCGAACCAGAAAAAAGGGACCATTGTTATGATGTGGACATTATCCTAAATAAAGACATAAAGGTTAGATCCGTAATTGTCAATTGTGTTCTGCTCACTAAATCCTGAAAGTCAATACGAAATTAGAGACAGATGTGGTCAGTGACTAAAGCGATGCAAATATCAGAATACCTCTCTACAGAATTAGCCGACAGAAACCTGAGCTTCTTCAAGCAGTTAAACAGGGATTACCTCTTTTAAATCCGGATTTTTAATCTTTTTTTTAACAATAATGCGAATATTTGATTCACATTTTCTGCCAGCAACAGCAACTTAAAATATATTTCTGTTTATCTCCACCTACTCTTCATTGGAACTGGATAACTAACAACTGTATCTTAGCAATTAAATTTGGTGTAGAAGCCTTTAGGGTGCCGTACTGAAAAGAAAAGCAGAAAATGTTTAGAGACAGCGAAGTGTAACTGCACAATCAAAAGAACGAAAACGGGGAAACAGCAACAGAACCCACAGAGACCAAACCAAAGCACGCAGCCACAAACGTAGAATATTTCAGGCACTACGCCCACTTTCGCTGGCATCTGTGTGGGACTTTTTATACGTGGAAGCTGGACCACGACTCAAATATTTACTTTTTTACTTTAGCACACCGTTGTGCACACCGATGGACAACACATTATGCCAGAGGTAGCAACATTCTTTGTCTCCATCTTACACACCTGAAGGGCAGAAAGATCTAAGTACATTTCCTAGGAACAAAGTTTTAGTTAGTCCTTTTCAGGACTGAATGGAGTGTTCATTAATAGAAGTTTCGCTCTAATTCATTTCTTGATAAATGTCTAATTTGTGGTGATCACCATATTAATCATACAAATTAAAATTCAGATACGCTCCTTACTTAGAGAAGATATTCCTTATTTAGAGTTCGTTCATCATTCGCTGAAAAGAATAATTCACGATTGATAATCCAAACGACAGGGTTTTCATATTTCACAGTGTCACTAAGCTTACTTCAAAAATTATTCGTTGCAGGATCCCGTGAAGACAAAGTAAGGCATTTCTAGCTATAGTGGAAATTGGCAAGCTGCCCCAAAACGCTAGAGCTCTCCAACACTCGCCATGAATTGTTAACATCGAGCGGACTTGTCGTGAACAATTCGCCAACACCATTCAAACAAATGGCATTCTTGTATCAATCCCATTCTTAAGTTCCACCTTATATTTCATAGCTAATTGCACATTCACATGACGGTTGACACATAATTATTCTCCACAGTTCTGTTTTTACTATTAGCACCTGGAAATTTGTTTCCCAACTGATGGCGACGGAAAAAATTTAAATGCGATGTAACTTACTGTACTGGTAGATTGAATTATTCACTGAACGCAAAAAGTAGTCTTTATCATTCATTGTACAAGAATGTTCCATCACTACTATACTTTATTTTGCAGTTAAAACTTATTGAAAGGCAACTAATCTCACATTAAACAGCACGAGCAATGTTGAAAATAACTAAATTTAGTTTTGAGGGGACAGCGCGTACCACCATCCCCGCTACCAAAAATTATGCACCCCAATCCACCGCACTTCGCAGTTGTGGCAGACGTCAGCCATACGAAGTGCAATGTTTGGCCTCTGTCTGGGAAAACCAGAATCGTGAGTGTGGATTTTCCAGTGCCAGGTAAGTATGAAACGCTCTGCTATCTTTTATAATTGTTTATATTTTTTTTTATTATAAACTGACAGTTTTTTTTCTTACAGAGTGAAGATTCATATTTGTTATTTGCGATAGGAAAACAAGATATTTTTGTAGTTTCTGTTAATTTTTGAAAAACCTATTTTTAAAAAATTATGATTGTTTCAGAGCAAACAAATACCTAACACTATCAGCTCAGCCAGACGTGTTATAATTACATCTTATCTCAGCAAGCCTAAGTAAATTGCTAAGACATAGATTACACTGCTCAACAAAAGAAAATGCTTTGTTTCCTTAATAAAAGTAGTTAAACTTTACTAATTTAGGGTCGATTAAAACGAATCTGATAATAGTTTTTCTCTTAGCTCTAGTTTCAGAGATACTCAACTTATTCATCTATACATAATTATACCGAAAAGCAAATTACAGCAGTATTTTATTAGATTACAGCAATATAAACAAGCGTTACTTTCATTTAGTCGATTAAAAGACTTCCCAATCTGGTTGCTCATTGCCCTGGAGGAATATGGTAAACTTCATAAAAGGATGGTTGAAGAAGTAAGAAACGAAATACCAAGAAGTACATCATAAAATGGGTAGCCAGCCACATCTCTACCGAGAAAATCTCAGAATCTCTGAGAGAGACAGGAGTACGAACTCGAAACATTGATAGAGAAAAGAACAGTTATAGAGCACCAAGAGAAGCCATGACGTTCGCCACGGATGACCACCTTCTCACTGGATCGATCACACTGCTTGAATATAGACTCAAAATAGAAGAATTCAGGGAGCCTCAAAAACAAACATTTAAGGACCATGGAAGAGGTCGAGGATCTTTCAACAGAGGTAGAAGGGGATCTCGTGGCAGAAGTGGGATGACAGCTACACCAACCTCATTTCCCGCTAGTAGGAAAACTTATGCACAGGTGATTGCAACGCAACCACCAACATTTCAAATAGTGGGAAATCCATCTACTGTCATAGCACCAGCTGGAACCATGACACTAGACGAGAGGAAGAGGTTGGAGTTGGCTACCTACCTCATGACCATGAAATAGAAATAAGGGGAAAAAAAGGCTCTTTTAAGGGCCATCTCTATTTTTTGCAAAAAGGAATTATCTTTTTGTGCTGAATATCTCTTCCCTAAACAAACAAGGTGTTGTCTGGCTTAAATACATAAAAAAAAACTGGCCTATTTAGGAGCCGAGCAAAATGTTACAATAAAAAAAATATCTTTTTCTGCTCAATACCTCTTCCCTTAACAAACAAGGTGTTGTATGACTTGTCTTTTTTATTGAATTTCTCACGCCTTAGTTCTGCCTAAAAAAAAAGAAAAAAACAGGACCTAAGTTTCTGAGCTGTTGCACACAAGTGTGAAACAAGCAGACAAATAGCGAGAAAAATAAATTATTGGCCCTTATACTACCGGCTCCTTAAATAGGGAAGATAAACCCTGATTGTGGCTGTTTTTATATTTAGGTTTTTCTGTTGTTTACTCAAAATGAGTAACTCAAACCTCGATCGGTGTAATCTTGTGATCACACCACCTCATCTATGGTAACTCTGACATGTCAGGCAAGAATCAACAAAAGTAAACCTGAGAAAAAAATGTTTTAAACCAATGGGGAAAAATCTTTTCTCTCATTGGCTAACGAGTAACGCAGCAATAGCGGACCCGAGAGAAACACTGAGCAAATGGCCAGTTTTATCTTATCCGGTGTTGAACGTCGATTTTCCTATGGGAAACTTATTCTGTGGGTGATATTTATTTTTTCAGGTTCCCCTTTCCCTTGTCCTTTCCTTCTTTTTCCCCTGTACTCATCTGTGGCAGCGGTGTACCAGGCATTTTTCTGTGGAGAGAAATATCGCTCGGAACGGCTTGTTGTTAAAGGTAAGTATGTAGGGCAGCTTATAACTTCACTACTTAACGGGAAACCGTTTACTTCTTGTGCTCTAATATTTCCACATTTTTCTTTCGTGCTATTCTATCAGGACAATCTGTTCCTAACTCTCTTAGATTCTCTTTCACCGGCCAGAAGGTTCAGAGCGCTGTGGGTTCGGGTCTCGCAACCTCTGATAGGAAATCTCTATTCTATTCTATTCATTCAGTCAATCAAAATTAACACAAAATACAGTAAACCAAACGACAAAAACATAGATAAATTGAAATTACTGCAAGAAATGTAAACACAGGGGCCGAAAACTAATGCGCCTTCTTTTTGCTTGCCGCCTGTAATATGTTTTGGGGAATCTCTTGTCAATGTCCAACAGCAGGCATGGAAATATTCCACCGACCGTGAGAGAGAAATAAGTCACTTACACAATTTTTCTTCGTTCCATTGTTGAAATGTCTTGGTGGAACCGCTCGCCATGCTCATCACTCACTGCACCGCAGTTTTCTGGGAAGAAATCTAGATGACAGTGCAGAAAGTGCATTTTGAAGGGCATGTTGCAACCTAAGCGATGATACTTATCTAGAAGGTAGTTTTCAAGCTCAACATAATTTACGCCTCTTCGATTACCCAAGAAGCCATGCACAACACATTTAAAGACTCCCCAAGCTGGTTGCTTATTGCCCTGGAGGATTAGCTCGTAGTTTTCATCCACAAGAAGTTCTCAAATTTGAGGACCAATGAAGATTCCTTCCTTCACTTTAGCCTCACTCAGCCGTGGAAATTTGTCTCTCAGACACTTGAAAACATCTCCATCCTTGTTCATCCCATTTACGAAGTCCTTCACAAGGCCGAGTTTGATGTGTAAAGGGGACAGAAGAATTTTGCTTCGATCAACCAGAGGAGTGTGCTGGATATTCTTTTCTCCGCGTGCAGAGTTTCCCTTGGAGACCAGTATTTTCTGTTGTAGTGTTAGGATCTAGTCCGACTGTCCCACTCACACGGGAATTAGAAGTACTTGGTGTATCCCAAATGCATGCCCAGCAATATTGCAGTTACTTTCAGGTCTGAACAGATCAGTGTTGGTAGTCTGTGTCATTTATTGCTTCCAGAAGTAATTTCATATGGGCATATGTTTCCTTCATATGGGCAGCCTGGGATACAGGAATTGAATGAAAAGAATTGCCATTGTGTAGCAACACAGCTTTTAAACTAAGCTTTGATGATTGTATAAATAGCCTCCAGTCCTGCTGCTTGAGCTCCACATTCAAAGCTATCATCAAAACATTCACATCACAGCAAGCAACTAGGTTATTACCTTTTTTTAAACATGGAAGCAAATCTTTCTTCCAACTCCTGTACACTGACATATTAACATTACGTTCTATAAGATTACACTGTTCGAGCCTAGAACCTAGAAGCTCGGCTTTGTCTTTTGGTAAGTCCTGGTCTCGAATTAAATCATTTAGTTCACCTTGGGTAAGTTTGTGTGGCTCACCCAGTGACTCACTTGCGAAATCAGGATACTGTGATGTCGAAGCCTCAGGGCATGGGTATGATGTCGCCTCCGTACTGTCTTGTTCTTCATCAGAGTCTAGATTGTACTCCTCTGATTGGTTCGGTAGAGGCAGATGGTCCCCATGTGGCACTGCTCGGGTAGCTGACGGGTTGTTGGGGTATTTCATGCTCAACTTCCTCTTTCTTGATATACCTTTCTTAATAGGAGGTACCATGCAGAAATGGCAGTTATCTACATGAATTGTAGGCTCTCTCTAAATCATAGGGATGCGAAGTAGATTCACAGAACAAGAATTGCAACAAAGATGAGGTGCCCACGTTTAGTCTTGATCCCCTACTTTCATACCAAAATAATGCTGGTAGGAGGTTTTCAAGAGTAAAGTAAATGGGCGTTTTTCGGCGGCAAAGGTCACATCACCAGAAACATAACAAAAATTGTCAGATTTGTTTGAGCATTGACGTGGCATCCTGGCTTTTCAAGTTAAGTGTGACCGCAAAATCAAACTGCAACAAAGAAAGGATCAACACTATAACTTTCACTCCAAGCAAGCTGTAAACAGACAATGAACTAAAACAAGTTATTACTGAACCAAAGAAGGTATACAGTGGCTCTTGATTCCTGCTCTCAGGTTTGCCAACCACTATATTTGTTTTACGTACTACCTTAATTAGCCGCTCGGAGCGCCACACGCTTCGTTTCATATAAATATTCTAAAACATCGTAAATGGGCTATAGGCTATATCTCGCAAATGACAGCTAACTAAGCGTTTTAAATGTCATATTTTTTTAACATACTGAAATCAATACGAAATAAGTAATTTCAAGTCAGAAATATTTTTATTGTTGACCATTTTCAGTTGCCGAACTATTTTACTTCGATGAGAACGTTTCCTTTCTTTGAAAAAAATACATACATTGTTTAGACGGTTAAGTAAAACAATTGTTTTTACCTATTTATATTAGTTTTCCATAGAAATTACTAGTAGCCTTTGTCCATGAATGAAGTATAGGTAATGAACACAAAAACCTGATTTTTGTCTTTTTAAATGATGATTTATAAGTCTTTTGTGTAAAGCCTTTGTGAAACTATTGTTGATGTTAACCTGATAGATAAAACATGTTTAATGAGCATTTCGCTTTGATATTTACACACAAATTTATGTTTACTCTTTAAAAGAGAATTCTATTTTCGAAAGTTTGGGTCAATCCAATTCTTCTCTCCTCCTTTCAAACATTTCATTGACATTAAGTTTTTAACAAAGAAAGAAAGCAAATTTTAAGACGATGGTTGCTTTGATAAGGAGTTACATGCACAGAAGTAAAGGAGAAATTCAAATGTAAAGATAAAACTTTTTAAATCAATAACTGCCACTGATAAAGAAGCGATTAAGAAATATGAAACTTATGTTACATTTTGATGTTTTTTTCTTCGTATTCCCAGTACCCATTCGTTCTAGAGTCGCACAGCAGAAAACAACTTTATTTCTTTCACCTCTGGTCCTCATAAAAGCAAACATATCAAGATAAAGTCCAACAGAAGAGCAAAAAAAGGAGATGATTAATGTCTCGTTGTTACGCGCAGCATTTTTTTAAATTCCTTAATTCTCTCAGGTTGTTTTGTGGTTGATTGGCGGTTTAACGGTCATTGTAAGCAACTCAACGTGTTATAAACCTTTGCCTGTCTCTAATTTGGGGATATTGGTTCTAGGGAGTAGATAATGTCAGTACCGTATGATACCTTCTACGCCTAGCCTGAGATTCGAGCAAGGATTCACCTCTGACGAAACAATATTAGTCATCACCCTATCGCCATTCGCCCAGCGAGGAAGAACGATTTTTCTGGTTCATTCTGAAGGAATTCCTTTCCGTTACCACTGGTGAGGAGTGCCTCAGATCTCTCAATGCCTTCTTAGTTCCTCGCACTGGGGCCTACAGAACGCGCCGTCCAGCAATCCGGAATCTGACGGTGTTTTTAATACATACTGTACAAACCCGAGGATTCCACACATTTCTGAAGTCCTCGGGAACATGATGGTCTCACAGAATTTTGTAAGAACTATCTGGGTGGGTCATTTATCCAGATCTACCAGAAGAAATGCAGCACCCAAGGTCGCACTAAGCATCACCAGAGTTCCTAAAAGGGACACTTCTAAAAAAAGACGGAGATCCCTTTTATCATCTTCATCCAATGAACATGTTAAAATTGAATGAAAATAAAAGAAACTGTTCCAAATTCCCTTAACATTCACAAAATTTCGAACGGATTCGTTCATATATATTGTTATTACTCTGGTGTCTGAAATATCATTTTGGATAAATTCGTCCCTCTCATAGGGCCAAACGCTTTCTCTATGTCAATTAAGAATTGCCACATATTTCTGTGAAGAAACTACAGCTTCCATTTCTGTATCTGCAAGAAGGGCGGAACTTTACGAAAACTCACTTAACGTTATTTCTGCTCTTGACACTGTAAAAGATTTTCACTATGTTTTCTTTTTTCTAATACCCTTTCCAATTATACTCCTATATTTCTCAATGAACTGAAAGTCAGTCTTTCTATGTGTAATAACTTTTACTGATGCAGACAAATCGCCAAGTGGTTTTCTCAAAAACTCTATAAATTCCTCGTTCAATCTACTTCAATCGTATCCCAGGGAAATGGGCAACAGTGATTCTATTTGGTCTCTGCATTCTCTTCCTAGCCAAAATGAGAAGGGAAACATAATGATTTGCCAGTCTTTATATATTTTTACGATTAATCAACTTTGTTCCTTTTAACATACAACGGTATTATACCAGAACGATATTTATAACTGCACTAAATCGTATTGTGAGTAAAGATACCAAAAACGGTTTTGCAAACGGTTTCAAATGGGCTTTCAGTTTAAATAAGTTTTTTGGTTGTACCACTATATTTCAAAGCAGCACGTTTTACAGATTTTTGATTGTGCTAAATTTATTATGCGCTTATTCTAGGTAATAATTTTCGTTCATCTCACTGCATAGCTTTTCTACAAAAGTGTTGTAATGTTTGAAGTCATTGTAACTTGACTTTGAAATTCATCTTGGTTCTTCGTTTTAATCGTTCTTTCCATTAGTTCTCTTAGCACATGGATTTGATCTGCAGTGCTGTTGCATCTTCTGAATCCAGCTTGTTCCCTTGGTTGAGCCACATCCACTGTTACCTTCAAGAGATTCGAAAGGACCTAGTGAATGTTTTTAAACCACAGATAGGAGGCATATGGGCCAGTCGTTCCTGAGATGCTCAATATCACATTTAATATGTTGCAGGTTCACTGTAGCATTGTTCCAATGCTCAAGAATCTTTCCTTTATTGAGAGACCTAGTAAAAATTTACGCAAGTACAATTTCAATTTCTCCACATGCGTCTTGTGTACTGATCACGGTAATTCCATTTACTATTGGAACTTTTCCCCGTTTCATGTTCTTAATTGCATGTGTTACTTCGGACGGAAGAACTGGACTGACTTTGGTACTGTTACCTTTTTTAATGTTTAGAATACACTGGGTGCCTAGTAAAGTCTTTCTCAGCCCCAAAACTTTCGAACGCCGACAGCTAAAGCCATAAAAATGGTGTCTAGGTATAGTAAAGTGGATATGCGCTATTCGATAAGACCACTTACAGCTCCTTCTAGCGGCAAAGTCAGGAGTTAGCTTTCCGATCTTGAAAACTATCCGATATATGGGAAAATAGTCAATTACAAAGTTGTACAGCAGCATTGATTTAGAGCGAAAAACACCCTGCGCACATGAATATTAAGAATAGAACGCGGACAACGCTCGTTTGTTTGTTCGCCATGTCGAAAACTGTTACGTCACAAAACGCTTCAGAAAGGAGCAATTAGTTGCCACTAGGCACATTTACCGTCGGTGCTCAATGTGCTCTCCGTCAGCAACAATACACATTTGGACTCTAGATTGAATCTCACGCTGCACTTTTGCAGCATGTCAGGTGACACGCTGGAACAAGCATAAGTTATGCGGCACAGAAGGTCGTGCAACGTTGTCGGAGGGTCTGATACACCTGCTCTTTGAGGTAGCACTACAGGAAGAAGTCAAATGGGGTGAGGTCCGGTGAGCGTGCAGGCCACTCTACGCAACCACACTAGCCGATTATTTGTTGCTCGAATGTCTCGACCAGGTACCTTCTTACGTTTCCTGGCTGGTGCGGAGGGGCGCTGTCATGTTGGAACCAAACATTCCGCAGTTGAGGTAACGGCATGTTCTCCAAAAATCTGGCAATGCGTACTGTAGAAACTCCAAGTATCGGGCTCTCGTTAATGTACCCTCTTAAAATACAGGTCCGATGAAGCTGTCTTTGAAAATGGCGCAACAAACATTAGTGGACCACCGCACCTGATCAAGAACTGGTAGACCGCATGCAGGATTTTCCAGCGCCCAGTAATGGGTGTTCTGCCTATTGTAGACGCCATTACGCCTAAATCTTGCCTCATCAGTCCAAATAATGTCTGCAAGAAACGTTGGCTGGACCTCTAATTTGTTCATGACGTAAGTACACCAGTCGTAACATCGTTCAGGACCCCCTGGCTGAAGTGCCTGCAGCGGTGTTGGACGGAACGGATGAGCACCTAATCGCCGCAGAAGTTGTCATACGCGGCTTTTTGAGAGGACACACTCGGCACTAACCCCTCTTGTGCTGCTCTCAGGATTGTTGAGGACGTATGCTAAGACATCCTCTAGTAGCACTTGACGGCCTACAGCAGCTGGTTTGCCGGATCGAGGTCGGTTGGTCACGCACCCTGTCTCTCTTAACCTATTAACAGCATTGAGGATGGTCTTCCATGAAGGATTCGGTCATGCAGGAAAGTCTTCACGATATAGCCGTTCTGCCTTCATGCATTGCGACCACATTCACCGTATAGGAGCAAAATCTCGCAATGCTCATCATTGGAATTTTTCCATGACCGCGAGATTTGACATACACCTCGGGAACCATCTGTTATACCTGCCGAAAAGGTATTACGTTCCATACTTATTTGCATGTCACATAGAAATTGCATGCGACTCGCATACCAATCGCGGGTTGAATTGAGTTGGTTAGTCGATGCGAGACGAATTGTCACGATCGTCACTGAATCCACTCGTTTCTTACAGACAGTGAATATAGCATGGACCCGACGAAGATCGAACCACGGTCCTATTTTATGCGAGAGCGCCCGCTACCAGTGGGTAACGAGTAGGGCTAGTGCTTTGCGGAAGGCGATATTATCTCCTTTCTGACGCGTTTCGTGACGTACCAGTTTTCGACATCACGAACAAACAAACGAGCGTTGTACGCGTTCTATTCTTATCATTCATGTGCGCAAGGTGTCTTTTCGTACTAACTCAATGCAGCTCTACAACTTTGTAGTTCACTATTTTCCCGTATCTCGTATAGTTTTCGAGATCGGAACGCTAACTCCTGACTTTGTTGCTGGGAGGCGCTGTAAGCGGTCTCATCGAATAGCGCATAGCCACTTTACTATAGCTAGACATCGTTTTTATGGTTATAGCTGTCGGCGTACTAAAGTTACGGGTCTGAGAAAGGACTTTACTGGGCACCCTGTATGCATTATCTCATCTATATCGTTTTAATCAGGAATATCTCTCTTTTGTCAAATCATTGCCTCTATTTTCTTTTGAACTGTATCTTCTTTTCTCAGTGCCGGCAATCTGTTTTCTTCCTCCAACGGATAAACGAAGAACGACTGATAAAACGTAGAAGAGAATACAATGAACTGTCTTCATCAAAACAATGCGTACCAGTACATGGAGCGATGAGCTTTTCTGATGTCAGTGAAAGGTAGGGAAAACCAATACCCACGGACAGTAAGTAGTACTCTCTAAGCTACAAACTCTAACACAGGATCGAACGAAAAAAAGGAAGGATGAAAGGAGAGACACAGGACGGCATTTAAATAGGCAAAAAATGATTGATGTGACGTGGACTTTGACGTTGGAGAGTTGGGGAGAAAACTAGTGAACAAAAGCTTAATAAAAGGACGGAACGTGAGGGAGGAAAGTTAATATGCGTAGCTGTGAGCGATCCACCAAAAAGCATTTTGAATGCCCTATAAACATAACATCGCAGGATCATGGATTAACGATAGTGTGAAAGTAAATATTTGTTTGCATTGTCGGATTTTAATCGGCGAGAAACTGTTGAAAATGTTTTTGAGGGAATGAATTGACAGCCGATTGCTCAGCAATTGAAGATACAAGATTCGAAGCTTTTTTATAACATTTGCTGAAGTATTGCAGATGCAACAAATTCGAATTAATTGCAAAATGACAATGTTGCAATGCACAGAAATTGAGATGTTTGAGGTCCAGTATGAATAACAATTAGTTCCGAAGTGAAAATGATGACGTGTATCATAGATATCAGTCTTAATATTTTTATTGACAGTGAATGAAATATCAATATGCGAATCATGTACATGACCATCTTGCGTGGAGGAGTTTTCGAGTCTCAGAACTGATGGATATACATATATGTTGAGCTCTAATATTGAAGATTGGTATATTAAACACAATAAGATCAGCATAGTAACAACAAATACTGCCATTATTTTGAAAAATAGTAGTAAAATCCTTTTGATATAAATACGAGGTCCGATCAAAAAGTTCTGAGACTTGGCCGATATACAACAAACTACTTACATTAATTTAGTCTGGCTATGATCTCTATCAAAGTAGTCTCCTTGGGCAGCGACACAACGCTGCCAGCGTTTTGGCCAGTGTTGGATTGCTCATTGGAAGTTCTGTTTCCGAAACGTGTCAAGCACTGGCTGCGATTCACGCTGGACCTTGTCCACGGTTTCACACCTGCAACCCTTCAGCTTCATCTTCGGGAAAAGAAAACGTCGCAAGGGGCGAAATCCGGCGAGTAAGGCGGGTGAGGAAGGGTAGTCATGCTGCTCCGGCTGCAACACTGGCGTTTTGCTAATGCTCTGTGAGCTGCTACATTGTCGTGATGGAGCAGGAAATTCCCCCTGCGCCATATTTCCGGTCGTTAGCGGCGAATTTTCTCCCTAAGACGCAGCAGAAAATCGAAGCAAAAAAGGGCGGTGATGGTCTGCCCCTGTGGGATGAATTCACGGTGCACAACCCCATGAATGACGAAGAATACGATGAGCATGCATTTGGATGCGCTCAGGACCTGTCGGGCCTTCTTTGGTGGTGGAGGTGCCAGGTTCTTCCACGGCGATGACTGTTGTTTGGTCTCCGGGTCGTAACTGTAGACCCAAATCTCGTCCCAACTATAAACCCACGACAGCAACATTTAATGCGTCTCCGTTCCCGATTTGTCGAGTTTGACGCAAAATTTGATGTTCCCTCCTTGCTCTAGTTCTCAGTCCTTACAGAAATTTCAGCTGTGTTCTGCACGTGGTCACCAAATATCGTGTAGCTCCACTCCCGGTGTTCACAGACGACGCCACTCGTCGCAATGACTCATGAAGGGCACTGCCCTGGAAAACTGCTCGCACATCCGCGTACTGCCATCTGATGCCGCGCTACGTTCCGAGTGTCGGAACTTTTTGATCGCACTACGTATAAATACAGATGAGCAAGAGTGCTGGAAAAAACGCTGCCGATAGGCATACCTGTGACTTGTTTGTAAATTTTCTGCAAACACTAATTTAGTTTTAACTATTAAATACATATTTTCTGAGATCATTTTCCGGAAATATATTTCGCCAAATGGCAGAACCGAAAGAGCAACACAAAAATATTTTATGTAAGAAAACACACAGGTTATTCAATAATATAATCAACAATGTAGCCGTGCATATTATTATTTGTAACAAAACATGTTATTTTATATAACTCATTTTTTATTAATCATAGGTCGGAAATCCTTAACGAAAAATTTACGTGTGGACAAATGGTTAAAAATATCCCAAAATTGAACATGTAGTTATTTATTGGGACTAGCCAATACACGTTCTTTCATAATGAAAACTGGAGTGACTAATCATTTTTTGTCAGTGAAGGTTGTAAAAGAAACACAACCAAAATGGTTCCTTTCCTTTTTTGTTTTTTCAAATATTCGATTCCAGTTCTTAAAATTTGATTTTAACAAGATTCCAACAATAGTTTTTCCAGCATCTTGTCCATTGACAACTGTGAAAAATTCTGCGTTACAGCGCTTCACCAACCATTCATTCAACAAAGCCAAATCACTTTGGAACACCGGACCACCAGTTTACATACATTTCGTCACATATTTGAAATCTGCAAAATACTTTCCTTATGGACACACACATACACTCCGCTAAAACCCATTTAACCGAAAACATCCGTAAGTAAAGAAATTGTCAACTTAGCAATGCTTTTCCTTTTCTTGTGAAAGTGCAGGTTTTACAACCGTGCATTAAATTTATCAAATTCATTACTATTCGCCACTTTTTCGAAAACCTACCAATCCAGCGAAATCCAGATTGTTCTATAAATTTGTTTTGTAGGAACCATATTCTAAACGCTTCATCCAAGGAAGAAATTGCATTTTTTTCTCCATTTCTGAACATAACATTAGCTAAGACGATGACTGCGATGTTAAAACTTTACCTCAAGGTAAAATATATGAGTCCTGTCGTGAAATGGGAATTAAAATTCCGAGGGAAAGGGATATTCAAATATTAGAAATGTATAGGTAACAGAAACCCCTACAAATTTTAATTTAAATCTGGGCTAAACCACACAGGAGAACAAAGAACTAGCAAAAGGAAAATAATATATGTAACAAGAGAAGCATGTGTTACTGAGACACCCGAATAAAAACTGACGTTTATTTGATATTCTATGTCTTTGGTAACGCTTTTCATTCGACTCAATTCTTATATGTGTGTCGCATCTGCGATATGAAACAGCGTATACCTCCAAATATCTAAAATAATTTATGTATGTTCGTCAAAAGAATGTAAATTCTGGTAAACACTTCGGTAATGAATTAAATTAGACAGTTTTGGCGGCATTTGTTCTTGGTGCATCAAACTGCAGGTCGTCGAGATAGGAATGAAATACTTGTAAAAGTAGCATACCGCAAGAAATTCTTTAGTCACTTTCTGCAAAATGCTTGAGCAAAGTGCACGAAATGTAAAGCAGGAAGAAAAGGAAAATGCCGGGTAAGAAAATCCCGTCGAAGTCCTTTATATATTTGCTGAATTTCACAGAGAAAAAAAAGTCAGTCACTTTATGTTGATGGGTATTTCAACTTTTTCAACGCTATTTGGAAATGTAGAAAACATATTGTTCCTAAATTTTCAGAATACAAGCGTCTTAATTGGAGATCAATATCAACAAATATTAGATTGGACAGTCATTCAAGAGTTGAAGCACACAAGATACAGGAGTACGGAATTTCGAGTAAATGCTTACGTGTAATCCGAAGTACTTCAAAAACCGTCAACTCTTTAACTTCAGTGCATGATTTTACAAACTAAAAAAATTGAAAGGCAGATTGATTTTAAAAAATATACAACGCATTGAGATGCTACATAGAAACGAAGAAAAATGGCTTTCTTAAATTATGAGAACGAGAGTAACCTACTTGACGCTTAATACCATATTAGAATGGACAGTGGTTAGAAATAAAAGCACATATTTGAACTATGCACGTAAAAGTTTTCATAACGGCAATTAAAATCTTTAAACTTGAAAAACGATTATTCGATTTACATTCATTGTGTAAAACTATTGCGAATGGTTGTCCGAGAAGAGAGTCTAAATGTAGAAACGGACTCTAACATTTTTATATTTAAAACATGCTGTATCTTTATACATTAACTACTTTCATCCATAAAATTTCATACTGTTCAACATTTCAAAAGATACGAAAGGTGGACTTCGCCTTCTAAACTCGCAAAAATTTTAAGTATGTTTTTTAAGGGTTTCTTTCAACAAATATTAAATAATTACAATTATACATTCCGAAACATAATCAAGAAATTAAGGGAGAGTTTTTGTAACAAATGCCGAAAGAAGCATTGAGATGACATTCAAAGCATGCAATGTTTTTAGATACGAGATTCAAGCTCCAGAGCTTCCCTACACTTAAGCGAACTGACATGTAACTCCAACTTAAAATATGTGTGAAATATTGATAATGTAGATGAATTATTGTTAAAAGCACAGGAAAAGATAGTGCTTCAGCCAAAAAAAATGAAGCCGCAGAGACACATCAAACCTCCTGATTATATATTATTAAGCAAGAACTACTTAATCGTCACATAGATTAGCCTTGAGAAAGGCTTTTCCAAAGAAAGCGTTAATAGGATATCAATCAAAAAAAAATAAGATATAAATGTAAACTGGTTTTTCGATAAAAAAACTGTAAACCTAGATTGAGTTTGCATTCAATGTATAATGTTTCTATCTGTAGATATTCAAAGCAGGTATATAGGCGAAATCATTGACGACTCACGGTTACAATTCTATGATATTGATCGAAAGATGCTTGTGCGGTGTTAACTAAACAAAGAGATGCACCCAGTTTGCAAAGTTCTGTACTTACAGATTGAAAACGGAAATGTAACAGTTTTGGAGATTCTTTTATGAGCTTTTTGGGGTCCGTTGTACTCGTTGAGTGCTCAAGGTATATGATCGTCCACGGCAACCATTTATTTACGTCGTAATGATTTCCTTTCGACATTAAGACTTCCAGATTCAACAGGTCAACGTTACACCTCATATTCCTCTAGTGACTGCGAAATGGCTCTAGGAAAGTTCAAGTAAGTTTTCACCACTAAATTGTCCGCTTGGATCGCCGGACATAAACTCAGTTGAGAATTGATCGGAGCAATTGATAAAATTTGTGCAAGCCCGGAAACAACCCAACAGAAACTAAGGTTACTCCACGACGCAAAATCTTGGCTTTATGAGAGGCAATACAGAACTTCTGTGTTTTCGACATCTCATTGAGACTACGAAGAGGTTCGACTAGTGTTGCAAGGACAAAGCGGAGCATCGCGTTAGATATAGGTGGTCGTAATAAGAAATTGTTTTTTCCTTTTATTATACATGTCATACTTAATTTTACAGACTGTCTTATAAAGTATTATTTGCACTATACGAGAAAATCCATATTCTTCTGGTGTATTGAAGCCAACGTAAGTTAGGGGAAATCATCCTAAATCTTTACGTTAAACGTGAAATTTATTGTGTCTGCTTCCACTTCTAATGGTTTGGTGCAGAAGTTTCTGTATTGCATATTTCTCCGAAGTCCAGTTTATTAATACAAATGCAGCTGTTCAAATGTTTGGTATTTTATTACACACTGTGGGCAGCATTTAATTCCCAAATACAAATTTCCGTTAACGTGTTGAAACCACTGACTGCTTCCGAGTTCTGCACGACAACTAGTTGTATTAAAAGTAAGGGCCTTGAAAAGGCGTGTGGCCAATTAATCTTACATAAGAAAAATAAAAACAGGAGTAATTCAATTTCTTAATAAAATCATTTTTATTAAAAGCATACTGAATAACAAATTTTATTGCAATATATTTGTTTTTGGTTTAGTTACACCCATCAGCAACTCATTAGGCCATAAGCTACTGCTCTTTCCTAGTTTCCGCAATCGGGTCGAGAGAAGAAGGAGAGCTAATTCCGTAATTTAAAAGCACAATCCATGCCTCTCCGAAATTTTGAACCTGGTCACTCTTAAACGACTGATAAAAAATATTTTTACTTCTCGACCATTAGGAAAGCCTTGCTATATTATAAATCCTTATTTACGTCAGAAACACAGAACCCAAGAATTACATTTTTGGGTCATTCTGTTTCACTGCAATGTGTTTATACACCTAATTAAATGAAATTAACGGCCAGTATATCACTTATTATCTTTTTCTTTAGCTGATTTGATGAAAACTGACAAAATTTACACTTAAAGGTAATAATACTAAAGTCATAAATAAAATGATTAAAACTCTTAGTTTTATGACACAAAATGTCTTGAAATTCAGTTTCAAAAATTTTATAAATGTGTTTTGCAAATTTTCATAACGTCTTTCAAACTTCGGAAATTCATTAAATCTTACGTTATTTGTTCATGAAACTGGTGAAAAATACTGTTACATGAAAAACTAGACAACCGAAATTATTTTGACTAGCATAAAGGACTATTGAAAAATTGAATTTGATGTGTGTGTAGCAAAAACGATAGGAGCAATAACCAATCACGTGACGAACCATGATATCCAGAGTAAATATGAAAAGTAACTATGAAAATAATTTTTCTCGGGGCTTTCTACTTTTGCTTTAAGTAACTGGACACGATCATAGCAGTAGACAAATTTTATTGAACATTCAGAAGTATTATGTTATAGAGGAGTTCGCAATGGACTTCTAAACGTGGAGCTTAAAACTTTAGTTCGAAGTGTCTAGACTGCTACTCGAAATGCCTTCATTCGAAAATGGAAGACGAGGTGGAATGACGAGGACAAGAGACGTGTAACATTTGATTTGATTTGGCATTTCATTTGACAACTAAGTTAGTTATAAGGTGTCCCACACACAGGTATGGCAACCATTTTATCACGGAACACGAAGTTGGTCCATCATATTTTAAAAGATTTTCAATCAAATCTTGGTCCTGTAGCTGTAGAACTGACTCTGGTACGATTAAACGTCTCGCCACGTCGTGCCCAAGAATGAATGACATTCGTAGGACAATCTTTCCGTGTGTATTTGTCTAGAGTGACGAAGGCGTCGGTATTTCTCCGGGGATGAGAGATGGTATATCCATTATAATTTACTTTATCACTGAAAGCCAAGAGAAAGTGTTTTGTGATTAATCTTAATGCGTTTGCTTATGAGGGCCGCGAGCTGTTGCCGCCCTTAGCTGTTGCTTGTTTGTTTGTCTATAATAAATATTTGTGTCATTCAAGTTGTAGATATTGAACTTGTTCTTTCTTTCAAAATGTACCTTGTATTAGTATTTTGGTATGTTTCAGATTCTGATTATTGAGTACTTTCTGGTCCTTGTTTGTCTCCAGTGTTCGGGAGAATTATTTTCAATGTTAGCAAGTGTCATCTCGGGTGTACTTTCTTGTCTGTTGAAATTGCCTGTAGGTTTTATATTTTCGTGATTGACTGGTTTTATCCATGGAGTTCAGTGTATTATTATGCAGGTTGTAGTATAAATGCGTTGTTCTTGGTTGTGGTTCTTTGTTGATTTATTGGAGCGTTTTGTAATGATATGAAATTTCTCATAGTCTTGCACTGTCTGCTTCTTTTGAGAACCTGTAACACTGTAGTAATACGAGTGTGATTTGTGAATATTAAGATTTTCTTTGTGATAATGATCCTGGGGATTAACATTGCGATAGTTATCGAGAACTATATTTTAATGTGTTTGTAGTCTTAATATTTATCTGGAAAGTGTATTTTGAAATGGAATTAAGGACCAAGCTACTCCCTTTTGTGCGGGCGGGTTTCCTAGTCTGTAGGATCAGTCGAGTTTTGTTGTGTTGCTCGGCTTGGTTGGGTGTCTGGTGTCTTATCCGGGTTAGCTGGGAGGATTGCTATTGCAATCCTCCGTTATTGGCTCCATTAATCCCCGTCGTGCCAAAATCTCGCGATATGGGTTTAATTCATCATTGAATTAGGAGACAAGTACCTAAACATTTAAATGTTGTGTGGCTACATAAAAGGTAGTTTTTCATTCTTTATGTATTAATAAATGCAAGAGGAACTTTCTTTTTTCTTTGGTTTACAGGAAACTAGTTTCAAGTTCCTGCTTTTAGAATAGTTAACACTGAAGAATTGTTTTTCGAATTATTGCGGATATAGCACGCAACTGCCAGTTATTTTCGCTGAAAAACTGGTTAATGATAAAAATCTCTATTGCATAAGCATATGGAACTTCTTTTTCTGAATCACTGTACTATATATTTGACTTCCCAATATATTCCAAAACTTCAATGCCACGGTGTTTTGTCATTACGCATCAGCATTGTGAAACTCAATGTAATCCACGTATTAACATATTCTATTATTTCAAAAAAGTCTTGTTTAAATACAAAGTTTAAATAGTAGGTTTTTCGGAGTAGTTTTATCTTTTCTTAAAATGCAAAACACAATACAGCGCAAAAATAAAATTCTGCGTTCGTTATGAGCGGTTTTTCATCATCAAATGTAGGATTTACTTTTAAAAACGTTGGGGCATCAATACACTTATAGGAAAGGGATTCTGATAATAAGTCTCATTTTAACAATCAGTCAGCAACAAAGAAAAAAAGGCGCGCAGAAGAAATAAGAAAAATAATACTAGAAAAGTGTAAAAACAATCATATGTGCATCGCACGCGAACGTATTAAGAAAATACAAAAACATTTAGGTTAACCAAGTCAACAATTACTGGTGCTTTCTTTAAACCGAAAGTAGATATTGTATTTCATAGGAGAATGTGTAAAATTAAAAGAAATGATGCAGAACTTCGAAATACTCGATCTTCTTTAGGACATGGATGGGCTTTAGAATTTTGTTAAATAGAGTTTCAAAATATGAGATAAGGAGTGTAATTACACAATATGTGAGAAGAAATAATTGCAATTTTCACACACCTGTCGGTAAAGCTTCGGGTAAAGAAGGTAAAATTTGGGAATGTTTAATCATACTTGAATGTAACAAATGTAAAGGAAGATCTGATTCACCATAGATGAAAAACGTATTGCGGTAAAGTTTTTGTGTTTGATGAAATTTGTGCACAAAATCATAGCCTTATCATACACTCCTTTTGCTGGTTTAATTTCAAAAGCTTTTACGAAAGTTGCATACCTCCAATAAACAAAGACCAGGTAGGGTTCATGGCATGTTCGACTTTTTTTACTGATTGGGGGTTTAACGACTACCGTGAAGAACTCAGTTGGATATAAGAATTCGCCCGTCCCTTATTTAGAGTCACTGTTTCCAGGGAATGGAGAGAAATAGACCCGTAAGAAAAATACAACATTCATGCGTCACGGGAATTCGAACGCGGACCCATCTCGGACGAAAAGGAAGAAAGTAGCTCTTAGACCACTGCAAAACATGAGCGGCAGTACATAATTGTAATGTTCGTTTGATAGCGTCTGTGATCATGATATGGAAGTAAAGTGCGCAATTAAATAAAAATTCTTTAAATTTCAGTCGACATAAAATCAAGAGGAACATACAATAATGCTTTTAATCATTTATTCCTGATAGTATGTTCAGAAAAAACGTGGAATAGAAAGTTAAAATGCTTTGTTGTTATTTTCATATTATGCAGTTATGTAGCCAATAATTTGTTTTAACGAATTGAGTAGTCATGAAAATCTGCAACTGTAGCTTCCAAAGAAGCAAGTGAAATGTAACATTCTGTGTTGTGTTTAAGTGAACATTGACCGCAATATTTTGTTCTATACAAATATTTGAGGTAAGGTGGCCCAATCGAAATAAAGAATATCGCTTTTGCTTCAAAAAACATAGTTGTATTCGGCACTGTAGATGAAAACAACACGAAACTGTTTTTTTCAAAAGGGCCAAGGGATTGACAGTACTGGCAGGGTGTTCTCTGTGTTCATAACGATGAAACATAATCATTGAAGATCACACACATATTTATTTACTTCAATTTTGTCTACATATTATAACGTAATATTTGAAGTACAACTCGCCGCCCCGGTGGTGCGGTAGTCTAAGTGATGGCTTCTGATCCTTCGTCCGGAAGGATCCGAGTTGGAATCGAATCCCGCTGACGCATGGATGTTGTGTTTGCCTTACGGCACTGGCTCTGTCCTTTGCCTGGAGCCAGTGGCCCTAAATTAGGGACGGGCGACAGCTTATATCCCATTGAGTTGCTCACGGTGGTGGCTGAACCTACAATCAAAACGTACAGCTCCCTTTGCGAAATCCGTTTGTCCATGCCAAATTTTCTGCTTCGTTCGAAAAGGAAATATTGCCATGTTTTTTTTATTTTATCAAATAGTAAAATTAGATCTAATAAAGCATGTTTCCGAAAGTGATGTTTCATGACACATATAGAAGGGTTTTCCTCTGCCATGATTTTTTGCTAATTACCAACCGTAATCTCTTAACAAACCGATTTTTGAGGTGATGGCAATATGTTCCGATTCATAAATAGGTATCTATTCGATTATAAAATTTTACTAGAAGAAGCCATTGGCTCAATTAATGAAAAATCAGTATTAGCAAATTGCTAAAATATGTTGTGGCTTCACAATATTTCTTTTTTCTCATTATAATTGATGTACCAAAGAAGTACAGAAAGGAACTAAAGGACCATGAAATGGGCAGAATGGATGACATCATCCTACAAATAACGATCTTAAATTAGCAAAATTCTACAAATGTAGCTAGAAGAATTGAACAATAATGGTCTGTTTGACTACTAGATAGGTGACACATTGCCATTGCACCGTAGAAGGGTGGAAACGAGGGAATGGTTAAACATTTGAAATTCCAACAGCACGCCGACGAGGATACAACTCTGGGGAATAGACATTTTGCGTACGATATTTAGTATTTATGCCAAAAATTGCTCTATTAAATCCCCGTAACAATTTGATTTGTTATATAAATAGTATCAATAGTATTTTATTAGAAGACAGAATGCTAGGAAAAAATATTATAATGAGGTATGTGTGTTAATGATATTTTATTTGTGTATAGAACTTATTTCACGTACTTTGGCATTATTCGGGTATAGTTTAGTAAGAAGTGTAAGTACATAACTGTTTTGTCTTCAGGAAGGCAACAAGTGGGACTAATACAATTATGACTACATTAAAACTGCAATGCGGTCATTACTTACACCGACACTTGTTTTAATGGTAAGAATTATTTTTCGAATCTGATCATCAGTAATATCTGAAAAACAGTAACTCAGAATCACATTAATTTGAATTTTCTATCTGGTGTTCAATATCCATTAGTGGAATAATGGCATTATTTAAAATGCCAGTAGATTTAAACCCTCCTTCCTATTGAGATTACACACACTCCTGCTTTACATTTGTCAGGCGGCGATTTAGAAATTCCATGTAAAATGAGTGAAATTATATCTGTAAAACTCCGCATTCTGCAGCTATGCATAACAGAATACTTCGAATTATTGTCACCTTTTTTAAAATTACTTGCAAAACAACCAGAGATATTCTATTTATATAAATATATTTACTTACTTAAACTAACGCAAATAATTTAAAAGTGTTTAATCACGCATTTTTTATAACCATAAGTTTTGTCATGTGAAAGGAGTTTTAATGAAAACTACCTGAACCAACAGCATTTTTTTAAATAATGAAGGCCAATTAAGTATAATATGTATATCATGATGAATCGATTCATCACGTATATCAAAAGATTGCTTGTCAGCGTTTCTCGCAACACTTTAAATATCGATAAATTATACTTTATATGAGCCCATCGATGCGAGATGATCGCGTATTAATATCTGCATGAATGATATCTGTGCATCTTACACTGTATTACGGAACTTAATCCATCTATATATATGAAAGTAAATTCTAGAAAAAATTTAAATTCAAAGAGTATTTGTCATAATTTTAAGTTCAATAATCCTAGATGTCAGAGTAAGATATGACAGTGGACCATGGTTAAGAGTCAATTAAAGCAATAACAACAGCAATAAAAACTAAACAAATGTCTATTAAAATAGTATGAGTATATTATTAATCCGAATTTCTTGGTGTAGAATACAAATAAAGGTTTCCAAGCTTTCGCACATCAACCAGATGGCTTTCTCAAGAAAGGTAGACAGCAAACAGCAAACTGAATAATAGAAAGCTTCAACAATTTGAACGCGGTGACTTGACTTGACATAAACGAGCAGACGCTAAATAATTATTCATCCAAAGACTCGAGGCGTCATGCTCGTTAAGACGCGGAATCATAGAGGAAAACGAAATGCATTCATTATTTGAAGAACTGGTTCCAAACTCGTGGCAACTCTAGCGAGAGGTTGTCATTGCATGATTTACTGTTGGTGATGATCTCTAAAGTTTCGCGAATGGCGGTAGATTTTGGGCTGGAGTAGGAGGCTAATTTATTTACGTCATCCCACATAGGAGTAGCGGACTTCAGCTGGACCTCTCTGGATAAGGGCTGTTGTTACTTTACAGTTCTTTATGTTCCTTTTATGCTCGTTGATTCTATTTCCAAAGAAACGCTTAGTCATTCCAATGCAGTATCGCTTGGAACCGTCCCGATATTGTAAAGGGATGGCAAAAACACCTGCCTCATTAGAAAGCGGGGACTTGTCAGAATTTCTCTGAAGCATGGCATATAAAGATGTCGGAGATCTGATGCCAACACCAAGGTTCATTATCTTGAGCGCGTTCTTGAGCTGATAAGAAACATTTTGGTATGTAGGGAATTAAACCCAGGTAGCGTAGTTGTGGCGTAGAAAGATTAGTATGACTGGTTCTGACTTTCTCGACATAGCTATGTACCAGGTCCGGAGTGTATCCTGCCTCAGTGGCCAATTCGGTAACGTTCTTTAATTCACGTTGTCTGGAAAGAGCATCGGAAGATATTGCAAAGGTTCTTCTTATTCGAGAACGGAAGAAAACTGTCTTGTAACTAGCAGGGCAGCATGAGCTACGGAGCATCAAATTGGGGACGGATGTGGGTTTATAGTAGACTTGGGTACGAAGGCGATTTCCAGGCATCTTGCTCAGTAATACATCCAGATAGGGCAAGGCACCATTGTGTTCGAGATCCATAGTGAAATTGATCGTGGAGTGAATACCATTAATTTTATTTAGGAAAAGAGGAGAGTTTGATTTCCGTGTGGCCATATGAAGAATACATCGTCCGCATATCTCAACCAGGTAGTAGGCCTTGGGGTGATGTTGGAGAATATATATTGTTCGATTGGGCGAAGTATTGCTTCCGCGAGAATGGCCAAAAGAGATGATCCCATCTGGATGACGTAAAGAACTTAGGCTCCTACTCCACCCCAAAATCTACCACCATTCGCGAAACTTTTGAGGTCATCACCAACAGTAAATCATGCAATGACAACCTCTCGCTGGAGTTGCCACGAGTTTGGAACCAGTTCTTCAAAGAATGAATGCATTTCGTTGTCTTCTATGATTCCGCGTGTTAACGAGCATGACGCCTCGAGTCTTTGGATGAATAATTACTTAGCGTCTGCTCGTTTATATCAAGTCACCGCGTTAAAATTGTTGAAGCGTTCTATTATTCAGTTTGCAGTTTGCTGTCTACCTTCCTTGAGAAAGCCATCTGGTTGATGGGCGAAAGCTTGGAAACCTTGATTTGTATTTTACACCTAGAAATTCGGATTAATAATATAGTTATACTATTTTAAGTGTGATTGGTGTACAGTCTCGTTATTATTTAAATGTCTATTATCTTTCAATCATGTACTACGAAGTATCTTCAGAACTTCAACAATACGATATCGAAGCGGACTGGTACTACGAAACTATGCCGGAGAATAGAAACGATAATAGGTAGTACCAAACTTTTGGGATGCGCTTTCGAAATTTTACGAGTATCCATTAAATGCAGTTTCCAGCTTACCAAGTATTATAAATAGATCTAAGTTATTCCTACGGAAAGATTTTAACTCAGTTTGTCGCACCATACTTGCGAATTTAACATAATGCTCGTAATTTACAATTAGAAATACGATCTTGTTAACTAATGAGACAACAAAGTCATAAAATCCCCGAGAATGGTGTAATCAAAATTTGTAATCATGCCAAGTCCTCGTCTTTCAACGGGAGGATTTATCTAGGCGAACTTACTCTAGAACAACGATTCGTTTGGAGTTTAAAATCAGACAAAAACACTCTTATGTAACATATATACATATAACGCCTTAGGAACACGTGAACTGTTTAGTACACGGGATTTGTTGTTAAGTTTACAAGAGAAATAAATTTTACAAGGAAGTGAAATAAGTCCAATATGGAACTACTTTCATGTAACTTAGCTGAAACAGTGTTACACCCGTTGGAAACAACAATTGTTCGATGAATAAACCCGAAATTTGACTCAGTGCATTGACATTTTCTTTGTCTGGCCACATGGGAGACACGAGCTTAATAGTATTTTCAACACTACCAACAGTGCATACTACAGTATCACCTTCTCTATGGAAATAGAAGAGAATGGTAAGTTACTTTTTCAGGATGTCTACTGTCCAGAAAACTTAATCATTCATTAGATATTCAAGTATACTACAAACCTACAAGTATACCCATCATCATTCCGCCCAGCTCCCAAGTTCAAGACTGCTGTCTGTAGATCATCGATACGGAGGGCTCTTACGTCATTTAAAGAACAAGCAGATCTCCAACGCTATAAAGAAAGGAGTTGTAACGAGTTTTCAGGAGTGCAAACTTTGCAACATACTCCGAAAAGTGAAAAGAAGTGAACTACACAGAGATGATAGGCATTAAATTTGCAGTCAGCCTTTCGTACCGCCCTCACTTCTCACTTTATGTTAAGAATTCACTGAGGAAGCACGGTGCTAGAGTAGCGTTGAAGCCTTCAAAACCTATTGGTAAGATTTTAACAGCAAATAACAAGAAAAAGCAGTGGATTATATAGCCGTGGTATACGCGGTATAATTAAAGTTCCAGAACTCCTCTATGAAGTTCTACCTCGGAATGGGAAAATGATATTTATGTGTTCGACGTAAAGATCATATAAGAGATATAAGCGAAGGAACAGAAGCAGCTGGTTCGGCAAAGGAGTTCATATAGAGCGCAGGAATTCCCATATGGAATGAAAGGAAACTGAAGGCCACTTTCAGTACTTATAAGGGTATTGTTGTCAAGTATACTCTTGAGATTATCACAGGAAACGATGTCTGCCATGATGGGGTATCGTCTAATCTGCCGTCTTCGCGGACCTTCATTTTCCACAGCCTCTGAGTTGGAGAACAATATTAAATATATATTGATACCTTGCATGATGATATACGTTAACATTGGACCCATGCAATTGTTAACAACAATTCACATGTTGATAATGCGCTGTATTTACGTTTAATACGCGTGCTATTATCTGACTTAAAACTCCAAATAGATCGTTGTTCGAGTGTAAGTTCTTGATAAAACTTCCCGTTCGAAGGCGAAGGCTGGACATGATTAAATATTTTTTATACACCATGAACACGGATCGTATGACCTTGTTGTCTCCTCATATGTTTCTGGTGAACCTAATATCTTTCCGAAGTTCTCATAAGAACCCTCGGATACTTCTACCTTCAGCTGTTTCATTTTTCAAAACGCGTCTTACGAATCGATGAAGAGTTCTGTTATTGTTGGCTTATTGGTAGTGATAAAAAAATGTTGGCCCTAATGCCAGGAAAGTAAATGAGCATATCGCCTATTTTTTAAGAAAGGAAAATGTCTTTATTTACCATAATCTTATTTTCACTTTGTGTACAACATACCGAAGTCCTTTGATGGGAGAGAAATACAACTGTAAGTTGACTTCGTTAGATCTGAAAGATATGCAATGATGCAGTTTCCAAAATTCTGTTCTTACGTTCTCCTCTTGGCGTCCGCATATACTACTACAAAAGCAACTTTCATTTGGTTGTGTAGTGTTACAGTTCGGTCATTGTATTAGGATCTGTAGATTCTTCATACAATAACATAATGCCACAAACAAGGTATTTGCGGGACACCATTTTGTGTGGCTAAAAATAAAGGCAGATATTAAATAATTCCTATGTAGTGGAGAGCAGTTCGCACAAGTTCAGATCTTCGAAAGAAAGGTATATTTGAAAATGTAATTACTATATCCGATGCAGCACATATGCTATTCACCTTATATTAACTGTGACTACAGAAACTGCGTTCTCTCTGAACTCAGTAATTTAAGAGTAGGGCAAAAAACAAAAATATATGTTTTATTTATTTAATCAGTTCACACGTTAAAGATTTTAGCACTACCAAAGGAGAACATGTGTGATCATCACTGTTATTAATGCTTCAGTGTTATAAAATGGAAGCTAAGTCTATTCACTAAAACAACAGAATGATTCAACAGCTGTCAGTTATTTTTCTGAACACACAATATATATAAATATTTTAAAGGTTAAATCGTTTAACATGACTTTAGCTTTTTTTGAAATGAAAACGCCTTTTACTAGGCAGGTCGTCTTGACATGTTATATGTTTTGTACTCTTAACTCTCACCTATAATTGTACAATATTGTTTTGTGTAATACTGTTGTTGCAGATCACAGGTCCACTGTAAAAATGTTTACCCTTAAAAGTTAAGTTAAAATCCTTTTAAATTTTCTTTTAGAAACTAACTCGAAATAAGAAAAGAAACTATATTTTTGTATAGGCACCAATCAGTTCCATACTTCTAAATTGTCGGTATAACCTCATAAACGCACAAAATGAATACTTGGTTAATGACCTGTGGTGTCATAGTTGGATTTTATGGATAAGAATACGTCTTTCTATCTTATACCTATCCTTTGTATAAAGCAGCATTTTGGGGATTCCAACTGACTAAACAACCAGCTATTGTAAAATACTGGAAGCGTAATGTCCGTATAGAGAAAACTCCGAAATCCATCGGAATATGCACCAAAATCTCCCTGCGTAGATACTTCGAAGCATCGGCAGCTTCATACTCAGGACGTTGGATATCAGAATGAAGGAACATGTTTATAACATCAAGACTCGAAATAATAAAACTGCATTATCACGCCTTACCAACAAAGGTTCTTATTATCCAGCTTGGCAGGAAGCTTCCATCGTTACAACACTATGGAACAAAACCTCTTTGCTTTTCGCTGAGAGCTTGGTAATATTCATCAAGGGTAATCAATGTTGCAACGACTATATACCAATGAACATCCCCAATCCTTGGAAAAATTTCCTGCAAAGGGAATCAAATAATACTCAGAATGACAACACCTAGAATACCTTAACACGAGATGACACAATCACCCACTCGGCGACCTTGATCCTCCAGTGAACAATCCCAGGCATGCGCAGTGAACGCACAGATCTAATCCTGCCATTTCCCCTTCTGTTATTTAAGGTCGGAATCACTAATTCGTGAGCACATCTGAAGATGATCCCAAGAGGGATCGAAAGATCTCATGTTGTTTTAACCTGTCATTTAGATCATTTTCACCACATTTGGTGTGTACACGAGCATCAGTTCTTTTAACGTTTAGTTATTCTAATCGTGCATAAGACGGCAATCTTTTATTTCATGATGTCGAAATCATTGTGTAGTTCTTCTGGAGAGCCATCCTGACCTCGTTACCAAAAGATCTGGGGCTACGAATTCAGATTTTTCTGACGCCAGCGTCTTTAGATTCTCCTGACTTCAGATCATCCGAAGAATAGTAATTAAATGCGGCCGATAGATAGCAGTAGTGATCGCCGATTTCGACTGAAAATTAGTAACTTAGTCGATAGTCCTGAACAATCGAGAGAATTGATTATCAAAATTAGTCGAATTATTTGTTTATTCACTCGATCACCTAGCAGTCATTTTTCCCATAGCAACTACGTTGTAGAGTAAATCTATCTGATTGGCTGTGCCATCCGTACCCAGAAAAAAAGATTGTATGAAGGAAAAGAAATTGTTTTTTGGCGTAGGATGGGACTGGGTACTTTCTGTTTAGAGAACCGAACCAGTTTAATTTATTTTACTATTATTTTAGAGATTCGGCTATCAGCGACATCTTTGAGATATTGAGATGAACATATGTTTCAAGGACGAAATACCTTCGACGGAAACAGCAGTACTGCATTCAACGAAGCGTGCAAAATCACCGAAGTCATATAGCCGTTTTTTTTTAAACACAATTTTACTCCTCATGAAACTTTCAATCAGCACGAATGGCATCAGTTATTTTATTATCGGTCAGCATTTGCCCATATACAGATAGCATTTATTATAACATTCGCAGTGGGAATTTAACTTTAAAATATCAAGGCCACGCTATTTTCACATAAAAATGCGTTCAGGACTCTACTCTTGACTAAAGTTCGCTGTTTTTTGGGTTGACGTAAGCTGATACGTAATTAAATAGCCAAAATTTAGAAGTTTGACATGTTCAGAGCGAAAAAATCTGCTCTACTGAAATCATAGATCCAAGCCAATATATAGGCGCCGTATGATTTACATACTGAATCTCACAACTGATAATGTTTTCATTCCCATAGCCTACTATTTTTGCAATCAAAATAATTGTTACCTAATTGAGAAACGGGACATCCTGGTGCGTCAAAGCGCTGGCTTCTGACAATTCGTCCAAAATGGGTCCGGGATTGAAAGCTGGTGAGACAAGAATGATGTACTAATATTACGCCCCTGTCTGCCTTTTTATCTGGAACCCGTGGCTCCTATTTTGGGACGGACGACTTTTTACAGCAATAGAGTTGACCACAGCTAACATAGGTATTCCCACACCAGAAACAAATTCAGCAAAGTACCAGGTTCACTAAAAATGCTAATTCAAAGCTAGAGGAAGTCGGACAGATATTTTACCTATTCCGTACTTTTTCCCATGCCTTATGCCAACTCTACTGTTATGAGGGTCATTCTTTTACATGCGATGTTTGTTACAAGCTAGGTGCTCGTGTGTGTATACCTTCTTTTTAACTTGGCGATTATTGCTGGTACTGTCAGTAACTTGTATTACCTAAATTAAACCATTCCGCGCGGTGTGATGTAATGCAGGATCGTAAATCGGCAACATTTTTCTTTTTTTAGTTTTGCAGTCCTCGCCTTTAAAATTCCGTTCTGCAATCCATTAATTATTATATTATTTCTGCCATTTGAGGAGCGAAATGTAAACTGAGACTTTAGGTCTGCTGCTTATATTGTCTAATCTGCAGCACCTGCAACTTAAATTTTTCTTTATTAGGCTTGTAGAATCTTTTAAACAAGAGTAAGTTACATACTGAAATTAGTTGGGGTCTTTTTAATTCATTTGTATATTTTATATTTTGTTAACAGAGTTGTTTTGAAATGTATTAAATATGTTTTTTCCCCTTCAGATTCTCTTTACTGCATTTCTTGCATATTGCTTCTATGTTTTTAATTGTATTTGTATTTGTTTGCACTTTCATACAATCCATTCATTTAATCGTAAAGGTTGTACTTAAAAACGTTTCGTTCCAAATTTCTGTGCACACACCTTATAAAAATTTCAAATTTTTTTGCTATTATCTTCAAATGAAATGTTTTGATTTCCAACCTGGCTATGGAAATTTTGTCTCCTTTGCCGTTTGTTGAAATTTGTAAAACGCAATTTAAACACTTTGCGTGTACTTATTCGACGAGTATAGAGAAAAAAATGTGAAACTCCATTTTGTTTATTTCTTAGGTGTTAGAATCACCATTTATTTTCATTACTTGTGCGTGCAAGCTATATTAAATATATATTTTCAAATGCATCTCATGTTCATACTTTTATTGCATTACCTTATTCAAGGAGTCATTTGTATGCATACAATAACTTCCAAAGTATAAAATCAAGTCCGTTCATTGGAACATGGTGCTATAAGCATTCCGAAGGCAACTGCAGATACATAAACATCCCGCTTTCCGTATCACGCTAATACAATAACAACAAAAAATATTATCAGATTGAACTAGACAATGGATGAAAAACTACTTTGGAATAAAATACTAAATGGAATGCAATAATGATAAACGCTAACATGAGGTTCCTTTACTTAATGTAAACAGTTATGCCTTTCATTGCATAAATCATGTTGTATGCGTAGTTGGTAAAGAGTGCATTCAAAAGTAAACTTTTGCCCTTACACTTTAATACGAACCTTATTAAAAGCGTTTGATTTTAATTAACATGACGAAATATCTTAAAACTAAGTGCTTGTAGGGTTTATATAAATATTGGTTTTGATATACTACTTCAAATAGTTTTGTAGAAAATCACTGTACGTTTACATTTGTGGTTCACATGTTGTCTTAAAATATTTTTTCGTTTTTAATTACATCATGGTAATCAACACATCTACGTGGCTATATATCTCTTTACGTTTGTTTATAATTGACGACATGGTGTTTACTCTCGATTTCATCGAGGATCACAACGCAGATATTGGATTCTCTCATTACGATAAACGCAGTAGTTGGGAAATGAGATTTTTTGTCTACGTCTGTGTGGTATTCGATAGGTAGTACAATACTGATTTCTACTTCCTCGAGTCAAACACGGAATTTAAATTTCTTACTCTTAATACCATATGAATCTTCGACTAGAAACTTTTTGTACCCTTAAAGCTAACATTGCTCGTAGCATTGCCATCCTAAGCAGAGCATCATCCTCTTTGCAGGCGATGAGTCACTGATAAGGTTTTCATATCCTGAGATCGAGAAATTTAAATTATGTTTTATTGAGATAAAAGCAGAGTTGATTTAGGAAATATGTTTATGTTATTTATAAAAGATCGTGTATCCTGTATCAGTGGACTTCGCTTTCGATAGTCGGGAAACGAAAGATATACGAGATCAGGCATATTTGTGGCTGAATTTTTGGACTTTGTTTTAATATTTCTAGGGAATCGTGAATAGCGTTGCGGAGAGAATTTTAATAATTTATCAAAAATCGCGGTAACGAATTTCGTGGAAATGAACTACAATTTTAAACTCTTCTAAAAGTATGGAATGTTTGTGCTATTGGATGGGGTCGAAGAGTCTTGTTTGTTTCAGTTAAAAATAAATTTATGAGCTGACGTTGTAGTTTTCAGATTTCTCATTTTTGAAGTTTATTAGGAGATCACAGACTTTGTTCGGGATATTAAACAGAGTATATTCATCGCAGCTCAGAATCAGGAAAAGGTAAGAAACTGGAGTTACTACCAAAACTTGGAGTATCTAATACAGCATAATGCTAATTGCATCGCAAATGTCACGATAACACGTAAGTCTCCCATAACACTGTGAAAACTATTTTGCTTTTCTTTTATTTAAAATTTATCGAATTATAATACTTCTATTTCATACTGTTTCCTTTTAAGCAGAAAAAAAGACCCGCATCCAGAAAAAAAAAAGAAAGAAAGATGTGCTAACTGCCTTTAACTTCCCGACATCAAACCACCGGAAAGCATGTTAATGCTGACAAATTGTGGTATTACGTTGTTCAGGATACTTTAGTGCTATTGCCACTAAATTACTATTAATTTAAACAACTTATATTGATATAGGATATCTTTACATAGTCTGAAAATACCACTGGGGCCCTCAAAATAACCTTTAATAATTCTTCTACGAAAATTAAAATACAACAAAACCCCTAATCAACGTTTGAAGTATTCGTTAAAAAATAGCAGACAGACATAGAAATCGTCGCTACGAATTATCCCACAACAAATAACATGACGTCACTTCTGCTATGAATTAATTGTGCATTTATTTACTTATGAAACCCAAAAGATTAAATTAATCAGTACATAAAATTCAAACGATGCAAAAGTGGCAACTGGTAAGGGCAAGGTGGGCTTTAGACCCTGCTAACCGTTCATCCTAACCAGTCGCCAAGTTCAGGAGAAGGTTGAACTGAACTCATTTCTGTAAAATAGCAAAATATGAGAAACAGAAAGATGAAATCCATGCCAGAATTATAAATCGAAACGTTGAGTAATGATGATTGATGAAGATGAAAAAATCATCATAATACAATATTATTTCTGTTGCGTTAAAAATTTTAAAAATCAGCGCATTTCATTAGGTTGACCTCGTTATGAACGCGATCGTTTGGGGTATGTATGAGATATTGTAAATATTTGATTTATGCTAAAAATTCATAAAATGTTTTAGAAAAAAATCGTTTTGTGTGGGCGTCATTAAAAAAGTCGAACCCAGCGCCAGGGAAGCTAAAGTTGGCAAAGTCTTTTCCTAATACTTTGGGAACAAGACCATGAATTTTTGCGTAAATTAAAAAGGACACTTTCTGTCAGTGAACGCTTTAAATTTGTGAACAAACCTCTTGTTTTTGTTTACCCAGAGACACCCATAAAAATATTGGGACACACTTTTTCGTTTGCTGTGCATTGCTTAACGTGGAAGGAGCGATGGATGTATTTAGTCAACTGACGCCACGTATTTAGATGATTTTCACCTTGGATCTAGCCCTTTGGATTGTTGCTATAATTATATATAGCCAGTGCCGTTGATGCCTTCCAGATGGAGACGTCTCAGTAGCTGAGCCCATCTTACGGATTTATGATGTCAGATGCTGACTGAAAAAGAAAAACATGCATAGTGCCGTTAATTGTTGACCGCTATGTTGTAAGTTAACGCGCTCGGCTGGATATCGAGTGATTCTGGATTTGATTCCCTGACGGCGGCCAAATAACAATTTTTGGTTGCTGCTGTGCGTTGCTTAATGTGGAGAGCGCGATGGATTTATTTATTCGGACATCCTTTGTTCGCACCTCAAGCAAATGAACCAGAGAAGTAAACCAAATGAATGATTTAAGGCGTTTGCACCATTTCGCTTGCTGTTTTCTCTTAGGACAGTTTTTTGAACAAAAAATAGTTCAACATGTTTTCATTTTGGTGGGTAAAATTAGAAAAGCAGGATGAAATTAGCCCTTCTTTAAAACTGAAAATCCATGCACCCTGACAACGTTGCATGAAAAAAACTGCACAATACACCTCTCATTTGTAGTATGCTTATCGTGTTAGAAAATAAATATAAAAAAAGGAACCAAAGCCTTGCATGTAGCAATCCTGAAATTTTCAATGTCTTGATATATATATATTTTGCCCAATTGTCCATGCAAATTATCTCTTTCCTGATTTTTGCTTTCCGTTATCCGTGATATTTTTTGAAAAATCTAATACTGAAATATGTTCTTCATAGTAAAGCATGTTTAATACCAGGGTAATAACACAGTAAAAGCGGAATTCGTTTTAACAGATATAGTCATTATTTGTAAAAGTTAATGTGTGTAATTTTACCAGAACTATTACTTTTCAAAAATCTTATGGTAAAGCAATTCACCTCTCAGTAGGTTGAAATTTCTTTGAAGGCAGTTGTATGTCATGGAAATTCGGGATATTGGACAAAAACAAGTAAAAAAAAAATTTCGTTGCTCCATCCACAGATTAATCGGGTCGCAAAGCCATGCAGTATCTTTTCCGAAAAATATAAAATTTATACAGAAAATAGTGAGATAATTAAATTTTATAAGTAAATTCATTGAACGTGTGTAATCTTCCCAAGAAAAAAATGTGAACCCATTAAAACTGTCTCTATAGTAAACCTCACGTGATAAAAAAGTAAGATACAAAAAATAACGTCATTTTTGCCTGTTCAAGAACATAATTCATATGGTTTCGTGGGACCAAAGGTATGTATTGGATACTTATCAGAACATTATTAAAAGTGCTTATTGATAATCAGTATGTAATAAATACAAAAAACACTTGAAGGTACTGAAATTTATGACTAAATGAAATGATTTTTAAAACATGGACTGGAAAGAAATCTGTAAATGTTTCTTTAAATCACATTCAAACTTTAAACATGTTATTTCCTAAAGAATAATGTGATAACACAAAAATGTTGCTTAAATTTCCTAGAACTTAACGGGGTAGAAAATTTTAAGTGCTACTTGTTACCAAGAAAAAGGACAGGTGAATACGGACTTGAATCGGGTTTTACATGTTTATCTCACTTACGGGAATATGAACTTCTTTTTAATAAGAACTATTAAAATATTAAAAAAAGAATAAGTACAACCTTAATACCAAAAAAATTCAGTAAAATAAAATTTCAAAAGAGAGTGTAAAACGTTGTCGAAAGTCTTTATATCCTGAATAACTCCTTAAGGTTTCAATGTGATTGAAACAGTCAGATAAGATATGTTTCAAGTCGACAAATTATTTGTAGCATGAGAAAGCAATTGTTGTCACTACATACCCGCTGCGAAGAATACATGCAGTACACTCTCAAAAGAACAAACTCAACGGGATGAAAGAAAACGGGTCATGTCGAAAAGTATTTTCAACTATCGAATTAAAAAATGAAATTTAAAATTCCAGACATACATAAAATATATTCGGAAACAATAGCTCCAACATAAACAAAAGCATCTTTTCAAAAGATTACGTACTTTGTTTTACAAAGAGTGTTACAAACAGCAGCACAATATTCACTTGAGAATTACGTCTTTTAGGATAGGCTGCTTCAAATGATGTACAACAATTTTTAATCAGTTCTAAAACGACAGAGAAAATTTGAACTTTCAGCCACCTTTGTGACTTGAGGGAGGAAGGTGTCAGTGAACAGAAGCCTTTGGAAAGCAAACATTTATCGTTCAATTCATAAAGTACTGCAGAAATTACGCAGAAATAATATTTGCTAACCACCCGAGAATATTCTCGATCCAATTTTAATTAGGAAATCCTCATATCCGTGAAACAGCATACAAGACTAAAAAGCAGGAATATACGAAATTATATAAAAACTGGCCGTATGTACAATGTAGAAAAGAAAAAACAAAAGAAATATTCTCACTAGATGCACTTACACTTTAAAAATATATCAAAATCTTCAAGATTTAGAACTGAAATATTCGAGCAAACACGCCAACACACTAGTTACTTTCTACAATGGCGGCTTTCTACGTATGACTGAAGTAGAACGCCCTTTTCCAGTCGATGTCTTTGCTCATATTCCAGCACAGCGGAAAACGAAAAAGGGTCCTTCCTTCAGTTGAATGTTGATTTGCATATTCTTCTTTTTTTAGTCCCCATGTGATTGTGATCTCGACTTTACGAATACATCTAGCAAAGATTAAGATATGTTCACACAGACAATAAGATATAATATCGCACTGAAACACACAAAGGTAACGAGTACTCGAAATTATCCCTGTTATAAACATGGGTACTGTTTCTGGACGCTGCACCAAAATCTGCCCAATGGGAGTTTATGAAACGCTGCCTTTTCAGACGTGTCAGGTATGCCAGGTCGATAAGGTTTTCATATTTCGCGTAGCTCAGTTGGGAGAGCGACGTGCTCGGGAGGGAGGGGACCCGGCTTTAACGGCCGGCGCAGACAAACTTGTAAGTTATGTTTTTCCATCGAAAAATCTCTTCTTATTCCATGTCTTATAGTACAGTAAAGAAACGCGTTGGAAACCAAAAGCAAATTGGTGTCTCCCTATGCAAAAAACACGTTTAAGGAACACTGTGAGAGCTACAGCTACTAAGGTAGAATGCGCGAGCCAAAGTGTTGAGCGTGCCAAAGAAAGGTTTAATGTGCCATCTATCGGCCGTCTGTAATCCTTACATATTACTTTAATTCTGTAGAGCGGGACACCTTTGAAGGAAAAGCCCCAAAGTCTTAGTGAAATAAAGTATGTATTATTATTATTATTTTGTTTCTGGGATTTTGTATTGGAAAATTATGCTATGATCTTTCAATATGTGTTGCAAAAGTTGATATATCCTGCGTAATATTAGTATGTCGTGGAAAAAAGTTGCGTTTTTTCATAAGGCATTTCCACAACTTAAATACGCATATTTTCTGCGGGGCAGCTTCCTGTGCACCAAACTTTAAACCAGGCGTAAAAAACATGTCATGACCAATGCCTTGAACTTGTGCCGCAGTCCGTTGCAATCAAGGAGGTTAGAATACAACAGGAGATGACCTATGCAGTTTCCCGTGAAGCCAATTAGCTGCGACACCCACCCACACAGCGGCCATCTTGTTTGGTACAAAACAATCTATTCTGCTGCGTAAGTGAGAGCCTGTTGACTCGTGCTTTTACACGTTTCAGTTATTTCAGGATCAAATAAAAGTTGTATTTACAAAAAGCAAAGTTGTGGGGTTATCGACTGCAAAAACAGATAATCTGGGGAACTAAATTTCGTACGTTCTGATATCTGGATAATTCTCAGGATCACGTTGTAGTGGCTTATCCGCAAAATGCCGGGTTGTGCTGCTATAGGCTGCACAAATCGATCTTCCAAAAAATGCCAGGGATTAGCTTTCACATGTAAGTACTTGAATTTTTTATATTGGACTAAAATATGGTATGGATGTTTGATTAAGAAATATGGTATGGATGTGTGGCAGTGGTGGAAATGTGAAAATGCATTTTTCATAATAAATTCATGGGTGTATGCTCACGTGGATCTAATTTGAAATTAATGTAAAATCAATCGACTGCACAAAGTTCTGTTTTGCTGCAGTACACGGTATCGTCAGAGTCTATTTAGCGAGGGGTGGGCTGCTGCCCAGGGCCCCGCATTTTTAAGGGGCCCTAAAAATATGCAAGATGCTTGAAGAATTGACAGAGTTCTGCAGGTTTTTTGGGTTTTGCCTTGTGAATTTTTTTCTTTCCGCTTTTTTAGGAGGAGTACGCAAAAACGATAGTCGCCCCCAGTCCATCCCAAATCTTTGGAAAGCATTACAGAATTATTTTTTTTTCGTACACATCTGCAATTGGAAGAAATTTTCATTCATTAAGAATTCGTTTGAATCATGATATTTGGATCATATTCTTTTGCCCACTACTTCGACATAATTTCAACAAGGTGAACCTAACCCTGGGAGAAGAAGGGGAGGGGGATTTGAAGCAGAACTAAACTGGTATCCGTTTATCAAACGTGCAGTTTTACATTTTCGTGCTACCACTGATTCGTCCATTAATCATGGGTACATGACGGTGATATTTTTACGGCTTCCTCATAATAAACTGCCGGACAATTGCAAAGGACGGATGACAATAGCAACGATAGCAACCATAAAATGGAAGGCAGGAAAATGTGGAAATTGACATAAGTGCGGGATACAGTAAGACGTGTTGTGCGTATGCAAATTTTGGATTGCCGAACTTGTTCGTGACGTAATAGCGCTGATAAGAGATATAAAGGATTTGTCGCGTATTGACCGTTGTTGTTCAAACGCAAAGTTGAAAGTGAAAGAATCAATGGACGAACTTGCAATTTTCAGTATGTCTTCCCGACATCACCTAGATGATTTTACGCGTGTCCGTATTATTGGCAAGATTGAAGAAGGGCGAAAAATAACAGATGTTGCCAGGGAGTTCGACGTCAGACACAGTGTTGTTTCAAGGCTTTGGAAATTATTTCAAACAAATGGAGAGTGTAGCAAACGTTACGGGGGAGGTCGTGTTCGCAGTAAGACACCTACAGAAGTTCGGTACATAGTGCTATCAACAAAAAGATACCGCCGCAGCTCAGATAGTGAGGTAGCAAATCAGTTTATGGCTGCTACTGGCAAGTGGAACTCCCGAAAATCTGTCGCCAGACGTTTGCATGAAGGAGGACTATACGCCCGCCGTCCTGTTGTGGGCATCACATTGTCCAGACGTCACCGTACCGCCCGTTTGCAATGGTGCCATCAACATCGCAATTGGACTGATAACGACTGGTATGCTGTCCTCTTCTCAGATGAGAGTAGATACTGTCTATCGTCTGATTGTCGACGACAACTGATCTGGCGTGATAGTGGTACTGCATATTGTCCAGCAAACATACAGAAAAGGGACAGAAATCCGACATGTAATGTCATGGTATGGGCTGGCATCATGATCAATGGCCGTACGTCCCTCTATGTGCTTCCAACTGGGACTATGACTGGCCAACGATACGTTAATGGTGTTCTGCTACCTCATGTTCGCATGTTCCGTGGTGCTGTCGGTGATAGATTCATTTGCATGGACGACAACGCAACATGTCATCGAACAGTCGCTGTCCAGGAGAGTGTCTTGAGAGGGAGGATATTCAAGGCCTCGTATGGCCAGCACGTTCTCCTGATCTTAATCCCATTGAAAATGCGTGGGATGTTTTGGGGAGGAGTCTTGCTGGTCGCCAATGCACTCCAGTAAACAAGGACACCCTCATCCGTGCACTGAGAGAGGAATGGGATAAATTACCCCAACAGCTGCTTGATAATGTAGTGCAAAGCATGACACGACGTGTGGAATCTTGCATCGCCCTCCATGGTGACCATATCTCGAATTGACATCTTTCGCCGGAACACCTGCGGACGGTAATTGCATTTTTTTCACGTTTACGTATTCTGCACAAAATGGCCAGTTTGTCCCTTGAAAACGTTCCAAAGCCTTCTGGATTTCAGAGCACAAAAATTGTCTTTCTTGTAATGTCCTGGCATTCTGACATTATTTCACTTCACTTGGCATCCAACCACACTTACTTTTTTATGCGCTATATTGCCGTTTATGATCCGTCCTTAGCAATTGTCCAGCAGTGTATTTTGGGAATGTTTTCTCCTGAGTATTTTTATTCTGCCGCCCAATGTGAAATCCTAGATGTGCCACTAATACTGTGGCCCCACAATACTGTCCAGTCCCCGGGCCCCCACCTACTTAAATGTGCTCTGGGTGTCATCTTTCCATATTGCAGCAAAAAACAACCTTTTTAATTTTTGAATTTTCCTGAACGCGAAATTATGGCAAGGGCCCTGCTCGATTTACCAGCCTCCTTATTCTTTGTACTGCCCTAGTAACGGAACAGTAAAAATAATGCAATTTCTTTTTGCATTGATTGAATTTTTTTTATTGATAGTAAGCTGTTTGTTTATATGGTTAAAAATATGTGATTTCACTTGTGAAATCAAAGACTTATTTTGTGCAAATATATTATGGATGTTTTTATTTACAGTGTATCTGAACCTTATATATGCTTTGCCTGAAGACTACAAGCTTGCTGCGGCAAGCCTCCTACTTTAATTCAGACTATTTAAGATAGAACGTTGTGGTGCAGAGATGTTCTTACGAATACTGCACTCATAATTCTATTTCTAATTGTTGTAAGGATTCATATTGTAAAACATCAATGATCTAAAGAGATAGGATTTGTTAGGAACAAAACCCTGCAGTATCAAATATTTAATGGTAAGTTGATTGCTTATAGTTGCATTTTTTAAGGGATTTTCAAGGTCTTAGAAGTTGATTACGTATTGTATGAAAATAAAGTTTGTTTGTTAGTCTACTCCTATTTTAAAAGTTGCATTGGTTGATGTGTTTAGTGTTTGCACTACAACCATCAGCTACACCCAAAGGGTTGTGGCACGTAAGCTTACGAGTTATTGGGTCCAGGGAAACCATGCGTATGTGACAAAATGAAGAAGAACAGAAAGTCCCTAATTCTTGTTAACATGTAGGCGAAATAGCTTGCAGAGGAGAATAACACAATCCCAGAATTCCTTTTAGTAATTAGCATGTGCCTTTTTTTTTGTTATTGAAGGTTTAGCGAACACCGTGAGCAACTCAATGCACTATAAGCAGTCACCCGTCCCTAATTAAGGGTCACTGATTTCAGGGAAGGGTGAGGGCCAGTATCGTTAGACAAACACAACATCCATATCTCACCAGGATTCGATCCCGGACCCCAGTCGTACAAATGATCAGAAGCCATCGCTTAGACCACTGCGCCAGCGGCTGGCCTTGTTTTCTTTTACTGCTGGTAACCATTATGCTTTAGCTGTATCTATCATTCTTGTATTTGGAGCGTAAGTTTTGTTTCAAGGAATGCATTTATCAGGTGTCACCAACTATGTACCTGTGAAACACTTTGGAGGAGATAAAGATCCAAGCTTTAAATGATATATTTCGAATCACTAAAAATTTGTTATAAGTCAACAGGAAAATCCTGGAATTGAAGAGAAAAATATCAACACCTCTATGGTATCTAAAATATAGTATATGTGTAAATCAATATGTAAATACAAATCTTTGTATATGAATTACCCATGTTGTTTGCCTTTGGACTTTCACAGCAACTTGTTATACAAAGTTTCATTTGTGTGTGTACAGTAGTTTGCTTTCCTTAACATTAGGAAGAAAAACACAGTTTTCAATTAATAACAGATCCTCACTCCACCCTTATATGTTCAGTGAGAAAAGTTATTTCTAGGAACTATCAAGCCAATTTTTATTTATTTATCCAAGAAACCCCACCTGTAAGTTCACAAGCACCATGTGCCTTCTGTGGATCTCAAACTTTGGAATGAACAGAGAGTGGAAGAATAACATCTAAGATATTACTGTGCACAAAAGTGCTTTTGTAATTTTTAGCTGTTCGACGGAAAAATTGATGTGCCAATGTATGAATATATCTTTTCTTTAAAAGTTATCTTCCACAGCAAGCTGACTTCTAATTTATCAGCTTCCTACAAAGCGAACTTGTGTGTGCTCTTGTGCCCCCTAGCTTTATATTTTTTCCCCAGAATGTTTATATCCTGCTTCTCTAAATTCATAAGTACCAGCATTAAAAAGATGGGCCCAGGGTAGAGATTCTTACTTATAAACAAGCTTCACCCCCATAAATAGTACTCGGTAAGAGCTACTAACCAACAAAACCCCCCTAATATCTTTTTTTTTCAGTTAAAAAAACAAAAATTTGTTGAAACTACATAAAAAAACTTCAAAAATTTAATTTGGGAAAGAAAAAAGAAAAAGTTTTTTTTTCTCCTCTAACACAGAAGAAAATGTAAAATCCAGTAAATGTAGGAAATACTAGATTTTATAGATTGGAGGGGCAGGGGTAAAAACTGAATTCAGTTTAACAGTTTTCTTTGCCGAGATATGAAGTCCAATTTTGATTGATGGCCAGTGATTGGGGAAGACCCACTAATTTTCAGTTTAACAGGTTGAAACGTGTAAAAGATATAATATATATATATAAATTGTACGCGTTTATAGGTTGGTTTCTATTTTCATATGTTTCTTACGCTAGATTGGTGTTTTGGTTAGCTACCTTAAAAATCAGGATAAAAATCTACGGAGCTGTAACATATTCCGGAAGAAATTTTAGTTAATGATCTTTAAATAACTGTTTGCAGAATTTGAATCGACCCAATATTTTGAATTTTATAAGCCACTATATTTGTAAACAAACCCCTGTTTCTTCGCGCTTTCGCTTACACTGCAGGCTTTAATATGTATCTCATTTAAATTCTAAACAACTGGAAACTTTCTGGCTGGACGGTATACATAAATACAAGTGAAGCTAAACACCATACCGCTTTAATAAAATACGTGCAGATATTTATTGGCGTTGCAACCCCAGCTAGATATGAGCCAAGCAAGTGTTGAGTAACACGCATAGAGTCTGTTCTTGCACCAATGAATTTGGCCTCCACCGACTATCAGCTGATGGACGGGTGGAGGAAGTGGCTTCATCAACTTTACGTTGCGCCTAAGGGCCAGGTCGTCTCCTGTTGTATTCTAACCTCCTTGGTTGCAATGGCTACAATGATTGAAATGTTGATTCTATTGCGCTAGAAATATGGGTTAAAAGCTTCCGAAGCAGTTCGAAATATAAACAAAGCTGAAGTTTAAGGCCTGGCGATTACTAATCCCGTTCAAACCTGTTTCACAAAATGATTGGTTTCGGCTTGAATTTGAAAAGAAAGCAAGTTTCCTGTGCGGCCTTAGCCGTCAATTCGGAATCCCTCAAGTGGCTGTGGAAGACATTACATGAGCAAGCCCTTAGAAATTGTGAGATAAATAGATAATTTCTATATCTACCATCATCGAGCTCCTACAGATTTTCGAAAACGTTTTGAGACGATGCCTTGGGGTGCCTAATGAGCTCACTCTACTAAGCAGCCCACGGCATCGCGTCGAGGAATGCAAGGAACTACTGATAAATCCTTGTGATACTCAATTTATTAAACGAATTGCTACCGGGTATGAAAATATGGTATATCTGGGTAATCCAGATTCTTTACTTCCATGATTAAATACAAGTAAACCAGCTTTACATACAACCAGACGTTTTAATTTTGAGAAAAAGTTCATCCGATGTGTTTTGTTGGAATTATGAAACTGTCATTCCATTTGAGAGGACTCATGAATCTCCATATTCACCGTTCACTAAATCGAAAAAAAGGGGATGAAAAGAGAACATATATGTAGTTGCTCAATTACACTACTATTTCATTAACTAAGTATCTTCTGGCGCTGCTTATTTTGTGTCAAAGCAGCTTAAATGAAACTTCTGGGAAGTTGAATTAAACGTTACCCTCACCCTCCCGTTGGCACAATGGTCTTAGAACCAGCTTGCGACCATTAATCTGAGATGGGTATGGGTTCGAATCCCGGTGAGGCATGGGTATTTTATTGGTCTTACTGCACTGGCTGTTTCCCTTACCGGCAACCAGGGGCCCTAATTTAGGGAGAGGCGACTGCTTGTAGCCCAATGTGTTGCTCACCGTGGTCGTTAAATCTATAATCAAAAAGAAAAAAACAGAAGAAAAAGTAATAAACGTATTATCTATTGAAGTTAACGTCATTGTGGAATCACGTGATTTTAGACTTGCGAGTTTGAAAGAAATTTTCACAGCAAATCATGTCATATTTCCCGGATAATTTAATGTATATATGCACTTGTGGAGAGGCGGCATATATGTAGAAAGCAGTTGCCTTTCTTACGGTATTTCTATTCAAACATCTGATCAATGCCTTCTGCTATTGGATGGGAAGATCATGCCACTCCTTTAAATGCAACAACTCGTTATGCATTGGAGCTCGAGGTACATGCACTCACCTTTGGGTGAGGGTCTCCCGTAGTGATATGTGGAATATGATTAGGACAGAAGTATAGGAAAAATTGATTCCCTAACACCTCATAAAGGATTTCTCAAAAAAATAACAGCTTGAGAAACTAACATATGTTTATCCTCTAATTAAACCATAAATGAAACTATTCTCTAATTAAACCATAAACTGCAGTATAAGAATGCACAAAATATTTGCTCCGTAACGTAATCTTCAACTGAATAACTCTTGTTGTGAGAAGCTTATTGTTAGCTAGCTTTGGTCCACTGTTTTGAATCAAATGCCACAAGCCAATCAAGGATAGAACCGGAACTGTCAATCCCCTACTTTGGTACAGACATCAGTTAAAACCAGGAAAAACGCGGATATTTTTTACAGAGAGTTAAACTTAAATGAATGAGACACATCATTTAATATATGCAATAATTTAAATAGAACTCCAAAATTAATCGACACAAAATAATTTCGTTCTACTTTAGAGTTAAACCAAATCATAGCTAAATTACTATTCGTGTCAGTAGCTGCTCTGCCAGAAACGACAAAAAATGCCCTTTGAAACTTATGAGCTTGCGTCCATTAATAACCCTCACTTTCTAAACATTCAGGAGGTTTATTTCATATCTTTGTTTCTGAATCTCAGAATATTATCACGTCTTTCGTTTCTGTCTCAAAAAATATAGTGACATCAACAATATACAAGTTTTCTCACCTGCTTTCGACACTGATCACTTACCCAGTGCCGAGCTTCACGATTCCAGCTGGTAAATTTTGTTTTACATAAACAAATACAAATAGTTACAGAATAATCCTTTCTCACGTATCAAAAAGACCATGGGCAAAGCAGAAATTTTATTTTGTCAACTAATGCATGTTTCGATTTCCCCCCCCCCCCCCAAAAGGAGAAAATTTGTTTGGAGCACCACCAGCAAATCTTTTAAACGACTTCTGAAGTGATATTGTATTCGTGCGCTGAAAGGAAAAAAACAGAAAGAAAGGGAACTGTCACACAGATAATTATATCATAGCAAAGAAAGTGCAGAGATCGGATTAAATTGTGAAAGTAGTATATGCTGATTTTAGGCCTCCATAATTAAATCTCAAGCATAAAATGAATCCTCTCCAACAAATCTTTGCGAAAAAACCATACCAATCTTTCCATTGACGGTAATCCTGAATCTGTGTAAGCTAAACATTTAGAGATATATTTGCTAATTACTAGCTAGCGAATGTGTTCTCAGAAGACATTTTCATAGTTACGTAAAGTAGATTCAACAAATTTTATTTCCGGCATTACAGAATTCTATGTCAAGAATTGTAAACATTTCACCATAAATACCAACTTTGTGTTGTAGCAGTGAATTCGATTTTTAGAGAGTTTTTTTTACTTGCCAAAGATGTACCCACTCGGTGTGCGACACATGTCCAAACTTATCCTGCATGTTGTCATTACTAACCGAATCCATGCCATTTCACTCGTTCTATCGAGATTGTGCTGTATTTTATTTTTATTTCAATAAATTAACAATCGCCTTGTCTTGCAAAACCTTTCTGTATATCTAATCTAATTTTATTTTCATGAACGGATATGTTTTAAAATACGAAGGAAAATTAATGATAAATATCGATTGTTTCTAAATCGAAATATTACCAGAATTAATAACCTTTTATTAAAAAATTGTGTTAAACATACATATTTTAACTGTTAAAGCTATAATAAAAGTGTGTATCAGTTAAATGACGTGGACAGATATTCAAGAGTAGACAAACGTTTTTCTTTACTTCTTGCTTTACTATTTAATGCTACAAAAACACCTTTGCACTTTACATTTGCAACAACGAAAATTATCTAAGTAATATGCATTTTGTTCAACGATGTAAGAAGAAAAAAACATTTGCTTAATCTTGAATTTCTCAAAGTGCAATAGCTTATTATTCGACAATTAGAGAAATATAAATGGAAATATCTCACTGGTTCTTTCAATTTGAACAATTATCGTTTGAGACATTTTTTGGTGGATTTAGTCTCTTGCCGAGAAAAACAGTTGTTTGGTGTATCCAACTGATTTAACGTTGAATAGAGAGCAAAAGTACAAATGCTTACCTCTATTTTATGGCGGAACTTTAGAAAAGGAAGTAATGATTACCTCCACTTTAAAATGAAAGCCCGGCAAGAGGTTTCCGTGAAACACTGCTGGGAAAGATGTTACTCCCATTCTCACAAATTTATTTTTATGTAATTACTTTTATGGGTAGTAAACTAAAACAAATACTTTTGGTGAGAAAAAGATACATATATAAGGAGAAGCGAAGCCGGTGTCCTACACAGAGTGAATGGAAAAAGCTACTGAAGCCGACGTCATAACTGAAGAGATAGATCTGAAGCAGACGCTAACCGATCGAACGGACGAACTGATGTCTATGATCAGTATTTAAAAATAAAATCTCTTTCCATGCGCAAAAAACACTATACTTAAGAAAGTAGCATTCATCTAGTCTTCTGGACTCATTTGTCTCTGTGTCACTTACTTAATTTTGAGTTATTCCAACTATTTGGAACCTAATGAAAGTGATTTATTTTCAAATACATATAAAAAAATGCAGGACTCATATCACAATACTTCTCTTATCACAACTGAACCGATTGCGGGAGCCATAAAAAATTTCACCAAGTGTCGGAAGTTAGGTGTGACTGATAAATTCGATCATATATAGTGGACTCCTAGTGAGCCGCTATAAACTTCCGACTAGCTTAAATATGGATAAATGTGTACAATCATTTTTACTTCTAGAATATACTATCATATTAGAAATATTGTAGAAATTATCGATGTTTACACTAAACACTCTTTTTTTGAATATCGTGAAATTCACAAGCGTGATGGCAAAAAGAGTAGGGCCGATATTTTCAAAGTGATCCGGCTGCCATGGTAACACCAGTCCTGCCCTGATAATGGGCTTCTCAAAAAGGAAATGCAAGCTAAGTATTTCTATTTATTTCATAATGCCCGTCATTGAAGTGTAATAGGAGCTCTACAGTGTTATCAGTTTAATATCATTCTGGAAGTGGTGTGCAACCACACGATATTTACTAGTTGAAGAAAGGCGTTTTGAGATGAATCAAAGTGGCTGAGCAAGAAATATTAATTTTGGCCATTTTCTTTTGATCAGTACGTACTTTAGTTTTTAAGTTTCTAAACTTCCAAAGCATAAATGAAATGTATAAAGAAAATAACTTTGTCACCCCTATTTCTTTGAACTAAAATTCTGGAAAATATTTTAGAGTAAAAGTATTTTTTAAGTTTTTACAATTTCATTTTTTCTCGGGACTTTGCCAATTTCCATATCACAGAACAAAAAATGTGTTATACATTTAAGTAGGTTTCTTTGTGAAATTCCTTGAGTTTTGCGTCACTGGTACAGGCGTTCACATGCTCGGAGTGGCGACGTATACTCTAATGCTTAACTTAGCACATTCACAGACACATTAAAGTGTTCCCATTGAGAAATGAAGATCCCTAAAAACCGCGTGCTGAAAACGGGAGAACGTACAAGATGCCGTTATACTTGACTCTCTGCAGCGTGTCTGTTTAAGGGTTCTTTACCAGAAGGTTTTCATAATGTCGTAATGAAAGCAACTTTAAAATCACCAGAAGATATAGTGACGTATCCTAGCGTGTATCACGAGCTGAGCTCACAGCTTTCTTCGGTGATGACCGTCTATTCTGGAACGATTTAAAGGTCCGTCTTCAAATTGCATTTGTAACAGAAATGTAGGAAATGCAGCCAGGACTGTGATTTCTGTAAAATGTCATATTGAATATTCATCAACCTTCCTGGGGATCTGACCTTATTAAATGAAAACTAGCAATACTTATGGGTAAAGGCAAAACTTATGCGCAAACTAATCTCCACATAATTGTAGCAGCAGAGATGATCGAGGACACTATTTTAAGCACGTTGAATAAGACGGGTGTACCCCAGCAAAAACAGTCTTGCTGGGCCAGCACTGCCGGCAATGGCCCATCACTATGTTGCCGCTGCAGAACCGTCAATAAAATGTCCGGGCGGCCAACAGAAGGGCCAGCAGTTCAGGCCAACAGAAGGGCCAGCAGTTCAGGCCAACAGCTGGCCAACAGTTGGAACCCCATCAGTTATCATATGCCAGAACAGGGCCATCAGTTGTCCATCACAGGCAGTAGCTGCCACAAGTAGCCCTTCAGCGGCCCTGCAAGCACGTGCCAGAAATGATGGCTGGCCTAATGTGGCCCGCTAGGGTGCCGGTAGTGGCAGGCGGCAACCACGTGACGTAACTGGTGGCTTGCCGAATCTTGTTCTCCAATTTCCAGTAGTAGCCATAAAAAAAACTAGGATATACCGCAGTTCCCCAAAGTTGCAACTTTTTTTCTACCCTTACGAAACTTTTGAATTTTAGTACTGCGCTGGGGAAATTTTCTCAAGAGACCGTAAAAATGCCCGTTTGAATCGAAGTGGATACGAACCAGGGCTGTTTCCGTGGGAGTTAAGCTCTCTACCGACCGGACTAATTTACCATACACTTACGTGTACTTGAAGCTGTCTGTTTTGTACGGAATATGTAAACAAATGGTTCCCTCTTCATTTTACAATATTGCGAGGTATTTTTCATAAAAGTCAGCATCATATAATTCATAAATTAATTTTTTCAACGTAACGATAGCTTTTTTTTTTTTACCTTAAGGGAACTTCACTCATTTTTAAGGAGTGTACATACTTAGAGTCACTTCCAAAGTTTTGTACTGTCCTTGTCGTCTTGAAAGGAGATTGTTGAATTAATACACATTTACCCGGGTTCATGTACCATGCTGTTACATTTTTAACGTTGGATCTTTGATTTCCGTTGTCCGAAGCTACATTTGTTTTAAAGAGGAAAGATATTTTATTTTACTTCTCGTTATTTTTAGAAGCGAATTCCTCCCAGTCTTGTGTATTCAACACATGGACGAGTACATTATATCCACATAGCGTTGCTTTTTTTTTTCAAATAATTACTAAATTTTTTACGCGTGTAATTCTTTTTTTTTTTCCAACAAACGTTTTTTTAATGGATTTTCAAGACATTCGTTTCAAGCGGTTTCAATATTTTTCTTGTTATTCACCCACTCTATTCCATGAATTGTTATTCATGGGAATGGAGTTGGTTTATTTCATGTCTGTAATCTAGTATCTCATAGCTTAACCTGATATCTTCGTCGACGTGGAATTTCATTAAGAAATTAATTCGCCTCTCTACATATGGATTTTTTTCTTAACAACCACTAAAATAACACGATGGCGATGGCGTCGTCTTCAACTAACTGGTACCATGAGAGACACAGCAAGTGTTGCTTCTGCGCATGCGCAGTCCCGTTGCTTTCACCTGCTGTTGGGGTTGCATTGGTTGCCAGCAACGGGCAACCAGTGGCACTTGCTTGGAGGCCCACAATTCATGGCGATGCTGCAGCGCCATCACTGGCTCGCCAATTGATAGCGCTGCCATCAACGGACCGCTACCGGGCCGTGAGCGGCAGATTTCAGCCAGCAGTGACCCATCACTGCCAGCTGGTGGCCAGGAGTTTCCCAGCACTTGTGTTTTTGCTGGGACGTTTCTAGTTGACGTCGATCAAAGATTTTGAAAATAATTAATAACCTTTGTGACCGCAAAGATTACGGGAAAAGTATGCTATTACAAACGGGAAGGATTTGCCACATAGTACTACACAGTTTTAGTTTCTGAATGCGTAATCCCTCCTACTTTCAAAACATAATATACAATTTCCTATTTAAAAAAGCTGCCTCTACTTAAGGAAAACGTGGTAATTTATAATAGCTTTGATACCCTTTTAACTTTCACATTTCACGTAATCTCTATATTTCTTCCTTCCTTAATGTAAAACCAAAATTTTGTGTAAGAAGTATGGATAATTCAATAGAAATTATAATATTTGAAAACACATTAAATATAAATTTTAGTTTTAGATGTTGAGAAAGAAAACAAGATTTACAATCATAAGTGAGTATATGAACTCGCTTTGAAAAACGAAATCGTGCGTTAATAACTGATGGCACGACTAAAGATTGTAAAACAATAATCTAACATATGTTTTCAGTTAATGCAGGCCATAGGCAACCTTACCCTCTGACTTTCGAAAGCATGGATATGCGTGAACAGCTCACGATTGTAGAGGTATACGTGAAGATCAACGTTCTTATGAAGGAAATGTACGTAACCGTGAAAGTAATGAAGATCGTGTGAAAGGGTTTTGAACATTTATATCATGGATCACCGTAAATTATGGTGCCATTAAGGGAGTACGTCAGAAGACATCTTCATATAGAATTAGACGCAAACTTGCAGGTATATCCTCATGTATTCCGTCCGAGTGGGGCAATGGTCTAAGCGATGGCTTCTTATAATGTTGTTGCGATGGGCGACATGTTCGAATACCCGTGAGGCTTGAATGGTTTGTATTCATAACGGCACTGACTTCCTCCTTTCCTGGAATTTAGTGGCACTACATTATTGATGGGTGACTACTGTATCCCTACTGCATGGGCGATTGCCTATCGATTTGCACACAATGGTTGTTAAGCTCTCATTTAATAAGTAAAAATTGATAGTGTTATTAAAACACAACAATCTGACGTCAAGCATTGACTGCAAAGAAAAGAAAAAGGAAGCAGTTGATGTAACCGGCATGAATGGAACAGTTTGCTACGTTAGGAACATCAAATGTCCAACATTCATCGCTATAACTCTGATTAATCAAAGAAAGATACGTTAAAGGAAATCCACTTGTGACATCAAATATCTCGGGATTACGATACTACCCAAGTGACGGGCCTTGGCAACAGATGGAATCACATATGTTCCATGCTAAAAGACGTAACGACAGACACACATAACGACGATCTAGCACTTATCGAAACCCGTGTTACAAATGAAATCCTTTTGTCTGTTCTTAATGCCAGATAGAAGGGATATGTGCTTGACCGACACTCCGTTGGCGACCACTACTACTGAATTCTACTGTAAGACAATTGAGGCCGTTTGTTACCTCGCCTGCGTGTATCGCAGATGCGCTAGGTTGTAGCATGATTCGGGAGAGATGACCACCGATCACCTCAGTAAAGAATGGTTGTCTTTCAGAAAAGCACGAACGTCATTTTCTTTCGTTTCTTGCCACTTCCAATTTTTCTTCGTGTTGCACAAAATATTTAGTTGAGGACTCCTCTTCCCCGTGGTACAGCTGACGCCATTCTGTTTAGCGTGAAGACATCCGATGGGTCCTCGAATATGCTCATTGCACACCTGGCCATCACAAAGTGACCTCTGAGGAAAGGTGAATCTACAGGTGTTAAACATGCAAGTTATTTGTCAATAACTTTTAAAAATTAGAATATTACTGCAATTTTCATTTGTTGTGTATATTTTTTTTTTCGCAAACGTAGTTTATTATTTTTATTTCAATATTCCTTCTATTATTATTGTACCTAGAATCTCTCTATAGTGAATTTATCATAGTTTCCAGTTTTTTAAGTAAAAAGTAGTTTATTTAAAATTGTTATCTTTTTAAAGGTTTTGCTTCTGCGGATTATGTAAATACGTTCGGAACAAGCTTTTCGCAAGGCTTACACGTAGAATTTGTAGCAGTATGATACGTTCTGATCAGGAGTTCATCATGTAAGGAAATAGACTTAGAACAACAATAAGTTAATTCTGTAGAAATCATTGTCTACCTTTGTCTCCAAGAATGTAATAAACACGTCAAATTTTACGTACGAAAATTCGAAAAAAAAGATATCGAAAGGCGACATGTTTTAAATAATACAGTAAACTTAAGCTTGGAACGGGAGGGAAAGTTTGAGATAGCTGGATTTCGAGATATCGCAGAAAATAAAAATATTAAAAATATCAGAATAAGAAGTAAGAAAGAACTAATTTTTCGTTCTTTAGTTTAATTATGAAATTATCATGTATTCAATATACTGTATGTATAACTAATACTGTACAGCACATTGCCAGAACTAACACAAATTAAAGTTATGCACACATGTATCACTTTTAGAAATTATCCGCAATATTGGCTTAGGGTTTTCATTTCAAATTTTAGTTCATTTCAAAATCATTCAGTCTGTTTATTAATGAAGTATTTCCAAAGGTACATTTTCGCGACTTTCAATATAATTTTGAAAAATAATATGCACATTTTACTTCTACGTTCATCCGCAATGGTTCTTAGTTTGTAGATGATACATTCCCGTCGCCCTACGATGTCTTCGTCATGTCCTGTTACTTCTGCGATGATTTTCTCATCACTAAGCATTTTAGTTTTTATTAGCTTCTCATTGACCAAGACATTCATACAAATACGTGATTCTCCCTTTCAAAATTTCCAGTAATCCCGGTGAATCTAAAATTTTCAATTTTTTTCAATTTGGTACTCGTTTTCATCAGTTACCGGGCTGGGAGAAAAAATTCCACTTATCAGAAAACATTGAGAAATATCGTATGTTTTGTTATTCATATGTGTTAGAGATCAACCGAATAAATTCATGCCTTGCTTTTTTTGGTTCCGCACTAAGTATTTCTGAATATCCATCATTTAGATTTCGTATTACTTTGAACAAAGAATAATTTTGTTCGTTTTTCGCAAAAATCTCATCCTCCGGCAACTATTTCACGAAATTCTATTATCATACGAAGTGTTCTATTAGAAAATAATTTTTTAAACTCCGCAAATTCATATACGGCAGTTTCATTCTTTGTGTGGAAAAGAAATGGTAAGAATTATGCATGGATTGATGGCACGTAAAATCAGTTCAACATGAATTGACTTGGAATGACACAATCCAATTGACGAAGGTTAGGTGGTTGTATAGTTTCTATTATTTTCAGTTATTTGAGAATGTCAAATGAAAGAATTTACTGTGTGCGTTATAACTATTTTCTACCGATAATAATGCAAAGAGGTAAAGAATTTTAGCAAAGTAAAAGCATTGTATCGAAATTCAGAGGAAATGCTCGATGATTTTTGTCACCATTTAAGGTTAATGGGTAGCGAGCACAACCTTGTTATTCCTTCAAGGAGGGGCTTGTACGTCATTGGCATTTTCGTCATCGTTACTGCTTCGTAATTCAAACAGAGATATTTATTATTCATTTCAAGTCTTCTGAAAGGGGAATGTTCGTTTTATCTGAAATTTAATTAGTTACCTAAGAATATTTTAAGATACATATTTATAATTTATTTTAAAAGGAAATAACTGCCAAGTTGGAATTACTTTGGTATCTTTAAAAAACAATAACGGTGTCAATTAAGTAGCAAATGACAACTATATTTAAAGATACGCAGCTGTTAAATATTATGTTCCATGACATAAATTGAGCATTTTAGTCAGCCATAGGTTGTTTAAAGTTTAAGAACTACAATGACAATTCAATATATCGTCATATAACATATAAATGCCGGAAAGAGTACCTGAGTTATGTATGAATCGGAAACTTCAAAACAACTAGTCCCGCAACATATCGAATAAATCTCGTAAAATTTATTTACTGACGACGCCTGTGATTCATTTTCCTTTTCCCCAGCAAAATCATGATTAAGTGAATTCGTAAAGAAGTTGAATCCATGTTGTGTGCTTAAGTATTAGGTGCGCATCTTAATTCTCGGCCCCTAACCGCAAGCGATCATTGAACGTCGGAAAATGCAAATAACTGTATGCGATAATGGCTGATTTCAGCCTAATCCAACAGCTTTCCAGGAAATCGTAACAGCTCACAGCTGTAGTGACATAAGGGACGAAAGTTGACAGTAAAGGCAATGTCGTTCGAGAAGCAACATTTGAGGCCCTGCCGCCTGTTCGCGTTTTAGCTGTAATAAAAGTGCCGCGGAAGCGCAGCAAATGATCTGTGATGCTTTGCGTGTGGCTGATGTGACCTACAGTACGTGTAAGAAGTAGTTCCAGCGGTTTAAGCTTGTAAATTTCGAATTTCGTTATGCAAACCGTCCAGAACAGCCACAGAAAGTTGACGATGAAGAATCGGAACAACTGATGGACGCGGATCCCTATAGCACACAGTCAGAGCTCTCCCAGGAACTCGGAGTAACACGACAAGCCATTGCAAAGCGCTTGCACAAGCTTGGATCTTTTCACAAGGAGGGCCGTTGGGTGCCCCGCCAACTCACAACTGCAAATAAGTCTAGGCGCTACGATGTTTATGTGTCCTTGCTCTCCAGATTCAAGAAGAAGGATTTCCTCCATAAGCTTTTGTCCTGTGATGAGAAGTAGATGCTCTACGATAAACCTAAGCTGCGTAAATCGTAGGTTTATCCAGGTCAGCCTACCAACAGTACCGCCAAACCGAATATCTAAGTCAGGAAATTGTTGCTGTGCATATGGTGGGATCAGCGCGGTGTCGTACACTATATGGTGATCAAACTTGGTGAAACGGTCAATGCTGAGCGTTATTTATTGTCAGCAACTTATTCGTGTATGTGACGAAATGGAGGCGAAAAGTCCATACACCGGCAAGGGCAGAAGGTCGGTCCTGTTGCTTCAGGAAAACGCGCGTCCTCACACCGCGAAAACGACTTTGAACACGATCACCGACCAGGGATGGGAGATTTTGTCCCACCCGGCGTATTCTCAGACTTCGCTCAGTCGGATTATCACCTCTTTTGCTCCCTGTCACATCACCTGAGTGATACGCACTTCGCTTCTGTCGAGGAGGTCCACACAAGTATTGATGACTTTATCAACTCGAAACAGCCCTTTTTTCCCCGCAGTGGCATTCGACAGCTCCCTGACCAATCGCTCAAATGTATCCAACACGACGGGGATTATTTCCCTAATTAGGTACGTATTCGATTTACTATAATTTGCGGTCAACGTGTCGTGCCTGTGGAGGAGAATTAAGTTGCACACCTAATATTTACTGCGAAAAATGTGTTTCTTTGGAGCTGATGAAGTTTATACACTGAGTGGCCACTTTATTATGACATCCCCCTTAGTACTTCCTTGGGCCACCTTTCGTCTTTAATACTGCGTCGATTCTTCCTGACATGGACTCCACGAGATGTTGGTAGGTGGTTTGTGGAATCTTAGACCATGCATGATGAATAGCATTTTTCAGGAAGGTTAGATTGAAGGGTCGTGGAACCAGCTGTCTGATGGCTCGTTTAACTTCATCCCACAAATGATAAATGTGGTTGAGATCTGGAGATTGTGGGGGCCACCTAAGCAAAGTAAACTCACCGGCATGTTCCTGAAACCAATCCTGTACAATACGAGCACTATGGCAAGACGCATTATCTGGTTGAATGTAGCCATCGCCATTGGGATAAACCATCCACATGACAGGATGCAGTTGTTCCGCAACGATTTTTAGATATGATGTGCCGGTCAGACGTTGATCAACACGAATTAAAGGGCTTAAACCATGCCAGGAAAACATTCCCCAAATCATAACGTTGACTCCCCCAGCTTGAATGGTTGTAGCAATGCATTTGTGGCCCATGCTTTCGTGTAGTTTCCGCCAAATTCTCACTCGGCCATTGGCCTGGTGCAACTGAAAACGTGATTCGTCGGACCACATAATTTGTTTCCAATTATCGACTGTCCAATCCTTGTGCTCCTGTGCGAACTGGAGACGTTTTCTCTTGTTAACTGCAGACAGCAAGGGTGTTCGAACAGGCTTTCGGCTTCCATATCCCATCCGCTGCAGTGTACGGCGAACAGTGCATGCAGAGATCATTTGAGGGGATCCTTGATTAAGATGGTCTGTAATTTGCTGCACTGTTGCCCTTCTGTTGTTTGTTACCAGTCTGGACACTCTCCGTTCCGCCCGAGCAGTCATTAGTCGATGACGACAACACGTTTCACGTAGAGACCCACTTTTTTGGCTGACAGTCCAGTCTTTAAACACTTTAACAACAGCTGCTCTGGAACATTTCACGAATGCGGTGGTTTCGTTGATACTCGCTCCATGGCTTCGAGCTCCTACAATCATGCCACGTTGAAAGTACGTCAAATCGCATGTTTTACCCATCTCGCCACCCACAAATCACTTCTACTACTGTCGCAAGCACTAAGCTTTCCCTTTTTATACTAGCCTCGCCCTCTGGCGACCACAACGTGCAGTCATAGCTCATTTGCTTAAAACTGTCAGGTGGTTATAATAAAGTGGCCACTCAGTGTATTATGTTGGGCAAAATGTCATAAATTGGGAACCATGACTGAGATTATGTAATGAAAAAATCTTCCAACACAAGTCTCAATGCTAAAATATTCGGAACACAAATATATCCCATTATTACATGTAAGTATTAATATGTACATTAAATGTCCCTTGTGGTTTCACAGATTTCTTACAATACGGTTTCTTGCTTTGTTCTTCGCTCATTGAATATGTATTGGGTACGCAGATTATACACAGGAAAGAAAAAGTTACGAAAATTGCATGAAATGAAATATATATATGTATGACTTAACCAATACTCATTAATTAAAACGTCAGTGAGGCTACGTATCACAAACGATACAGAGTGCCTTTACAAAAACAATTTATGGTGCAAAATCTCCACACACCAAAATATCACTGAAATTAAGACAAAATGGTAAATTAGTAGAATTTACATTCCTTTGGATTTCGAAACCAGCTAACACCACCTCTGTGGCATTTACGACGTATAAGAGAGATGATATTCTTGATGAGTGTCTGGAGCAGCTTGTCCTATATTACAGGCGACACGTTACATAGGTCTCACAGTGTACTGGGGTATAGAATGTGGTTATCCAGACATCGTTTCACAGCGTTTCAAACGTTCTCAATATGATTAAGATCAGGAGACCCGTAAGGCAAATTTAATGGTTCGATATCATGATTAGTCAGCTCCTGAAGAACGTTCAGGAACGATGACTGCTTGCATTGTCTTCGAGAGAACAGAAAGCACGTTCAATAGCAGCGTCAAACAGTGTCACAATCGGCACAATGATCTCTTTTCTTTACTTTTAGGCATTCATTTTGCTTTGACAAACATACAAGGAAGTACGGGCATTAAAACACACTCCTGCCCGTAACAGAACTGATTGCTGCTAGTAAGGTGGACGGAGTGTACTTATTGTGGTCGTGTTCGTGTTCCTGATCTCCTCCACACGTGTTCTCGTCAAGTATAAGGACAAACGACGAAAAGCGATTATTCTGTAAAACGTAACTCGTGCTGCTATGTATTCGATGAGATTTACGGTTAGACCCATATGAATCATTGACACGGTGAGCTGACGTCTATGTTGTACATCTCAGTGGCCACCGGGCTGTAAAAAAAAAACTTCATCCCGCTTCAATACTTACGGTTATCAAGAATCAGCTTGAAGCTATTCTCGGCTAATGTTGATACTAAGCGTTCTCTGAACATTTACACTCAAACAGGTCGCGACCTTGCCTTTTGATGGGTAACTTCGAGAAACTGCTCTTGGGTCGATCTGCAACATTTTCATGCCGTAGAAATCTTGTATATTGCCGACTTACTTCACTCTGATAAACTCCTATAGCAGCAGCCATAACTATTTGCCGTACACCTGCCTATAACATATCGTATGTCCTATTTCCGTTGTCGATGCTTCAATGTCGTCTGGTCATCATTTCAGGTTAATCGCACTCTGACGGCAATACTTTTAGCTAACTTCTAGGCCAAGCAGTAGAACGACACGTTTTCCGCTTTTCCAAGAGTGTTTTTTTCGGATCTTGCAGACCAGGTGGTGTGTTTCGATGATGGTAAATTACATATGACGTAGTGGAACTGATAACTGATCTTTAATCGTTGCTAAATTTGAAAATCACAAAGTTTTACCTTCGATACCACAGTATCCCTAACTTTTTTGTGAGCAGTACATTTGAAAATTTCTAATTGTTTTAATTTTGGTTTCAAATGACGTAAACACTATTTTCTGCAATTGGCTAAAATTGTGAATTTCATCTCTGCTACTCATGCCTAAAAAGCCGTACTTTTTAATGCTATTTCGCCGTTTGTTTGTTATGGTGTCATTTCTTCCAGAAAGTTTGTTCAGAATCATTGCGAGCTTTACAAAAACATGATATGATGAAAACCTGAGGAATAAGGTTATTATTAGGTTTTTTTTTGCTGTATTCTTCATCGTAGTAATATTGCCGTTCGCACTCATCCACTAATGCTTGCGATTAACCAGTTTAAAACCGACAGAAGAGGGTAAATGTGTATACGTCTGATTTTGGATGCACACATGAATTCGCGTTACATTGATGGTGACCTAGGAATCCCAAAAAATGGACAGTTATCGGCGTGATATTATTGTGAAAATCCTGTTATTCTTTTTTCATGCCGCTAATAATTATATCACACGGCCCGGCCGTATGACATTGCGTTCCATATTCTCAAAATATTTCGAAATGCCTCACAAAAAATATAGTTTAGGAACCGGTTCTTATCAGTCGGTACAGATGGCTGCATTACTGATCAAAGCTGAGGTAATTTAATTTTTTTTCTTTTGCCAGCCGTTTTCGGGTGGCAAGAGATAAAAACTAGGTAAATACATTTTATGTAGTGAACTACACTTAGTCGGATATATTACCTAAATGATTTATTTTTTTCAAAAATTAGTGTAAAACTTGTATGTACACTGGACAATAAGATCAGAGAACCACTCACTGTCTAAATTTTCTGAACTTCCAATTTTCATTTGCATGACATGAATGTTCATTAAAAATCTTTAAAATCACAAAATCAAGTTGTTTCTCTAAAAGTTATTTTCCAACACAAAGTACAGACGTAGCCATGCATTTTTGAGGCTATGAACATAAGAGTCATAGGAAGATTTCAAACAGGAGTTGTAACAATATCCCGAAAATATACTAGATTGATCGAAGCTGAAGTTATGTATGATATACACTGCTGGCCACCCAAAATGAAACATAAAGAAGGACAGGACATAGCAAAGCCAGATTTACTGGACACATAAAAACAGATACAAAGAGGAAACGATTGAGCTTCCAGGCCCGTGCGACATGCGAAACACGCAGATATCAATATTTCGTGTGGTCCCCATGGCTGGCATTAACGGCCGCTACACGCCGCGGCACCGAACGAAAGAGGCTTTGGATGTGGGCTTGGGGTGCGTTAATCCATGCTGCTTTCACACGTTGCCACATTTCATCAGGCGTAGCCGCGGGGGTGCTTGCCGGGCCACTCGGTGGCCGCTCAGCGACCAGACGTGTTCGATGGGCGACATATCGGGAGAACAGGCGGGCCACGGCAGCTGTGGCACCTGTGGGCCGTGAACAACTGTTCTCCGATGCGTGCCACGTGCGGGGGCACATTGTCTGTTGAAACGTGGCCGCTGGCTGGTCCTGCAGGTAAGTGAGGGCTACAGGCTCCAAAACGTCGGAGATGTAGTGGTGGCTCTTAAGTGTACCGGCGTTGCATACCAGAGGGGTGCGGGTGTAATATCCAATTGCGCCTCAAACCATAACGCTAAGTGACGGAGCAGAATGGCGATGCAAATTGCAGGCGTCATACAGTCTCTCGCCGCAGTGCCACCACACGCAGATCCGACCATCGTGGTGTGGCAGGCAGAAGCGGGATTCGTCGGAGAAGACAATGACGTGCCATAACGTAGTCCAGGTGTGGCGTTCAATGGCCCACTGCCGCCGCACTCGCCGGTGGTGTAACGTCAATGATAATCGGAGCAATGGCCGCCGCGCGACAAGTTCCCGCTCCTGCAGACGACGTCGGACGGTACGTGCTGACACAGGCTGTTGCGCAACACACCCCAGTTCCTACGCTAACGTTCGTGATGTGGGTGGTGCGAGCCGTCAATGCCAGCCGCACAACATGCTGGTCCTCTCGGTCGGTGGTGTACCGCGACTGCGGTAATTGCTTACGTCGGTCTGTCCGTCCCTCTTGCACACACCGAATCCATACTCGCCTCACTGTGCGTGGATGTCGTCCCACACGGGCACCGATATCTCAGTACGATAAGCCGCTGTCGCGATAAGCCACTTTTCGTCCTCTGTCGAACTCCCAAACGTGCCGGAATGACTGCCGTTTCTGCGACGAGGCATCAGGAAGTTTCCCGCGCACAGGTCCGGCAGCCCAACACACTTTCACTACTTACACTACGCCTTCTGTGCACCCGTCTTATAGTGCTTCTCGGTGGTGGCGTGCCGGGCGCACATGATTTCCATAAGCCCTGCAACGCTAATCGTTTGCATGTCCTCTCGCGGGCGACGCATGCCGCGAATTCCAGGCCAATCGGATGCTTCCTTCTTGGTGTTGCATTTTGGGTGGCCAGCAGTGTATGTTATGCTGAAGTTATAGATGGTTAAATTGAAGCTGAAGTTCTATATGATTTTTACTTTATTTGTTACTAATAAGAAAATAAATCCCAAAAATTTATTTACTGACTTATTTGTTCCGACTGTACGACGTCGTACTCGTGTGCCACTTTTGTCTGCACGTTATTGGAAATTACGCCTGCACGATGAAGGGTTCATCAAAACTGGATGTCTTCATAATGGAGTTGCGTCATGTGGCCAAATGAATTCAGTTTTAAGCTGTACCGATTTGAATTAATGGTGCAGTTGTGGCGTGGACAGTATAAAGCAATGTTCCCCTTGTGTCAGGTTGGCTCTGTTAAAGTTTCATGGTGTGCCAAATTGGCACTACTTTGTTGTGTGTGAGAGATGCTTTCCACAGCCTTCTCATCGGGAGCATTACATCCCTTAGTTTGTGAGGAGAGGCTCTTAACCACTGCGCTCTACCAGCATGTTCTGGCTGATCACCTACATACTTTCATGACCTCCGCAAATGGTACAGCAGAAGCTCTGTTTTATACACTGCTGGACAATTGCTAAGGACGGATCATAAACGGCTATATAGCGCATAAAAAAGTAAGTGTTTTTGGATGCCAAGTGAAATAAAATAATGTCAGAATGCCAGGACATTACAAGAAAGACAATTTATTGTGCTCTGAAATCCAGAAGGCTTTGGAACGTGTTCAAGGGTCAAACAGGCCACTTTGTGCAGAATACGTAAACGTAAAAAAAATGCAATTACCGTCCGCAGGCGTTCCGGCGTAAGATGTCAATACGGGATATGGCCACCATGGAGGGCGATGCAAGATTCCACACGTCGTGTCATGCTTTGCACAACATTATCAAGCAGCTGTTGGGGTATTTTATCCCATTCCTCTGTCAGTGCACGGATGAGGGTGTCCTTGTTTATTGGAGGGCATTGGTGACCAGCAAGACTCCTCCCCAAACCATCCCACACATTTTCAATGGGATTCAGATCTGGAGAACGTGCTGGCCATAGGAGGCGTTGAATATCCTCGCTCTCAAGACACTCCTGGACAGCGACTGTTCGATGACATGTTGCGTAGTCGTCCATGAAAATGAATCTAACACCGACAGCACCACGGATCATGCGAACATGAGGTAGCAGAATATCATTAATGTATCGTTGCCCAGTCATAGTCCTAGTTGGAAGCACATAGAAGGACGCACGGCCATTGATCATAATGCCAGCCCATACCATGACACTACATGTCGGATATCGGTCCCTTTCCTGTATGGTTGCTGGACAATATGCAGTACCACTATCACGCCAGATCAGTTGTTGTCGACAATCAGACGATAGACTGTATCTACTCTCATCTGAGAAGAGGACAGCAGACCAGTCGTTATCAGTCCAATTGCGATGTTGATGGCAGCATTGCAAACGGGCGGTACGGTGACGTCTGGACAATGGGATGCACACAACAGGACGGCGGGCGTATAGTCCTCCTTCATACAAACGTCTGGCGACAATTTTTACGGAGATCCGCTTGCCAGTAGCAGCCATAAACTGATTTGCTACCTCACTAGCTCTGCTGCGCCGGTGTTTCTTTGTTGATAGCACTATGTACCGATCTTCTGTAGGTGTCGTACTGCGAACACGACCTCCCCCGTGACGTTTGCTACACTCTCCATTTGTTTGATGTGATTTCCAAAGCCTTGAAACAACACTGTGTCTGACGTCGAACTCCCTGGCAACATCTGTTACTTTTCGCCCTTCTTCAGTCTTGCCAATAATACGGCCACGCGTAAAATCATCTAGGTGATGTCGGGAAAACATACTGGAAATTGCAAGTTCGTCCATTGATTCTTTCCCTTTCAACTTTGCGTTTGAACAACAACGGTCAATACGCATCAAATCCTTTATATCTCTTATCAGCGCTATGACGGCACGAACAAGTTCGACAATTCAAAATTTGCATACGCACAACACGTCTTACTGTATCCCGCAATTATGCTAATTTCCACATTTATCTGCCTTCCATTTTATGGTTGCTATCGTTGCTATTGTCATCCGTCCTTAGCAATTGTCCGGCAGTGTATGAACAATGCAGAGCCCCTTTAGGCCGCAACACCTGACTCAAGGAAAAGTCACCTGAGTTTGAAACCATTGAGTGGTCTCCGGATTTAGAACCTGTGGAAGATTTCTGAGATGCCTTGGACCGGCACGTTAGATCAATGGACTGTGGACCGACTGCTTGAGTGGAGTTGTGGACCATGCTGAAAACGGCATTGCTGGCATTACCTCCGAAAACCCTCAGACATCCGGTTGAGTTGATGCCTCGGGGTGTACAGCTACTATTCGTGCTAGATGAGGACCAGAACTGTGCTAGATGGAATCTCTTATGTATTGTCCATTGAATACGTAATATCACACAAATAAACGTCTAAATCATATTTTCAAGCAAGAAACTGAAACATTGCAAAATTTATTTCCTTGTACTACAAGTGAGCTTTTTTCTTTCTTTTTTTTTCTTTTTTTTTATTGCAGGTATAAGGACCACCGTAGCAACTCAGAGGGCTATAAGCAGTTGCCCGTCCTTAATTTAGGGTCACTTGGTCCAGGGAAGGGAGAGAGCTAGCGCCGTAAGGCACACTCAACATCCATGCCTCACCGGGATTCAAACCCGGACCCCTTTTGGACTAATCATCAGGGGCCATCGCTTAGACCACTGCGCCACCGGGGGGAGGGAGGGCGGCTGAGCTTTATTCAGAAAATATGTAACGAAAAAGATAAGTCGGATTACTTTTGTCTGGAAATATCTACTACCAAACAAGACCGAATTCTTTGTGTAGAACGATAAAGGATAAAGACAATTTTAAAAAAAGTTTAACATGCATGTGCGCTGCATTTCAGTAAATTTGTTCAGAATTTGAAATAATATGATAACAATATTTCTTTATATCTCTGTGAACAGAAAACCACTTGGAAATTACCGAAACAATTCCAAAAAATGCGAACAATGTTCGGGAAGCTTAGGATCGGTTGACAGCAATAATGCCACGAGTCTTGGATTCTGTGGGGCACGTAAGTTCGTTTTCAAACAAGAACAGCAACCGTGCTTCAAAATTTTCGCTGAATTCAGTCAGCGCTGGCGGAGAATAGGATATCGACTCATGCGGAATATATGTTCCAAGTACGTTCTTCAGATTTTAATTGTGACTGAGATCATGGACCTACGGATCAGAAAGTAGATGAGAAGAGTCTTTTTAGAACCTATTAAACCATGTTTACAACAAATTGTCAAGAGTCTCTCTTTTATTGTTATCACCACTGTGCCGTTAGAGTCAGAAAAGAAGTGCATTTATTCCACTAAGAAGCTCACGTGTTTGTTAGATTTAATCTCAACTTCCACTGGTACAAGCGGTTCAGTCCAAACTATCAAACCGCATCTAAAAGCATGCTGTAACCTCCTGATGTTTCAATTGAACTCACAAAGCATGTGCAGTTCACCGCTTCGCGAGGTATTTGCCACATATTCGGCAGACTAGCGATACAAAACGATTCATAGCGTGATTCATATGGCTACATCAGTTCTTTCCGTTGACTCACTGTTTATTCACTGAGTTTTCTTCAAAAGTTTAAAAGCTACTGATTGGGTTGAAATGTGGTGCTACTGGCCTTCTTTGGAATCTCAGTCCGTTAATGCTCTCCGGAAGAGAGCCTTTTACATACATTCCTGTTCACAGCACAATGTTCACGTGCTTCAAATACAGTTTCCGGATTGCACTTCTACCTGTTGCACTACAGAAGATGCATATGTTTTCCATTCACGAACCATCTATGAAATGTTATATGCTTTATATTTTCTTGTTATGTTTTACCGAATTAATTTTTTTCCTTTGAGAAGTAATTATTTCTTTTTGTTTTGTTTATTGTTACCTGGCAACACACTCGCCTACATTCAGACCTTTTTCGAATTTCACAGAAACTTTGTTACCATGTTTCTTAACTCACTGTAAACAGAGAATCAGTATAACCCCTGCGTAGAACAAAGAAACGTGTTATTTGCATGCGACACACAGGGGAAGCCAGGATCGGCTTGTAATACACGTATCATGGGTGATGCTTTCCTGGGACACTATTCATCCACTATTAGAGATGAATAGCGAACGTCACCTCATACCTGTCCATCGCTACAGAACAGATTCTTCCGTTTATGCTGACTGGGTTTCTAAACCGAAATTGGGTATTTCACCAAAATAACGTAATGTCTTATAAAGCCCGTGCTGCCCAGAAGTGATTTGAAGAACCAAAGGAGTATTTCAAATTAATGGACGCCTTTTTCCATGCACGAATTCAACTGGACACATTTTGTGACCATAGTAAATCCCAGCTACGATGTATGACCCCATTTTCAGAAAAACTGGACAAGCTAATTGCAGCACGGGTGTTTCCCCGTAAGGGTTGATTCGTACCCGAGAACTTACGCAGTATGTGGCAAGCCGCATGTGTTTTTGGCCATCTGGTCATGTAGGCCAAGCATAGTTAAAGGTTGGTGGTCAATACGTCTTACCCAAGATGTTATTCTTTAAGTCTTTTCTCATAACCCAATGTGTCCTAGGAGATAACTTACGATTTTTGAATTTTTGGCTGGTAAATTAAAGTTTTGATCATTTTATAAAAATAATTATTAACAAATTGAAAAAGATAGAACCTTATGTAAGCTCAGGTTTCCCTTTAAAATGCATGTTAATATTTCATGTTTTATTAAAGGTTACTGTTAAAGGAATCGATAATATGAGAATAATTTAATTTTTGGAAATCCGTCTACGGATGGGTTGTTATTTAAGAACAGAAAACTTCAGTGGAATGTCTTCAGTTGTATAGCGGTGAAAGAAAGAACGCCGTTGATCTAACATCATTACCGTTGTCTCTCACGACGACGTAAAGTTAAAGTGCGCCAAGTTATCTTATTAGTAGTTCCTGATATGTAAAATAAGAAACACTTCCGTTTTGTAATAACCGAAAAAGGAAATTCCAATCCAAAAAGATACACTCGCAGGCTATGGATGTAGGAAGAAGTATCGCTGTATTTCGTTCTTGATAATGAAAAGCATATATATTCATATTGTGGGTAAAAGGAATACATCTGCAGAATGTCCAAACCACCCGGGATTCTTTTGTTTTTTCCGTACACTTCGTTCCAGAAATTTGAAGTAATAATGCGGCTCAGGCATTATTACTCAGAAACTATTCGCATGATAGGACTCTTGAGAGTAGGATTCAGATTAAACAGGCTCAATTACCGAAGACCTGGAGTTACAATAATGTACAGAAAAATTAAAATGCATTACTCCATTAGGCACGAATTTAATCGTTGATGTTCTTTTCAAACTTACCGGAAAGTTTATCTCGGTGAAATTCTAAACATCATCAGTCAATGGCAACTCGTGGCTCTATAGTTTGACACATACTACATATACGTACTAGCGAAGTGAAGAATGTCTTATATTTTGTAGAGCAAAGATTCCGTACAGACTAAATCTTGAAATAATCAACGGACAGGAGAATTTTTTGGTAATTTTCACACTGCATCTGTGGAATTTTCAGTGATTTAACAAGTGTAATATCCCTAAACTTGCCGCCATTTCAGTGCTAGAACTCATACGGGAGTCTTATAAATTTCAAACAAAAAACACCAGTGCTCTTTATTCCAAAAATATGTAGGTTGTTTCAAAAATTCTTTTAAAAACATAAAATTCTGGAACTGCTGTCACCTGAACCACTGCATCCGAATTTAGGACCGGTGACTGCAATCGCACTTAAAATTGCTCGCCAGTCTGTGGTTAAACTCGAAAGCAAAAGAAAAAAGAAACATTTTCTGGATTTCACGCAAAACTAAACTCAATGTCATATTTGAAACATTACCATTTATATAAAGTCATTTGTAAACAGCGCTCGATTAAATATACAGTTACTTTTCCGAAGTTCCAGCGAGTTCGATAACTATATTTTCATTGAAAAATATTATCAACCCCGTAATAATGGTTATATTTGATACATTGCATTCAGGATTTGTGTTTTCGTCGCGTAATGTGGGCGAAATGAAATTGCATGAATAAAATCTACAAAAACTTAGCATTCAGGATTTCCTGATACAACTGACACTTTTCTTAAACTCGAAGTGAAAATAAAATTCTGAAAACTTTCTTAAGAAACATGCATATTTTGATATACTGAAAACTCTCAGGTATCCTAATGTCCTTTTGAAACAGCTTTGTCATATGCACCATAACTTTGAATTTCAATTGTCAGCAGAAGGAATATTTCAGCATATCTTGCTGTTTCACTGAAACAGAAATCCATATCACACAGGCAGAATTCGATCAGATTATTATACTTCCGTTACTTCAAATTCAGAATAATTAACACTATTCTATTGATCCGATTTATTGGGGTAGGAAAATATACATAAGCGTTTCCAAGCTTTCACACATCAATCATGTTCCTGCGTTCAAATGTCCATGTTCCCGCGTTCAAATGTCCATGTTCCCGCGTTCAAATTGTTAAGCGTTCTATTATTTAGTTTGCGATTTCTGTCTATCTCCCTTTAAAAAGGCATCTGGTTGATGTGCGAACGCTTGGGAACTCTTATGTACATTATATTACGGCAATAAATCGGTTCACTAGTATAGTGTTACTATATTCTACATAATTGGTATACTGTTCCTTGTTAACAGTTTACTTCAAATTCACTGTTAATTTTTGGATTCAAATCTTTGTCGTGAAAGGGTTCCTTTACCAACTATGCGCACGATATATCTGAATCAGAGGGAAATTTTTCACATATCTTTAAACATTTTCGGGGAGTGCTTCTAGGTATAAGTTGAACATTCATGTACTCTACTAATACTTGAAAAGTGAAAAGACCTTAAATACCTCCAAATGCTACTGCATACATGCTGTTGAACTTCCACAGCTGGACGGCGCAGTGTTTTTTCTATTTTTGTTTACAAACTTCAATCATTTTATTTATTATTTTGCGAAAACTTTTAAGAAATAAATTGTGGCTTCGGCAAAAAAAAAACTTGCTGAACTCTCAATTGCCTCATTTCTCGTTTCTTTCCGATTGAAAACAAGGAGAAGATGAGGGGCATTTATATCTTATCCTAACAGTGGGTTCTGAGAAGTACCAGTGTGGCAGCTATTTTTTAGGAAATGTTTAAATAACACCTAGTACAGATTTTGAAGATGGCAATCCGATTTTTGGTGTAAATGTGACAAAGATGAAAACTCAGAAAATATCCGAAAATTCGAGAATGTCATAGTCCTGGGGCGGGACTCAAACCCGGGTCTCCCAGATAGCCCTCTGGTATGCTAACCACAACACCACCCAGAACGATCAAGTCTCAAGTTCCGGATTAATTTGAAATAACCATCATAGGATTCACTAGTCAAAGCAACCGGCATTCATATTTAGCGAATCTGGAGGATAAGAATCCTATCCCGTGATTGCCCGGAGGAGCATATAAATCATGAAAGAAATAATTGATTACACCATATAATACAGATTTTGAAGATGACAATCCGATTTTTGGTGTAATTGTGACAAAGATGGAAAGTTGGATACTATCCGAAAATTTGAGAATTTCCTCGTTTTGGAGCGGGACTCGAACCCTCCTCTCCCAGATAACGCTCGGGTATGCTAACCACTACACCACCCAGAACGACCAAATCTCAAATTTCCGAATAATTTGAGTAAAACAATCACAGTATTCCCTAGTCGAAGCAACCGGCATTCATGTTTAGCTAATCTGGAAGTTAAGAATCCTATCCCGTGGTTGCCCGCAGAAGCATATAAATTATGAAAGAAATACCGGATAACACCACATAATACAGATTTTGAAGATGACAATCTGATTTTTGGTGTAAATGTGACAAATAAGGAAAGACAGATAATATCCGAAAATTTGAGAGTTTCATCGTCCTGGAGCGGGACTCAAACCCGCTTCTCCCAGATAGAGCCCGGGTATGCTAACCACTACACCACCCAGAACGACCAAGTCTCAATAGTGTTTTTCCTAGTATTATTCTGATGAATCCTTTAACAAAAGGCTACGTTTCCTCTATATTTATTGTATGCCTTGTTATTAATACCACGCGCTAGCGTGATTTGAAAAATGCTTCCTGTTTTTATCCCTTAGTTTTATTTATGTTAGATTACACATTTATTGAAATACCTGACAATGGACCACTTGGTTCTTTGAAAGATCTCGTACGTTGCTGTGCTATATAAAACGTTTATTTTCTAAGAACAAGCATTAATAATAAACATATTACCGTGCTATGAAGGCTTTTTCTCACAGAAGTAATGTTTAGCGCACTATGAATTCTTATTACATTATTTAAATCAAACACCTCAGTGATTTTGCTTTTATAGCCTCTGTTTTCGGGTCACGTGACAGATGCAAGAAACATTTGATGGCCAGCCATTGGGACCCTTGTGAGAATCGAGTTTGTATACCTCTCTAGATTAGCATGTGTATTTCAGGTACAGAAAGTTAGCTTTGGTTTCTTCTTTTTAAGTATTTTAATATTAAATCTCATGAGCAATCTGCATTATTTAATCTCCTTACCTAATACAATATATACTTGCCCTTGTTGTATCAGGGTTTTCAATCATATCAAAACATTCTTGAATTCAAAGACTACAATCTTGTGAAGATCATATGTATTAAGACAATACAACGTGGCTTATCACAATATTAATTTTTTCAAGTCGACCATCGTTTCACTGCGTATTGACCTAGCTTCATCAGAACCAATGGCACGTAAATATTCAAATTGTATATGATATCATAAATGGTGTTTACACTCACGGGTTTTGGTTAGTTGATTCCACGCGCTTGATAGAAATGGTGTGGATGCCATGTCATTAATAAGTTGCGAAGACTTCTGTTGTATATGGAAAGCTTCCAATATATATTAAGACAATACAAGTTGCGAAGACTTCTGTTGTATATGTGCCGTTTTTTAGTTAAAACCTGAAAATAATAAAACACAGGAATTCAATTTCTTTTCGAAATAAAAATGATAAGTAAAACTATATTCTTTACTAAATATTGTAGTTGTCTATATTTATTTTCGTGCCGATATAGTCGTATAACTTGAATTTAACTTTAGCAGTAACTTTCCCATGTACTTTATCTGCAAAGTTCTTGTTAAATACTTGTTCCGAACGTTTATGTTATTTACACGTCAAGTTCTCCAAAAAGAAAATAATCGATTAACAGGAAATTGTTCACTTTCCTCATATCAAGATGAGTAAGGCTTGTAGTTGGTTACGCTTTGTAGTTGGTTAAGGGATTTCTTTGGCAACTGGTTCTGGTTAGGGAGCGGGCATTCGAGACTATTTATTCCGGACTTGTGTAGAAAATGCCATAGGCCGCGAGTTGTTGTGTATCTGCAGAGAAGAAAAAGATTTTTCAAGAACTACAGATTTTGGATAATTGATTGCATGCCGATGATAATTTACCATCTATCTCCACACAATACCTCCCTGCTAATCTTATTTAGCAACGTTCATATTGCAGCGTATTATGGCACGATAATATTAGCATTATTTGAGCAACATACAATTGCAGCACGGCTCGGTCAATTTGGATGCCCGGCATTCCGAAGCACTTCATGTGGAAACGAACGGTCAAAGAAAATCGTACAGTTACACTACAGAAATAGATAGATGTCCTTCTCCACTTATTGGTTAATTGCAGGAAAATCAGTGAGTGGAACTGTGGAAAATGTGTTTTTTATTAATGGTTGAATTGGTTACCCAGTTCTCGAGCTCGTTCAGGCCTGGGCTCGATCTTGTAATATAAAATTCGAGCTCGGGAGGGTTTATATACCACGGGCTCGGACGGGCTCGGGCTCCGAAAACTGAGCTTGAACTCAGCTCTCGTCAAAAGTAGAAGATGGTCACAATAATGTGGCTTAACTGTGTATATATTGTTTTTCTTATGACTCACATGACTATTTATAAACTGTTATCGTTAACAGGTAAAATTTACAATAACATTACAATAGAACCTTAATAGTTTAACGTTCCTTAGTTTTCAACATTAGCGAGGACGATATACACCTGATATTTTATATATATATTGATACATTTTTCTCTATGGATATGCGTTTTTGTATTATTACACTTCTAACGCCTGTGAGTTTAAAATGAAAAATCTTCAATGCCGGTTTTTACCCTGTATTTATTTATGGAAATTAAAGTTGGAGTACGAAATTAAAGAGCAATGTGAAAGATGAGAGTATCGTTAAGAAAGATAGAGAGAAGAATTTTGGGAATAACAGGAAGAGACGTAGTTAAAAATTAACTTGTAAGAGATTGAACAGGAATAACAGATAATATAAAAATAATAAAGGAATCAAAGTGGAGATGGGCTGCTCATGTTGAAAAACTAAAAGATGAAAGATGGACACGATTAACAACAGAATATCAAACCAAAAGGAGCAAAGTGACGAAGGGGGCGCAAGAGAACAAGATGGAGAAATAAACTTCAGAAATTTGGAAGTGCTGAGGCTAATGATCGAGGAAGTTGGAAACGATTTAAGCAGGTTTATACCCTGCACTGGGTGCCAACAGGTTAAGAGGAAAAAGAATGCCTGTCGAGGCTCTTTTGTCTGGTGAGTACTATGTAAATTGTGAAGAAAAGGTGAAAGGCATGACACACGGTGTTTCCCAGCGTTTGATCAGACACCTGGCCAGCTTTGCAGCTGATCTGTTAAATTTAGAATTCACACACGGAGATTCACGAAAATTCTGATATTCAATTTTATATAGATATATTTTCAAGTAAATTACTGAAAAAAATTGTATGTGTGTTTTTAAGTAAAAAAATTAGTATTTAATATATATTTATTTATTATAAAGTCAAAACATTTCTGTATATTTCGTAAATATTTTAGTCGCGAATTTGCACTCATATGTTCTTATTTTGGCAGTTAAGTCTGTTCATGGAAAAAAATGTTCACACACAATATTTCTTGCTTTCAGGAAAGCAAAGTCATTCAGAATATCTTATCATTACCGGGTGAGTCCGTTATACACAGCAACACCAAACGATGCAGTGCTGGAAGTCACGTGAATATCTTTTCATCAGGAAGGCACCTGGCTGGGGCTTTTTTATATCACCAGTTTTGTCACTCATTGACTTCTGGTTACGAGATTTCTAAAATCTTTGGCAGTTTGAAAAAATAGTTGGTTCTTACCTCAGCGACATTGTCTAAAAGATACACTGTGTCATATTCCATAAGATGTCTATCACGTTTCTGTCACCAATCATCCTGAAATAGTATAGGGCTCTGGAATCGGAAGTTAAGTTACCATGCTAAATCCCAATCAATGTTGATAAGTTTGTTTTCGGATTTTTCTGAGAGATAAGCTGAAATATTTTTTCCCCTAGAAGTAAAATTTGATAAAAACGTTAGTGTTAATTGGAACGTGGAATGCTCTGCGGAGCTACTAAATCGCACTTTAATGGATACAGAAAATGAACATATGTTGGACGGCAATTCAAATATAAAAAGAGTAGGCATTGATGCAGATTCCCGATCCACGTTTAAACAAACATTTGAAACACTTCAACTAATTCCTGATTTCCTACAGGGAAAATAACACACGCAGGCGTACTTATCGTGGCTATTTACGAAGGAAAATAAAGAAGTTTTAAAAATAACACATTTGAAATAGTCTACAATAAAAAGTAAATATCAAATGGTTATGCTGCTGCTGCTTATAACAACCTTCGTAAAATAAAGCAAGTAAACTTTTAAACACACATTTTATTTATCTTTGACCTAATTTTATAGGATAAATTTCATGTATGCGAAGAAACATATTTTTTAATTTTCCTGAAAATACCAGCTTATCTGAATGTGCTTTCTATGTATACTGTATGAAAACGATATTGACAGTTTCACTTATATTACATTCCTAACGTGAGTAAAATCACTGGACATGATTTCTAAAAGAAATGTATTCACTTGCCAAGGGTATGTATCTCTGAAAACAGTAAAACTATGTTCCTGAAAAACAAGATTCGTTACTTAAACAAAGAAACATAATATCGTGATAGTTTTTCACTGCCAACAATATGCATCAAATTTTAAGTCGGCATGGTATTTTTCTTTTGGCGGGGGGTAGGGAAGATACTGATTCAGTGGAAATATCTTTGGGAATCATACGTATCCTGAAAATAAACAATTTTCATTATTTTATTACAAAAAAGTATAAATAGGATGTTGGAATTCTTACTAATGTACAATACTATAAAATTGATTAATTGCACCAACTTATGCTTGAATGGTTGTTTGGAAGAATATTATGCGTTTTTTTCGCTCTCGAAGTTAAGCGCACTCCCCTGGGATTTCATACGTCCTATCGCTGTAAGTTGTTTGCAGATTCAATGAAAATTCGGACGTATACGATGTAAACGTTATAGATTAGATATGCTCGCCTCCGTAAGGGACAGAGAAAAATGCAGCTGCGATTTTACCAGTGAAGCAAAACTCTTTAAATATCATTCGTTCAAATAATTTAGAGCGATGGTTCGAAGGAAAGTGTTTGAATATGTTCAGCAACAGCAGCTTCCGACTTTCGCGACATTCTGTTTACTTAGATATATTTATAAAGTTTTCCCACGTCATATCTCAATTTGAAAGCAGCTTTGCAGATTTTAATTAATATCTAACTTTACTGGATGGTTCCCAACAGACATCTATGAATTTGTTTAATCAGTGAGTATAATTTCTCTAAGAAATGCATTGACTCGTCAATTGTATAATATTTCTCTGCGAACAACAAATTTATATTCCTAAAAATTTTACTGTCACTCATTTGGATGATGTACGAAACTCGAACAACGTAAACATTTATGGATATGTCTGTTTTTGTGTGTCTAAACCAGGACAGCAGCAAGTAACTTGCATTGAAATGATCTTATACAAATATTTTAAAATTATTTTTATAGTTAATTTCTCGTGTTTGTTGCATATGTTATATAGGAGCACTCATAAGCGGTTTTAATAACTTTCTGATAAATATCCAATACGTGCCTGTGTTCCAACTAATTGATGTCAAATGGTATGCTCTTCCGCTGGGATGAAAGTTATTTTCTGTGACTTAATTTGTACTCTCATTAGCTGTGTAAAAAACATTCCTAAAGGTCTGGTTTTCTTTCTGCAAAGAGCGTTTCTTCTTTTTTTCTCAAACATGAACAACATCAACACTAGAAATGAAAAAAATAATTACGATTGTATTTATAAATTTTATTTTCGCAATAATTTATGCATGGCTTGCTACCCAACGAGCCTAACAATGAACGTACGGATATTGAATTTTTAAATTATGATGTTTTTTTTAAATTAAAATTTTAAATGTGTACTTGGGCTGGAGCTCGCGTTCTGAAATCGATGGTAAAGATTGAATTGGAAAATACTTAATGAAACTGAATCCAGTTATGCAATATACGGGTTACGATCCAAATTTCGAGGGACTGCGCCGTTTCGGCCAAGTAGGTGTATTGCATACCCACGGTGATTATTTGATTACGTTACGACATTATTCCCCTCACAAGGAAATTGGCCACGTTCGCGCTCGGTGCGACATATTCGGGTATTGTGAGCAAATTACACAGTGTTCAGCGATTAATGAAAAATAAATGGCGTTTTTTTTTCGTTTTTTTCTCTTTTGGCAGCGCTTTGACATTAAGTCTTGCATTAGTTTGGGTGACAGTGTAAAGGGAACTTTACGAGATGATGAACCAAGTTTATGGCGAAACCATCCTGTCTCGTTCAAAAGATTCCGATTGGCACGGTCACTTAACAGGAAGCAGACAGGAGGTCGAGGTCAACGACGAAAGAAGCTAGCCGCCAGTACAGTTCGCATGGCCGAAACATAGCAAAGGTTTTAGCCATCGTATCCGCCGCCAGAAAGCAGTCGATCGAGCAAATAGCACTACCAAAATCAATGGATACTAACATATGATCTGAAGATGCATCGGGTGTGTCAACACATCGTCATACACCTGCTGACTGAAGACCGGTTGGTCATACCGATGGAAATAGCGGGCGATTTCGTCCACAATTTCGTGATTTAAAATTCACCATTTTTTAAAAGAATCATAAGGGGTATGAAAAATGGTGCTTTCGGTTCGATCCGTGGACTAAGCGGTCATGAGCTACGTAGAAATCTCCATCTTCTCTGCGCAAGCGGAATTTCCGCCAAAAGCGCAAAAAAGACAAAAACATGTTGGAAGTCTTCTTCAACATCCAGGGTATTGCTCATTTTGAATCAATCCCTGAAGGACGCACTGTCAAAAAGCGCTCTATCTGTTCATCATGCTACGTCTATATCCGCAAGAAGAGGCCTCAACTATGGGGCAATCAATCGGGCTCACTGTTGCGGCAGATATGGCCATCTTCGTTTGTTGGCTTCTCGCCAAAACAAGACCATTTTTCCTCCCATACACACCCCACTCACCTGACGTAGCACCCTGTGACTTCAGCATCGTCCTTGAGAGGACATGTTGAATTCTGGGTCATCAGGTTTTGTGCACACAGGTGAAAAACGCGCCCCTGTTTGCACTGACGGGCATTAAAAAGAATGGTTTATAGAAGTACTTCGACAAACTTTACAGCAGCTGGTTAAAGCATTTTGTTGTAAGATAATGTCATTTTCGAAGGAGGATGTGTGCTTCAGATTTGCAACGCTAAATATAATTCTAACTATCTTATGGACCCACTCCGATAACTTTTCGATCTCACCTCGTTTCTGTAGGCTCTGAATGAACAAGAAATTTGATGTTTACATGTCCTTAGCCTCTGGTTGGACCTTTAATTTACTGTTTAAAATCACAAATCCCAGTTCCGAAATTTTCGGCCAATATGACTAATGATATTTCTGCGTTTTGAAACAATTTAGGCGATTTTTTGATACATGAAGAGAGAAGTTCCACCATTGAATTTACTTTCCAATTTTTTTAACTGCGAAACGCTTTAGAAAGTAACAGGAAAAGGTAAAACATTTATACTGAGAAACTATAGATCCAGAAGAAAAGCGTCACACTTTCAGGATATAGAATAGTTTGTAATTCCTCGACAGCAGTAAATAATAGGAAAAAAGCATGCATGCACAAAATAAAACAACTGGAAAGTCAATACACATCGAATAATTTATATTAACTGTATTTATAGGCAAGATAAAGGTGCGTCATCTTTTATAGTGGAAGCACCTGGCTTAGCCAGGGTTTAACGAACGATATTTGAAGCAACTTATGGGCCATCGATCTTCGAGCACATTCCTGCCACTCATACACAAACATATTGTAACGTATCCTCTATATTCACTTTCCTTTTGATTTTACTATCTCTGGTTATTTTATTTTACTATGTAAATTATCTTCCTACTGAACGAAATATTATTTCACCCGCTGAATGAGATCTGGCAATGAGTGTAAGTCATGACGTGGTGGTAGCTAGTATATAGGCGCGTTCATCGAGAGGGTGGTTGTTGTTGGTGGTGTGTTGCGTTGCGTTGTGTATTGTTATGAGGTGTCGCGCGGTGTGTTGGCGTATGTAGTGATATATGAGTGCCTTAGTTGACCAGGAGTCATCATAATAAACAAGTTTTTCTGTAAGTTCAGTCTTTCTCAATTCATAGTTTTTGTCAGACCTCTGTCTGGCTGTTAGGTTTAATACTTACTATAAATAACCAGCGTTGAGACTTCGTTTAAGTTCGTAATTAACTAGTAACAACACCCTTTTGGGAATTCATTATTTTGAAGCTTAGTGCAAGTATATCATTAGTTAGCTGGTAAGAAGAGAATCATTCATAATAATTAGCTTAGCGGAAAGCAAATAAAGCTAATTCATTATAATATGTAACTACGAACTACTGTCATGACAGATCAATGGGAAGCATATCATAACCTTGGAAGTTACGGATACGAACATCTCACAGTTAGCCAATCACTGAACTTTGTGGATCCTAGTACTGGAGCTCATACCCAAGGTGTTGAGGGAAATAATAATTTAAAGGTCAAGACGAAGTGACAGTGATGCGATTTGTGGGATTCAGTGTCACTGAACCAGCAAATCTGTAAGTCAGTGGTCTTTGGTAGCAGAATTTGTGATGTGTTACTGATATTAAAAAACTGCCGACGGCGGGCGTATCGACAAATGATTTATTTTGTTGAAAAGAGGGCTTCCTAGGCATCTCAAGTAAATAAGGGAACGCAAGATGCTGTGATATGAATTTTAAACTAAGAGCGGTGTGCAAAGAGCAAAAATCAAGTAACGTGCAGAATACTAAGAAGTTTTGTGCTTCGGAGGCTAAAATACGACTTTGGTGAAAAAATGAAGAAACGTTTAGGAGTTTCAGCTAGTCGAGAAAAGCCTTCATGAGGCCTAAGCTTACCAGTAAATTTCAAATCGTTGATAGACTCGTTTGTGAATACACGAACGATAAACGAAACGACAAACGGACACTGTGATGTCGATTAATCGTACAGTTATTACACTGAAGGGACTGCAAGCGGCAAGAGAGTTAAAAATTCCATTTACTGAATTTATGTGGTGCTTGGATTGTGGTGTAAACGCTTGACCCAACGTTTCGGTCTGTTCTTACGACATCGTACTACACTTGCGAAACACCCGCTAGAAGATTATGATGAAAAGTTGACTTTTTATCAGCGTTATAACATAAAACTGACAACTATCTTCTTGGCTAGATGCCAAATGCTGACCAAACACCAGTGTTCTTCAATATGCCCTCGAATGTTACTATGGATAAGAAAGGTGCAAAAACAGTTATTGCTAAGTCTACAGGCAATGAAAGGTCCCTCATTATTCAAATGCTACAAGTAACTGCTTATGGTATACAACTACCGCTATACATTATTTTTGAAGTGAAAAATGATCCCAAAAGAACAATTTTCTCTTGGGATTATTTTAAACCGCATGAAAAGGTGGATGACGGAAGAATTAATGGAAGATTGGCTACAAGTTGTTTGGGAACGTCGGTCAAGTGATTTTCTACAGCAGAGAGAAATGCTAATTATGGATGCTTTTCGTGGCGACACAACTAATAAAGTGAAGAAGCTAGTTGTTGAAATGAAGACTGGATTTACTCTAATTCCAGGGTGGAATGACCAGCCAACTGCAAGTTGTAGAAGATGTTTTTAATAAAAAATTTAGGGATTACTTTCGGAAAGAACATAGTGATTTGTTAACTAATGGGAAGACCCAAACAGGCAAGCTGAAGGAACCTGGTATACAGCTGTTGGCCCAGTGGATAACCACTGCCTGTGTAAAAATTCGCAGTGATTCATTTATAAGGGGTTTTAAAACATGTTGTGTATCTACCAACATCAATGGATGCGAGGGTGTTATACTGTTGGAAGACTTCTACTCTGAATCTGATTCCAGTACAACTACTGGAGATGAGCTAGGATAAAATGAAAATGAGGATGATGACTGAGGATTACAATACATCTTTGGTCCAGTAGCTAGCCAATATTTGGGGAAAGATTCGTAGTGATTCATTTATTAGTGGTTTTGAAACATGCTGTTTATCTAACAACACCGATGTGAGCGAGGATGTCATACTGTTGGAATTCAACTCTTAATCTGATTAAAATATCCCTACTGAACATGAGTTGCGAGAAGAAGGCAATGATGATGGTGACTGAGAGTTGTAGATAATAATTAGGGTAATGAATGTATCACTGAACTTTTGGATTAAATGAAATTGTTAAATTTGTGAAGTTTTTTCCTCGAGATCTCCTTTAGACCATTCATTTTCATCTAGAAAACCTTCAATACTTTAGGGTCGTACGACGTTCGAGGTTGTACAATATTCGTGGCAATAAGGTTATTTTTCAAGTAATAAACCATTTCTTTAAAGAAAAAGTAGAATGACCGTGTTTTGTAGAAATATGCAGAGACGGCGCAGCAAAGGTGACAGGCAGTCCTTCAAGCTCCTTTTCGTATGTGAATATGAAAACAGCGTGGTTTAATTTCAGTCACTGTATTATCTATATGAAAGTTGACCAAGTATTGCACGAGAGGTGTAACGAAACGGTATGACCATATATTGCACGACAAGCTTACCAAAACGTTTGAGATTATTATAGTTTATCAACAGTTCGCAATTCTGATGAAGTAGTTTTATAATCATTTCGTAGGAATTGTTCCTTCACAAAAAATCTTCTCTTTTATGACAAAATCAACTGGATCTCTCGCGAAACTGTAGTGAAACACTGAACTGAGGTACGAATTTTACTTTTCTTGATCTTTTGATCTTTGTAATTGCAGTTCCAATACAGTGCCAAGATGAATTCTGACATTGTAGGTTTGCCATCATATACGTAAATGAAATAGCTTAAACATAAATCTTCATTGTGACGGAAATATTTTATTTTCATCTGAAAGTAAAGCGAATGTCTTTCGTAGTAAACTGCACTGACGGAAAAAAATCCCAACACCACGAAAAAATAGTTGTAGAGGAATGAAATGGCGGCAATACATTGTATAGGTAACATATTTAATCGATTAAGGTTTCAAAATCACAGCTTAATGTAAGCGCGAGAAGAGCCATTTTAAATGTGAAATGCTGGTACATTAATAACCGGTGTAACCGCCAGAATGTTGAATGCAAGTTCACAAACGTTCAAGCATTGTGTCGTACAGGAGCTGGAAGTCAGTTTGTGGGATGGAGTTTGATGCCTGTTGCACTTGGTCGGTCAATACAGAGACGGTTAATGCTGCTAGGGGTTTGACGCTGGAGTTGTCGTCCAATGATGTCCCATACGTGCTCGATTGGTGAAAGATCTGGTGATCTAGCAGGCCACGGCAACATGTCGACACTCTGTAGAGCATGTTGGGTTTCAACAGCGGTATGCGGGCGAGCGTTATGCTGTTGGAAAACACCCCTGGAATGCTGTTCATGAATGGCAGCACAACAGGTTGAATCACCAGACCAATGTACAACTGTGCCTTCAGGGTGCGTGGGATAACCACGAGAGTGCTCCTGCTGTCATAGGAAATCGCTCCCCAGGCCATAACTGCAGGTGTAGGTCAGGTGTATCTCGGCCGCAGACAGGTTGGTTGCAGGCGCTCACCTGACCTCCTTCTAACCAACACACGGCCATCACTGGCACCCAGGCCGAACCGGCTTTCATCAGAAAAAACAACAGATCTCCACTCCGTCCTCCAATGAGCTCTAGCTTGACACCACTGACGTCGCAAACGGCAGAGGTTTGAAGTAAGTGGAATACACGCTACAGGGCGTGTGTCTCGGCGCTGTCCTTCAAGTAACCGATTTGTAACAGTTTGTTCTGTCACTGTGGTGGCAACTGCAGCTCGAAGTGCTGCCGCAGATGCGGTACGATGCGCCACGGCCATACGCCGTACACGGCGGTCTTCCCTCTCAGTAGTGCCACGTGGCTGGTCGGAACCCGGTCTTCTTGAGGCAGTACCTTCCCTTGACCACCGCTGCCAACAATCATGCACAGTGGCTATATTCCTGCCAAGTCATTCTGCAATATTGCGGAAAAAAGGTCCACCTTCTCGTAGCCCTATTACACGACCTCGTTTAAACTCCGTGAGCTGTTGATAATGGCTTCTTCGTCTTCTTAAAGGCATTCTTGACTAACATCAACCCAATACGTCGAATCTCAACGATAACTAACGTTCACGAACTTTACAGCGCGTATTTACAGCAAACCTGCTTTGCACTTCCGAGGGGCGCTACTAGCGCCACACGTATGCGCCGAGCGCGATTTTTGCATAGATGTCATCTTAGAGATGTGCTCTCACCTCCTACTAACTGTCGTTTATCTAACACAAAATCTTCTTGGTGTTGGGATTTTTTTTTCGTCAGTGTATATGTGCGACTAAGGCTACTTGAAACAGACAAACTAGAAATATTTTATGCATTCTCATGACAGTTTTAGAACACAGTTCAATATCCTGCAATTCTTGGAAAGGTGCTCAGATCTATTTCTGGTAAATTGGTCTTCCTTACCCGATGATTCAGAAAGATAGAAAATATAGGAATTGTTTCTCCATGTAGTAATCAAGGTGTCTGTAAAGCTAAAATCAATGATGATTTCCAAAATGATTTTATTGTATATGACAACAATCTCCCGTTTTACAACGGTTTCGAAAGAGAAACTCTCAAACAGAGATTATACATCCATTTGGCAAGGTCCAGTTACAGCTTTACTACACACCAGAGAACGAAATTTCTTGAAGCTCAGACCAGAACTGATCCTCGACGACAACATGCTTTTATCAAGGATCAAAGTAGAAATACTTTAAAACAAAGTGAAGTTTGTTACTAAGATGGAAGATGTATTATTCAATATTTTCAAAGTTTTGCTAAGATTAAAATAATTTAAAATTTTGCAATTCATATTTTTTCAGTGTTCGCGGATTTTATTTAAAAAGATATAATGATATTGATAATCATAGAACAGATATAATTGAAGGTTATAATTCTACGACATTTGTACTTTCAGGACACAATGATACATGCAACTGCTTAGTTTTTTCGATGGTAAACGGAAAAGAGTAGGTTTGAAATGCACTGGTGTAATACCCAATGACTTATTCGAATAGTGGTTTTGATACGGAAGACTGTTGGTACGGGTAGTACCTTTTTTACGGTTGTAGTTTAGCATTTTCTTGATCATTTTATGTGCGATACTTACCTTTACTCTGAAGAAGGCCGTCGAAAATCTCATCGTGAAATCAACCATGTTCTCAACATAAAGCCCTTCTCCAAGGATATTGTGTTGAGCACTCTGCGTTTTAGGAGCACCAATCGAAAAAATATTTTTCTGAATGTCTTCAACTACTTTTTTAGTTTTATTGATTCTAGGACACAACAAGCAGGCAACAAGCAGATTGTAGGCATTGTCGAGACGGAAATCTTTAGAAGCAGTTCTTCGAGTTCCGTTGTAAGCTATCTCTTTACAAAAGTTGAGCCAGTTGCCCTAAGTGCAATCTGGTTTGTTTCATTGAACGTACTGTATTTGCTATCAAAATGGTTTAGCTATCGACTTATATTTTAAGTTACTTTGTCGTGGGATCGTTTACTTGAAATTCTTAAAGTCATTCATCCTTTTGTTTTAATAGAAGTGTAACATAGCCGCGGGTTTGGGCAAACTGATCTTAGTACCTTCCAATTGGCCTAAAAAACTTCCACGACCGTAAGGAAAAACACAAAGGCAATAAAGTTTTTTTGTGCTTAGCGATCTGCTGTCTGCCGTTGTATCTTTTGTATGTGAAGTGGCATGTCAGATGAAATGATAAAGGTTTAAACGAACACCACTTTAAGTTCCCACCTAAAAATCATAACTTAATTTCAATTATTCTGTTCCGATTATTGTTCGTAATAATTAAAACATAGGTTTTAGAAGAATGTTATATGAAATTTGATAAAAAATTTATCTTTCTATTTTTTTCTACTTTCCGTTGATATTCATGATTTAGTGAATTAGAAAAAAAGACGTAATCTGACGAGTTGTTAACGTCCGTCATAACGTGAATTATTCGAAGTGTTCCGTTTGTGCAAATCTCTGTTTGTAAATGTTGGTATGAAAATCAAATACTTGGAATTATATTTTAATTAACCTGAAAAAATGAAAATGTCATGTCCCAGCTGTAACGAAAATATTTAAGAGCTTTTTTGTAACAAATAAGAAATAAATGATTAATATTATGTTTTACAAGAATCAGCTGCGTGTATCCTCAGCTTACGTTCCTGTTATTTATTTCCATTCATTATTTATTAACAAGCACATATAAACAGTGCCTAGGTTTTACTGCATTGGGGACATTAAATTATGAGAAATTAATGTAAGTGCTACGATCATGATATCAATAAATTCTGTTACGCAAATTCTTCCCAATTTGTGCCTAACAACTTTTCAAAGAATTAATACGTGCTTGAAGTTTCTTTCAGGTGTTTTTGCAAATAATTATGTTGCGTCAATAATGGTATTCACCTTTTGAGATAACTAAGTTGAATCTTCGTCCAGAAAAACCTCCAATAACCGCTTTTAAGAGAAGGTGAGCAGTATTTTCTAAGAAACAATAATTTTAAATATGCGTCGTTACATAAATTCGTTTTTTTGGATTTGCAATTGCGCTTAGAAACGCCATAGCTTATGAATAGCTTTTGGCACAATTTAGGTGGTGAAGTGTATACAACATCGGCAACTGAGGCTTTTGGGACCTGCTAGAATTGCTCATTTTTGATCCGTGAGAAGTGAAAGGTAAATTGTAAAAGTCAACTTATATGGATAGTTTATAAATTCTAGGCATGAAATGAGGGATCTAACAGTGTGTCACTATTTTTCGTTGGACGAAAACGGTCGGGAGATCCGAAGAAATAGACGTCCCTCATTCATGATAACAATCCTGGTCAAAAAACAAAGGCATGAACCAGAATCAAAGTACATCAAGAAAAAAGTTGATAATTATGTTGTTCCCGCAAAATATTATGCTTACATCACACATTCATAGTGATAAACGTTATGGTCAGACATGACTGGTGTATGAAAGGAAATGCAGTCTTGGTATTAATTGACTCCAATTTACACTGAAGAGCAATTGAATTAGAGATACCTGCCTAATACCGTGTAGCACCATCTTTTGGCCTGATGACGGCGGCGATTCGTCTCGGCATGGACTCGACAACACACCGGAAGTTTTGGGAAGCCATACGGATCCACGACCCCTGAAAAACCTTCCACAGTTCACGAAGATTTGATGGAGGTGGGTCAGAGCCTCGAATATCTCTCTCGATGGCATCCCAGATTTGCTCGGTGGTATTGAGGACAGGTGACCTAGGAAGCGAGGTCACGTCTGTGGAGTGTTCATTTAACGATTCGGATACAATTCGGGAGCGATGGCACGGAGCATTGTTTTGTTGCCTGTGAGGGCCGATGTCACACGTACCAGGAGTGCCATTTCAATCCACGTATACAGTCCCCAGACGAGAATGCTACCTCCACCAGCTTGAAGAGTACCCTGCTGGCAAGATGGATCCATCGCTTCATGTGGTTTGCGCCGTACTCGTATCCTGCAGTCCATATGTACCAACGTGAATCCGGACTCATCAGTCCAGGCAACATTTTTCCACGTGTCCAGGGTCCAGTGGCGATGTTCCCGCGCCCATGCTAATCTTTGCACCATGTGATGTGCGTTCAGCAGCGGTACCTTCGTGGTACGATGGTTTCTGTACCCCATAGCGAGGAGATGGTTCTGGATGGTGTGGCTTCTTACACGTTTTTGTGCACCAGCGTTATATAGCCGAGTGATTTCTTGCATTGTGGCCCGTCTATTTGCTGTTACGATGCAAGCTAGCCGACGATGTCCCCGCTCATCCACACAATGTTGTCCACGGCAGTTGGCCCTTTCAGGGATGATTTTACCGGATTTGATATACTCACGGTGCACCCGTTACACAATGGCTCGAGAAAATCCATGTGCCTGCAAGACATCCGAGATGGAGTGACCCATTCGTCGGGCTCGAACAATTTTCCCACGAGCAAATTCACTTAAATCCTTCGTCTTACACATACTGCGTCCGACTCTTACTGATTCACGTCGCATCACTCCTTATACTTTCGAATCGCTGCCTACGTCATGTCGATTCGGTTTACAGGGCCGGCCACAGGGCCACATTTTCATAACGCCATCTGTCTCTGATTCAATTGCTCTTCAGTGTATGTTAGTCCCCTAAAGATTCAGCAGTCAAGAAGGTATCTGGCCTATTCTGCATTAAGGTCAATGCAGAATAGTGTGACAACGGGAGTACAAAAGTCAGACAGCGGGAGTACAAAAGTCAGACAACGGGAGTCCAGAAGTTTGACAACGACAGTCCAGAAGTCAGATAACCGGAGTCCAGAAGTCAGACAACGGGAGTCCAGAAGTCAGACAACGGGAGTTTTTCTATAAAAGCACTGTTTTAGTAAGAAACACGAGTTTGGAATTTGCTCTCTGATTTGGACACCGATCCCGGTCCGTGCTTCTACCTTATAAAATGCTCTGAATTGTATTGAGCAAATGAAATTATCACCTGTCCCACTAAATATGATGCAAACATTTTGATGTTCGTTGACAACACATCAATTGTTTTCTTTGCTTTATAATGGACTTGACGCTTTTGTAAATACTCCTGAGCGAACAAACTGCTCAAAATGGAGCCTTCATGCACGTGTGCAACGCGTTGAATGTAGTATATTCATAATTAAAGCCCCCGGAAGTTGAGGCAGTAAAAATGCCAAAAATAGGCAGGCAAATAAGCGAAATAAAGCGTCAAAATAGGCAGCAAAAATAGGCATTTATAGAAGTGGTCGAAAAATTCTGAATCATACACAGGTGTTAAGCTGAATTGGCAAAATCATTTATCAGATTATCGCTTACTTATTTTTGCGGTTACACATAAGTACTAGGTGTTTTTTTAAATGTTCGAACGTGAAACTCTGCCTCCTGTCACTAAGGATATGTTTTAAAAGCGAAAATGATCTTTCAACTTCTACGTAGGTATTTGATACATGAGGCAGTTGTAGGATCCATTTCAATAGAAGTTGAACTTTCACCTTGGAGTGTTTCCGCGATGACTTTGATTTTCTCTAAGTCATTATTTGCTGAAAGAACTCTTTGACATTTTTCACTCACGATTTGACCCTTTCTCCCGGGAACACATTTAATTTTACTAACTACATCATTTAATATTTTCAAGGCATTCACTAACGTTTCGTTCCTTTTTTCCAGCAAAGTAATCATATTAGGCAACTGTGAAAAGTGTGCTTGAATAAAAGCTTAATCGTTACGAATGGAATCTTTAGCTAGTATCTGTTGAGCATTGCGTATTTTGCCAGGATTCATCCTCTTGAAAACTGTTAACAATTTCAGCAATCTTGTTCAAATTATTTGCGTAATATACAGCGGCTGATATCCATGTTCCCCATCTTGTCGAAATCGGTTTAGGCGGTGAAGCATGATTTGGTTCCATCTCTTTGAATAAGTGAACTCGATGAGGAGCTTTAAGGAAAATTTTCTTCCCATTACTCACTAACGCATCAATATCCGGAAATAACCCACGTACTTCCTCCGCTACCTTGTGGAGACCATGAACTAAACAAGTTAAATGAAGCATTTTTGGAAAGAGAACTTTCAGGCTGTGGGCAGCCTTTTTCATATAAGGAGCTGCGTCTGTTAAAAACAATAGTACATTTTCATACTTTATTCCGCCAGGCCAAAGAAGAGCTAATGAAGATGCAAACAGCTGAGAAATCGTGCTACTATTTGTTTTTCGAAGTTGTTCTGATGTAAGTAAGTAGACAGTTGAGGGCTTAGCAGGTTCCATTGTAACTATAACAGCATTTGTCACATACCTTCCCGTGGCATCTGTTGTTACATCGATACTGATCCAGATATTTCTATCCCCGACTTCTCGCATTTCTTTCATTTTACCGACGTAGCAGGAATCTAAGTATGTTTTCTGCAAAGTTGTTTCGCACGGAATATTTTCCTTTGTATATTTCTCCAAAAAATTATTCAGTGAATTATTTTCCTGTTTCCATAAAGGTATTCCAGCATCTATAAAAGCATGGCACAAATCACTTACAAACTGTGACTGCTTGCTCGAAGAAGAAGCGAATGACGAAATCAAACATGTCTTTTTTTCACCAATCTTCCGAATAACAGCAGCTTTATGTTAAGCTGTTGCCAAATGTTGTGAAATGAAGAATTTGTTTTTCGTAAATCAGTTTCGTATCGCATATTTTACAAAACAACGCCATTCCATCAGTTGACAAGATATCACTTCCATACTCTTGAACATACCGACTTAATTTAGCACTGGTTGAAGAAGCAGTTTTCGGCATTATTGTTTCACTTGGACGCAAGGCGAGATCTATTAAGTGTAGCGAACAAACAGAATCTTCCTCCCTTGTTTTGCAATTACGTTCAAGGTCTTATGTGTGTACGTGCATTCTCGGCTTTCACTCTAGCTTGATTGGTTACAATGTTATCTGACTGGATTCGGCTACTTCCGCCATGCGCAGAAACTATCATCTAGGATTCTAGGAAGAGCAAAGCATAAAATGAGATGCCGACCATCGCAGACTCTGCGCATGCGTCTGCCACCGCTGCTCAAATTGGAGCACCTCGTTTTCAATGTACCGATTGTATTCTTATTTACTTTCAGATGTCTGCCGACTGTGATTTCGTTTTAGAGAAAATGCCACACCTACCTTATGGTTTGTATATCTATACCCTAGAAAAGAGTTTTTAAAAGAAATGAATAACTTAAAAAAAATTACGTTTTTACCCCGAAACAGTACTGCATGCTAGATTGTCATAAAAACTTTGATTTCATTGCATGCTTAAGAAGAAATCATTTTTGAATAGTGCATTTGTTGAATATAGGCAAAAAAAAGGTATTAAAAACATAAAAAAGGCATTTTCTTCAAATATGAGCCGAAAAGGCATAAACAGCATTTTAAGGCATTTTGCCTCAACTTCCGCGCTTCACTGATAACCACAGAAAGGATTTCATCAAATATTTCTTTGCAAGCACAGTGTCCGTTTCCTTCTTCAGCCCCCGCACGGGGATAACTGGTTTTCCAGTTATTTGGGGAGCGGCGCCCCCACGGCCCGAGCTGACCTTGTGACTGGTCAACATCTGTTGTCATGTCACCGCCTGTTTTTTGTTTTGGTGCTGTTGGTGTTTGCAGGGACGGCTGTTCATCCAGCTGTTGGGGAGTCGCGGCCCCACGATCCCGAGCTGGTCTTGTGTCTCGCTTTTTCGTTTTTATTTATTTTCTCCACTGGCTAGTTGCCCGTGTTGTATACTTTACCTAATCGCTACCACGTTATGTACTAACACCCCGGTCTTGTGGTTTTGTTACCCTCCACCACTAACTGTTTTATATTAACCGCTCAGTTCGTAGGTTGCTGAGATTCCGTTTAGGTTCCCTTCCAGGATTTGTCTTCTTTGGATTTCTTTTCTCCTTTTAACTGGTTTGGGTGCTAGACCTACCTGCATGTTTGCCGCGTGCGGAGACCCGTGAGGCGGAAATGGGATGTCTGGCGGCTGAGGTCGCAGGAGACCGGATAAGTGCCTCCTGTGTGCCAACACTCCTCTTCGACCCCGGCTTCGCTGTAAACGGGAGGCTAGAGACTAACCCACCTCTAGTCAGAAGTCTTGTACCAAGTTGTGTGCAGGGCTTTAGCGGCTTTTTTGTCGTATAGCACGGCAGGGTGAGCCCGGGGGCTGTGGGATCATGCCAAAGGCGTTGGCATGACGGTACCCGGAGGCCGAAGTGTCCGCCGAGTGCGTGTGATCACAGCCAACGGACTATATCTGCAACGTATAAGCTCCAGAACTGTGTCCAGCGTCATTTTCTTGGCTTGCAGACCTCCAGTTCTCCCTTGTAGGGCTCGGTGGTGGGTGGAGTAGTCTGCAGACGAATCCTTCTCCTTTTTTCCATGGGTAAACCCAAAAACAAACGCTCCAAATTCAAGTCACCTGAGCAAATGATCGTTGACAACGACTCTCCTTCGTCTTCTCAACCTACCAAGTCTCATACCCTTAAACGATCTTTAGACCATGATCTGGACCAAGAATGTGGAACCTCTTCTTCGGCAGCTGTACCAGTCGCTCCGAAGCGTCGTCTCCCCTCGATTGTTGTGAATACGCATGCTACACACTTAGTTGTAGAATCCATCGATCCGAATGAGAGACTGTCCACCAGATCTCCATTCTTCATTTCTAAAGCTTTGGACGCTGCAGTTGGCCCCTTGAAGTCTGTGAGGAAGCTTCGCTCTGGGGACCTGCTTGTCCAAACTTGCAGTGTTTCTCAGAGTAACACTTTTCTGCACCTCACTAGTCTTCAAGGCATTCCTGTCAAAGTGACACCTCACCCGTTTCTTAACACCTCTCGGGGTGTTATTTCGGAGTTTGATCTCTTGCCATGCAGTGAAGACGAATTGGTGACTGAACTTGCAGATCAAGGTGTTATTGCTGCTCGTCGTATGATGTTCCGGCGTGATGGTTCCTTGATTAAGTCTAAAAATGTAATCTTGACTTTTAACTCCCCGAAAGTTCCGACCGAAATCAAGGCTGGCTACTTGGTCTGTGGAGTTCGCCCGTACATTCCCAGTCCTCTGCGCTGTTTCAGGTGCCAGAGGTACGGGCATTCCCAACGTTTCTGTAAGAGTTCCGCTCGTTGCGCAAATTGTGGCTCCAGTGAACATGACGGGGATGGTTGCACTTCTGCGGCCTGCTGTGTTAACTGCGGTGAGGCCCATGCAGCTTACTCCCGCAACTGTATGAAATGGAAGGACGAGATGGCAATCCAGCGCCTCAAGACCCTGGAGGGCCTCTCGTACCCTGCTGCCAAGGCCAAGTTGGGTATACCCACCAACCGACAGCGTACTTTTGCCGCAGTAGTTCAGTCTCTGCCACAACCCGTGCACCCCTTTGTTCCGCGCCCTGTAGCTCTCGCCGCCCTTGCCAAGCGATCTACAGCTGACCAAGCGACACAGGTGTTTTTCCCCGAGCTCGAGATTTTTCGAATACCTGATTCTGGGCCTTCTCTTTTGCAGCCGACCGTCTCTTCCAGTTTCCAGCTGAAAGCCTGCACGTGCGGAAGACCCGGCCCTCAATCCGCAAAGGTGTGCAGTGTCCATCCAACTGTCTCGGCCTCAGCGAGGTCCCCACCCTCACCCAACATTATAGAAGAACATAGGGGGGAGGAGAGTGACAGTTCGTCCCCAGCCTCAAACAACATTGCAGAGGAACATGGGGAGGAGGAGAGTGACAGTTCGTCCCCGCCCTCTGCCAGCATTGCAGAGGAGTGTGGGGGGGGGGGGGGGAGAGTGACTCATCTTTTGTGTAGTTGTGTTTAAAAAAAAATTATAATTATAATAGTAAATTAATAAATTTTTATATAAACCTTATTAACTACCTTGTCTTCACAGCTTTCATCATACTCTTTTTCAACTTTTACCAAGCCTGTCTGCTCTTAATCATTTTCCACGCTTTTAAAAATCTGTGGCTGATAGTTCTTTCTCTGGCGCTCTTTGGCCAAACCTGGCCCTTGCGCCACTAAAATCCACTAACCAACCAACCATCCTTCTTCAGCATTTTCTGTTAGTACCTGTCTTCGTTCACAAAATATTTCCATTCTCCATTGTTTTATTAGGACAGGCCTCATTCCTCATTAAAACACAGGGATGATATTGAAGACTGATATACTTTCCCATGAAGGTCGACAATCAGGAAAAGAGAAGATTTATTTGCCAAATTTCACCCGCCAATGAAAATTGATTTGTATATATGTTAAAGAAAAGCACACACATAAATCTCATTGCTGGGATTAAAAACAAAGTAAGAAAAAATCCGCAAAAATCACAATCTACTGATCGACTTAAAAAGTTTATTTTGCATCATTTGTTTGCTTTAATAACGTATGAAGCTCGGCCCTAATATTGTGTTGACGCATCTAACATTTTAGGAATCATTACTAGTTTATTTAAAGAATACTAAATATCATCAAATAGAAGTCATCGCTTTTTCCATGTTTATAAGTGAGTCACGAAAAAATTATCATCCGTCGCCAACTGGAATTGAACCTAGGGTCTTCCATTTACGCGCTGAACATGCTACCACTGCACCACAGAGGCCACGAATTTCTCCAGACTCACATACGACTAACTGCTAAGCCGTTTGGCAGGTTGAGTCTTGGAGCCCCCGCACACTTATAAACGTGGAACAAGCGCTGACTTCTATTTGATGTTCCTAGTCCACGTCAATTGCCTGTATTAATTAGTCATTCGCCTCCTAGTTATTCGTTCAGTTGCAGCTTACCATCTTTGTTCAATCCCAAGGATTGTGCGGGGCACCAAGAAGCGACCTACCAAGTGGTTTGGCAGTTAGTCGTATGTGAGTCAGGAGGAATGCGAGGCCACTGTGATGCAGTGGTAGCATGTCCGGCGCGTAACTGGAAGACCATAGGTTCGATTCCCAGTGGCGGCCGATGATAATTTTTCAGTGACTTACTTATAAACGTGGAAAGAGCGATGGCTTCTATTGATATTCTTAATCCACGTCAATTGTCTGTATTAATTATTGGTTATTAAATATTTTAGGATTATTCATATTTTTCTGTCTTCCATGCGCTAGTAAGGGCGTTCTGACGTAAAGGAAGAAATGTATGTAAGAATTTTTTCAGAAATTGCTTTACTGACATTTTCTTTTTGTTCATATTATGCGTTACCACTACACTGTTCTCGCAGTCATTCTGAACGAGAATTTCATTCTCTGTGATTAGTTTCTTATCTAGAAATATGTTTTAAAATATCTCTTTCAACAGAAACAGAGCAAATATTTTTTTTTTTTTGCTGTTGTTTTCTTTTTCTTGATTGTAGGTTCAACGATCATCGTGAGAAACTAAATGGGCTATAAGCAGTCGCCCGTCCCTAATTTAGGGTCACTGGTTCCAGGAAAGGGAGAGAACCAATGCCGTACGACAAACAGAACATCCATGCCTAACCAGTATTCGAATCCGGACTCCTTTCGGACGAATGATCAGAAGCCATCGCTTTGACTACGGAGCCACCAGAGCATCAAAGATTCTTCATTCTTTCCCGAAAAACGAAGCTGGCTAAAACAACAGAAATTTATTTAAAGACGTGAAAGGCATTCAGAAGCGCAATAATGGAACCTAAATGCTGGAACTCTATAAAAGAAAAAAGAAGACATCCACGACATAAAAGTTTAACTGCGGGAGACGGAAAACTGGTATCAGAAAACAAATCCAAATTGAATCTCTAATTTCACAGTCTTAGTCACATCTCCTATGCCGCTAGTTTTTATGGTGATAAGAAATATGCCATATACTTTTACACACAAAAATAATAATATATTCATCATATTTCTCCTAATTTTTATTTTTTGTAGACAGTATTTTTACCATAAAAATCAAAACTTTTCGTCAAAAGGTTGAAGGAACAAATCTTGTGTAGAATTAGAACACCGATTGGAAATGTGCATTCATCACCCATGGCGTTCGAGTACTGTAGTTCACAATAAACATAACATACTGTGTACACTATAAAGTTCAAAATATTTATTACATATATACTATCTTGATGTTTGATTTAGAGGTTGTAAATGCTAAACGTCATGTTTTGCACTATATACAGTTCTTCGCATAAAAGAATCTAGTCCAGCCTTGTTTCCATGTCAACAATATTTGGGTTACCCTTCCTAAATTTCTGCAACACATCAGACAAGCAAGGTAGTGAATGGAAGCAAATAAATGTATGAAAAGTAGAAAATAGAATCACGTACAAAGGTCAAGTCCATACACAATACAAATTTTTGAAAAAACTGCAAGCAAAATACTGGCGAACTTCAACTTGAAGAAATCTATTGCACTACTGTGAAATAAATGGAATTATTTGGTGGGTATTAAAGTAAAAGGTGAAACAAAAATATAGCGGGTAGATTTTTACCATCATGGACCACGAGTAAAATCCTGGGAGATAATGCTGAGAGAATTAGAAGCAAATATGATGTGTCCTTCAACTAAATCGTCAATGCTGAATAGAGTTATAATGGCGAATTAACTCACGGTGGCAAAATGTGCGTACGCTGAAATCTTAAACGCACGCCCAAGAGGAATAGCAATTTAACTGCACAGCCAGTTTTTCTTTTCGTTTGGAACATAAGAAAAAAGGGAGATATCAGCGCAAACGTTCTTCACGGAAGAACGTTGAGTAAAGAAGGCTTGGAGATAAAATTGAGTAAAGAAGGTTTGGAGATAAAATATGTGCGATTGTAGTTAAAAGCATAAATATTTATCAACATCAAAAAGTTCTTTGACATGAACCGGTATCACGGAAAAATATTATTTTGTATGTAACAGGAACAGATGCAAAAAAATGCATTCAGAATCCGTAGTTGAAAGCAGCAGAGGTTTGTAAATCTGAAAGCTGTTTTAAAGGCGTATTAATCAAAATATAACATGTCAGTCAATGACCTGTATATATAGTTTTCATTGCATCCAATTTTAAGAAGTAAATTAGAGTTTCATGTACCTACAAATTTTTGTAATGAGAAAGCCTGGGAAAACGTAACAAATAATACGTTCTATTCTAGAAAGCAAAATGTTTCTTAAAACTCGCACACAATGTACTTTCCATCAGACTTCACATGAGTCGGTGTGCTTAGCTATTCGTAGCTGCACTCTGTTCTTACATTTATTGGTATTGTCGAATTAATATGAAAAAACTATTGCACTTCTCTTTCAATTCGCCAGTTTTAGGAGATGTTCAAACTTTAAGACAATGTTTTTCGTGTTTCTTCCTAAACACAGGTTTTCCTATTTGGACAGAACATGTTTTTCTCTTAAAGTGCAAACTTCCCTTAAAACTGCTGACTTACTTTTTTTAAAACTGCCCGAAAATAGAGAGCGAATTGCGCAAAAGCTGTACTTATATTGATCCGAGGAAGAGGGCAAATTCATTTAGCAATTTTAATGACAAAGATTAAAAACGTGCTCCACAACTTCGTACCTACACCCGTAAAAAAGTTAGAATGCACCACTTTAACGGAAGATGAGAGATAGTGATCATATTTCTGCTTCTATAGTGCTCGATATTATACAGTCAAAAAATAAGAGGTGTAATAAATGGCTACCGATTTTGATAGGCTGAATTCTTCTGTAAATTAAAACATTTTAGTTTTTTCTTTATGATGAAAACATCATAATTAAAATTTTCCGCACTATTCTGGACTATCGCTTACTGAAAAAAAAATTAAATTATGAGTAATAAAATTTTTAATATTACACAAATACGAACTGTGCAGTTCCGATCTGAATTTTTGTGCCTTAATTTCGTAGATTTAGATGTTCGAAACAATATTGACATTTCCACAATATTCAATGGATACTCTAAAACTTGAACACATCTCCCGCTGAGTTAAAAACTTTTATTCAGTATCGAATTTAACTTCCTTTATCCCTAATTTCAGCATGTATGCAGTTTGGCACAGATTCCACAAGTGTTTGAGTGCATCTCCGTCTACAGCAAAACAGTCGTTCACCAGATTATCTTTAGTTGGCTCTGATTTGACAGGCGAGGTCGTGGCTGTCGGATCTGTTTTTCTAACATGTCCCATATATAGCCAATGGAGTTTAGATCTGGGCTTTCGTGGTGGCTAGTGAAGATTGTGAAAACCGCTGTCATGCTCCCTGAAACACAACTGAAAACATCTTCCACGATGGACAATTACCAAGGCGTCCACTTAACAGACGTATCCCCTGATGGATAAAATGTTAAGATTTCACGATGGCCCTCGTTCGAAACAATGATCATATAAACCTTGGCGCACATTTTGCCTTTCAGCAGTATCAGGGAAAGCGTTCAAGCAGAACGTGCCCTACACGGTGACACCACCCTCCAGAAACTTGAGATGTATATGCAAGACGACTTGGCTCCACATAACTTCGCGGGACTTCCCCAAATTTTCTACCTACGAGCGGTACAGAGTAAAGTGCACAGCGACTCTTTGGACAACACTACTTTTTCCCACTCTTCTGGATTTTTATTTTGGATTGGAGGTTTAAAAACCACCGTGAGCAACTCAATGGGCTATAAGCAGTCGCTCATCCCTAATTTAGGGTCACTGGTTCCAGGGAAGGGAGAGAGCCAGTGCCGTAAGACAAACACAACATCCATGCCTTACCGGGATTCGAACCCGGACCCCTTACGGACGAATGATCACAGGCCAGCGCCTTAGAACACTGCACTACCGGGGCGGCCCACTCTTCTGGTCTTGGGTTACGATGTTTCTGAAACCACAGTAAACGAGCATTGCTGTTCTTTGTAGAAATCAGTGGATTCCCTATAGACATGTTTCTGTCAATATCGATGCCCTTTAGCGCATAGTTTGCTGAGAAATTGGTCTAGAACATCCTTTATTGAATGCCTCGGTCATTTGATACATACAGAGTTGCTTTTAATTTTTGTATCAACTCTCTCAGACAAAGATGATCCGAAAACGATGATAAGATACCTTCGTGCTCCATTTTGCTTTTTACTGATCACCTAGATCAAAAATGCAATTTGAATTTCCCAATTATTCGCTTCACTTTTAGTCTCAAAATATCTTAACAAAGTGAGAAATTTAAAGAAACTTGGGAACAATTTAAAACTTTCGTTCTCGATTTACTTATTTGTTTCTTGATTGATGGCTTAAGAACCACCAAGAGCAACTCATGGGGCTATGAGCAGTCACCCGTCACTTATCTAGGGCCACTGGTTCCAGGGAAGGGATAGAGCCAATACCGTAAGACAAAAACAACATCCATGACTCACCGGGATTCGAACCCGGACCTTTCTCGGACGAATAGTCAATAGCCATCGCTTAGACCACTGCACCACCCTGCGGCGTTCTCCGTAAATTTTGATCTAATATCGTAAACCTTTTCTTTAGTAATGTTACGCAGCACTTTATTTTTCGTAACGGCATAACGTAGTTCCTGAAAGAAAATACATCATTGTAGAATCATGCTCAAACAGAAAATCCCTCTACAATCAGGGCACATCTCGCAGGACAGGTTGGAAGGGAGATCCTGAGACCAATGACAAGAATAACTGCATTTGTCACTTTCTCTGGTTTAGAGTGAAAGTTCTTAGAAGATCTTCGAAGACCAGATAACTCCATATAACCAACAATAAGACATATCTTCAAATCCTCTTTCTCTAAATCAGAGAATCGAATCTGGTATTCAAGGGTCCTACACAAAACAAGATACGTCATCATTTCGCTTGCTATTTCTCAGATTCCCTGATAATTCTTGTAAATTTTCAATTTGTCTAACTTTCATAATTCAAATTAAATTATATTTGTTATTGAAAGCAGAGAGCACTCGACCTTACCCATGTCACTCGCAATATTATTTTAGGAGATGTGGAAATGTCACGCTATGTTTCGTAAATTTTTCTACTTTGAAAAAGCACGTTATGTAGCGAAATTGTTTAATACAACCTACTTTATTTTGTTGCATACTACCGATGCAGTAACATATTTTTTGCAGCTATGATGTATGCTATAGTATGGCAAACCAAGGGTTAAACTGTTGCACGGCTCTGTGTAGCATCCAATTTCTAATCACTGCAAATTAAGCCATCAAAAAATCCGAATGAATAAACACATATATGTTCATGCACTGTGTTTCGGGAGCTTTAATTTTCCTCACGAGCGAAATTGGGAGCTTTTTTCCAGTTTGGAGAAGAAATAAATTTTATCTTTGTTAGACTAATTAAAAGAAAATGTTAAATACTATTTTTAAAGGAATTTGGTTTAAGCAAATTCATTCGCTCTGGGCCTGTTTTGTGCAATAGATAAACGAATCTATCAATCACTTATGGAAGTAGGAGACCTAAAACTCCAAATTTCCCGCATTTTCCATTTACTAGCTGACTCTACTTAAAAAAATGCTATTCCGTTTTACGAAACAAATTGGTTTGCGTTACGAAAAGAAGCCGTATAGATGTTTCCAAATAGCAAAGAAATGCACTTCTACAACCGACTGAATTATTATTATTATTAATAACTTTTTGGAAAATATTCATTTCGCTTTTCTTCCAGTTGGAAACTTCTTATTTCAAATTAAAATGAAATATGTTTTCAAATATGAGACTTCAATGTTGTCTGGTGTCATTGTCTGTTTGATACGAACCCTATTAAGGTGTTCTTGAACATAGACAGAGATTCATTTACCACCTCAAATAAAAAAAAATCCTTTTAAGATATATATAATATTTTTCAGATTAATTAGTAAAACCTATTGACCAAATACATAAAAAAAGATAATTTTAATTACATATTTTACTTATCGTTATTATTATTATTATTATTAATAGTAGTAGTAGTAGTAGTATAGATGATTCCACCTCTTTCTGAGGTTTTTCTCTTACTTCCGGGACGGGTTCGACGTACCATGTCTGGGAAGAGGTATTTTTTTTCTCATTTGTCGAGGAACTTTCTTACTATCCTACAGGATAGCATATAGCTGTTCAGGATAGCTGCCTTTTTTAGTTCAATATAAGTGTTAGGTTGAAGGTCTAGGGTCTGTATACAGCTGTGAATGGTCTTAGGTACAATTCATGTGGATGATATTATTATGGGGACGGTGGTGACGTTCCCCATATATGCAAAGAATGGCTATGTTTGTCATATTTCATTATGTCAGGCTAACACCAGTCAATCATAAGCTATTTATCTAGTTATAGAAATTCAAAACGCTTGATATTGAGGAAAATGAAATGAGTAAGATATACAATAAGCAAAATATTAAACTGATGTATAAGGTAAAATTGCTGCCAAAACTTTGAAATTTCTCCTCTTAGATGTTACGTCGGACATAGGTGACATTTCTTGCTTTTTCTTCTTAACATGATCTCTGTTTAAATGCATTTAAACTTGCCCGACACTATGGTTAAGATGATTCTACATGCAAAAAAAAATTTAAGGTTTTTTCAAAAGATATTCAGAGACTAAAAGGTGTATGGGGGAGCTAATAAGAATAAATTGAGTCAAAAGAACTGTTATATCTATAGGAGCAGCAGCATGGGGTGGTAAACAGCAGGCAATCCTTTGTCTTGCATTGATAAAAATAGGTGAATCGCACTTATTTTATTTGCTGATGAACTTGATGAACGTCAATGCACACGGTTTCTCCAAATATTTTAGTTCGTAATACGCGTTTAAAATAAAAAGGGAGAATATTATAATGTTGTTGAAGGGATTTATAAAAATGTCCAGTTATACGATCTCGTTATATGTTTGTTGGACTGTATTTTATTTGGTAGTAGAAAGAATGATATATATATTTTTTTTTATTGGAGGCTTAATAACTACCGTGGGCAACTCAGTGGGCTGTAAGTAGTCACTCGTCCCTAATTTAGGTTCAGTGGCTCCCGGGAAGGGAGAGAGCCAGTGCCGAAAGACAAACACAACACACATGTCTCACGGGATTCGAACCTGGACCCGTCTCCGACGAATTATGCAAAGCCATCGCTTAGACCATTTTTGCGCCATCGGGGCAGCAGAATGATATTCACGGAAAAAATATAGGACGTGTTCAGTCCTGACCGAGGGGGTCAATGAGTACATAACTTTTTAAAAGTGATGGGCAGTTTTTCCAGACGTTGAGTGAGATGTCTATTAAATACATTTTAACCAAAAATTAATTAAAACCTGATCTAGTAAAATTGAAACAATGGGTGATAATTTTTCCACTAATGATTACCCAGAAAAATCAAACTAAAATAAAATTGACTATTTCTATCGCCTTTCATCATGAAGAAATTTATTGTCTCATACGTTTAAAATTCTCAGTTTGTCAAATGACATTAACATGGTCTTCATGAGAACTAAAGGGTTTATATGGTTCAATCTTGCTTCACATTTAAGTTCTCCTTGTAGAACGTAATTATTATTGAAAATCTGACGCAAGACTGAATCGAGGTTACTTTTTATACATGTGTTTCGCATTTGGTTAAAAGAGGGTTTGACGGTAGTGGTTGTGCAATAAGATCAAAGATCGCGTTATGATCTTTAGTCAGAGAAGAACTAAATTGTTTACGAAGCAGTAAATTGGAACATCACTGCGTCATAAATAGTACCGAAACATTCTGCTTAAGCAGACATAAAATTTCTTACTTGAAGAAACCCGACAGTTTTCTTTATCTTAAAACCTAATTTAACATTGCTCTGGATTTTCTTTTAATCGGTAATATCGACGTTTTGAATCGTCGGTCATGAAAGAATAAGAAACTAAGCATTAGCCCTGCTTATTGTAAGTGTAACAAAATTGCTAAAATTAGTATTCTGTGCTTTAACAAAAAAAAAAAAAAAGAAAGAAGACAACTTCAAACTCTTCTCTTAGAGGGCAAGAAAACTAAGGACTGTATCCCAGATGATTCATAGTTTTAATTAACAAACCACTGCATGAGATATTCGAAAGTGCATGCCATAATACACATACGCCCACATGAGCACCCTAAATTTGGGAAGGAAAAATTGTTGAAGTTCTTGTTCTTAAAATTGATAATTCTGTCTGATACTTTCAGTATACCAAAATGTTTCTCATATGAATTATATGCAGAAACTATGACTTCCACCAGTTACCTGTTTTTTCCTGAGATCCTGTTCCTGAAGTAGTATAAGTACTACACAAGAAGAAGTATTATGTTTCTTCCACTTCTTCAAATAAGACGTTCAATCAAACTCATATTCAGCGAAACCGATGGCGAATCAGAAACATTCGATATAAGCAAACTTCCTTATAAGGGGCCAGAAATCAAGTGTCCACGTTTGTCATTTTACATTGTCATATTAATACATCATAAACCACTATGTTATATCGGTTTGTGAACAAGCGCTGAAAATGTATAACAATACGAGGTAAAAAGGCAATATACATTGAAAAATGAAACAAGAGATAATGCATGGCTATTAGAATGACTTCTCACGTCATTTAATAGCTGTATATTACTTATTAAGCTTTTGCTCAGTGGAATACAGAAAAGAATTCGATTGCCTTAAAGATTTGGTTACTTATGCAATGCATACTCTGTATTTAATCGTCCTCCAACCACATTAAAACAGAAACACTAGTAGAGAAGAGTATCAACAATGTTTAAATAATTTCGTAGTGACATTTAAACAAAAATAAAGTTTTTCTTTAATCGTTAGGAAAGCCACCAATTCAAAATTTTGAATTGATTGCTTCTCTGACGGTTGAAGAAAAAAATATTTTACGGTGTAAGTTGATTTGTAATGACTGTCAACAAAAGAAAAAGGTGTTTACCTGATTTCTGTAGTAGGAAATAAAGATAAAGAAGTATTCAGTAATTAAACAGAAAATAAAGTATTTACATTTCAGCGTTCAAATAACTTTGGTTCTGGATCAGAGTGATCTAATTTGGTTTACAATGAGTCCTGATCGTGGACATGAAAGAGAAGCTACCTAATTTTCTATATGTAGACAGTAGATCTTCGTGTGTAAGCCTGAATGGTAAGAATTTAACTTCGGTGTAATCAAACGGAGACACAGGGCGTTTCAGTGCCAGGCAACCATTATTGAAAATTTCAGGGCATTGAATCATACCTTGGAAGACCGTGAAATGCCTTTTGGTATTTGCTCTGCGGGGAGCCTTATGCGCCCAGCACGCCGCAAACGCACCGTCGCGATGAAAATAAGAAGGGACAAAATCACGAAATAAGAAATTTGAAGTAGAAAGAACAGAGTATGAAAGAGAACTCGAGGGAGAAATACTTAGAGAACATACTGGATAGAAAGTGGGTGAAACGTTTGAAGAGACTGTCCAAAATATGACAATTCAGAATGAGACTATGGAGTTAACGATCCCACACGTGTTCGATTGGATTTAGGTCCGGGGACCTTGCAAATTGATGTATGGCATTCACTTCCGTAGTAAAAAAAGATTAATGGTACAAATATTCGCTTGCCATCTGACTGGATGCTAGGTAACAAGTAATGTGCAAGAGGTTTCCGCGGAGGCATTCTTTATTGAATACACCTCGTATTTAAGATAGAACGTTAGATTACCAACGTGACATTTTGGCCTAGTACAAATGGTTCGGAGCTATCATTTTCGAAAAGAAAAAAATGTGAAATTTAACCAGATTACCTAAAAGAACTTAACGCATAGTTTGCTTCTTTGTAATTTTCATTATTGGATTGAAGTCAAGTGTGTTAGTGCATTCTGCCAAAGCGGGGCACTGTAATCTACACATATTAGGTCGGAGGATTTATGTAGAAAAAGTTTACAGAAAAAGACTTACAGACAAATATTGTACAAAAAATACTTATAGATAGAAAAAAACGGTACAGAAGTCGAGACGCGCGGTGCGATTATTCTTTTATTGTAACTTTGACCACAACTGACTTTTTAGAAATTTTGAGGAAGTGGCTAAAAATGGCTCAATAAAAACTTCAGAAACATGAGAAATCTAACTGACAATGACAGAATCGCACGTCGTGATGTCTGTACCGAAACTGGGGAGCGCTTTGAACACGATGGTCACAGATAGGGTCTAATTTTCAGGGTCTGATAAACATTCCACATAAATGGAAAAGCTAACAGACAAAACATTCCCATATATGCCACATAAAATCCTACAGCGACACTGGAGCACGTGTGGCATTCTCCAAATGTGAATGTGTTTTATTATTTAATCCCTTAAAACTCCCTAATGTGTTTTATTCTTTAATTTCCTTCATCTTTGCTAATGTGTTTTATTCTTTATTCCCTTTAATCCCAAATGTGTTTCATTCTTTAATCGCAAAACAAGTGTATTGACCCTCCTATTTCCAAGCAAGCAATACAAAGGGAAGTATTTATCTTCATATGCTAATTATTTCGTTGATGACTGAACTGCATGAAGACAGTAACAACTTCATTCTCCAACAGGATAGGGGATCAATCACCAGGCGTCGGGAAGTTTGAAATTACCTCGATGAAAATCTGCGCTGCAATGGCTGCGCATCAATCGACTCATATATTGCCCACCAGGAAGTTGGGATCTAACACTCTGTGACTTTTTATGGGGTGTGTCAAACTCGAGGCATAAGTCTCTTTCCTCCCTTTTAGTTTGGCTGATCTAAAACAACGGAAACGACAGTTTTTGCTAGAGTTAATAAAGATATATTAACGCGTGTTTGGGAAGAATTAGACTACCGCGTTGATATATGCCGTCTGACTATGCATTCTCATATGGAATATCTACTTATATGTTGATGTAAAAAACTTCAAAGCTTCCCTATAAAACGGTGCAACTAGATTGTCAATAACTTAAATAGTTTTGGTTATAAAAGTTAAATGTCGGAACTGTATATTTCACTAAGCACAGACACACACATAACGAGAAAGATTTTTTAACATACCATCTCAATAGTGAAAAAGTACAATTCGGTCAACTCACGGATTTGCAATTATAGTGTAATCCCGTTATGGTAAGAACTCAACGAAGGCTATATCTTAAAAAGCGAAATATCAGGCGAAAAACTCTGATTCTGACTTTAAAGCGATTTAATTCTTAATTTTGTTGACTTTTTTTAAAACGCAAAAGTTTATATAAAAAGAGAACTTCAATATTCTACACTCGAATTCACTGTATTTTACTCACAGCAAATTCCTGAAACCCTCGCAGCTAACAATGTTCTAAATCATGTTATTTTAATGAAATTTAATTTAAGTGGTCTTACATTTAAATACATTAAATTTATGAAAACTATTACTGTGTGTATCACAAAGATAGAAACTCATTTTATTGGTGGTCAGGTTTTTTGAACGCAATGCATTTTCATCCCACACATGTTTCTTTCAAAAAACAAAACTGAGCTTAAGAGTTAGGGAAAAATTGAATAATAAAAATTGCACGGAAAAACGCTTGTTCTGATTTTTATTCGTGTGCGTAAATTGAATTACTGTAGCAATATACAGATACAAATTCCGGTTATTTTAATAAAAAAACAAAAGCAGAATAAGAACAAAAACATTTTAATGTAATAACATAAAACAGTTATACACAATTGAGTCACATTATTGTTACCACCTCTTGCTTTTGACGTCAACAGCGCTTAGCCTATAAAAGAAGGCACGTGTCGCGAGCTGGCTTGCAGGGTATATAAGGTGTGCTCTAAGCAATCTGAAAATATATTACTCGTTGCTGTAATGGATAAAAAGAGCAATTTTTACTGATTTGAAAAACAGATAATTATCGGCTTTCGGCCCGAGGGTAGTAGTATTTCTGAAACAGAGCAGTTTGTAAACTGTTCGGGTGGTGCTGTGGTTAAAATGCATCGTGATTGGAGAAATGACACCATTGCGAATAAGCGAATTGGGGACTACGGACAACCACGTGCCATTGATATGGGGGTGAACGTCGGCTTCGAAGGTGAGTGAGGGCCGATCTACCGGCTACAGTGGAGCTGCTTACTGGCAGAATGAACCAGGGGGCTACTGGAAGTGTGTCTGAAACGACAGTTAGGTGAACCCTGCTACGTATGGGGCCCCGATGTAGACAACTACACCTATGCTAAAGAAGGTGCGTTGTAAGAAAAGGTGTGCATTTACACAGCAGTACCGTAATTGGACCTCCGCTGATTGGCAAAGGATTCCTTTCTTCGATGAATCACGTTTTCTGCTTGATCGAACGGATGGACGTTGGCGCATAAGGAGAGAAACATCTGAGAACAAAGACTCTTCAACCGCTGCTGGAAGAACCCAAACTGTGAGGGCAGGGTTGTGGTCTGGGAAATGTTTGCGTTGCATTTCCTGGGTCCACTCTTTCCTGTGAAAGGCACTAAGGACCGAATTCGTTATGAAGAAATCCTAGCAGACCACGTACATTCATACATGTTTATTGTAGGGGCTGATGAGATCTTCCATAACGTATAATGAGCCGTGTCGCACAGCTAGAAGTGTCCGAGAGTGGTTGAAAGAGCACGATGAAGACTTCAAAGTAGTTCCTTGGCCACATAATTCCATAGCCATAAACTGAATCGATCATCTGTGGGATGACCACGTTTGGGTTGTTCGCACTACGGATACTCCAACACGGACCCTCCACCAGCTGTCAGATGCACAGCACTCAGCATGGCTAAGCATACATGTCAACATCTTCCAGCAGTTTATTGAGCCACTCCCAGCCCGTCTATCTGCTGTCCGTGCTGCACACAGCGGTTACTCTGGATATTAGCTAGTGGTCGCAAAAATATGACTCGACGGTGTATATTCTCCTCATAAAAGGATAATGTTTAAGGAAAAATTATAGTTCAAATTGTAATTGACGGTTTAAAGCGTACCGTGAGCTACTCTAAATAATATAATCAGTCGCCTATCCCTAAATTAAGGTAACTGGTTCCAGGGAAAGGACAGTGCCGTAAGACAAAGAGAATATCCAAGGTTAAGTGGATTCGAATCCTGACCCAGTTGGACGAAGAAATAAATGCCAGCGCTTAGACCACTGGACGGTTGTAGAATTTCTGTTTGTTTATATGTGGGATTACCGACCACCGTGAGCAATTTAGTGGACTACAAGCCCGTCACTGTCATAAGGCCCTTGGTTCCAGAGGAAGGGAGAAAGAACACAACATTCATGCCTCACCGGGATTCGAAGCCTAGATCATCTCGGACGATCGGTCACAAGCCAGCGCTTAAGACAATGTGCAACCCGTGCGGCAAAGAACAAAGTTCAACTACTGTCATAAAAGAACAATATGAAATATGATATCGTGGCGCTTACATTTAAATGTGAGGAGATATGACCGGTAATGTTTTTGCTCAAATCAATTCATGGTTTTTTCGCCCCTGTGTCGTAGTGGCCTAATCGATGGCTTTTGATCGTTTGCCCGAGTTTAGGAAGGGTTTGAATATCGGTGAGGTATGAATGTGATGTTTGTCTTACGGCTCTGGTTCTCTTCTTTCCCTGGAATCAGTGCCGCTAAATTACTGACGGGCGCTTGGTTGTAGCCCACTGGGTTTTTCACTATGTTCTTTAAATACTGAGCAACAACAAAAATATTTTTTTAGTATAATGTTCCCTTTATTGGTATTTCCATATTTTTTAACTCCATAATGGTGTCAACCTTTCAATGTGGGGCAAGAAGGACTGAGCTGATGAATACAAATTTGTGTGGTATCTTTTAAGAGTTCTGAGTGAGAAAATGGTTTAGCAGCTAAGGCCAAGTTACATAGATTTCTTTCGATCACAATGTGTACCTTATAATTCGAAGAGAGAAAATTACCATGAACCAGATAAAAATGAAAAAAAATGCATACTAAGTTCCTACTGAAGTACTGTCTGGTACATAAATGCTGAATGGAGAGCCCACTATTAGTGTAACTGAATTCTCGAATTTCGTATTATCTTCGAAATTGGCTTGCTTTTCCTTTTCGAGAATAATTTCATTAGTAATAAGTTCATGCTGGACATTTACTTGGCCAAACTATCGTGCAAGTGCTTTTCCGAAATGTTGTTCTTATCGCGTTTGATTTGTTTTACTGTGTGCATTTGTTGTTCAGAACCAATTCATTTATGTTCATGGCCAAATATGTCTTCTTTTGGGCTACTGCTACTTAAATTGTTCCAAAGGTTGGAAAAGTGATTTCTTGATTCTTTATTGTTATATCAGTGATGTCGAACTTTGAATTTGCGTATAAAATGTATTATGAGCATGCAAAATGTTTGACCTTTTTCGATATTCTTTAAAATAAACGGAATCAGATGAATGAATAAAAAGTTCATACAACATGCTATTCTTGAAAGACACAGTGACGGCTAAACCTGTTGGATAACTAGAGGTTTTAGAATTTAAAATGTTAAATGCAGGAGGAATTGTTATTTACTGAAGGTATATAGCCTCTATCGAATTATAAGGCAGGGTAGTTAAGGCAATGCTTTTTGTTCAAGTCGTAAAGGAAACCATATGAGCAGTGAAAAAAGTCCCAATTTCTCCGTTTAGGAAACGCTCATACTTAACCGGTATGATAGCCACTATAATCGGAAACATAGTCTTTTCGTTTCAACACACACACAGCAATCATCCCATTTCGGTGAGATGCAATAAAAAGAACAAGATTCTGCATTTGGTTTTCGGCAGCTAGCTGCACTTCACTCAAGGGCATCATTCTTTTTCTGGGGGTCTGCCGTGGAGCAAGCTATTACCTCACACAATCCACTAAATTTGTTTTAGGAGCTCTCGTCCAAAATGATTTCGGAGCGCATTTAAGAAATTAAGATGGGTAATTGGCAGTGTTTTTAAAATAAATGTTTTTAAATTATTGCAAGTATTTTGAGAGACGGTTCAACGGGGTATTCTCCGATAAGAAACCCAGAAATGTCGTTACAGTGTCCTAGCTGATGGTGGTAGGCGTGTTGGCGCTTTCAAGAGGTAAATTTAGATTTAGAAAAACATAATGGCATTTGTAACCCGTTCCCGGGTGGCGGTTTAAAGTCGGGCGAATTAACGAGGTAGAATACCTATGGATGCTTATAAAAACTCCCGGTTGTGTATTTCTTTTTGCAAAATTGTTTATATCTCATAAAATGACCCCGAAAGGCACGATGCCAAAATTAAACAAAAACGCATAACTTTTCTGACTTTCCTAACGTTTTTTTTTCTAGTAGCAGCTGGAAAATATTCACCGCGAAAAATAGAAATGTAGTCTCGTTTTCGCTGTTCTTCCTATGTACTACGTGTCGACGGGCTTGTTTCCGTTTCCCACTGTTACTCTCCGTGTGTCTTTGTGCAATAAAAATAGTTCCAAAGTGAAATGTAAAACAGTTCGTGTGTGATGACTAGTACAATGTTAAAGTACTTTCAAAACAGTTAAATTGTGTTCTTCAAACAAAGATCCTCGCTCTCTCCACGTTAATAAATGAGTCACGGAAAAATTCTCATTGGCCGCCACCAGGAGTCGAACCCAGGATCTTCCAGTTACGCGCGGGATATGCTTCCGCTCCACCACAGCGGCCTCGAATTTCTCCAGACTCACACACGCTAACTGCCAAGCCAAGTTGTCAGGTTGTTTCTTGCAGCCCCGCACGATGCTGGGGATTCCCCAAAGATGGTAAGCAGCAACAGAAGAAATAATTAGAAGGCCAATGAATAATCAATACAGACATTTAACGTGGACCAGGAACATCAAACAAAGATCCTCGCTCTCTCCACGTTTATAAGTCAGTCACGGAAAAATTCTCATCCCCAGCATTGTGCTGGGCTCCAAGAAGCAACCTGCTAACTTGGCTTGGCAGTTAACGTGTTTGAGTCTGGAGCAATTCGAGGCCGCTGTGGTGTAGCCGAAGCATATGCGGCGCGTAACTGGAAGACTCTGGCTTCGACTACCCGTGGCGGCCAATGAGAATTTTTCGTGACTCACTTATAAACGTGGAGAGAGCGAGGATCTTTGTTAGATGTTCCTGGTCCACGTTAAATGTCTGTACTGATTATTGTGTTATTCGTTTGTTCGGACGGATTTTAATATGCAGATACGCATATGGTACGATTCAATTGCATTAAATGATCCATTTGCGTAAAGTATAATGAACTGGGTGATATGCGCGCTATTCCTGACGTACATACACATTAACAAAAATAACGAACACATTTTCACTTACCGTGTTACCGAAACGCTTGAAACTTTGCAATTTTTGAAATTAGAAATCAGAAATATTTAAAACGCACATACTTGACAAATATGAATATAATGTTGTTTTCCAAATATAAGTAAAATGCCGAGGAAATGCGTCGTCATATGGATATTGCCCTTTCCACCTAAACCAAAAACAGTGCATTTTGACATTAATATTTAATACCGTCGGCGAATTAATTCTTTGCGGAATGGTAACATTCGACACTTCTTTGCTCGTTTCGATAAAGAAATACAAAAATTATATTATATATAACTTCAAGATTATATGATTCCTTCGTATCTTTACTGGTCTGAACGCAATGTTGCTTAAATCATAATTGGTAATGAGGCCCAATGCAAATATCATTTGCTTCTACATTGAAATAGAAGGAATAAGGACAGCATTCAGAAGAGTTCTGAAACGATATTCCGAACGACTGAAAAGTGTTCGCCATGAAAGTGTTATCTATTGAAAGCAAGCAAATGAAAACCGTTTGAAAAAGTATTTTAATTATGTTTTGCAAATAATTACTGTTCAGATAAAACTTCAGCATTAATCAGAAATTGATACAAGTTGCGTGTTTTTAATTGATTCCACAATATGTAGTTTATATAATTTTATTAAAATCTCATTTGAAATATTTTGCATAATTCACTTAACAAATATAATTCCAGTTTGAAAGGAATACAAGTTCGTCTCCTTGACATTTTGTTTTGCTTTTTTTAAACACTAACCATTTTGAAAGGCTACTGCTCTATCACAAAATCACATTCTTCTGCATTCTTGTATCCTTGTTCTTGATATATAATATTATGGCTTTTAATATGTAAGCATAGACTTTCTGTTCAATGATTTTCTTACAAATCTGGCTTGCGACTGTAAATTGGTGTGCTGTGTGGAGTAATTACAGGTTTCAGAAACAAGATAAAGAAGAACGCAAATTAAAATCAACTGAGTTCATATGAAGCTAGGTCGCGAATTTGGTTGGCATTGTGTAATGGATTAGACGACAAATTGAAAACCGATGAAAGCTTCTTTTTGGAGAGCTTGCACAAACATATTGAAAAATATAGAACAGGAATATAGGAAATATCTTTGTTCCTACAGAAAAAATAAAAGTAGCAAAACTTATTGCTTGGTGTAATATCCCGACACTAATGAGAAAAACTCGCAATATAATTCCCCAAAATGGCCCGAAAAAATTCACTTAATTCGAGTTTAATACTGCTACATGAACTGAAGTTGAAAATTACTTGTAAAACAAACCAGTACGTTTATACGTCACTTTTCGAGCAGTGAAGCTTTTTGATAGCTTTGAAAGTATATTTTTTTATTTTATTTGTATGCTCACACATCATTTTTAAAAGGAGGATTGGTCATCTGTTTCAGCTTAGAAAATATTTCTTTTGTTCAATTGTTTTACGAGTTCACACATTAGAACCAAACGAGGAGTGCCATTGTGTAAGAAGGTTTAAATAACAGAAGAATATCTTAAAATTGTGACCTGCGAATTTTTTTAAACAAAAAAATTTTAGTACTATATATTGCAAACAAAATCCATTTAAAATTTCCAGTATCATTAGCACACTTTTCACAGGGAACAGCAGGATTGTTCCCTAATTCTTATAGAGTATTTAAACAACGAAACACAGAAACACACAGATGAAATTGCGAAAAAATTTGTACAAAGGAGAAGTGGTGTTCGAAGAGGTTTTTGTCAATGAGCTATAAAACATAATATAGAGAATTATGAATGAATTATAAATATTAAATGACTAAAAAGCTTATATTGCAATGAAATGTTGTGCAATGATTTAATTCGAAAGTTCGGGGAATTAGATATACTTTATTACCACAGCAATCGCGTTATTATGAGATTTCGCTTTCCTTCAGCTAATTCTTATTTTTTAGATTCCATAAAATGTCAAAAACGTGCTTTTGTGAGCTTAGGAACGAAATGTAATGAGTAAGCGTAAGAATAAAGTCTATCCATCTAAAATTCATTCATGGGATTTTCAAATAACGGAAATATAATCATAGTACCAGTAACTAAAAATTAGTTTTATTACAGTTTGTTATCAAATGTGGTGTAACAAACTGCTGTGTTTTCCTCACTGCAGTGTTCGAATATCAATATAATCATTTGTAGCATTCAGCCGACATCTTCCACCCCTAGGGCAGCTCGTAAGACTTAAAAATTATCAAACATGACTTTTCACTCCAAAGAACGCGTTTCTACTGTTCCGCAATCCACTAAAGAGGCCCAGAGTTACACCACTCCAACCGAGACTTGGCGTTGATCTTCCAGACGTAAATCTTGTGTACGGCTACTCGGCATTAAAACCCACTCCCTTCAGCTCTCAACGAACCCTCTGCGGATGGCGATGCTTCCAGTGTGTTTAGAACTTGGTGGTGAGTGTTGTAACCGAGGTCAATACTTTTTGTTGCACTATCACCTTCAGGACTGGAGACTACCGCTCTGTTATTTTACTTGGCTCACTATGTAGTGATTGTGTTTTTGTTGGTGCTAGGCGTTTTAACTTCAAAATAACATCACCTGCAGTTTAAAGGGATAGCTACCAGCATGTTAGAAATATCTGGAATTGTCTTTATATTCTAAGATGTCACCCTATGATTGCGCCACATTTAAAGACACTGAGCTCTGCCTTACGGCCCATTCGACTGTTAAAGCACATTTTTCAAATATGCCAAAAACGAGGCGTCATTTTATATCTGTATGGGGCTTGTATGTGACGAATATCTGTAAATCTGCTATTCTAAATTGGCGTCGGGATGGTTTTGATCAGGACTTCGAATTTTTTTCCAATTTACATATACTTGGTTATTTCAATAATACCTATTTAAATTTACCAGCATAATTTTCACTGTTTCGCTCCACTATTTCATACTTATATTCTGCCAGATAACATAAAATTTAGACCCAATATTTCAAAGTAGCCTTGACTTCAAAAAAACTAAGCTCCCCAGTGAGACACACTATAAAGAGTGTGTCTCAAGAGGGAGGGGTCTCTGAAGTCCTTGTATCCCTCTCCCCCGAAGGTTAGGGTGTCACAGAGATTACTACAGTGAACTCATGGTGAAATGTCTCAACCATTCAATGTATTAGGAACGGTCTCGAAACTCAGTCACCACTTAAAACACTTATCACTTTCAAACAAATAAGAGGATCTGGTTGCGCTTCCTGATAAATCAGTCAGCACAGCTGATCCTACTCAAACCCAGTGAAAACGAACTAAAATTACATTCTCACACTTTCACTCTCTTTCATACGCAGTAAATCCAACATACAGGCCAGCTCCAGTAAGTGGACCTGAAAGTAAACCAAGCTCCAAAGTGATTTGTAGAGAAAAAAAAAGACATATCCATTCACCAGGAAAGACAAGCCACATTCTTTTCCTCCTAAACGACAACTATAAAAAATCTCTCCCAAAGGGGAAATATCTCACAGTATATCTCTGCTTATATAAATTGTATATCCAATGAAATTTACTCATGCATTTGGAATTTAGAATCATTTAAAGGTGATCCTCTAATGTGCTTCTAACAAAAGACCACGGCATCCAGGTGTGGGCGAACTTCTCCTTTCTTAAGTGCATTCAGTCCAATAAAATACCATGTCTGATATTTCTTTTTACTGCCCAGTGAGTCGTGCTATGATCTCTTTTATTCAATTCACAGTGGATGACTGTGTTCTTTTGAAGCCAAATTTGGTAAGATGTTTCAATAAAGACAATCAGATAAACATAGTTTTTTTTTTTTTGGCAATTTGTATGCAACAGAAAAACTTGAGATGTTACAACGGGATTGAATCCCGCCGACATCTCCACTCTTTTCCAAAGATGTTTTTACAAATGCACATTCTTAAAATAGATATACCATGTTCTCAATTTTATCACAGTACCAACATTATGGTGAGTGAACATCATTCCACCGATTATGTATTTCACTAGTTGGGAGCACATCTTGTCCTAAATTAAATGCGAAGTTTCTTTTAGATGAATAGCAAATCGGTATAGAAATGTTCTGCCAAGCAATCTTCTGGTCGAAATCAATCGGAACAATGACCTCTAGGTACTTATGTCTGTCTTCGTAAATATTCTGGAAATATATCTGCCTGGAATACATTGTTGTAAAAGAGTTCAATTTTTCCAATAAACCCAGACCTTTTTTGTAGAAATCTTCAACATCGTTTCCCTGAGGACATTTCCTTTATCGTTCGAAGACGTTTTCAAGAATCGACCAGCCGTATATGAAACAATATTTGCCTATGGTTGAATATAAGTTGTTAAAAGTTTCAAAATCAGTAAAATATAATAAAGTTTTACACCACATTCTAATATCCCTGACCTCAATATCTTCTCTATTAAGGGTAAAAACTGAGGTTTTCCTGGAAATTTCTTCTTTTTTTTCCGTTCCAGACGAATTGAAACACTTCCATAGTGATCTTAATCAATAAGTCTCTTGGCGGAAGCTGAACAATTCCAATATATGCACACTTCGAAATCATAAGAGAGTTCACTAATTTAGCACGTAAAAATAAAGACATATTGCACGTGTTCCATTATATATCTATTGCCTCCAGGTCTTCAAGGACTCTTTACCAATTTATTCTTTCTTCTCCTGTATGAATGAAAGTGATCCCCAGGATCTTTTTTTGACTAGTACTTTTCATTTGACACAGGTTCCTGGAAAACCATTTTTCCCATAGGAGAGCTCCAGATTTTTGAAGGTTAACCTCTGCACCTTTATGACTTCCATATTTTTTGAACTCCAAAGCAATTTACTTTATATCTTCCTTACTTTCCATTAAAAATGTTACGTCGCTGAATATGCGGAATGCTTTATAAAATTTTCATTTTTCCCAGGAGTAGGGAATCCTTTTATATTGCAATTAAGAAAGATCTTCCTTAGAAAGGACTCTAACACGATGACAAAAAGAATAGGGGAAAGGGGAGACCCATTCTCTCCGAGAGTAGTTGTGCTATTTCTTTAATTAATAACAGGTTCTGATGACAGTAACCACCTTTGAAAGCACATGATTGTAAAGGATTCACATTCTTTTGAAATAATCTTTGAAATTACATTATTAATAATTGCTGCATAAATTTCATAGCCTGAATTCATAAGAGAAATTGGTCGAATTTTCTCAAAGTCTATTTCATCTTTATTATAAACATAACTGTTAAAGCATACATACATCATGTTAAATATTAAATAGTGAGAGTCTCTCCACATTTCTCACATAAACATTTGCGAACGTTTTTACTGTTCCTTTGCGGCATGACGTAGCTCTGTGTTACATGTTTCAGCATGCCATTCAAATTGTTTTTTTTTCTGAATTTTGGAGTATTGATTATTCATATTTTTGACAAACAGTTTTGTATCACAAACATCCTTCCACTGAAAGGTTGAATACTTTCAACACCTACGCAAAAATCTGGCGCACGCAGATTAATATAGCTCATGCGAATGAATAGCATCCCGCAGAAAAAAAAATATTATTCAGCGAATGCCTAGGTCCAATTTCTTTAGGTTGAAGCTCCCATACTCCCAATTCTCATCCTCTGTGTTTAAAAATTCCAGTTTTTAGATGTAAATAAAGCAATTTCGCGGGGAGTTTAATGGTATTTAAAGCCAAACGTAAAAAAAATGCTGGAAGTTAAAAAATGTATTTCAGAAGAAACTATTGATGTCCTCGTTTGAATATTTCATTTTCCAAACATTCTTCCAGAACGCCTTAAAATACAGTAATATTCAGATTGTAAAGTCGATACAAAAATCGCGGGTGTCAGCCGTATATCAATCAGATAACTAGTTAAGTCCTGGGATTTAATCCCATGCAAGAATGAAATGCTATTCCGAATTTTTAGCCAAAGAGGAGCGAAAAGAAATAAGAAAAATCAGATCATTTGCAAATAATATTATGATGAATAAAACTTTCAGCTTTATAACGAGGAACAATACACCAATTAAGTAGTAAATAGTAACGCTATACTAGTGATCCGATTTATTGGCGTAGAAAATAAACACATAAGCGTTTCCAAGCTTTCGCACATCAACCAGATGGCTTTCTCAAGGAAGTTCAAGGAAGTTAACTTCTTGAAAAAGCCATCTGGTTGATGTGCGAAAGCTTGGAAACGCTTATGTGTTTATCTTCTACGCCAATAAATCGGATCACTAGTACAGCGTTACTATTTAAAACTTTCAGCTTTTGTCATCAGACAAACCAGCCAATATATATTAATAACAAATGGATTTGAAAATATTTTAACCAAATCTTTTGCATTAGCAACAAAATGTTCTTGAGAGCAACTGTCATCTTTTTCGAGATGTCGTTAACTTTTGCGACTTAATATATTTTAAGTCAACTTTTCTACTTTTCAGTTTCTTTTCATAAATTGCATTACATATTACTGAATTGAACTATAATTTATTTGTGGATCAGGTCTCACTTTCTTATAAGCTGTATTTTCTGGCAATATTAAACAAATCGTACCATTTAGGGGTGTTGCATCCTAAAACTTGCTTGAAGTAATTTTTTTTTTAGTATTAACAACTGCATTTCCGATGCCTAAAGTTCAACGTTATTCAGAATGTGTTACAATGAAACACATCTTAGGAGGCAAAAGTTGTTTCATTTTAAATAATAAGTAAAAACTCTAAATTCAATCACTTTAAACATGCATATCACAAGTGCTTTTGCATATATTTCTTATAACATAATCATGAGATAGCGTTAACTTGTAGATGATATTTTATTCATCACATTGCAGTCCCAATTATGATGTACCGATTTCTGAATTTTTTTTATCGTTCCTTAATTCGGAATATTCTAGCTACGTAGAGTAAGTCCATTTTTCACTTATTTAGATGTTTCTACTCATAGCTGAATGCCTGATGAAGATATGTCTTCCATAACGCGTGAGAATGCTCCGCTTCAGCTCTAAGTTTTTTCGTGAAAAACGTTTTGGGAAATCTCATTTAAATTACATAGCCCAAAAACTAACTAACATTTTTTGTCATAGCCATACTCAAGAGCAACTTCTGGATAATTGTCTAATTTCTAACTTCCAATTTTGCATATTGCTCGAAACAAAATAACCGAACGGCAGATAATATCATTCAGTAACAGAGTAAAAATAAGCGCTGAAACCTAACAGTAAGCAAAATTGCCTAAGCAACTTTGAGTATAGATACTTTAAGGCCATAAAGAATCACGGTACCGAAAAACTTCAGTAAAATCTGGGGAAATTTCTAGAGGTAGATACACCTCCAAAATTTGTATAAGTGAATTTGAAACAAGATTGTTATCCCAATAAGGAAATTGGTGTGCATAAAAGTACACTACTCAATATAATTAGGATATCATGCGTGTATGGTAACTTTGGCGGCATTTTGAAAGCCAATCTTGTGACATCTTCCGAAATGCAGACAATGAAAGTAAATACAGCAGAATGTTGCCTATCATTATGCAAATTAGCGTCTGTGACGTCAAATGCAGAAATCCCGTATTGGGATAAGAACTGAGTTTTCCGAGAGCGATATTATTCTGACTTGTTTATCGTGACATTTTGTTTCTTAAAGTCTTCATTTCAAACGATATTTCTAAAATATGATTGACCGGAATCATCGGCGGGTGCAGAGGTATTGGCTGAGTGGACGCAGGTCAGACACTGTTCTTGGTAGCAGAAGCCAACGGAGTGTCTCGAAGTGTTATTTCCCGATTGCGGACACGATTCCTGAATACGGGAAGTTTTCTAAGAAGGCAAGGTCAAGGCGGTCCACGAGCAACTGCAGCAATGGACAACCGTTACCTATTTACAGTCCCTCGGAACAAGCGTAAAATGCTACTGAGCTAAAGCATGAATTTCTTTTGTCAAAAGAACTTAGGTTGTCAACTGAAACTATCTTCAATCGCCTTTACCAAGGTGGTCTTTATGCAGGTAAACAAATAGTGTGTGTCCTTTTAACTTCACCGCAGCATAGGTTCACAGAAATTGGGCTCAAGAACAGCGTGTCTGCGGTCTCGACGAGTGTAGTTAATTCTTCTTTCCTGAGGACTCGAGATTCAGTATGAAGTTTTGCAGTAGACGAATTATTCTGGAGGGAACCCCACACACGAATTATCCCAATTTTTGGCCAGAAATAGTCATATGCTGGCGCGCATACATTGATAGACTGAAAAATCATAAATATCGGTGGACGTACGGACATGCACGGTTTCAAAATTGGCAGCACAACGGCCCAGGAATATAGAGACGAGATTCTCATAATTGTCATGCCTTTTGCTGCAGTGGTCGGTTATTTGTTCCTTTGTGTGAGTGATAACGTCCGACATCATAGAACTCGGCAGGTGGACTGTGTGATTCAGGAGGAGGTAATCGAGTGTCAAGCATGCTTTTCTGACTTAAATCTAGCTGAGCATGCCTATGGAGTTGACAGAGGGCTCAGCTGACTTAAATGTAACTGAACATGCTTGGGACGCACTCGGACGAAGCATTGCAGCTCACCCAGCTCCCACGTTAACTCTTCCTTAACTGGAAACTCTTCTTTTTCAGGAGTGGCGTGGTTTCCACAAAAGTCTCCTCGATAAGTTCATCACTTCCATGCTGCACAGATGTTCAGCTGTCTTAGGGGTTTTGGTAACCACGTACCCCTACTATAGGTCAGTTACCACTCACAAAAAGTCACTTTTTCCTGTTGCACAGGTAGGCATATTTTGTATAGCGTACAGCATCATGTGAATTAAATGATAAAAAAGCGAAAAAATTCGCTAATACGCCTTTTCCATATCAAGCTTTCGTATGCTTTGGTTTATCCCACACAAAATTTGACCTCTTCATGTTTCGTTGCAACATTTCACTGCACTTCACAAGTACGGAGCAGCAGAGAAAATAAAAAAATAAAAACAGGTTCGTCGATTACAATGCTTCTGTAACCGCTACCGTGTATGCTTGTCATTATATCCAAGTGTATTCCAATCTGCGATGTCTGTAACTACGCTTTTCACCATACAGTAGCCCTTCGATATATCGCGCCTATCGGGGAACAGGAAAAAGCGCAATATATCGAGGGTTGATATATCCGAGTTATATTCAAACCTCAAGTTTTTTAACTTTAATTAGTTATGTATTAAGTTAACTTAATAGCAATAATGGAAAAAGTGTGCAATTCGCACAAATATTTTATGAATAAAACGCACTAACAGAAATAATATACACTAAGTAAATCTGATTAAAAATATGAAAATGCAGTACTACATTCGCATGTGCGTATATTTAGAAAGTTCGTTTGCTAAATGCTATTTCTTAGAAAGGTTATTTGCGTGAAAGAAAGGATCCAAAATCATTTGCTTTTCTTTTTCTCTGATCACGTGAAAATGCACTAGTTGCATTGGTGTAATGAGGTTTGTGTTTGCAGTTTTGAAGGTTTGATACGCTTTTTCCATCAACTCTACTGCTTACTACTGTGATGATTTCTTCATCATCGCTGTTCTCAACTTCTATTTATTGTACAGCAGCAACAATTTCTCACTCGCTTAAATTCTGAAACATAAGCTCGTCATCATCGACGTGGAGCCATGCACAAAGACAATGTTTGTTTTCAGTGACATCCAGACCCAAAGTCCTGGTGACGTTTATAAGGTCATTCAGTACTTCACCTTCGGAATTTTCAATTTCTGAATCAGATAAAAATGCCGAAACTAAAGCTTTCGTAAAATAGTTTTCTATTCACGACGGTTTACTATCTTTCCATGTTATTGCTGAGAAGTACATCACATCTTTCAAATTTATTTTTTTCAATGCAATAAAATGTTCAAAAATCTCGTCAGATTGTAGGAACAATTCAGTCAGAAATTCTGGACGATAACATTTTTCAAAGATTTCTGAGACACTTTGGTCCATAGGTTGAATAAGTGAAGTTTTATTTTTTATCTTAAATCAAACTTTGATTTTCCTATCCTTGGAGATAAGTTCCTTCTCTGGTGGATGAGCTGGGCACTGGTCGATAGGAAGCACTGCGTTTTCTTCAAGACGCACATTTCGTAGATGCGGCCGAACTGCTGACATAAAGTGTTCCAAAAACGAATTTTTTAAAACATCCTTCTTCATCCAGGCAATTTTTGAGCTGTACTGGCGAAATGCCAAGTTTAACTGCTTGAAAACACGAGGATTTCTACTGTTTCTAACTAGAATCAACTTCAGTTTGTGGCTTCCGGTTCTATTTGCTGCGAAAAGGATAGTTAAACGTTCCTTATTTTCCTTACAGACCGTATTGCCAGGTGTACTTTTTAAAGCATGAGTTTTATTTGTAAGAGGCTTCCAAAATAAGCCCGCTTCGTCAGCATTGTACATTTGCTGATCACAATATCTATTTTCTTTCTAACAGACATTTCAGTTTAGCTGGATATCCTTGCTCTGCAACGCGATCAGCCGACCTTCTTTCTCCATTCACTACAAGTTGACCTATGCCATGCCTCCTCTTCCAACGCCAAAACTACCCTTTACAGCCGAAAATTCGTAATCTGGGTTATTTCTAATTTTGTTTTGGCTAAAATGTTCACTTTAGCTTTGATTATTGGCCTTCATAATAGCGTTCCTACTGCCACTGTACCGAAAAACTCATAACCGAAGCTTTGTCAATTTCTTCGTCACCACTTAGACGCAACCGTTTCCTTTCTAAGCCACTGGTTTCATCTAAAATTGTCACAAATTTTCGGAGCTTTGCTTCGTCTTTAAACCATGCACGAACAGTTGAAGAACAAACACCTAAAGCATTTGTCACATTAACTTGCTTAGCGCAATATTTTACTTTTTTAACTGCTTCTAACTTTTCTTTCACTGGAACACCTACAGGTTGTTTAGTACCCATATTACCAAAGTTGGAGTGCTGTCTCCGACTTCCTGCCCTCCCCGTCATACACATCCTGTTTGAACAGGTCCATTTCCGGTTATTCTGAGTCACCGCATAGCAATGCTCGGTGCTAAAACCTCTCGGTCCGGCTAGACAATGTAATGCGAAACAGGTGTATACACATTTTCTGAATTTACTGACGCAAATGTGTGTACGTAGTAGAAAAAGAATGGGGTCAAGAAGAAAAGCGGGATATATTCAAAGTACAATATAGAGAGGAGACCTATATTAGAGGTATGTAGCATGTACTTTCTGAACGAGTTCTAGGTCATTTTTCCTGGACGTTCTGCAGATATAAAAAGACCAGCATGCAGCTTTTGTTTTCCCTTTAGTAGTTTCATGTTCCTCGGTCTGGCTTGCGGGTTGACGATATGTTGCGTTCGTGATAGTAGGGGTTTAATATGTAAGTTTTGAACGAGCTCTTGCTCATTCCTCTCGGAAGTGCAGTGTAATCTGCGAAAAAAAACTATTAGAACTATTTTAAATGTACTTTTAATTTTCAATTTCATATTTGACTGCGCTTTTACCAGTAATGTGACCTACGCTAACGACATTATTAAATAATGTTCAGTGTTCATTCACAATCAGTTAAAATACTTATAAAAATATGAAAATGACACTTTCATTTTCCTCTCATGTCATCTGAAGATCAACGCTTCTTTGCTAGTTAACATTTTTATAGAGCAATGAATATACCCTATTTGTATTCTGCTTTCGTTCTCAAAGGTATTGGGGATCATTAATTAGGTATATACGAGTTACAATTTCAAGTTTGGAGACTCTGTTAGAGATATTAAAAACGTGATCAAGAAGAGCAGGAGAGAAATTGAAATTCCTAACAGAGCATGTTGTAAGAAGTTACAGTCTCAGGAGACAAGTTATTACTGCATCATCATTCTGAAATGTAATTTATGCTCTTATATTTGGAATTACTTTAAAAATCCAGAGCAGCAGCAAAGAGAAAATTTTATACAGTATTTCTCATAAGTCAAGAAACGGCAAAATTTTTCAGAGGCAAATTTAGTTCGAAAACACGGATGCACTGTAGAACAATCAAAGCACAATGAATTTTCAACTTAAAGGAAAGATAAGACGTAGAAGTACAATTATTCAAACAAATCAAAAACATATCTTACAAAAAGTATTGGATAGCGACTACATCATCTAACAACTGAAGCAGCAAAAGGGAACCACAAAATACGGATATTCTTTGGATTCTAGATACTTCCCAGAAATATAGAATACCGCTAAACAATGTTTTGTAAAAATTGTGATTTTCCAACTCTGCTTCTGATCTTCGAGCAGACAACTTTATGGGTTACCGTAATGGCCCGGTGTTTCAATCTCTGTTCTTTGATCGTTTTGCAATTTGGGCGCAGGTTTCACTTTCAGACTAGGCACAGGTTTGTGTGTTTACCTAACGCATTTCTTATTATTATTTCCCATTCCAAGAACAACTGAAGCAGCAAAAGGGATTTCAATCTCTGTTGTTTCAATCTCTGTTCTTTGATCGTTTTGCAATTTGGGCGCAGGTTTCAGTTTCAGACTAGGCACAGGTTTGTGTGTTTACCTAACGCATTTCTTATTATTATTTCCCATTCCAAGAACAAGTAGCTTAAAATAGGAATGTGCGATAATTTATTGCTCATTTGTTTGGTCACAGTGCCCTTAGACGAAAGGCACATGGTTCGGGACCAGACGTCTGTGAACTTTCGCTGCGATTCAAAGGGCAGTTTGATGACGTGTATTGTGAATCGACTTCCTTATGAGTAAAACCATTTCTTCATTTTGCTCAATCTGCTCGTTGTATCACTGTATTGTATTAATGTTCATCTAACCTTCCACCAAGAGATATCTCATACAGAAACTTTCACTTGTGATGTAGAAAGTCGTTTAACTAAAGATATACTACGACCGTAATCCTTCAAAGAACATGATGTTACGAAACAGAAGTACTTATCTGACGTTTGCCCACGGTATTACATTTATTTTTCAATAACGTACCCATTTAAAACTTATACGTTTCATTGTGTTAAGTTTGTTTTAAAGAATTTTCGTTAAGAACTAACAACTTCAGGAAATTTACTGGTGCCATATATAACAATTTTATCCAAATCGTTTTAAAGAAAAAAAAACAAAATTAAATTCTCCTCGAAGAACTCTTCAATTGTTTTTCCCAAAAAAGGATTTGCGTTAAATTACTAATGTCTGTAACTACACTTGCCTGAGATATCTGTGTATTCAAATACCTGTAGTGATTATTCAAAGGAAATAAAATTCTTGAAAATTTTGGATTAAGAGTTTTCAGTATTTTAGTTTAAAAACTTTCTAAATTAAACTAAAAGTGACAACTGAACATGTAATTTCATGAGTCATTTAGTCCTGCAAGCAAATGCGAAGTTGCATTCCAATCAGTAACCTCAAATTGCGAGCATTTCGGAATTCATCACTGGCGTTGTGTTTAAATTTCAAATCGTTCAAAACAGTTTATAAAATAAAATGACAGAGGCATCTGTCGTGGTTTAATCCTAATGTGCAATTGTTTTGGTTATAAAAAATATGGGCATATTAGGTTTCTTCCGCGAAACATATTTTCCTTTCTTTTAGACATTTTAATATTGTTAGGGATAAAATTCAAAACAGACATACCGCAGGAAACCTGCATGTGAGTTGCGCCGGAAAGGATCTAAAACCGGTTACAGAGGAGTATAAAACAGTTAACTTGCCATTGCTGTAGGTCATTTTCCTGATTTTCATTGTACCCGCCAGCAGAGGTGCTTAAGGAAAGTTGCCCCGTTTCCTGTCTCTAAACTTTTCCGTTGTTCTTTCCTATAACGTTCTGTCACTCAATTTCTCTAACTTTCTTTTTATTAAATGCCTTTTCGGGACTTGGAGGTCAACATATCACTCTAATTCTGCTTTACAAATTACGCACGCTAAAGCCAATGTTATTATACAGAATGCAGCATGAATCATGGAAGCCGGTGGCGCAGTGGTCTAAGCGATGGCCTCTGATCATTCGTCCGAACGGGGTCCGGGTTCGAATCCCGGTGAGGCATGGATGTTGTGTTTGTCTTACGGCACTGGCTCTCTCCCTTCCCTGGAACCAGTGACCCTAAATTAGGGACGGGCGACTGCTTATAGCCCATTGAGTTGCTCACGGTGGTCGTTAAACCTCCAACCAAAAAAAAAAAAAAAAAAAAAAAAAAAAGAATCATGGAAGACCTCTATTGTATAATTACTTGTACGGCGACTTCGACTACACTACAAACTGACAAAACCCGAGAAAGTTCGGATTGTCGAACTACAGAATATCGCTATGTCACTGAGAGTAATTATCATTCTTATGGCCAATAGCTTCAGCACCGTGCAATACTGCTTGTCGAAGGTGCTTTAAGAACATCAGCGGGACAGGTGACGTGGGAGCAGTGCATGGATACAAAACACAATGGGACTGCTCCAACGCTTTAAAAGCAACATTCGATCCCCTTCCCAACAGGAGTGGCATCACAGATAACTTGCGATAGGGAGATGATGTAGCTGTGTCCATGCAAATACATGTTTGCGGAATTTGAAGTTCAAATATCCTTTCAAAAGGATAGGCAAAAAAAAATTCCTTTTTCTAGTTTTAAGTAAAAATAATAAAGTGTAGTACCGGGCTTAATATTTAAATATGGCTTAAAATTATCATCTGAAATCTATTAATGCATGAGTAACACACGAAATTCCTGGTAACAGATGATAGTCCCCATGCATAGATTGAATCAAAGGACTCATTTGGTAACTTCATTTTTAATCCAGACTTTAATAATCATGACACACATGGAGCGTATTTAATCCGTTTCATGATTATTTGGACACATTTGGTGCTACGAAAACACAATTTTCAAACTGATGACGTCCCTATTTGAAAAGTGATATGTATGGTCAGGAAGCTGTAGATATTCAACATTGGATGCCATTTGCTTTTATGTGGCTTTTTGACAAATTATACTACATAAGAAAATTTGAATTTCGATTTATATTTACACGAAAGTTCACCAGCAAGTGTTTTTTTTCTCACATTGCTAACATGGATACTTGCATAGCGCCTTAAGTACCTTGTATGAAAAACGATTCCAGCAGTATCTTATCATTGGCAAACATAGGGTTGCGCTGGACATATCCCAAAACGAATTTTTGTATGAATTCCAGAACAAACTTAACCTGTCAAACTTGCACCCATGAAACTCGGGATTATTTTGTTAATGGATCTAATTAGGCAAATCGCTACAGTGAAAACTAATCATATATGTAAAACTAAATCTTTCTTTACTTTGCATTTTTATGAAGATATTATGTAATCCTGTACATATAAATATAATTTCATGAATAACGAATTATAGAAAAAATAGTTAAACACACAAAAAAGTAAATGCATTTCAAGTAGCTTACAGTTTTATATCTTAAAAATTACTTTTTAGATAAAATGTTCCTAAAATGTTTTGTAAATATGTTCACTCTGTTGGTTTACATTATATCTCCTTTTGCAAGGCAGTAATGGCAGAAAAAGATACATTTCACAAAATTCTTGTGAACGTCTCCATTTTAATTGAAAACATCTAATAGAATAATCTCAGCATTATGTAATGTTCTTCTCAAAAGCGTTAAAACATTATTATCGTCTTCATAGATCGTTCGTGGGATTTAAAACTGACATATAAAACCCAAATAGCAAATACACTTGTAAAATCGTAAAACAACCCCTTTTCTTACCAACGAAAAAAAAAAAAAGAATCGCCAATTTTTCGTTCTCGTCTGGGAGGAATTTTTAAGATAAGGTGTAGACATAAAATTATGTTTTATATCTAACTACTGACTTGAAAAAGCCAAAGTTTTTCTCAGCTGCCGCTGCTTTAAAAAAACCTCCCGTTAGAGAGAAAAAGCGTTGTGAATCAACATGTAATTACACCAGTAAATAAATACATTTTTACTATGTAAGCGCTTTTGTTTGCTCAAAAGCGCTTACAGAGTTTCTAGTAAGCACTTTTGAGCAAACATAAAGCGCTTCTCTGGTGTTCTCGTAACAATTAATTATCAGAAGTAGTTAAATATCGAACATACACTCTCACAAGGGATGTGTGGGCGTTCGAACCCTCCAATTGACATGAAACCTGGCGGATGTGTACAAATATGAGTACAGATCACTATAGGGTGAGTCATTCCCGTGTAAAGCATGTTAAATATCGGCAGCTTCTCCTGTCCTCCAAACACACTCCTCATGAGTCGCATAGTTTGCGTGCAGTGAACAGCGTGCAGGTTCTAACTCGGGTGTATTGCACCGTACATTGTGTGAAGTACAGTGTAAATGATTCGAACATGGTAAAAATCGCCATTAGTCCAATGAATATCGCTGAGCTGCTGAAAGCCAAACTTATGCGACGATTTACTGATCAAACGCTAATTGGGGTGGAAGATAAGTCCTTTGCGACAGCTTTTATTAACCTCATTATCAGCAAGTACGAAAAGGAATTTGGAACGATGCATACAACGATACTCCACAGAAATTGTGAAGACGACAATACTGGGAGGAATGATACCTCTGACAGGTGTTTATTCCTGGTCCCACTACGGAAACATGACTTTGGAATTATCGGCGGCGCTGCCGGCGTTAAACACTTTTCACACGGTAATGCCTCACCCTACGGTGGTCAGTGCTCATACCTGCACACATGTGCCACGGGTCGTGTTGATCGATTCGTTGGAACCCACACACATCCCTTGTCAGTGAGATACGACCCTCGGAAAAGAGAACTATACACTCAATTGACAAAACAATTGATATAACTCTTTAACAGCGTGTATATCTTCCTGCATTGCGCGTTAAGGCCTGTACACTCTCTGTCATCGACTCCATCAAATACCGGTCAGTTTCCCGAGAGAATGCCAAGTATGCCTGTTGTAGCATTGTTCTCAACTCCTCCGAGACGACCATCCAGGATCCATGCATCTCATCTTCCGCTCCACGTCATCATGGAAAGCTTTTTACGCGAGATAAAAATCGCGGACCTTGGGGCACTGGAAGGTTCCAAACTCAGATGAATGTTTCACGAGCTATGCTTATGGGTTATGGCTCGATGTGGCGGCGCATTGTCTTTCTAAAGCCGACCATCGGCGGTAGGATGCGCGAAGGCCATGAATGCGTGTAAGTGACCGCCAACACATGCTTGTAGCGTGCAACGATCAAGACCTCTATTAACACACTAAGGTATGTAATATGTCACATCCAAAGAGCTATCTCCCAATTGATCACAGTCGACCCGGCACGACGGATCTATGCCGTCGCGCTGTCGAAGCCATTCTCTTACATTACAATGAGTTCGGTACAGCTGAGAACGGGTTTCATTTGACCTTATGACGTGACGCCATTCTGCAGCTATCCAATTCTTATTATCCCTGCATCATGCGAACGTATAGGTCGAAGATATCAGCTGTTCATAAGTACAAAGATCTCTCCAGTTATAAGTACTTCCATGTAATTAATAAAACAATGTATCAAAAGCTTTCCAATGCCTACCTTTATTAACACATTCTCATTACGTTTAGGAACTGATCAGTTCCAACGTATTTATATATATTCAGTTTTGGGAAATTTCGTTTGAATGAAATTATATTAGTGAAGATATTATGTGGTATTTTGTAAATGGAACAGTTCCTTAACTACATATTTTCAGCTCCCAGAGAGGTTTCCTGTTTTCCACTGGGACAAAAAAGCCCATGCATTTTACAAAGGGAAATCTTTACAGGGGATCAAATATTCTTCAGAAGAAACACCGAGAAAAATATTTCCAGCTGAATAATGGAACTTACACCGTGAATGAAATGTCACCCCGTTTATGTTAATCTGTGAAAGTAGACAATATGATGTAACTAAAATACAATTTTTATATGTTGTGAATTAAACGATACATTGAAAATTCCCCGCAAGTTTGTTTCTACAGAGGGTGAGTCAAAAGTTTTGAAATATTTGGATCACTTTATATCTCAATACGTACCTTTACGAAGAAACCTGATTGTCATTCAAAGTACCAGTCATCGCGTTGCACCGTTATTAGTCATCTGTCTGCCATTTCTTTGAATCAGCAGCGCTAACATTTGTTTTCCTCGGAGGCGAAAACTTCCTGCACCCCAGGTGCCACCTCCTCCTGGTTGTTGAAGTGTCGCCCGCAAAAGAAGTGGGCCATGGACTGGAACAAGAAATAATCCGACGGAGGAAAGTTCCGGACTATATGCTGGCTGTGTCATCAGTTCGATGCCAATGCGTTCCTAGAGTTTTGCCCGGGTCGTTCGCGCAGTATGAGGCCAAGCGTTATCCTGCTGTATAAATGCGCGCTTTCTGTTTACCAGTACCGGGTACTTCTCCTCTAAAACAGCATCTATCCGCTCCAGCTGTTCAGAGTGGAGCTTGACGTTGATGGTCCGATCGTCTGGAACAAATTCGTAATGGACTATCCCCACGAACGTCCACCACACGTAACAATTCTCTTGATGAACGCACATCGCGCGAGTTTTCTAGGAAGTTGGTGCACACTTCCATGCGGCGGTTTGCTTCAGCTGGCGTCAGTTCGTGAGCGACAATGTGACAGCCCCTGTAGACCTTGTCGAGGTCTTGAAGGTAATGAACCACGGTGGTTTGTGGTATGCCTAACTCGCCTGTTAATCTCCGAGTGCTGGTTGTCGGATTTCCCTCTACGGCCTGACGCATGGCCTCCGAATTCAAGGTTCTCGGCCTGCCTGGCGTTGCCTGATTGTCGAGGTTTATATGACTTGAGCGAAATATCTTGAACCATCTGGTTGCGCTGCTGTGGCTCACGGAACCTTTCCCTTTCGCATGACATGTGTTTCGTGTTTCTTAAACATCCTTATGGCCAAGCTGAAACACGTAAAGCAGAGCTTCCCTAATTAGCCGGTTGTTTCTCTTCATCATTTAGACGTCCCAACCAAAGACAGAACGACGACATGCGATGCACAGCAACGCCTACCACTTTATGTCCCTTTCGACTAACCTAAGTGCCCGACTTAACAACTTTTAACACATGACATAACAGCCCCAGCGCATGGGTTCAGGCAATACTGTATTGCGTATCTTCCGACTCACCCTCTGTACTTTCAGAAAATGTAAGCCAAATGAATGGCGGAAAGATATGAGAAGCAGTTTACGACATTCAGAAGTTTTTCAAGATCTGATTATTAATATAAATACATTTTACGTTAATGAACTGAACACAAATTCAAAATAATTCAAAAAATGATACTTTGCGTATTATAATTATTCGGCTTTATAACAGCCTTTCATTTCGATCTATATTTCGCTCTTCGAGGTGTAAGAAATTACCCGCTTTCCTTATTTTTTTCCATTGAGATATTTGTTCAAATTATATATTTTTTTCGGAACCTTGGTATATTTGTTGGATTTACGGATTTTCTTATGCTTTCCTCGTTTATAAAAACTGGCATAGCGAATCGTTTACAGATAAATGACTCAGAATGCAAACTAAATTCAAATTGTTCGTATTTATCCTTGGTCAGAAATTATCAAGATGATCCCAGATAATCCACATCCGATATTCACTTCAGTTTGAATGACGCCAAAATGGCGTTTTACATTTGAAGTTCCTTTTACGTTTGAAGTTGCTTGTCATTCGGATAACGGAAGCCGAGGGCACGATCAAATTCCGTATTTGTAGTATTATCAGTGCGGCATCGACAAATTCTACTCTGCTCTGCCGTTTAAAGGCGGAAACGGCCTGATCCTTCAACAGGGTTATGGCAAGCTACACATGGATCCTGTATTTGAACTCAATTCTTTCCAATACTGAAACAACATCAAAAACAAAAATATGGACTACAACGTAAGTGCATGTAATTACTCGTTTCTGCATTCTCATATCTAAAAAAGATATATACGATATTATTTTAATGTTTTTTTATTTTAAATATTTCTTCAGAACATAATCTAATCCATGGGGCTTTTTCATGGTCTCTAGGCGAAGAACAGATGCTTTACTTGGAATGTAGATACATTTGTTAACATGCTTTTTCTGCGGTAGAAACAATGTACGCATTTATGTTCAGCTTAGAATTCAATGTATTTCACGAATTGGAGTAATCAATTGATTTCCAATTATGTTTCAAACCCGTTTCTTGCATTACAGATAGTACTTCTTACATTGGGCATTTTATATGATCAAATGGGTATGTATATACGGATAGCTTATATAATTTCAAAGTTTGGCGTGAATGCATTTTGCTTTTTCGCAGCATTTCTTGCTGGACGAATGACAGACAATTCTCCTGCAGACATACCAGCAACTCGAAGAAGCTGCTTAGTTGGCTCGTCGCAATCATAACGAAGTGCAACGACTATGACGAAGACGAAGTGCGACGACCATACATGGAATTTGGCTGATATACCCTTTGAACTCCGGTGATGATATCAATGGGATTCCGTTCTCTTTTTGACATGGGATTCCGAATACATTTGTCGGTTTAATGTACAAACAAAATTATGAAAGGAAGGTTTCATGGAATATTCATAACTATGAGAGGTACACAATATTGTGTCAGTACCTCTCCAATAATATTTTCGAATATGTTCGGGTTCGAATCCTCGATGACATATGGCGGCGTGCTCGAGTGTTGCGTGCTTGGACTTCAGTGTTTCTCGTGGAATTAAACTCATGTCCCACTCACATTCTAAATGTTCTGTAACACAAGGAAATAATTTGTTAGGCATTTGGAAAATTAAATATTCTGGAAGCAAAACCCGCTAGCTAACAAACAATATGAACTGGTTTGGAAACATGTTTTGCCGCCCCGGTGGCTCAGTGGTCAAAGCGATGGCCTCTGATCATTCATCCCAACTTGGTCCGGGTTCGAATCCCGGTGAGGCATGGATGTTGTGTTTGTCTTACGGCACTGGCTCTTTCCATTCCCTGGAACCTGTGACCCTAAATTAGGGACGGGCGACTGCTTATAGCCTATTGAGTTGCTCACGGTGGTCGTTAAACCTCCAATATAAAAAAAAAACATGTTTCCTACAGTGATTGTCTAAGTAATTTATTAAGGAATTGTGTGTCTTTTCAAAGAAAAAGTCTCATTTTAATAACACTCATACAGTTGTCAACTTTTTGATTATGCTGTTTGTTTTTAAATATTTTTGTCACTTCTTCAACTAATCATTCCTGGGCAGTATCTGTTCGGCTTAAAATATGACCACTGTTAAACACTTCAGGTTTTTTTAAAATCCTTATTTATTCTTATAGAACCGTTACAATATCATCGCAGCTAATGGTGAAACAAATACCTGTTTTTCATGGTGGTGAAAATTTGTATCGAACAGTATATATCAAATTCGTATTACCATTCGATGTAAACAAACCTGGAAGTTACATATATTTTGCTCTATTGCAAAGCCGTTGATTTAGTTGCCCCCATGCTTTTTAATTATCAGTAGGCTTTCATGGTGTTAATCATAGGTATACGCCTTTACAGCACTGTCGCTAATATACAATATATGGCAATATATAATTATGGATATTGTTTTCTGATAAAGTGTGAAGGTCTACTTAATTTTATCAGGAAGCCTCCAGGCCGCAAATAAAGTAGAAAATCTTGTCCCCTTCATTTACGTAAAAAGGTTTCGAGATTCCTGCTTTAGCTTTCGACATATTTTTGTTTTTGCTTGGAGGTTTAACGACCACCGTGAGCAACTCAATTGGCTATAAGCAGTTGCCCGTCCCTAATTTAGGGTCACTGGTTCCAGGGAAGGAAGAGAGCCAGGGCCGTAGGACGAACAGAACACCAATGCCTCACCGGGATTCGAACCCGGACCCCTTTCGGACGAATTATCAGAGGCCATCGCTTAGACCACTGCGCCACCGGGGCGGTTGACATATTTCTGAAGACACTATAAAGAGTTTAGATGTAGTGACTTATTTTATTCTTGATTTAAAAGTAAAGACTATATTTTCTCTCGGGATATACCGAACATCATTCCCATCTCTAAGTGTTTTAAAAAGTCGCTAGTACCTACAATCTTGCCACTGCTTTCAAGGAAGGGAGAAAACAGGGCCTATTATGAAAGCACATTACTAATGCTTTAACCGGTACTCGAGCTCAGACCGTTTACGAAATATCTCTAAATGACGGAGACCCATACCAATCTGCAGCTAGAGCAAAAAAAAAAAGAGGTTTCCAGGTTTCACCACTTCTTGCTTATCTCCATGTAATACCCAACAATATTTCTCTGTGACGAACAAATCATATAACTTTAAGTTTCTAATATATGAAAGAATGAATAAAACATTCGGGGTAAATGCAAGCTAATATCTAATAATACATTTCCCGCATACCGTGAAAAGCCAAATTGTTATGGTCATATTCGTAGAATGATACTTGGGATACCCTAGTCGCCAAAACAGCTATTTCCTGGCGAGGCAAAGACGTTAAAAGTTTTCTAAACAGGGCTTCTTGCGTATGGTAACCATCATTTTACCAACAAATGCTTTAACTTTTGTAAGATACGGACTAACCCCGCAATAGATGCTCGATTGTTTTGGTGCCTGGTAAATTTGTAGTTCAGTGCAGTACTTGAGATTTTACCTCATGTTCCGCGAACCATTCTCAGACAACCCGAGCAGTGTGGCACGAAACATTTTGCTGCAAAAAGAAGGCATTACTGCAGAGGAATACAGTTGCTATGAAAGCGCGTACATGGTCTGTAACGGTGTTAAAACAGGTTTTAGACGTCATGGGTTCTAATAAATGAATGGCTGGACAAAGAGCTTTACAGCTGAACATTGTCCCAAATTACCCAGTCATCACAACTGATGCCATTTGTCGGGAACATTTTGTATATGCGGTGCAGAACCCTAATATCCGGACCCCGGTAATTCGGATCATTGATTATCCAGATCCGATGATCCAGAACAAAGTGAGCACTCTCAATGTATAAAAGCAATTCCATAAATATCTGAAACGTCTTAATAACGAGGAACAGTACACCAATTCTGTAGGAAATAGTAAAACTATATACTAGTGAACCGATTTATTGGCGTAGGAATATATAAATAAGTGTTTCTAAGCTTTCGTACATCCAACAGGAGGCTTTCTCAAGGAAGTTAGGCAGAAACAGCAATGTGAATAATAGAACGCTTTAAAAATTGAACGCGGTGACTTGACTTGACAATAAATAAATTAGACGTTATAATCATTTAAAGATACGAGATATCATGTTGGTTGTGCTCGCGGTATCCTGGTAGGGAGAAAGCGTTACTTGAAGAACTGGCTTTAAATTCGTGGAAACTCGAGTCAGACGCTATCATTGCAAGTATCACTATTGGTAATGATCTCCAAGGTTTCACGAAGGGCTGAACATTTAGGGGTACCGTAGTTAGCTAATTTCTTTACATCATACCACATAGGAGTAGTGGACGTAAATTTTACGTCTCGGGATATGGCCGTTGTTTCTTTACAGTATTTCTGTGACTCTTTCATGCTCGTTGACTTTTAAATTTGAACTAGTTATTCAAGTAAAGCCTTCTCCCAACCAGGATACCACGTGCACAACTGACATGATGTATCGTGTCTTTAAATGAATACATGACGTCGTATGTATTATTTTTTAAGTTAAGTCACTACGTTCAATTGTTAAAGCGTTCTATTATTCAGAAGGCAGTTTCTGTCTAACTTCCTTGAAAAAGCCATTTGGTTGAGGTGCAAAAGCTGGGAAACGCTCATTTATGTATTCCTGCGCCAATAAATCGAGTCACTAGTACGGTTTTATTATTTTTTCCTAAAACGTCGCGTGGAAGTGCATTCTTGACTGTTTTTCATTATTGAAAGGACCAATTCATCAAACCTGAAAAGTGATTTCTTGCATTTGTTTTCGTTGGAAAAGCTATCACAAAATTGATCCATATTTATTACAGCTTTTCGGAGTCAAAAATTGGCATATAACTTATAAGCGTAATATTATACATGGTTTAGGTGAACCATAACCCTTTTTCGAGAAGACAACGTATATTAAAGCACACTGATAAAATAAATGCACATGCACCTGAGCTTGCATGACATCGTTAACAACGTCGTACGACTGGCAAACGAAGTAGGTGAAAGAATAGAACGGGCAGATAATAATATTTCACTTTCTTCCAGCATAGAGGCCACTGAATCATATAAGCACATCGGTGTTAAAGAAAGATTTGCGTTGTGCCCTGTGTAGTGCTGATGGGGATCTTTAAAAATTTTGAATAACCCAGGTCCGTTCTCATGACGAGAGGCTTAACGTTTGAATAATTCTGAGTGGCAGCGTCTGGCGTTCTTTTTCTTTTAAAAATGTTCTACGACCAGACGTTTTATGTGTGCCGAAATTTATTTCCATCGTGTTGATAATGCATTACCAAGTACGATCTTCAGAATTAACAAGTGCAAAATACCTCCAGTTAAAGCCATGCTCCAACATCACATTACGCTAACAAACTTCTCAATTTAACATACGCTTAAATAAGCGTTTCCGGAATGTACAGATTACAAAAACGTCCCTGAGTAAAGAATTTTGCGGCAATTTGTGATAAAAAATACTATTTTTTGTGAATAAAAACTGCAGACAAAAAAACATTACGGTTTTTCCATAAGAGAAAATCTTTCCGCAGTGGAAATTATTTTTGATTTTTTAATTATTAATATTACGGTCTTTTTATTCCTAAATTTCACTTTAGATAATTTTGTTCAGAGGTGGGGAACCTACGGCTTTTTGAGTGAGTCCAAATTTTGCAAAACCAAACCTTTTATTTTTATTAACATATTTTTGTTCGTCTTTTATTATTTTTAATTTTATCTTAAAATGACCGTATTTAATATACCAAAAATTAATAGAACATTCAACCAAATATTGCTACCCGACTGACGGCCACAATTAAAACATTAGTAAGTCATAAGGGATCTTCTGGCACCTGCTACGCTCATGAATTCGTTTTGTAGCTCCTAAAGGACTATAAAAGGAATTGACTGAGGTCTTAGAAGATGACATTTTAAAATCCTTATTTGACTATAAGGCAGATCCAGTTGAAATATGGGAAACTGCAATAAAATACCCATGCCCTTGGCAACATGAACGAAAAGTGCTTCTTTGCTTTTCAACCACTTATTGCTGCGAATTTACATTCTCCCACCTAACCCAAATCACAACGCTCTTAAATTAACAAATTGCAGATACCCATCTACACGATCAGCTAAATGTGCGGACCTCCATGTTGCAACAAAATGTTCAAATGCTTCCCAACAGAACGTGGTCACAACAAAGTAAATAAAACGTTATTTATCTTTAGAACTAACATCAGACAATTTTTTTTTTCATTTTTGAAGTTAATTAGCACAAAATATTTTTACAAAGTAATGTGCATTTCGAAGTACATCTAATTGAAATTTCTTGAATGCGGCCTTGTTAAATTACAGCTAACTTAATGCCACCTTCGAACATGAAAATTTTCCCCACCTCTGATTTAGTTTGTTTAGTTGAAATATTAGAGAGATAACTTTTCTTCTTCCGATAAAATTTATTTTGATATAACATATCGATGCATCAAGGGTAAAACTAATTTGAGGGACATTGTTTATTTAATGGTCTCCATCTCATAGTAGTTAATGAGGGCGCTGTAAAGGAGAGAGAGAACAGATGGTACGACATTTAGCATCGTCAGCAGAATATGAAAGCAAGTTCCCGTCAACCAAAACTGCGAAACAAACCCACCTGACATTTTACTTTGAGACTGACATTATTGCATTTTTGCAACAATGTCTTTCGAAACATTTGCACCGTATCTCGAGTTACTCGTTTCGATGATAAATCCAGTCATCAAGAAAGAATGTGCATGGAAAACTTGCTGCGCTGCGCGAAATCTGGGAAAAGTGGGTAGAAAGTCTGACAAAATTATTATATCCTGATGAAAATGTTAGTGTAGATGAGCAATAAGTTACATTTCGCGGAGGGTGCACTTCCAAGTAGTATTTTCCCAGTAAACCTGCTAAATATGGAATTAGAATATGCACTTCCTGTGACAGTAAAACTTCAGATGTTCTGTAGAAAAAAATTATACTGCCAAAAACCAGAATCAATGGCGTGGAAAATCAGGGCATGCGAGTAGTGTGGGACCCTACATTAATTAAAATATTGTAAACAAATCGAACATTACGCTTTCTAAAGTAAATTTTTTAATCAGTAAACCAAAGAAATTTCCTGAGAACAGTTGTCGTCAAGGTAATCATTGTTGAATGCTTTATAAAATGAGTTGTTTTGACATGTAGACATACTAAGGTGTGAATTACAAAATCTGTTTTAGTAAGTAGTTGGACCTCCTTTAACCCTAATTACAGAATATATTCTGTTTGGAATAGGTTCAAGAAGGCGTTGGAGCGTATTTACGTCTACATAATAACTGAGGCTCACTAGACAGTCCTTCAACTTTCCCAGATGTTTCATCGTGCGACGATGTTCTTTCCATTCTTCTTCTTTAACTTCGCTTTTTAAAAGTATTGTGATAATGCTCTTATGTGTGTTTCAGAACGCTAAGTACAACATATGAGGTACAAGCTTAAACTGTATCAAATACATCAATAACTGATGAAAGCGTTGGTATGCACACGGGCACAAATACACATATCTACAACGTCAGCAGGCAGGGCTCATAAAAGCATGCACGCGTAGCTAACAATAGATAAGCATAAAAGTATATGTGAAAGCATTCACAATTCCATGACACTGTAGGAAAAGTGCAAATGAATATATCAACTACTGTATCTGAGATACAGAAATAATATTTTAATTCGCTCAACGGTCGTTATAGCAACGCAAAGGGACGTTTTTTTTTGCAATTAATAAAGGGAGATATCGGAAATCGGAATTTATTCCATTTCCCCCAAGTAGAAGAAGTGTGAATCATTTGAAACAGAAACGGTACCTAAAATTATGTACATCATAAGCGGTAAAGAAATTAGTAAATATTTTAGTCCGGTAGTTAGAGAATTTAATAGCATTATTTTAACATTCTCTAGCGGCGAAGTTGTTCATTTTAAAATAAACGGAAAGCAAGTACCATCGTTCCCACATTACTTGCTTCCCAACGTTAAGCGTAGTTGCAAAAATGGGGACAGAAAAAACGAAACTATGAGCGCGCTTTTTTTTCGCGGACGGAAAAAACGAAACTATAAGTGCGGGTTTTTTTCGAGGGGCATACTAAACATCCCTCTACACAACGGGTCCCACAAATATCCGAAAACATTTTTACACAGTGCGTGCGCTTGAGCCAATCTACTTAATTAGAACTAAATATGTTCTAACATTACATGTTTTCACGCCGCAAAACAAAAAAGAACAATAATTTACGTTTTCCTTTTCATTTATTAATTCAAGCTCCTGTTTTACAAGATATCAGTTAGTAGTTATCAGTGTTCTTAAACTAGGTGTAAATTAAAGGCTAAAGCAAGGAAGAAACCTCTGAAAAATAGTTTCGGTAATATACTAAAACGGATGCCCTTCGTTTTGGAACTTATTATTTTGAACCGTTTGTTTATTTAAATTTTCAGATTACAATTTTCGGAACCACTGTTTATTTAAATTTTCATATATACATTTCCGCAGTTTAAATTTTAACCGTAATGCTTTAAGAGGAATAAAGATTTGAAAAAGAATAAATGAAAGTTGTTCCTGTTTAACTTTGATTTCTAATCTCTCATTATAATTCAATCTTTCATTGCTACATGGCATCCATTGGAAAATCTTAATGATCCTTGAATCAAGGTAGTCGGCGCATATGATACCGAGACCTGAATGAATGGACGTTCAAGAAATCATCTTGAAGACAGCTAAATGAATGTCTCACTTTACAGGAATTATTTCCTTTGATTGTAATTTAAATTCCATCAAAAACTTCTATAGGACTCAAGGGAACATATGAATGTTCAGACGATTTTGCAAGTTGTATCTGGGCTTTAAAAATAACCGCTTCAGGTATTTTTTCTATAACTTCGCAACTACATATTTAAATATACTTGCAAAGTTTGGTGTTGTTCAATACTTAATATCTTCAAAGATAGTTGGTTTACTAGGGGGTATAACTGTTTAGCATTTAACAGTTTCTGATTGGGTTCCATATTAAAAATTTGTCGCAGAGTTTGCGGTGAAAAACTTTCCAACCGCGTGAGTTACACTTTTTTATGAGTTTCAATATCAGTATCGCTTACGATACGAAACAATTCTTCAAATTATTGCAATAAAGACACGGAAAAACAAATTTACACATCACTAAACTTTGAACAGTATATATTAAGATCTATTTTATGCTCCATTACTTGCTTAAACTATTTTTAACCAGAACAGCGAAACATTTCTTTGTGAAAATAAGCAGCTAATTTACATTAAGGCACAAGATACTTTTTATCAATAAATAAACAACTTTTCTTCAAATATGATTGTTCCAATTACACGGAATGATGGCATTTTAGAAAGAGTTATACTCACGTTCCACTGAGTGTCTTGGAATCCGAATTCACTTTGATAGATTCGGCCTAGGGACCTGTGCGGGTCTGCATCCCCCACGGGACCAGTACCTTGCACCCTTCAATCATACCCCGTGTGTGTGACGTGTTATGGGCGACGCAAACAAAATTTTGAAAAAAACATTATCGTTACTTGACTGGGAGATCCGTCTTCCAACGCGAGTTTTAGGGACTAGAGTCCTTTATTTGGTATCTAATAAACAATAATATACATGCACATTTCTGATAAAATGAGGGTCTCATGCACATCTCTCACATATATTTAGCATAAAATCACATTTAGCAGACAACATTAATCACATGGTCCGCAGGACTAGGGCCAGTGCTGCGGTGATGACTCCGGGCCAGAGTAATCAGAAACACCTCGGTTAAAAGACCAACAAATACAAAATTCGGGAGCGACGTACCTGTAGGGGTACCACATTCTGTCTTTGCTCAATTCCCTATTAAGACTAGGACATGTCTTACTGAAGCTAGAGTGGGCAACATCCAGCTTCAGGCGGAACTTAGCATTTGCAGCTGAGCAATTGCTGCGTGGCTGCACACTTGAGGTACTGGTGCTTAGATACACAGCAATTGCCACACCTATCTTTAGACTCTGGACAGTTGCTTCGGAAATCGCCGAAGCCATTACACCGGAAACAACTGGCTTCGCGTGAGAACTCTTTCAGGTTGAGCACTGACCAACCCAAGTTCAGTGTCTTTCGCCTCATTAGGAGCCTGAAAGCCTGGTGCTACACATCTACCACCCATTGAACCCTGCCTCCTTTGCCGCTAATGGGAAAACGAGCTGTGAAACCGTTCTCGAGGTCAGGGTTCTGTTCTCGAATCCCTTCCTCGAACTCCTTACCTGAGAGCTCCCCGTCTACGCCATTGACGATCAAGCAAGGTAGTCTCTTTTGTGGGACAGTGGGAAGCCTGCAATCCTTCATCATTGGATTGCATCTCAACTCCTCAGCAAGGCGGTTGAGTTCCTCGGGACGGGAACACTCCACCGCAACCCCAGCCTTCCTAATATTTCTCACACCTTTAACCCCGAGCTGCAGCTTCGCAGGGTCTTAAATAATGCAGAGGATGTTCAGAAATTTTAGAACTTTTTTGATCAGAAATTACAGAAAATAACGGAAGTTCAAAGTATTGAAGCTAGCAACAACGAGTTAGATTACCGCGAAAGACACACCTACTGAAGTTAAACATCATTTGCCAAGAAAATGGCGCAAGTACACGAGCTTTGGATAGAAGGTTACGTTTTTGGTCTTTACGAAGAGAAATATTCGTATTCTGTGATTAAATGACGCTGTGAAAAACATGGGATTATCGAATTCCGTGATTTTCACAGCTGCTTTTAATTGCATAAAACGAATATCCATAGAAGGTACAATACGTACGGATGTAAAATAAACAATATCATTAATAATAGAGGGACAAATCGGCACGCATTACTCTCAACAGTAAAAAGAAGACCAAGCACATATCCGAAGATGTAGGTATTTTTACCTGTATTTCAAAAAGTCACCGGTCTTAAAAGAGAATCCACTAAACCAAAGAGCTAGTCACTGAAAACATTTTTATCAAATGTAAACAAGATAATATACAAGATTTGAATGTGAAAAACACAAAAAAGCTTAATGTTCAGAGCATTATGCCTAGGCACGTAGCTCAGCGCAGAACACTTTGTAGATTTCTTCATGAAAATCACTTAGTCAAGCACAGATGGGAATTTATCGTGACTATTGAGGAAGCATGGATTTATCTAAATGACTGAAACAAACAAAGACGTATTTATTGTAGCAAAAGAGCAGAAAAAGACATACAAATCTGGTTCTAAGAATCTAAAGAATTTGCAGTAAAGTTTTCACGATTGTGGTTTCTCCTACAATGGGAAGTTGACGTTAAAGAAAGTTGAAAAGGATGTGAATATCAGTTCTTGATATTACTAAGATAATATATTTTCTCGCATATTCAAAGAGGAAATAATGTTACTTTATTCAAAAATCTTTAAAGAGTCCATCAGGATAAAGCTGTCAGACATACATCCAAATCTATCAATCTCTTTCTTGAAAAAATGAAAAAGTGAAGAGTTATCAAGTATATATAGTTTGAACATATTCCTTAGAAGTAATCTGATATGTTATCAGTGGACTATTGGGCACTTGGTCTGCTCAAAAGCGCGCTTTCTAAACGCAGAATTAAAGCAGTGGTAGCACTATTGAAAACAGCGGAAGAGTGTAATAAAATGCAACTAACAATTTAAAGAAATGCCCTGTTATCTTAGAAATCTAGATGGAAGTTTATAGTACAGAGAAAGGGCTATCGCATAGAACATTTAAGAATTTTTTTTTTATTTTAAATGTTAATTATAATGTGGAAAAACAGTATAAAAATGTGTGAATACCCTGCGCACTTCACCTTTGAACCCTGACTGAAAGCACTTTCGCTTTGTGTGGTTGAAATAGAGATACTTTCCGCTATAAATAGAACATATGAGTCTTATATAACATTGGCGTGTATGAGAGAAGTTTCCCACCCGCTTTGGAAACTATCGCATTGTGCCCATAATTTGAGAGTGGCGTTTGTTGGTGAATATTAAACGGATACGAGAATTTCGTTTTTACAGGAAAAAAACAGCAGAGGAGCTGTTGGAATATCCTTCCCTTCTGTAAGTCTAAGGAAATGAAAATGGCACATAATGCGCCCCGTAAAAAAATTTCAAATCATATTTTTTTCGTTTTGTCTTCCTTAGTAGTGCGATTCAGCAGAGTGATTGAATGTATATTCTTGTAACTACACTGCTGGTCACCCAAAATGTAACACCAAGAAGGACACGAGATAGCAAAGCCAGATTTCCTGGACACATAACAACAGCTACAAAGATGAAACAATTGAGCTTACAGGCCTCTGCGACTTGCAAAACACGCAGACATCAATAGTTCGTGTTTCCCTCATGGCTAGCATAGCGGCCAATACACGCCGCGGCATCAAACGGCCGCTACACGCCACTGCTTTGGATGTGGGCTTGGGGTATGTCGGTCCAGGCTGCTTCCACACGTTGCCACAGTTCATCAGGCGTAGCCACCAGTGGTGCTTGCCGGGCCTCTCGGTTGCCAATCAGCGACCAGACGTGTTCGATGGGCGACATATCGGGAGAACAGGCGGGCCACGGCAGCAGTGACACCTGGTGGGCCGTGAAAAATTGCTGCACAATGCGTGCCACTTGCGGGCGCGCATTGTCCTGTTGAAACGTGGCCGCTAGCAGGTCCTGCAAGTAAGGGAGGTCTACAGGCTACAAAACGTCGGAGATGTAGTGGTGCCTGTTGAGTGTACCGGCGATACGTACCAGAGGGGACGGGTGTCATATTCAATTGCACCCCAAACCATAAAGCCAGTCTACGGACTTGTATGGCGATGCATAAAACAGGCGTCATACATACCCTCGCCGCGATGCCGCCACACACGGATCCGACCATCGTGGTGTTGCAGGCAGAAGCCGGATTCGTCCGGAGAAGATAATGTCGTGACATTCTGTAGTCCAGGTTCGGAGTTCAACGGCCAACTGCCGCCGCACTCGCCGATGGTGTAACGTCAATGGTAATCGGAGTAATGGGCACCGTGCGACAAGTCACCCCTACTGCAGACGACGTCGAACGGTACGTGCTGACACAGGTTGTTGCGCAACGCACCCTAATTCCTGCGCTAACGTTCGTGATGTGGCGGTACGATCCGTCAATTCCCGCCGCACAACATGCCGGTTCTCCCGTTCGGTGGTGTGCCGCGGCTACGGCAATCGCTCATGTCGGTCCGTCCGTCCCTCCTGCACCCCCCGAATCCCTACTAGCCTCACTGTGGCTGGATGTCGTCCAAAACCGGCGCCGATGTCTTGGTACGATAAACCGCTGCCGCGATAAGCCACTATTCGTCCTCTGTCGAACTCCGAAACGTGCTGGAATGACTGCCGTATTCTGCGACGATGCATCAGGAAGCTTCCCACGCACAGATCCGGCAGCACAACACACTTCCACTACTTAGACCCCTCCTTCTGTGCACCCTTCTTATAGTCCTTCTCGGTAGCGTGTATGTTCTCTCGCGGGCGAAGTTTGTATGTTCTCTCGTTTGTATGTTCTCTCGCTGGCGAAGTTTGTATGTTCTCTCGTTTGTATGTTCTCTCGCGGGCGAAGCATGCTGCGAATTTCAGGCCAATCGGATGCTTCCTTTTGGGTGTTGCATTTTGGGTGGCCAGCAGTTTAAGTAACATTGCGACCAAACTTACTTATCAAAAATAAGATAATGCTGAATGCAGCTAATTTACCGAATATATATTTACACAGATGCCTGTTCTCTGGCTGTAAATGAAAGCCAGGCTTTCCGGAAAGGTTCCTTTTTCGTTGTGCCAAATTCGCTTCCGATGCCTTTCGGAGACTGATTTGTCTATTCGGAACTACTAAGTGCAGCAAAACAAAACACAGAAGCACCCGTTGTTGGAGTAATACAATGTTAGCATTTTATGACCCCATCAGACATAATCCTTTAGCTAGGGAAAAACACTCTTTCTGTGGATGGGGTTGCTTGATAACTGTTTGTTTTTTTGCGCTAAACATACGTGCTATCGAAAGGTTTGCTGTAACCTAGTGGCCTTGGTTGATGACTCATTTCTCTTTTTCTTCTGTTTCAGTCGGCTTTCGTATTGTTTATTTTCAATTTTTTGTATTTTTTCCTTCCGTTTGAAGATTTCAGAAATATGTTTCTTAATTCAATAATGTTCAGTAATGAACTGCTTGAAGTCATATTTTTGGATATTATAATTTTGTGTAACGCTTAGCAGGTTCAGTAAAAAAAATTATAACAGCCAGTAAATCACCTGTTAAAAAAATATTAATTTAAATGATTTTTTTAAATTAATCTCTGTTGCTGAATAAGACAAAAAAAGGCTCGCCTTTAACTAGGCTCCAAGATAAAGGGTACGATACAGCGACAATGTTATATACTACTGGTTAGATACTTATATGATGTCTTAACCGTAACACAATAAGGAGCATAAGGTGAAAGTTGCTAATAAACAACAAGTTTTAGAGATGTTATTTTCAATTCTGGTCGATGAAACACAAAAACTATGTCACAGGTAAACAATTTGTTACATAAAATATTGCTTTTGAAATTAATTTATGTAAAATCGTTCTAAAATATGTATCTAGAAAGGACAGAATTTCACTGAAAAATCTGTTTCAAATATATCTGAACAAAATCATGTGATTGTATTTTCACTCTATGTATATGCAGATGTCAATTGGTGACCTTAGTCATATAAGGTAATCTGAATGGTGATTAAAATTCTTGGGTTACCAGCAGTAGTGACTACTTATGAGATACAACTTGTACTATTAATTGGGTAATAAAAAATTGAATGCAGCCCGAAATCATGTAAACAGAATTTTGCTATTTATATTAGCCCGTCCTAAATTGTAGTTTAACACGCCACTAAGGTTTACTATGCCGCTGCTCAGGATTTGATCACTTCTCAAAATTATTGCAGTGTGTACTGAATCTACACTTAAATAGTACTTTTCACATTGTAGAACAAATATCCGAAGAATCCAAACACAGCTGCAATTCACTTAGATTGGTCGCAGTAGACAACATGATTTCCTGCTCTACAGCTGGACACCTAGGTCACCGGAACTTCCGCCGTGCAACTTCTTTTGGGTGTGCATTAAGAATAGCGTGTACGTGCGATCTTTGCCTTCAACCCTGGATGTTCTCGAAACCAGCATGTTACAGCTGTGAAGGAAGTGACAACAGATATGTTGGAGAGAGTATAGGAGGAAAAGATTGTCGTCTCAACGTTGCTCGTGAAACTTAAAGAAGTCAGACAGAGGCAGTTTTTTTCTTGTTTGATGTACCATTACTCACTTCGTATTGGTGAGCTTCGAAAATACAGTCATTTGAAATCGGATAAATCATTTGGATAACCCTGTGTAACTCATATCGGTAAGCGAAAACAGTCCAATGGTGCTCCTGTAACTTCAGTTAGTTTGATGCCACAGTACCTTACGTGTATTACTGATTGTTCTGTAATGTGCAGAAACTGACTATATTTGCAAATTCCTTAAACTCCTAGGAATTTAGAATTATCTATTTCAACTTTTCGATTTCCTGTCGCCTTTTGCAAATTTCTCAAAAACTCATCTCATAGGATTATCTTTTTTTCTTGGCTATACTAATATAATGAATAAATACAGTTATTGTGAGAAGGGAGTAACAAAAACTGTAAGTTATTTACACCAGTTAGATTAGAGTGACATTACACTTAATTAACCAGGAGTAGAATACAAATTAGGCAAAATAATATACAGATAATCGTTTGTAGCCCGTATCAATGTTCCCTCTAAATTTCATATCTTGTGCGCCGTTGAAATTTCTCTCGTACAAAAATCAACGTACGTGGAGATAGTTTTATTCACGAAGAGGCAAGAATGATTGGCGCATATGGCTGAAGTTCCATTTTTTATTAATGAAAAGGCAATTTTACTATTTTTGAACTTTTTCTTCGCTATTTTACTGCGAAAGATTTTTCAACTGATCTTTTGCAACTTTGAAGGAATAGTAACGACATTTACTTTATTACATACTAATAAGCTATATAAAAATCCTGGGCACGAAACGGTAAAACTAAAACGAGGCTTTAGCTTTGATGTTGCTAAGACTAAAATAGTATGAATAAACATGTTTTAAACTCATAGTTACTAAATAGTGCTAAACTTGTACTTCACTTTGAAACCTCTTTTGCATCACAATTATATGTCTCATTTGCTATCTATAAAAGATAGTAAATTTAATGTGGAACCCCCGCGATATTCTTACATCTGGAACCAATATCTACTATTTCTGTTTCGTCATCAGATGTTCGACAGGCATTTCAAACGAACACGCTGTCATCAATCGTTGTTCCGGCTAAACTTGGTCTCCAACATTTTATATGTCGAAACTATATGACCAATTACGGGGATTTCGTAGCTTATTCTTGAAACACCTGTTACTGCTTCAGGAGTGAATCTCCTTCTGTTAAGTTAATTAAGACATTCACACAGCAGTAAGAAGTATCTATGATATGTTTTATTTAATTAATTTTCAAAATTAAATACTGCGAACTAACTATGCAACAAGTAATGCAAGAAGCAGATCAGATTTAGGTGTAACAGATAATTATCCCTTAGGTATAATTAATGCTTTAATTATATTTAGTGCTTAGTTATAAATAATGCTTTCAAATTAGTACTTTGTTTCATTACTTTCGAAATTCATATCTCCAAGTTCATACTGCTCTTGGGTCCACCTATCCGGATGAAGAATTCGATTATTTCATGAATATTTTATTTGCTATATATTTTAGTATGAATTTAAGGATATGATTTTTTTATTATCATGTCTATGTATTTGCTGACATAACTCACTTTGGCATACAACGCTCCTATTGGCTCGCACCTTCTGTGTAAACCACATCACATAAATATTCTCAGACTTCCCACTAAACTCAATTGATACTGATATTATGTCTTTAAATTTTAGCTTATGGTTTGTTCTATTTAGCTTTAGAACCATTAGTATATTAAGGCCAATTTCCCACAACGTGATTTCAGTTTTTCCTTCTCATTTCGTATTTTCTCCTCAGAAATAAGGCCTCAGAACGAAATCACACCTATTGCTCATAAAAAGCTCTGTGGTTCATTGGAAGCCCTGGCTTATTTCTAGAAAGATGATGTTGCAAATCCCTATATGGACTTTCTATAACCTTTTTAATATTGAAAGTTCACACAGGGATATACTTGTTGGAGTGCAAAGCAAATTGTTGAGTATGTGTCGACAGTTGCCATATGTAAATTATGGCAATTCTGGACCAATAAGGTGAGAGGTGAAGGAGGTAAAGTATCAGAACCTGTTCGAGGTAGAAAAAGTTTATCATCCTTAACTTAGTGTGTGGATAATACCGCTCGGGCTATCTAAGGAGCGAAAGCAGTTGTTAGGAATCATGGCGTCGTCGTGGAAAATCCTACCATATCATGAAAAATCTCATCGGATTATTCGCATATGGATGCGTACAGCTCGTAGGTCTATGAGTACCGTAGCTGCGAGAACTTAACGAGATGCAATTGCTGGCGGCAAAATGTAGCGATATTGGATGGAGGAAGGTAAAGTGCATCAAAAGAGACTAACGTAATCGTCTCGTTAGTTCACATTCCGTTGAAGCCCCAGGATCCACAGAGTTGTAAAGGCAGTGTTATACATGTCATTATCGAGACGAACTGTAAATAGTAGATTTGCTGAGGCAGGGCTGGACTTCCCTCCAACATTGTGACGACTGAAACTCATTGCAGAACATCGTCGTGCATGTTTGCTGTGGTACCGTACAAGACACACGTGGAAGAGACATGCATTCAGCGACGAGGCTCGCTACAGTCTAATCGCCAACAATCGCCCTTTATGTGTCTTCAGAGAACGCATAATTATTGAACACAACTACCATATCACGTTAGTGGGGAATAAGATATTTTGTAATCAAACACTTTAATAGTCGTAGGGAATTACTCAGAGTTAGGAACATACGTTTTTGGACACAAAATATTGTTTTCGATTATTACTTTAAATTACGTGAGTGTGGGTTGTCATATGCCCGTACTCAACAATATTCCTTTAGAATTCGTCATTTTTCTAGCTCTGCAAATACATTTATTTCAATCACCTCTAAATTGTGTAATAATGGAATAAAAAATGTTGTGGCCTATGATTTTACTAACTTCATAACTCGGGAAAATTTTTATTTGACATGTAAATTGCAAAATTCTGGAGTAAGACCTTCAAGTATCAGTTGAGGTTTCAAGGTATTATTTGCTGTTGAGAATACCAAGGAGCTAAATTTTTCTCCCTGTGTACCGTAATTCAGCAGCCATAATTTTTGTAATAAAAGTATCAAAACGGGAAAAAATGTTTTCAATAAAGAACAAATATTTGAAACGATAATAAATAGGTAAAAACACAAAATTACTGAAAAACCATTAATATACCCAAGCAGTATAATGAATATATCCTTAATTCAATATATTATTTGTTTATTTACACTGATAAATAATAGTATTTCACAACAATGTGTTTTATGTGCACCATGAAATAACATTCGCATCCTATGCAATGGAAATAGCGGCCACCAATTAAAGATAAGCATAAATAAAATATGCTGTACCTGTGTGACTACTGAATGATAAAATACTGTTATAAAACGATTCAGAATGGCATTTGGAGTTATCACAATTTAACGTACTGCTAGCACCTGCATGCTGTCTTCTCATTCGCAGAGGTAGATATCCAATTTATTTGAAACACTAGATCCGAGATTCCACAGGCATTTTTAAAGAACTTCCTGTATGCCCTGTGGAGGTAAATAAAAATGTACATGCCTTTGAAGGCCTTTCTCTTGCACGAACATTGCAAGTTTCTTTTTGAGGTTCGAGTTTCCCTATTTTCCTTCTGATCTTTGAGAACAGAAAATTTTACGAATTTTTGAATTCTAGTTTTGGAACACAAACGTGCATCAAGAAGATTTTTAACGCATCATATTTTCCTCGTGTCTTTGGAAAACAATATACACATATGAGTATATTCAGACATATGAGTACATGAGTCTTTGAAAACAATATGAACACACGAGGGTGTTCAGAAAGTAATGCCTCTATTAGGGGGGAGCGAAAAACACTTTTTGTTTTATTTGAAACGTCACCATGTGCAATAGTTACGATTGTATTACTGAAATGACCCCTGAAATACGGATAACATTATTTGAAATCTTAGGCTTCCCCAAGAACCTCGAAATTTACACCCGC